>CM057346.1:365025391-366225391 GCA_030015575.1 Agapanthus africanus
TTAAAACTGTATCATCCTCAGTGCTATCCTCAATATTCTCCTCAAAATTCAGCTTATCCATGCAAATTTCATCAAAATCAAGACGCATATGGGGTTCGGGAAAAACATTTAGTGACTCGGGATGATGAATTGGAGAGAAAAACCTAGTCAAATCTATGGGTTCATCATCCAAAATATCCCCAGCGTCAGTATCCTCAATCAAGTGAAAATCAAAATTCTCTGACACCTTAACCAAAGCATGGATATTAATCAATTCAGGTTCTAAGATGGAGGTGTAAAGGTCAAAAGGTTTAGGATCGGTTTCACTTGGAAGAGACCCTTCACAATCGGGCAAATCAAACACTACGAAGTCGCACAACTCATTCATCATTCTATCTTCAACTGATAAGTCATGTAGGATACCCGATAGACTTTCAAAACAGGAGTTGTGGGATTCAATTTGGGATGGGTAGGTTTGATTTGGAAGGTGGTACATCTCACTCTCTCCACTCAAATTCACAGCCTGTCCTGCCGCCTCATCATACATTGAAAAAGTTGGAGCTAGTTGAAAACTAGCTACCGGGTCACTAGGTTGCATGAGGGCGGCCATGGACGCATTCAATTCCATCATCTGTTGGCTTGACGCTACCCTAAAATCTTCCAAGGACTGTTCCAGACTAGACATAGATTGTGATGGGGTTTCAGTAAAAGATTCAAAGTTATTTGGATACTGAAAACTCCCAAACGGCTGTTCTGAAGCAATGTCTAGGGAAGGTGCAAAAGTAGGGTAGGATTGGTAGGAATTGAATGGCTGGACAGGAGTGGGATCAACAGGTGGATAAGACGGAGAATGGAATTGTTGATCCCAAGAATTTGAAGTGGTGAAAGGAGTGAAAGATCGGTTACGGGATTGTTCAATATGTTCAGCAAGAGACATTGGTCTTGGGTTTACAACTGGATTTTCAAAATGTGTATCAACGCAAGAAGGGGTGAGTGTTGGAAACGGTTGATACGAAGTGGATTGCGGGGTCCAGTTGTTCGTCCTAGACGCGTCTATCCGATCTTTCAAAGAAATTTTGGGCATGGAGGGGTCGTTCGAAGTCCGGCCAAAGCAAGAACCGTAAGAAGTAATTTCTGGTTGTGGGTACCAAAGTTCGGCAAGAGTTTTGCGAGGTGGAGTACCCATGATATAAAAAGAGAAAGAGAAAGGTAGAGAAAAGGGAGGGGGAAAAATGTGATTTTTTTTTTTATTTTTATATTTAAATTTTAGTTAGTTGTTAGCAAAAGAATGAAGTATACACAAAAAAGAATATGGACAAAAATCACGACACAAAAATACCACACACCTAATCGTTCTAGGGTTCACCTAGGTCAACTAGACCTGCTCGAGAACTTGATTGTCGAAGTAAAACTGTGTCGAGAAACAGGCTCAAGATACACTGATCACGAGGCCAGGTAAGTGCAGAGATAAGGGGAGGTTTTCCAACGCTTTCGCGAAGTTCCTTAATTAAATAACCCTTTCTCTTTTGGCGGTTTCGCCGTTAACACTTTCCTAGACACCCCGTAAACAATATACCGTTAAGCAAGCTTCTAAATACAGTTAACTTCTCCTAGTGAGCGCGAAGTCCTTAAGGCTTAAAGTCTAGTTTCTTTTAAAATTTGTGCGGGTTATCGTTATGCGCAAGTTCGTGATTTGTGGGCCACGGAAAAGGTGATGAAATCCTTTACCGTATGTTGTGGGGTTCGCTTGCCCTTAAGTCCGTATTAATTGATGCAATGCGCAATTCAAAAAATTCTATAAAGAATAAAACAATCGTTTTTTTTTTAGTTTAAGCTCAGCACTGCAACAAATACGGGTTAGTCAATTTTGGCGTTTGCGAGCGAACTTGCAAAGAATCCTGCAAAAGAATAGTATATTGGAAGCGTCGGATTTGAGAAGAAGGTGTTAGGAAAGTACGTACCGTTTAAGTTTTGGGTTAGGAAACCCCCGTTGAATCAAATCCGGTAAGCTTGAAAGGTTCGCTTGCGCGGGTCAAACTACCCGGATCTTTGGCACTGTACTCCGTAATCACCTAAACTTTGAATGTACACTTTGCTCCCACAATCGCAGTTTGCAAACTTGCAAAAATCTGCACACTTGCCCACAAAAATATTGTCCAAAAAAAAAACAAAAAGAATATCTTTTTTTTTTTTTTTTTATATATATACAAAAAGAATATTAACCCGAATAACAAGAAAGAAAATACGCTACCGTCTCCCCGGCAACGGTGCCATTTGGTTTGATCGCACGCTTTTGGCGTGTCAGATGAAAGAATTAAAGTTTACCGCGATCAGGACGGTGTCGCTATGCAGCTAGCCGGTGAGCACGGGTCGGTCCACAGGGAGATGGTGTTATCTTACCTTCTTGCTTTAGACGAGTCAATAAAGAATCTTGTATGTTTGTTTGTTCTAACCTATGTGTTTATCTGCAAGTATAAAGTTGTTAAGAAAATACGAAATTATAAGCTAAGAAATCCGTACTCAAAACCTTTGAGCCGAGTCTTGACCAATTGAAGCTAAGCAATCGGCAACAACGTGGATTAGGGGATTTAAGCGCGGTATTCGAGGAATCCGGCTTATTTACCCTTGTCCTTCCGTTCTTGTCTCTTGCCTTCGCCTCCGGCCAAACCGAACGCAACCGGTCGTGGTTAGGAATCACCGTTACCTTGTTAGGGTACGGTGCCTAACGGAGCGCTTGCGTATGGTTTGGGCGGAGTTCAAAAGGAAAATAACGGGAAAAGGAAATGAGAAGGAAATGTTAACTTATAAAACCGTATTAATTCTTAACAACAACAATAATTACAACATTCACAAAATAAACAAAAGAGAACAAAAAGAAAAGAACAAAGAAAAGAAAAGATACAAGAAATAAAGAGCATGAATAAAATTGCATGAAATAGAATGCAAGTAATAAAAAGACAAGTAATAAAAAGCGAGTAATAAATTGCGAATAATAAAAAGCGATAAAAAGAATACGGAACTAGGACTCAAGACAAGCATGTGATCAATAGCCAACCCTTAAACTTGCAAACTCAATGAAGAGATTGCAAGATCAAGAGAAGGGTAGAAACCGCATGTGAAATGAAGTGCTAGTCCGTGGTAGAATACGACCCTTGAGATCAATAACTAACTCTTACCCATTCAAGCTCAATGAAGAGGTTGAATGAGCAAGAGAAAGCAAAAATCTCAAGGGGAAGAAGAAACACAAGAGAATGATATAAAGCCTTCATCTTTATTCACCTCCACAAAAAAGCTTCTCACTTACAATTTCATGGAAGAGGAATGAAGAGGAAGAAGAAGAACTATACAAAATCCTAACAAAAGAGGCTACAAAATGAATCAAAAGAATGACCCTTGGCTAAGCTCAGTTCTGCTGTATTTATAAGCAGGGAAATGGGGTTCTAGGGCAACCATCAGACCAGAGATGAAGTCCCAAGAATACCCCCAAAAACTGTCGGAAAGTGGGCCCCACATGGCCGCGGAAGGGCGGCCAAAACCCCCCTTTGGCCGCGCTTCCGCGGCCGTTTGGTGGAGTTGGGCTGTGGGTATTCTGGTGGTTTCCTGGTTTGGTGTCCCCTGTTGTCTGGTACATGTAGTTTCTGAAAATACTTTCACATTTCTTCCAGAATTTCTGTTGAGGAAAGGTGGACTTTTTGTCAAGATTTGGAATGATTGCCTCGAGCTCCGTGTAGATCTCTTGGATCTTGTGCTGCCATTGAGCCTTGTGCATGAAAGCGACATTGATTTGACATTTTGTCTCTTAAACTGATATCTGGCAACATACGGATGAAGAGCGGAGACCGTGTTTTATCAGTGGTTGGCATGAACCCGGATTTTGTCGTGTTTTCTATGAATTTCACCGTTTTAGAACCGAGAACCTGTATCCTGCAAATATATAACAAACACGGATAAAAAGTACCTACCTATAAACACACGAGCGTAAGAATGGGCGGTATAAAATGCAGTATTCTGTGATGAACAGCTCCCACTAGTCCTTTTTAAAAAAAATGATTTTCTAAAAAGTGGGCATGATGAGGAACAAAAAACCATTTGTTCCTCTGCGTAATAGAAATGATACCCCCTGGAGTTCTTAGGGTATCCCACAAACTTACAAAGTACTGAATGTGCCTCGAACTTGTCCACATACCGCTTTACGACAAAATCTGGACATCCCTATATCTTCAGATACTGAAGATAGGGTTTCTTACCACTCCACATCTGATATGGTGTGGTAGGCACAGTTATGGTTGGAACTTTATTCAAAAGATATGTAGCTGATTCTAGCACATAACTTCAGAAGGATCGCGACAACTCATCGTTACTCATAATGGAACGAACCATATCCAATAGGGTTCGGTTCTGCCTTTCCTGTGCACCGTTGTGTTGTGGTGTGTATGGAAGAGCAAGCTGAGAGAGAATTCCTTTCTCTTTTATGTAATCCAGGAACTCGGCAATTAATTATTCACCACATCGATCAGATCTCAGTGTCTTGATACTTTTGCCTGTTTGGTTTCCACTTCATTCTTGTATTTTCGGAATTTTCAAAGGGTCGCAGATTTATGTTTCATCAAGAAGACATGTCCTTACCTAGAGAAATTATCCGTAAAAGTAATGAAATAGGAATAACCAGTTCATGCATCTGGATATTGGACTACACACGTCGCTTGTGTATGAGTCCTAAGAGCTCGCTCGCTCGTGCTTCGTTTCCAGTGAACGGAGTCTTTGTCATTTTTCCTATGAGACAATATTGACAAGTTGCATAAAATTGATATTCGAACGGATCCAAATATCCCTCTCTATGTAACTTCGACAACCGTGTTTCATTCATGTGACCCAGTCTACAATGACATAAGAAAGATTTATTTTCTGGAGACTTACTTTTAAGTTGTTCTGGACATTGAAAACCTGAGCTTGATTTAATACGTATATACTGTCCTCTAGTATACCTGACCCAATCAAACTTTGATTTAGGTGGATGTGGACCACATCGCCAAACTAGACTAGGTACACACAAATAGTTATATAGAATCAATATCTGCCCACTTGTCAATTCTAGGTGATATACCCTACTTATACAGCGACCACGCTAATTCCGTTAGAAACCCTGAGAGTCATATCACCTGTCCTACTCTATAGTTTCTCAAAGCCTGTAATGAATTACATATATGAGATCCTGATCCGCTATCTTGTAACCAAGAAGTAAAGTTAATTGACAGACTGTTTTCAATCACAAACACACCCGAAGTCGAAGCCACAACATGCTTCGGATCCTGGATTCTGGCTTTCCAAGCCCTGTATCCCTTCTGTCAATGTCCTTTCCTATGACAATAGGAACATCCCTCCTTCCCTACTGTGAACCTTAAAACTTTTGCCCTGCCCTTTCCTTCTACCTTACTAACACCGCCTATCCGCTTTGTGGAGGTCTTCTTCTTCTCATCCTTGGCTTTCTTTTTGGATCCATAAGAGGAAGATTCCTCAATAAGCAGAGTGGGTGTCTCCGTGGTTTCCTTCAGGGTGCCCTCAAATGGAAGTATAACTTTCCTCCCCTAGGCGTAAGTAGGAGGTATGGACTGTAGAATCAAGTCAGTACATGAATCGTTCTCTAATGTGGTCTCCAGGTCCGTGAGCTGTTTAATACAGCTGATCATTATAGGGTCGTAGTCCCCTACAGATGACCCGACAGCCAACCTCGCTTGAAGCAATTCCTTCGAGGTCTCATATCTTGCGATACGAGATTGCTCTCTACATAAAACTTTGTAATGGAGGGAGATAGAAACTAAGTCCATCTTTTCGTGCTGCCTCTGGTATATACCATCAACTGAGGCCAACACGACGCACTTGGCATTCGTACAGTCTTTTTCCCTTGTCTTACAGATATCAACATCTGTGACAGTGGAAAATGGACCTGGGACGGCGGGGGCTTGAGTAGTAATGAGGTGGTCCAGCTTGTCATAGGTAATGGACATCTGGACAATCCTTTGCCAGTCAAATATAGTATAACTCAGTCATTTTATTATCTATCTGTAACCTAAATCTGGTCACCTGGTCGCTGCAATTAGGAGAGAGAGAAGAAAACACTCAGTATGATACTCTTGTAAGTTTTAAATGGTTTTTAATTTATCTAAACAGGATGGCTCCCACTATTTCTCGAACCCTTCCTCAAACCATAAAAAAGAATTATTCAGGATTAATCTCACCGTACAATGCTTGCTTAACCTTTCAGCCAGGCTAGTGTCGGTACTTCGAGGGAGGTTTTACGACGCTTTTGTGAAGTTCGTTAATTAAATAACCTCTTTCTCCTGGAGGCGTAGCCCCGCTAACACTGTTCTAGACACCTACTTGGTTTATAACATTGATCGTTAAGTGAAAATCTCCCGAGGAGTAGCGATACTCACAGTAGGATCAAGATCCAAATATCATTGTGTGATAATCCTGAAGGAATCCTACCAACATTATCACACTCCAAATGGTATGCAACACTAGAAAGTTTCAGTTTCTTTAGAAACTCCCGATGTGGATTTTTGCCCCATACTCTTATGACCTTGACGAAGGCCAACATATCATAAGTCACATGTCAAGTTCTACCCGTCATTGTCTAAGTTAATTTGAACCCACCCGTATATATCCTTGACGAAGGCTAAAATAGTAGTACGACTGTCCCAAACCCACTCATCTATCTATGCTACAGATGAATATCCAGCAGCTACCAAACATTATGCCTTGGTGAAGGTCAAAATACATAGCTTGATTACTACTGAATATTCAAGTGAAATGACGGAGGGCTACGAATGGTTTTGGCGAAACCGTGAACGTAGTGAACTTGATATAATCAAAGGAACCTGATAGCTTTTAATAGGAGTGGTTTAAGCTCCGCATTTAAAAGTTTCCTGTTTTAAAATAACCGAGTGGTTTTTAAAATTTGTTCCAACAATTCAGCTTTGGTTCATTTGCTTTGCATTAATATAATGCAGTCCTATCATTAACACCTATAATCACAGAAAAAGTCGAAAATACCACGTCCACTTATTCTATCCGCATTCGCCACTGGGCCCCGTCTAACACCGTTAGGTTACTTAACTAACGCAAGAGCGGGGGCTGGACTAGCGCGGGTGAAAAACATAAGCAACGTCTACTATATAGATATATATAATAAACATTCATCTGACGCAATAATAGGCATTCCAGATCACAGATGAACATATTGGATATACTAGGAATTCCGTGTTTCGTTTAAGCCTATAATGAAAGACGAATTTCACGGTCGTGATGAATAGCCAAACCCCACCCCAGACCCCTACGGTTGCGGAAAACTACCCGCCAAATACTCAAAGTGAAGCAACCTCTCTCATCAAAGGGAGTAGGCCACTCGGCACTTCAAAGTATCCGGTAGTTTGTGCACCCCACCTTGGGTCTATTCTAGGAGCACAAAACAGTAAAAGAAAATAATACAATGGTGGCAAGAACCTTAACCCGGATGTGCCCCGCAAAATAATATTACATCACTTTACAATTTTACAACGAATGAAACAATGAAAAACCCTCATCTCACATCCTCGGCTATTCATCCACGACGATCCAATAAAGTTGATATACACAAACCAACAAGAACAGCAACACAGATATGTGCAACCCCGACTAATCGACGTATAGCAATTAGTCGACGTTTCCAAACACATATATCACAACTTAAAACTTTAAACGATGTTAAAACTATGACTTCGAAACACCTTATATTGCAATCACAGAAAGATAACAGTATATCCAAAATTGGCAAAAACAAATAACACCTGAGACCTTATATACAAGCAAATAGAACACAGACCAAAATTCAAAGCATTTCACCACAACAAAAAAGGTGACACCCATTTTTTTTGAGCTTTTGGCCGGTCCTATTCCGGTGAAACTACTTCAATTTTGGTGTGTGGTCATATCACAACAAGTAGAGCACTCTGCAATTGTTTAAAAAAATTTTAGAGGCTCGGAAAAATTTGACAGAAACTTGAATCTTTGTCTCGATGTTTCGGAGTTATTTCGGTTTCGTAGTTTTACACTTCGTCTAAACTGTTAGCTATGGTTTAGTAGGCTTTGATACCAGTGTAGGTCGATGATGCGCACCCCGCGTGTCCGCAGGCTGCCGGAATATTCATAAAATGATTTTCCAAAGCTCGCAACACCGACTCGAACTTCAGGATCGATGCTAAACCCTAGCTAACACAATACTGTATGAGGTTTAACTACTCGGTTAGAAGTTATACCTTACGATACCAAGTCCTTTAGGTCTTCATCGCTGAACTGTACTCGTCGTCAGCTCCAAGGATCGGAACGGATCGCGGCTACCTCGACGGCCTCCTCGAGTAAAAGACGATCCACCTGAGAGTCTATAGTCGGAGCCCCTATCTCGAATATGAGATAACTACGGCTTCTAGTTTGCTAAACTAGAAGTCCTAGGTTGTGTAGAGTGAGAATATGGAGAGATTTGTCTCTTGGAACCTTAGGTTTCTCAACTCATGAGAGGTCTAGGGTTTGTAATGAAGACAAGAGGCTTGAGGAAATGAGAAAGGAGAAGTGAACATTGGACTAGGCTTGGCTGCTCTCTTTTGATAGAATGAATAATATATGATATTTTATGAGATAAATATCACACTAAAATATAAATAACCCTTCAAAAATATCTTGTGGTGACTCATGACCATGAGTCACCAAGTAGCCATGCTAGGTTCAATGCTCAAATCCACCTCATTTCCTTCACCCATTTTGTTTAATCCAAAATGAATAAACCCTAATAGGTTTCCCCTCTTCTAGAAGCTTTCCCGAATAATTACGAGAACGCCCCTCATCCGTATATAAATACCCGCATCCGCATTCTGAAGAACACGAATACAATGAGACGAAACAATCCATCAATATAATACTAGGATCCGGCTTAAACCAAAGCCCACTAGTATTATCCGCCCGATTATCATACGTGCACGAGTGCACGTACATGATCGAAGCCCTGCCGTAAAACCATACGGCCTCTACACCTTTTGCCCGTTGCAAGGAAACCCTCTATGTGGGACTCTAACGACTCGACAGTATGCTGGCTGTGGGTTTAACCATAAGCCGCAAGCGGTACTAGCTGCACGTAATTGCTACCCAGGTATCTGTCGATAAGAAGGCCGATGAGCAAACCCATCCGAACTCCTACTAAGCCTGTATGTGACAATCTCCTTACAGTCCAGTCTGTTTGCTTAAGAGTATCGCATATCGGGCATAGGGGCGGTAATCATCAGACCCCTAATAGCGCAATAAGTCGTGTCAGAGAGTAGCCCAAAACACCCTGAGAAACTACTGGAGTACCTACCAGTAAATCTGCTTGCCTTGGCCAAGGATTTTGTGTAATGGCCTTCCGAACACAGCGCGATATCAACCCCCAATACCGGGAGAGACGAATCCTATCTAACCGCCACTGCCACCAAGTGCTTTGGGATGCACCTAACTACTACCTGTTTGCATGACTCCTTTGAGCCATGGTAAGTTAGTAATCAAAGTACAGTGGGAACACACTCGAAGCGAAGTAGCAGTGTCAAGTCGACGGACTAAGTTGTACTCATGTCACCTGGGAACTGCTACCCGGCGATAGGTATAATACCCACCAACAGTTCCCGACGAGTCCTGTCGAGTGTACTCATAACCTAAAGAGCACCTGCATACTATCTCTAGTATGACGTACTAATCGCTGTAGGACAAACCATCTCCCCGGCTGGGATGAGAAGCGTATACACTAGTCTACTGTGGAGTATCGATGCCCCGTCTCGATAATCTTTCGACTAGGGACCTGTATAGGATGTGCTTATAGACTACCCGGCCCCTACTAGTGTGACTGTCACCACAACGCTGGTAATCAAGCAAAGATCCTAAGGGCTCTACCAATATGTATAAGCGATATGCTAAGAAAACACATGCACATATTGAGGTAGAAACAAACCAGGTAGCATACCACCATTTCGAGGAAGACTGTTACTATATCCGTGTATATCCCAAGCTCCCATTAAGTAATATACAATCCAGTATGATACAATAATGGCATTTAGGGCATATATCACTAACAATATTCCTGTATCACTTAGTGTAAAGTTTGTTTACATGTTATAAAAACCCTAATTCTCTAGTTAGATCCTTGGTTCGGGCTCGTTCGGCACCCTAAAATTTTAATATAGAATACTTGATGCTTGCCGAAACTGTGTCGGGGTGCTAAGCGAACCCAGCATATGTGATACAATATTTGGAATCCACAATAATTAGTTTTGTGAAAACTAGTTTGTGTTTTATAAATATAGCGTTTTAGTCTCGGTTGATCGATTGCCACGGAGTTTCGATTCGGATCAAAACTCCGTCGCAATCGCGTATTGTACGCGATCACTTAGTCGGGAATCTTATTGAATTATTCGACTGTTTATTGAAAAGAATTTTCAGTTTGAGAATAAAATGCAGGGTTTATAAGTTAGGCATGAAATTCGGCACATGAGATATTCCGGGTTTATGATATTTAAGGTATTTGCGGATTCTAAATATTGTAGTTTTTCATTTCTTTTCTGCGACCGTAAATGTAATATGTAGGGTATCACCTATCTCGTTGCTATATGTCAACGGAATTTGGGATACGCATATTTACTTACGTTGATGACATGTGATTTTATGTGTTGTTGTGATATGTTTTATTGGATCGTCGTGATTGAATAGTTGGTTTTTTTGCGTGAGATAAGAGTTTTCCAATTTTCATTCTTGTAAAAATTTGTATGTAATATTCTTTTATTGGGACACTTCCGGGTTGAGCATTGTTGGATATATGTATGCCCTAGAGGCCATTATGTGATAGTGGATGTATTTATACATGTGTGTATATATATATATATATATATATATATTCAGTGTACATTCTTGCTCGACATGATAGTATGCTATCTGGTTATTCTTTATCTAACATGTTGATTTGATCATGCTTTTATTCATTCACAGATGCTGATAAAGCCCTGAGGATATTGGCTTGACTACTGTGATTATAATGAAGATCATACTAGTGGGGCATCTGTAGTTTATAAGCATATCCTGAAATGTCACTAGTCGTAGGCATATCGAGACGGGGCATCAATATACCAGAGTAGACTAGCGTATATAATACTTGACCCATATGATAGGCGATGAATGTTCCCATATTCATCGATGTTTGACATCGAGATCGTATACGGGTGCTCAGTGGTGACTGGGTACACTGGACGGACTCACCGAGAACTCCTATATGGAATTATATCTATCGTCGGATAGCAGTTCTCAGGTGACAATAGTGCAGGTTAGTCTGTAGACCGGAGATCGTCATAGAGTCTTGTGTGTTCTCCCACTGTACTTTGATTACCACCCTACCACGGCTCTACTGAGTCATGCAAACAGGTGGCCATTGGGTACAGTCCCGAGACACACGAAGGCGATGAGCGATAGGAGGGGTTTCGTCTCTCCCTGTATTGGGAGTTGATGCTGTGTTGTGCTCGACTGGTTATATCAGTAAATCCCTGGCCAGGGCTGCAGAGATTTACTGATAAGTGTTATCAGTAGTTTCTCGATCTGTTATAGAGTATTCATCGGAACGACTTATTGAGTTATTGGGGTCGACGTTACCATCCCTAGACTCGATATGCAGCATATCTGACGAAGAGACTGGACTGTACGGTAGTGTTGCCGGTTGGCTCGACGAGAGTTGTAGCAGGTTCACTTGTTTTCTTCTGATCGCTCAAAACCCGGTGGCCGTTACGTTTAGCTGACCGCTTGCGGCTTGGGGGTGCTTGATATGATCATCACCCACTGCCGGCGTATTGACGTGTCTTAGAGTCCCACAAAGGAGTTACCTAGTCCAGGCGAAATGCTGTGGTGCGCATATGCGATATGCGCTTGGACCCAGTTAAAATGCGCGTATAAGATACCGTATATTAATCTGGCGGTGATTGATCTCAAAAACTATCTATTAACCGCAATCAAGAACGGCGTCGCTTGGTAGCTAGCTGGTGAGTACGGGTCGGTCCACAGGGATGTTATGAATTTCCTAGTCGCTCAAACGAGTTAA
The DNA here is from genome assembly GCA_030015575.1 of Agapanthus africanus. Classification (NCBI taxonomy): domain Eukaryota; kingdom Viridiplantae; phylum Streptophyta; class Magnoliopsida; order Asparagales; family Amaryllidaceae; genus Agapanthus; species Agapanthus africanus. The sequence goes on from CM057346.1 coordinate 365,037,504, forward strand.
TTCCGATTATGGTCGGATTGATTATTAAATCTAAAAAAACTGAATTAATCTATATCTAAATCTTGCTAGGGTTAGGTCTAGGTTAAGTTTGGAAAGTCAATAAATCTCACCGCTTTCTATACTCATATGAAGATCTAATTAGGTGTTATGGTAAATATTAATAAAAGGGATTGGGATGATTGGGAAGATTGTTCTTCCTCTAGATCCTTATCCTTCCTTTAGAAATTTTTACCCTAACCTTCATGGAAAACCTTAAAATCCGGGCCTTTAGACTACGGTATCACCGCTACCTCGTGGGTAGAGTGCCGTAGGGAGCGGAATAAGAAGGTATGCATGGAGTTCTATGAAAATATATGATGGGCAAGAAAGGGGATGAGAGATCTTCGTCTCTCATACCTTCCCCAGATCTAACCCTAACAAGCGAGGAGACTACTCACTCATTAGGGAATTAAAATACATTTATCTAGGGCAGAGAATAAAAGATTAATTAGGGCAAGGAATTAAATTTATCTAGGGCAAGAATAGAAAATTAACCTAGGGCAGAAAATAAAGAACTTACAAAAAATGATGCTCTCCAAAAGAATGCTGAAATTTATTAATGAAGGGAGGCATAGCCTTTACAATGATTTAGAGTTCCTATTTATAGAGGATAGGAAACCCTAGGTTACAATTGATTCGCATGTCTACATTTACCAAAATATCCTTAGGAAGACCTAGTCAAAGTAGACTTCAAGCTTTGGTAAAATTTTATGTCTCTGTCTCTTTAAAAGGAAGTATTGGGCCTTGAATATTTTGTGGGCTCTTCTGTCTTTGGGCTTCCTTATTATTTGGTTCTTTTATTAAAATAGCTTCTATGTTTCTTCCAGATCTCCAGTGAATAATTGCGGTGGACTTTTAACCGTTCGCTTTGTAATCTTGGACCTTGCACTGCCTTGTACTTTTTGAATTTTATCTTTGATGTAGGCTTGATCAAGAGTCTTCTGTTTGTTGGTCAAAGTCCATTTTTGTGTCGTCTTTTGTCTTTTTCACTGTTTTAGATCCAAGAACCTGTAACCTGTAACATGTAGCAGACATGCGTCAAAAGCACCTGTTTTTATTCTAAAATGCGTAAGAATGGGGAATACAAAATGCAATATTATGTTGTGAACAAATACCCCCAAACTTATCTTTTGCTCGTCCTCGAGCAAACTTATTTTTATTCACTAAAATCCTAACCACACTTTCGCAGGGAAACGCGATTGCACTGAGCACATGCAACAAGCCGTTAAACCTCTAGGTGTCCCTTGTAAGAGGAGTGTTGTCTTCTGAGGGTTTTCAGCGGATTACACCCACAAAATCCTATCAATTCGGTTTTTCGACCTTTGTTTTCTAATTAGGTTTTCTAACAAGGAATTCTATTATCGTCGACCCGCAAATTATCCACCCATATTCTTCACACTCCTTCATCATTTAACTTAAGATTATACATGTTCTGTAGAATTACTTAGCTTTCGGCATTTCTTAAGTTTTCCTTCTAGGGTTCCATCTCCACTTAGAAATTTCTATCAACTCTACTACAGATACAAGTTCTATTCTTCATTCCTTTCTCTTTATCTAAACTCTAATCACATATCCCCACGTGTGTGTAAATGTCACCCCTACACTTGGAAATTCAAATCAAGCAATCATACTCTCGTCCGTTGTCCAAAGCACTTATTAGTATGTGAATTTTTAATTGAATTTCGCTTATACATCCTTCATGCGACCGTTAATACTTCTTGAGTTACCAACGACCGATTACAAGATGTGTTTGCATATTAAAGCGTACTTCCTAGTTTTGCAACACCCAAGGCTTTTAGTAGTGACTCCCAAACCAGTTGGTCTAAGGCACTTGGTGATGAAGCACCCTCGCTAAATATTTTTCTGTTTTTTACAGCCTTAAGTAATCACAAAAACCAGTGTCCATTTTTTCTTTATTCAATTTTTTTTTCTTTTATTTTCATTATACTAAGGACTTTAGACAAGAGCATTTCAAGGTCTCTTCTACTATTCCAAGTTTCAAGGTGCGTGATTGTGCATTTTGTTGGGTATACGTTTTCAGAATCTAGACTTAAGCTAGGAATTATTTTTCAAACTTATACTCTAATAAAAGTATCAAAACTTTTCCTTCGTTTCGACTTAGTCCAAGAATTGAACTCAAAATTTGCCTATTTCTAAATAAACTACAAAGGCATATACTTTCTACTGTTAAACTTTAAGGAAGGTTATTTTTAGGGTTTTTAATTTACTAAGTCTAAGATATAGTTGTTCCTAGCCAGTTAACCTATTTGTCAAACTCAAGTCAATTAGCCAAAATTGAATACATTGATTTTTATAATTTTTGAAAATTTTCAATTTTTATGGGTTTTCAAATAAATATGCAAATGCAAAAATATGTACAAATGAATGCGAAGGAAGAAGACGTACCGAGCATACCCCCAAACTTGAACTTGACAGTGTCCTCACTGTCATACTAAACCAAGAGGGTCAAAATGTCGGCACTCCCCTGTTTATTTATTTATAGTTTTTTTTTTATATTTTTAATGTTTTGAATTTTATTTTATTTTTTAAAGAAAAAGAAAACAAAAAAATATATATACATATATACAACAAGGTTCCCCCCAAACTTAAGCTTGGCCTTACACAAGCCAAAGGTTAGCACCAACCATTCAAAAATCTTATCGTGGTAATAGTATAGTTGGTGCAAGAATGGGGTGACAAGAAAAGAGATGAAAAGCACACGAGACCGTGTGGAAAGAAGAATGGAAGATGGTCTCGGCGGAGGAGAAGAATGGCGGAAAGGAGAAAGAAGGATCGCGCGAACTTGAGGGTGTAAATCGAGTGAATAAATTAGCGCCATATGTGATGTCCGATATGTTATAAGCGATTGCGCTAACCTATCAACCCGTCGGGAAATGGAGTCAAATCCCTCAAGATTCGCAAGAAAACATGGGTACGCCGAACTTGGTATTTGAGATGAAAGCGTAACGGTCACTTGCACGGTCGGAACAATAGGAAGGACGAAAGGGAGTGAATTAGGGATAGTCTCATTCTCACCGTAGTAAACTGTGTCGAACTGGAAAGATTCCATCAATGGTTCGAAATGACTGTAAGCAACCGAGTCTGATGGATTAACTAACTCATCTGAAAATGCAAAGGACTCAAACTCGGGAGGTGAGACTTCAACATCGTCCGAAAAAGTGAAACACTCGTACGTGTCATCGGCTGTGAGAACTGTGTCAGTTTCAAAGGAAAAGTTTTCAAGCTCACAGTCGTCAAGCGTTATATTAGGCGTGGTCGGAACGATGGAAAGGAGGGAGGATGATTTAGGTAAAGGTTCAAGAGGATGAATTGGAAAATCCGACACATCAAAGAAAAATGGTTCAACCTCAATATGATCCTCAAAACTCTCCTCAATACTATCCTTACAATTCTCTTTAAAATTCAACTCATCCATGCTATTATCATCAAAATCAAGATGCATATGAAGTTCGGGAGAAACATCTAATGACTCGGGATGATGAATTGGACATAAAATTTCAATCAAATCGACAGGTTTATCATCCGAAATATTCCCTGCGTCCATATCCTCAATCAAGTGAAAATCAATTTCTTTAGACATCTCATCTAAAGCATGGATATTTATCGATTTAGGTTCTAGATGGGAGGTGTAAAGATCAAAAGAATTAGGTGTGGTTTCACTCGAAAGGGGTTCTTCACAATTTGGCAAATCAAACACTACAAAATCACACAACACGTTTTTATTTTCAACAGGTGAACTATTTAGGGCAATCGATAGAAAACCGGAGTTGTGGGCTTCAATTGTGTAAAGGTAGGTTTGATTTGGAAATCCTCTCACATTCTCACTCTGTCCAACCGCCTCCTCATACATTGAAAAATTTGGAGCTAGTTGGAAATTAGCTACCGGTTCACTAGGTTGCATAAGGGCAGCCACGGACGCTTCCACATTCCTAACCATTTTGTTTGTTGCTGTGATATACGCCTCCAACGCCTCTTCCAAACTAGACTTTGGTGGTAAGGGGGTTTCGGAAAAAGATTCGAAATTGTTTGGATACGGGAAACTCCCAAAAGGTTGTGTAGAAACAGGGTCTAGTGAAGGTGGGAAAGTCGGGTAGGACTGGTAGGAATTGGATGGTTGGACAGGAGTAGGGTCAACATGTGGATAAAAAGGTGAATGGACTTGTTGATCCCTAAAACTAGATGTGTGGAGAGGGATGAAAGATCGACTGCGAGATTGAGCAATATGCTCAGCAATGGACATCGGCTTAGGAGTGACAGAAGGACCTGAAAAAGTGGTATCAACATATGGAAGTGGTAAAGGTTGACTTTGTTGACACAAAGTGGGTTGAAAAGTTAAACTGTTTCTCCTAGACGCCTCTATTTGATCTTTCAAAGATATTTTTGGCAAGGAGGGATCGTCTTTAAATTGACCGAACAAATTGACGTACGACGCAAAATTAGGTTCGGGATACCAAAGTTCGGCAAGTGATTTATTATGTGGGGTACCCATGTTAGAAGAAAGAGAAGATGAAGAAGGTAGGTGGTGCAAGGATTTCTCAGCGACAAAAGTTGCAAGTCTTTTTAAAAAAAAAATCCTCTTATTATTCTTTTTTATTTGTTTTGCAAAAATTTTCGATAAAAGGCTAAGACACAAATGCAAATAACCAGAAATGCACAATCAGTCCTAGATCTAGGGTCACCTAGGTCAGCTAGACAGCTCCTAACTGTTCCAAAGGGCTAGAAATAGGACCTCAAACCGCCTCTTCACCGCCAATTGCGGCAAGGTAAGTGCCAGGTAAGTGGGAAGGAACCACACTGTGGGCCTAATTAAAAACCACTAGCCTTTGACACACTTGCCTAGGCACCGCAAAGTCAGGTTAGGATAAACGGCCGATGCCTATACTAGTCCTCTGTTCTATTGAGCTCGAAGTCTTAGGGCCGAGTCTAGTATTTTTTAATTAATGATTGGTCAATGCAAATGCTTTATGTGATTTCTGGGGTCCTGGGAAGGGTGATGAAATCCCCACCCAATCTGAATTGGTCAAAAGCCCCTTAAAGTCCGATTAAAGATATGCAAAACAGTAAATCACATGCAATCAAATCTTTTTTTTGTGAATTTCAAAGTTTGCAAGTTTTCTAATTAAAATTTTCCTTTTTTCTCTTGCTCTTTATTTGGAAAGATATTTTTAGCAAAAAGATTAAGGATATGCAAATCATAAAAAATCACTTGCAATCAATTATTATTTTAAGCATAGCGCAACGAATCCTGCATAAGATTTGTTATTTGGAAAGAAAGAGATTTTTTTAAACGCAAAGAATCCTGCAGGAGATTTTTCAGAAGATATATCGGAGATTTGCAGAGGAGGAGATCAGAAGACTTACAGAGTTTTTTTTTTCCCCGCACTTCTCCCTTTTTTTGGGAACCGAAGAACCGCGAAAACGCGGCGGGAGGAACTTCAAACCGCGGAACCGCGGCCGGAAAGTGGGCGCGCGATTTTTTTTTTTTTTGGGCAGATCACCACGATTCTTCTTGTTTGACTCGGTTCTCCAAATTTCTTCTGTTCCTCGGTTGTTGCAATCTTCTATTGATAGGATCGTTTATTTGCTGTTTCGCTTTCTGTAGATTTCTAGATCCGAATTTGTGCGTAGATCCTGCAAAATTCACACAAAGATACCCTTTACAAAAATAACAGATGATATATTTTTATAATTTTTTTTGGATTTTTTTAGATTTTTATGATTTTTTTAAATTTAGATTAACCCGAAATTGCAAAAAGGAAAATTCTACGCCATCCTCGGCAACGGCGCCATTTGATTGATCTCAAAAACTATCTATTAACCGCAATCAAGAACGGCGTCGCTTGGTAGCTAGCCGGTGAGTACGGATCGGTCCACAGGGATATTGTGAATTTACTAGTCGCTCAAACGAGTTAATTCCGATTGTGGTCGGATTGATTATTAAATCTAAAAAAACTAAATTAATCTATATCTAAATCTTGCTAGGGTTAGGTCTAGGTTAAGTTTGGAAAGTCAAGAAATCTCACCGCTTTCTATACCCATATGAAGATCTAATTAGATGTTATGGTAAATATTAATAAAAGGGATTGGGATGATTGGGAAGATTGTTCTTCCTCTAGATCCTTGTCCTTCCTTTAGAAATTTTTACCCTAACCTCCATGGAAAACCTTAAAATCCGGGCCTTTAGACTACGGTATCACCGCTACCTCGTGGGTAGAGTGCCGTAGGGAGCGGAATAAGAAGGTATGCATGGAGTTCTATAAAAATATATGACGGGCAAGAAAGGGGATGAGAGATCTTCGTCTCTCATACCTTCCCCAGATCTAACCCTAACAAGTGAGGAGACTACTCACTCATTAGGGAATTAAAATACATTTATCTAGGGCAGAGAATAAAAGATTAATTAGGGCAAGGAATTAAATTTATCTAGGGCAAGAATAGAAAATTAACCTAGGACAGAAAATAAAGAACTTACAAAAAATGACGCTCTCCAAAAGAATGCTGAAATTTATTAATGAAGGGAGACATAGCCTTTACAATGATTTAGAGTTCCTATTTATAGAGGATAGGAAACCCTAGGTTACAATTGAGTCGCATGTCTACATTTACCAAAATATCCTTAGGAAGACCTAGTCAAAGTAGACTTCAAGCTTTGGTAAAATTTTATGTCTCTGTCTCTTTAAAATGAAGTATTGGGCCTTAAATCTTTTGTGGGCTCTTCTGTCTTTGGGCTTCCTTATTATTTGGTTCTTTTATTAAAATAGCTTCTATGTTTCTTCCAGATCTCCAGTGAATAATTGCGGTGGACTTTTAACCGTTCGCTTTGTAATCTTGGACCTTGCATTGCCTTGTACTTTGTGAATTTTATCTTTGATGTAGGCTTGATCAAGAGTCGTCTGTTTGTTGGTCAAAGTCCCTTTTTTGTGTCGTCTTTGTCTTTTTCACGGTTTTAGATCCAAGAACCTGTAACATGTAACATGTAGCAGACATGCGTCAAAAGCACCTTTTTTTATTCTAAAATGCGTAAGAATGGGGAATACAAAATGCAATATTATGTTGTGAACAGGCGGCTTGCTTTTGGTCAGGTCGTATGTGATATAACCGGATTGCTAAATCAAGTGTTGATTTATCATTTGACCATTAGTTTCTCACTAGAAATCCTTTCTTGTATTTTTTGGATGTATGCATGCATGTATGCATTCATTCTTGTTCATGCACATATGGATGTGCATGCACACATACATACATACATCATCCTTCATGGTTGTATATATATAGAAAATGGTGGCAATATAAGACTCACACCTTGGATTTATATATGGATTTTTATTTGTATTTATGTTAAAACAAAAAGAAAAGAAAAAGGATAATTCATGGTTTAGTTTCTACACTCTTCTTTGAACTAATCTTGCTCACCCACCTTTTAACCATGGGTTAACTTTCCTTTTGTGTTTTAACTCAAATACAATAATATCTTTATTATTTAACCATGGTTTGAGATGAAGAGTGGAAAATATATATATACATATATTTTCTATTTTTCATAGGAGATTATCTTTTCTCTTGTTCTTAAAATAGCCATCATCTTCTTCCTCCTTGCTCTTTTGCTCTTTAGATTTCTCTAGTGAGCAAAACACTCACCAAGTTAGGATTTTGAAGTGAGAAAAGAAACCGCAACATCATTCTACACTAGTCTTGCCCACTTATGAAGAGTGTTAGCTTCATTTTATTCTCTTGATCAAGTGAAGTTGCAAGCTTGGACAAAGGAGCTTCGGGTGGATCGTCGTGGACATTAGAAGACCTCAAGCGAACCCTTTCCCAACCCTCAAGTGGCCAAGGAGTCTAGCGTAGGGAGCTACAAAGGTTGTACTCTCAAAACCCTAGCCATTGTTACTTGTGATGTTGTTTATGTTATGAAACCCTAATTTTCTAGCATTGAATCTTTTTATGTTCACTTAGCACCTTGAAAATATAATTTTGTGACATGTGATGCTTCCAAACCCTTCATAAGGTGGTAGGTAAACCAAACATTGGTATCAGAGCCGACCTAGAACTTTAGGCGACATTTTAACGAAATTGAAACTCCGATCGAACCGAAAAATACGAACTTTTGGACACTCTCTGGACAATTTTTCAAACCTGGTTATTTTAAGAATTAAAAATATGTAAAAAATTCAGCAGGTAAATCTAAGATCCGCTGTAAAAAACGATGCAGTGAACAGTAATTCCCGCCGCGGAAACGCGGCCAAAGCTTGCTTGGGCCGCGGTTCCGCGGCCATACACGGGAATCAATGCATGGTTTTTGTACAGTAATACTTATAACTGCTTGTTGATATTTTTAGGTATTTTTAATCTGGTTTCAGTGATAGATGTTCTGGAGATTGTTTTGGATTCTATGATTCGATCGGAATTCCAATTTCGTGCTTTTTACCGGGTAACTTAGAAAGTATTAAAAAGTTCGAGCGAATATCATTAACTCACTTTTTCACGCGGTTTAAATCTTTCGGAAATACGTGCAAGTTTTGTGGTGGACCCTCTAGAAGACAACAAACCTTAACTCGATTATGTGACTGTCTTGAACTGCCTTTTGAACCTTAGGGTTTGAGGCAGTACGGCGTGCCACATGTGAGGCGTTTGCTTGACCCTTCTACGGCTGGACCGCTACTACTGTGACATATTCCGGGTTTTTTGAACTCCGCTCAAGTGTTGAGATTTAGGAAATTTTGGGTATTTGATTATTCGATCGAAATGTTTAATACTGTCTATTTATCTGGAATGTGATACAATATGTGGAATTCATATAGTAAGGCATGAAATGCGAGGTATGAGATATCTCGGATTTACGATGTCTAAAGAGAATGCGGATTCCAAATATTGTAGTTTTACACTTTCTTTTCTGTGACCGTAAGTGTAGTATGTCGATATCGCCGGTTTCGTTGCTATACATCAACGACAATCGGGGTACGCATACTTACTTACGTTGATGATATATGATATTATGTGTTGCTGAGATATGATATGCAGGATTGTCGCGATCGAATAGCCGGAGGGTTTTATGTGAGATGAGAGTTTTATTTTTCATTCATGTAAAATTCAAATGTAATGTAATATTCTTTTATTTGGGGCACTTCCGGGTTGAGGTTGATGTCACCAGTGTTGTATATTATTTACTTTTCCGTATTAGGATAGACCCAAGGAGGGGAGCACAAGTGACCGGGTTCTGGGGTTTAGAAGGAGGCCATCTCGAGGAGTCGAGACCGGGTCTCCTAAACTCCAGGATTGATAGGGTCGCTTGCCGCTCTCGTAGGGGTCTAGGGATGTAGGCTTGGCTATTCATCGCGACTGTGGAATCCGTATTTTCTTTTGTTGGCTAAATACTAAATACGGACGTCCTAGTATATCCCACATTATAGATATATTTGTGCTGCCTGTGTTCTGTGATATCTGAGACGAATGATATATTTTATATGAGATATATTGTAGACGTTGCTTATGTTTTACACCCGCGCTAGTCCCGTCCCGGTATGCCGTTAGTTAAGTAACCTAACGGTGCATAACGGAATATTGCGGCGAATGCGGATGGCATAAGCGTACGTGTTATTTTCGTTTCTTTTCTGTGATTGGCTTAAGGACGTAAATGATGGGACTATATTAATATGATTAATGTAAAGAAAATAAACCTAAAAAGATGTTGTAGAATCGGATTTGAAAACCACTCGGCTCTTTATGAAAAAGCTACTTTTAAGAACTGCGGAGCACAAGCCACTCCTTTTGAAAACCATTAGATTCTACGACGATATCAAGTTCAAAGCGTTAAAGATTTTCTTAAAAATCATCCGCAACCCTCCGTCATTTTAGGAAGTAGAGTATTTAGTATTCGTGCTACGTTTATTGATTTTAGTTAAGGCGTAGTGTACGGTAGCTAAGTGATGTCTTCCTACACTGCATATGATGCAGATTAATTAGGACATTCATGCGACTTTGTTGACCATAGTTAAGGGTCATATGGGTGGGTCTAATTGATCAAGAAATGACGGGTAGAACTTGACTGGTACTTATGATTTTTTGACCATAGTTAAGGTCATAAGTACTAGGGGTAAAAATCACATCGGGAATTTTAAGTGTTGAGATTTGCAATGAGATTGCATACCTTCCATATGATGGTTGGATCCCGATCCCACAGTGGGCAATAGTTGCTCCTAGGAGAGTTTTGCAGTTTACAATTAGCTAACTCATTAGGTGTCTAGAAAGGTGTTAACGGGGCTACGCCTCTGGGAAAATGAGGTTTACTTTAATTAGGTCCGTGCGAAAGCACGGGGAACCTCCCTCATGTTAGTGTATATGCCCTAGAGGCCATTACTGTATCATACTAGTATGTATATTACTTGATGGATGCTTGGGATATTCACAGTTGTATAGACAATCTTGCTCGATATAGTAGTATGCTACTTGGTTTGTCTCTGCTTTAATGTGTACATGTGTTTCTTTATTATATCACCTATACACATTAGTAGAGCCCTTAGGATCTTTGCTTGATTACCGGCGTTGTGATAGCGATCACACTCGTGGGGGCTAGGTAATCCACAAGCACATCCTTATACACGTCCCTAGTCGTGGGATTATCGAGACAGGGCATCGATACTCTGGAGTAGACTAGCGTATATGCTTCTCATCCCAGCACGGGAGATGGTCTGTCCCATAGCCGTCAGTACGTCGTACTTGAGATAGTATGCGGGTGGTCGTTAGGTTACGAGTACACTGGAAAGGACTCGTCGGGAACTGATGGTTGGTATTATACCAATTGTCAGTTATCAGTTCCCAGGTGACATGAGTACAGCTTAGTCCGCTGACTTGACACTGTCACTTCGCCTCGAGTCTGTTCCCACTGTTCTTTAATTATTACCCTACCACGGCTCTACTGAGGCGTGCAAACATGTAGTAGTTGGGTGCAGTCCCGAAGCACTTAGAGGCAGTGACGGTTAGACATGATTCGTCTCTCCCGGTATTGGGGGTTGACATCGCGCTGTGTCGAGGAGAGCCATTACACGAGTAGTCCCTGGCCAGGGCAAGCGAGATATACTGGTAGGTTTCCAGTGTTATCTCAGGGTGTTCTGGGCTTCACTCCGACACGACTTGTACTGCTATTAGGGAACTGACGTTTACCGCCCCTAGGCCCGCCATGCGATGTATCATACGAACAGACCGGACTGTACGGAGATTGTCACATACAGGCTCAGTAGGAGTTCGGATGGGTTTACCTCATCGGCCTTCTTATCGACATCTATCTAGGGACCGTTACGTACAGCTAGTGCCGCTTGCGGTCTGTGGTTAAACCCACTGCCAGCGTAGTGTCGAGTCTTTAGAGTCCCACACAGAGAGTTTCCCTGCACTGAGTGAAACGTGTAGAGGCTGTATAGTTTTACGGCAGGGCCGCGATCACTTACGTACACTTGTGTGCGTTTGTTGTTCGGGCAGGCAATACTAGTGGGCTTTGGTTTAAGCCGGATCCTAGTATTGCACGGATGGATTTGTTTTGTCTTTTGTGCATCCGCATTCTACGGAATACGGATGCAGTTGTGTATGCACAGTTTTCCGGAGCGATGAAGGAGGTTGTGCCTCATTAGGGTTTTGGCAGTTGGTTCGGCCAAAACCGTTATGTGGCAGGCTCATTAGGGTTTTGATAGTTGATTCGGTCAAAACCATTTTGAGGCGACTCATTAGAGTTTTGGCAGTTCGTTTGGTCAAAACCATTATGAGCCGCGGACGTCATTTACTAATCCTTTTAGTGATAATTTTATGATGGCTAATTGCATTGACCATTTGACCACCATGACCTCTCTTGACTTTGTTGACCGGTTGACCGTGTTGACCATTGACCTTCAAGGGAGGTCTACACTCTTCTTTTCATTTTCTTTTTCTTTTTGATTATGATAATGGTCATTTCAATGTAGCCATCAACTTTATCTTGATAGGATTAGTAATGATGATGTTTTGGGATTATTGAACCATGGTTCATTTTCTTTAGCTCATAATTCTTTTCTCACTCTCTCTCTCGCTCTTTTGCTCATGAGAAGAAAAGAAATGTTCCATGGTTGCTAGCTCCTTCATCTTCCTCCTCTTGACAAATTCTTTTGATCTCATGTGCTGAGAGAAAAAGAATCCACATAGACAAACACCTCTATCTTTCTCTTCTACATAACCTAGGGTACCAAGACTAGCTATCTTGTTGCCCTAGTTACCTCGGCTCGAGGTGGAGCTCGGTGTACATCTCTCGGGTGGATCTTCTTCGACTCAAGAAGGCCGCGGAGGTGACCAAACTCCGGATCAACCCTCGGAGCATGGATGAACAAATGGCGCAGCGGAGTGAAGACCCGAAGGACCGGTATCGTGAGGTATAATTTCTACGGCATAGTAGTTAGCACCTCTTGTAGTTTGCTAGTTTTTAGTTTAGCAAAGATCCGGCTTTTACGGTCCATGTTACCAAGTCTAGAAATTTTTTTGTTTTACTGTTTCCGCAACCCCGAAAGTACCGGGAGAGGTAACGTAGACCTAACAGTGGTATCAGAGCCTAGTTAAACATAAACTAGCAAGTTAGCAAAGTATCTAGAATTTCGACCGGACGAAAAACCGCAAAACACCCCGGAAATTTCAAGTTTCTGCCGATTTTTGGATCTGTTCAAAAATTAATAAATCATGCACTAAAAATCGGCTCAGGCTTTTTATAGAACACTGGAGAAATTCGATCCCCTAACTCGGTTAAAGCGCCGCGGAACCGCGGCATAAGCTTGCTTATGCCGCGGAACCGTGGCCGAGTTAACTCGGTTTGGGGTCCTGTTTCCTACAGTGTTCTTATATGGGTATTTTAGGATTTTTAGAATATGATTTTTCTGCCCAGATTTTCCAGAAAGCAAAATTTGTTTTTGGGGCTTAAAAATCCGTATTTTTCGTCGATTTTCTGTAGACTTTGGCTAATGGGTTGTATCTGTGATGTGATATATGTATTTAACGTCTATTAATCGCTATACGTCGATTAGTAGGGGTTAGACATATTTGTGATCTGTAATGCTGATGGTTTGTGTATATGAACTCGTTGGATTGTCGCGGATGAATAACCGGGGTGGATGTGATATGAAAGTTTCTTTTTCTTTCATTCATGTAAAAAATTTGTAAATTGATGTAATATTATTTGTATGGCCGCACAACCGGGTCGGTGTTGTAGCCGTTATTGTATAATTCTTTTTACTGTTTTTGCTCCTAGGATAGACCCATGGAGGGGGTGCACAAACTACCGGGTATCTCGAAGTGCCGAGTGGCCTACTCACGGTGTTGAGGGAGGTTGCTTCGCTTCGGGTACTTGGCGGGTAGTTTGCCGCACCCGTTGGGGTCTTGGGTGGGGTATTGGCTATTCATCGCGACCGTGTAATCCGCTTTTCGTTGCAGGCTCGAACGAATTGCGGGTTCCTAGTATATCCAAAGTGTTCATCTGTGATCTGGATTGGCTATCATTGCTATATATCTATATATGATAACTATTTAGGCGTTGCTTATGTTTTTCAGCCGTGCTAGCCCAGCCCCCGCTCTGTCGTTAGTTAAGTAACCTAACGGGTGATGACGGGGCCCCGTGGCGAATGCGAATGGCATAAGCGTACGTCATATTTTGGTTGTTTTCTGCAATGGTAGGATTAAATGATGGGACGCATTAAAAGAACTAATGCAAGAAAATAAACCTAAAAGACGTTGTTGGAACAATTTTTCAAAAATCTGTTATTACAAGGACGTTCACTTTTGTTTTGCATCGAGGTATTCGGTTATGAATGCCCAGCACCTCATGCGACGAGGCAAGGGCCGAGATCCCCTCATCGGGAGTGACCCCTTGGACAAAAGTTTGCATCAAGGTGATAACTTCACTATAGTCGATCATTCTTGCTTTGCATCGAGGTATTCATCTTATGAATGCCCAGCACCTCACTCGACGAGGAAAGAGCCGAGATCCCTTCACAGGGAGTGACCTCTTTAGCAAAAGTTTTCGCCACTATATTTTCAAAAGTGTATCACGTTCCTTCAACAATATCAAGTTCATTACGTTAACGGGTTTTTCTGCCAAAAACCAGCCGTAGCCCTCCGTCGTTTCTTATAAGTTATACTTAGTATTCGTGCTGCGTTTGTTGACCGTGTCAAGGCGCAGTGAACGGTAGCTAAGTGTTGCTTATTTGCTGGATACAATGTGATTGGTTAGGACATTTGTGTAACCTTGTTGACCGTGTCAAGGGTTATGCGGGTGGGTTTAATGCAATCAAGATAATGACGGGCTGAACTTGACTAGGACTCTTTGATTTGTTGACTGTGTCAAGGTCACTTGGGTCCTAGGGGCAAAAACCACATCGGGAGTTTCTAAAGAAACTGAAACTTCCAGATTTTAGCATACCTTCTGGAGTGTGGTGACTAGAGTGGATTCCATCAACGTCATCACACAATGATAGTTGGATCCCGATCCCACTGATGAGTTGGATTACTCTCGGGAGATTATTTCACTTAATGATCAATGCTATAAACCTAGTAGGTGTCTAGAAAGGTGTTAGCGGGGCTACGCCCCCAGGGAAAAGAGGTTCTTAAATTAAGGAACTTCGCGAAAGCGTTGGAAAACCTCCCTCGAACTACCGACACTAGCCTGGCTGAAAGGTTAAGCAAGTATTGTGACGTGAATTAAATCCCGACTAGTTCTTCTTTTAAAAGGTTTTAAGAAGAATTTGAGGAAACGGTGGGAGACATCCTGGTTACATAAACTAATAAACCAATCTAATCTTGCAAGAGCGCACGCTGATTGTTTGTTTTCTCTCTCTCCAGGTAGCAACCATTTCACGCCCTAATCAAGATAATAAAATGTATCGCTTGACCGATCCGAATTCTTAGTCGGGGTTGGGGAACGTTGGTTCAGCTCTAACTTGTGACAACAGTCATAAGTATGAGCAAGGGAAAGGGGATTGTATGGATTCCCAGGATACCCAGTTGAAGAAGAAGCATGGTTTTGCATCTACTTCAGGTGTTCTTGTAATTGAGAACTGTTTTACGGTCAGCCCTACTTCCTGGGTACTTGATACCGGATCAGGATCTCATATCTGTAATTTATTGCAGGGACTGAGAAATAGTAGGAAAGTTGCACCGGGTGATATGTCACTTAGAGTAGCGAACGGAGCACAAGTTAATGCGGCAGCCGTTGGTGAATATCACCTAGTATTGCCAAATGGCAAGACTATGATTTTGAACGATTGCTACTATGTACCTTCCATGGTTTGCAACATCATATCAGTTTCTTTACTCGATAAAGATGGATATAACTTTGTTCTTGATAGAAATATCATGAACATCTACCTTCATAAGGTACTGGTTGCAGAAGGTACACTGTGTAATGGTATCTACGTTCTAAATCAGAATACAGTTCTCAATGTACAAAACACTCGCAAGAGGAAGAATTCAGATACGAATGAATCCTACTTGTGGCATTGTAGACTTGGTCATATCGGAGAGAAAAGACTGAATAAGTTGCATAAAGATGGACTCTTGGATGCGTTCGAGTTTTCATCTTATGAAACTTGTCAGTCTTGTCTCAAAGGGAAGATGACCAAATCTCCGTTCACCGGACATGGAGAAAGGGCAACAGAGCTCTTGGGACTCGTACATAGTGATGTATGTGGTCCGATGTCTATACATGCAGGGGTGGGTTCTCGGACTTCATCACATTCACTGACGATCTCTCTAGGTTCGGATATGTGTATCTGATGAAACACAAATCTGAAGCTTTTGAGAAATTCAAGGAATTTAGAAACGAAGTAGAGAACCAGACTGGCAAAAGTATCAAGATCCTCCGGTCTGACAGGGGATGGGAGTACTTAAGCACGGAATTCCTAGATTACTTAAAAGAGAATGGTATTCTCTCTCAGCTTACTCCTCCTTATACACCACAGCACAACGGTGTTTCGGAGTGGAGGAATCGTACCCTATTGGATATGGTTCGCTCCATGATGAGTAGTGCTGAGTTACCTCTTTCATTCTGGGGATATGCACTTCAAACTGCAGCACATCTATTGAATCAAGTTCCATCCAAATCCGTGCCTAAGACCCCGTATGAAATATGGAGTGGTAAGAGTTTGTATCTTAAACGTATTAAGATTTGGGGTTGCCCAGCTTATGTCAAAAAGCAGAACCCAGACAAACTTGAGGCACAGTCAGTTTTGTGTAAGTTTGTGGGATACCCAAAAGATTCTAGTGGGTATCTATTCTACCATGCAGAGGAACAGAAGATAATTGTTTCAAGAAATACCACATTTTTAGAAAAAGAATTTCTTGTTAAAAATATTAGTGGCAGCACGGTAGAACTGGATGAAATTCTAAAAACACAAACTTTAACTAAAGATTTGGTGGAACCTCTAGATTCAGTTACAACCAACGAACCTCAGCCACTCCGCAGATCTGGTTGGATTTCTCATCCGCCCGAGAGATACTACGGTTTTCTCATAGACGAGGTTCGAGAGGATTGCATCTTAGAAGAATATGACCCTACCAGTTTCAGGCATGCCATTATCAGTAGGGACTCTGATAAGTGGCAGGAAGCAATGCAATCTGAAATGGAGTCCATGTACGCCAATAAAGTGTGGACCTTGGATATTGCTCCACCTGGGGTAAAACCCGTTGGATGCAAATGGATCTACAAAAGGAAACTTGGTGTAGATGGGCAGGTGGAAACCTATAAGGCTAGACTCGTTGCAATAGCTTTTCGTTAAAGACCTGGTTTGGACTATGACGAAACTTTTTCTCCGGTGGCTATGCTCAAATCCATTCGGATCCTACTTGCCATTGCTGCCTTCCATGACTAACAAATCTGGCAGATGGATGTTAAAACGGCTTTCCTAAACGGTTGTTTGGAAGAGTGCGTTTATATGGATCAGCCAGAAGGTTTCGTAGACAGTGGGAGCAGCGGGAAGGTGTGCAAGTTGCTTAAATCCATTTATGGATTAAAGCAGGCATCGCGGAGCTGGAACATCTGATTTGATGAGGCAATCAAGGAATTTGATTTCATCAAGAACGAAGATGAACCTTGTGTCTATAAGAAGATTGTAGGACGAACTGTCGTATTCCTAGTCTTGTACGTGGACGACATTCTTTTGATAGGAAATGACATTCCTATGCTACAATCGGTCAAGCTATTTTTGTCACAACGGTTCTCCATGAAGGACCTAGGTGATGCCTCGTACATTCTGGGGATCAAGATCTATAGAGATAGATCCAAGAGACTACTGGGACTTTCGCAGTCCAGGTACATAGAGACCGTACTAAAAAGATTTAGTATGGAGGATTTCATGCGTGGTAACATACCCGCATTGCACGGAATTACCCTCTCAAGGAAGATGTCTCCTAAGACTGATGAGGAGAGGGTTCGCATGAGCACTATACCCTATGCTTCGGCGGTAGGATCTATAATGTATGCGATGCTATGTACAAGACCAGATGTAGCTTACGCGCTGAGCACGGTAAGCCGGTATCAGTCTGACCTAGGTGAGGACCACTGGACAGCAGTGAAGAACATTCTCAAGTACCTGAGAAGGACTAAGGAAATGTTCCTGGTTTACGGTAATGGACACCTTAGGGTCGAGTCCTTTACCGATTCAAGCTTCCAGAGTGACAAAGATGACAGCAAGTCTATCTCGGGTTTTGTGTTTACCCTCAACGGAGGGGCGGTATGTTGGAGGAGTTCCAAACAGGATACCGTCGCAGACTCGACGATGGAGGCTGAATACATTGCTGCAAGCGAGGCCGCAAAAGAGGCGGTCTGGATAAAGTTCATTAGTGAACTTCAGGTGGTTCCGTCCATTGTTGACCCAATACCTTTGTATTGCGATAACAATGGGGCTATAGCTTTAGCGAAGGAACCAAGGTCCTATCAGAAATCCAGGCACATCTTAAGGCGGTATCACCTGATCAGGGAGATCATTGATCGCCAGGAGATTGAGGTACGGAGAGTGGACACAAAGGACAACTCAGCGGACCCATTCACGAAGGCATTGCCCCAGACTCAGTTCGAGCGGCTGATTGAGATGATAGGTCTTCGATACGCCAGTACATGGCCTTAGTGCAAGTGGGAGATTGTTAGTGTATATGCCCTAGAGGCCATTACTGTATCATACTAGTATGTATAATACTTGATGGAAGCTTGGGATATTTACAGTTGTATAGACAATCTTGCTCGATATAGTAGTATGCTACTTGGTTTGTCTCTGCTTTAATGTGTACATGTGTTTCTTTATTATATCACCTATACACATTAGTAGAGCCCTTAGGATCTTTGCTTGATTACCGGCGTTGTGATGGCGATCACACTTGTGGGGGCTAGGTAATCCACAAGCACATCCTTATACACGTCCCTAGTCGTGGGATTATCGAGACAGGGCATCGATACTCCGGAGTAGACTAGCGTATAGGCTTCTCATCCCAGCAAGGGAGACGGTCTGTCCCACAGCTATCAGTACGTCGTACTTGAGATAGTATGCGGGTGCTCGTTAGGTTACGAGTACACTGGACAGGACTCGTCGGGAACTGATGGTTGGTATTATACCTATTGTCAGTTATCAGTTCCTAGGTGACATGAGTACCGCTTAGTCCGCTGACTTGACACTGTCACTTCGCCTCGAGTGTGTTCCTACTATTCTTTGATTACTACCCTACCACGGCTCTACTGAGTCGTGCAAACAGGTAGTAGTTGGGTGCAGTCCTGAAGCACTTGGAGGCAGTGACGGTTAGACAGGATTCGTCTCTCCTGGTATTGGGTGTTGACATCGCGCTGTGTCTAGGAGAGCCATTACACGAGTAGTCCCTGGCCAGGGTAAGCGAGATATACTGGTAGGTTTCCAGTGTTATCTCAGGGTGTTCTGGGCTTCACTTCGACACGACTTGTACCGCTATTAGGGGACTGACGTTTACCGCCCCCTAGGCTCGCCATGCGATGTATCAGATGAACAGACCGGACTGTACGGAGATTGTCACATACAGGCTCAGTAGGAGTTCGGATGAGTTTACCTCATCGGCCTTCTTATCGGCATCTACCTGGGGACCGTTACGTACAGCTAGTGCCGCTTGCGGTCTGTGGTTAAACCCACTGCCAGCGTAGTGTCGAGTCTTTAGAGTCCCACACAGAGAGTTTCCCTGCACTGAGCGAAACGTGTAGAGGCCGTATAGTTTTACGGCAGGGCCGCGATCACTTACATACACTTGTGTGTGTGTGGTGTTCGGGTAGGTAATACTAATGGGCTTTGGTTTAATCCGGATCCTAGTATTGCACGGATGGATTTGTTTTGTCTTCTGTGCATCCGCATTCTACGGAATGCGGATGCAGGTGTGTATGCATAGTTTTCCGGAGCGATGAAGGAGGTTATGCCTCATTAGGGTTTTGGCAGTTGGTTTGGCCAAAACCGTTATGTGGCAGGCTCATTAGGGTTTTGACAGTTGATTCGGTCAAAACCATTTTGAGGCGACTCATTAGAGTTTTGGCAGTTCGTTTGGTCAAAACCATTATGAGCCGCGGACATCATTTACTAATCCTTTTAGTGATAATTTTATGATGGCTAATTGCATTGACCATTTGACCACCATGACCTCTCTTGATTTTTTTGACCGGTTGACCGTGTTGACCATTGACCTTCAAGAGAGGTCTACACACTTCTTTTCATTTTCTTTTTCTTTTAGATTATGATAATTGTCATTTCAATGTAGCCATCAACTTTATCTTGATAGGATTAGTAATGATGATGTTTTGGGATTATTGAACCATGGTTCATTTTCTTTAGCTCATAATTCTTTTCTCATTCTCTCTCTTGCTCTTTTGCTCATGAGAAGAAAAGAAATGTTCCATGGTTGCTAGCTCCTTCATCTTCCTCCTCTTGAAAAATTCTTTTGATCTCATGTGTTGAGAGAAAAAGAATCCACATAGACAAACACCTCCATCTTTCTCTTCTACATAACCTAGGGTACCAAGACTAGCTATCTTGTTGCCCTAATTACCTCGGCTCTAGGTGGAGCTCGGTGTACATCTCTTGGGTGGATCGTCTTCGACTCAAGAAGGTCGCGGAGGTGACCAAAGTCCGGATCAACCCTCGGAGCATGGATGAACAAATGGCGCAGCGGAGTGAAGACCCGAAGGACCGGTATCGTGAGGTATAATTTCTACGGCATAGTAGTTAGCACCTCTTGTAGTTTGCTAGTTTCTAGTTTAGCTAAGATCCGGCTTTTAACGTCCATGTTACCAGGTCTAGAAAATATTTTGTTTTACCGTTTCCGCAACCCCGAAAGTACCGGGAGAGGTAACGTGGACCTAACACCTCAAGTACCGACACTGGCCTGATTGAACGGTTAGCGAAGTTGTAGACTGTAATTAATCCTGGCTAGTTTTCTTTTTAAGGTTTGAAAGAAAAACTTGATTAAAGCAGTGGGAGACATCGATTAGACAAGATAATAACCAATCTGATCTATGCAAGAGCTTTCGCTGAGTGTATTCTTTTCTCTCTCTTAATGACAGATACCAATGACTGGACTCAAGCTTCTACTAGATAAAAACAAACTGAATATGTCCAATTATAAAGACTGGCTGAGGAATCTGAAAATAGCCTTGACTTATGATAAAGTATCATATGTCCTCACGGCTTCAGCCCCGCCCACCACAGGTCCAAAATCCTCAGTTGCGGACATTAAAGTCCGCAAGACATGGGACGCTGACTGTGCCACGGCCAAATGCCTCGCACTTGCATCGATGGACAATACACATCAAAAGCAGCACGAGAATATGGACATTCATGACATATTCCTCTATACAAAGGAGTTGTATGGAGAGCAATCCCGCGTATTACGATACGAAGCATCAAAGAAATTGTTTCAGATGCGAATGGCCCCTGGCACATCAGTAGGATACCATATTCTGAAGATGATAGCTCTCATAGAAGAGCTTGAGGACCTTGGATGGACGATGGACAATGAACAATATACCGATATTATTCTGCAGTCCCTCCCCTCCACCTTTGCTCAGTTCATAGTTAACTTCAACATGCACAACATGGAGAGGGAACTACCTGAACTCCTTAATATGTTAAGGAGTGCAGAGAGCACACTGAAATCAGTGAAAACTCCCGTTATGACTGTTGGACAATCTTCCTCTTCTCGCCCAAAGGCTAAGGCCAAGGGAAAGAAAAAGAAGAAGCCCACCAATCCTAAGGGTGGAGTTAAAAAGGTGAAGGGAAAGGAAAAGTTCAAAGTTGGAGACTCGGGGAAAGGGGAATGTTTTCATTGCCACAAAACAGGACATTGGAAGCGCAACTGTACGGAGTACTTGAATCTCAAGAAGAAGCATGGGGATGCTTCCGCTTCAGGTGTGTTTGTGACAGAAAACTGTTTTTCAATAAACTCTGCTTCCTGGGTATTAGATACTGGTTCAGGTTATCACATTTGCAATTCTATGCAGGGGCTGAGAAATAGCAAAGTTTTGAAGACAGGTGACCATACTCTCCACGTTGGAAATGGTTCCAATGTACATACAGTCGCAGTGGGAGAGTATCACTTGGGGTTGCCATCTGGGTGTATATTGGTTTTGAACCCATGTTATTTTGTACCAAGTATGCTTTGTAATATAATATCTGTTTCTTTGTTAGACAATGAAGGATATAATTTTGTATTGCAGAACAATGTTATGAACATTCACCTGAATCAAATGTTGGTTGGGTATGGTACACTTAATAACGGGATATACGTCCTAAATCAACACACAGTTTTCAACATACAACACACTAATAAAAGAAAACTTTCAGAAATAAATGAAGCTTTTCTTTGGCACTGTAGACTTGGTCATATTAACGAAACAAGACTAAACAAGTTACACAAAGATGGATATTTAAACCCTTTTGAATATAAATCTTATGCGACTTGCCAATCTTGTATCAAGGGTAAAAGGACCAAAACTCCGTTTACCGGACACGGAGAAAGAGCTACCGAGCTCCTAGGACTCATACATAGTAATGTATGTGGGCCTATGTCTACACAGGCTAGAGGCGGTTTTTCTTACTTGATTACTTTCACTGACGATTTCTCAAGATTCGGTCATGTATTTTTATTAAAGCACAAATCCGAAGCTTTCGAGAAATTCACTGAATATAAACAAGAAGTAGAAAAACAAACCGGCTTGAGTATCAAAATGCTTCGATCAGATCGAGGTGGGGAATACCTCAGTACAGAATTTGCAAACTTTTTAAAAGAGAATGGGATTCTCTCTCATCTCACTCCTCCTTACACACCACAGCACAACGGTGTGTCTGAACGACGGAATAGGACCCTATTAGATATGGTCCGATCCATGATGAGTGATGCTGAGTTACCTGTCTCATTTTGGGGGCATGTATTGGAGACTGCAGCATTTCTTTTGAACAGGGTTCTAACCAAAACCGTGTCTACCACGCCAAATGAGATATGGCATGGGAAGAGACCATCTCTTAAGAGAATTAAGATTTGGAGTTGCCCGGCCTATGTTAAAAAGCAGAATCCAAACAAACTCGAGACACGGTTAGTCATGTGTAACTTTGTGGGATATCCAAGGAACTCTTATGAATATCTATTCTACCACAAAGAGTAACAAAAGGTGTTTGTTTCTCAGTATGCCACATTCTTAGAAAAAGAGTTTTTCACAGATAAAGATGATGGCAATGTGGTGGATCTAGAAGAGGTTTTAGAGACACAAACTACAAATGACGACTTGGTTGAACCGGCTGTTGCAATAGAAACTGAGGAACCTCAGCCACTCCGTAGGTCTGGTAGGACTTCTCGCCCACCGGAGAGGTACTACGGTTTCCTCATTAATGGTGACAGAGAAGACTGCATCATAGAGGATGATGATCCTACTAGTTTTCATCAAGCTATCACGAGTGGTGACTTTGTGAAGTGGCTGGATGCCATGAGATCCGAAATGGAGTCTATGTACACCAACAAAGTTTGGACTTTGGACGTTGTACCCCGTGGGGTAAAACCTGTGGGATGCAAATGGATCTTTAAAAGAAAGATTGGTGTAGATGGGCAGGTAGAGAGCTACAAGGAAAGACTTGTGGCGAAGGGTTTTCGTCAAAGACCTGGTTTGGACTATGACGAGACTTTTTCGCTCGTAGCCATGCTTAAATCCATTCGGATCCTACTTGCTATTGCTGCTCACTATGACTATGAAATCTGGCAGATGGACGTTAAAACGACATTTCTAAATGGGGATTTAGAAGAATGTTTTTATATGGATCAGCCAGAGGGCTTCACTGACAGTGGGAGCAGCGGGAAAGCATGTAGATTGCTTAAATCCATATATGGGTTAAAGCAGGCATCACGGAGTTGGAACATCTGTTTCGATGATGTTATCAAAGAGTTTGATTTCATCAAAAATCTAGATAAACCTTGTGTTTATAAGAAGGTGTTGGAGATAGTGCCCTCAGAGTCAATTATTGGATCACAGGCACGTGATTACAATGATTGAGGGAGGACCTGTCCCAGTAGGACAGTCTTACTCGAGATGATAGTATGCTATCTGGTTTATCTTTATCATCGTGTACTGCTTTAGGTGACCTGACAGGTCACTATTGCACGTTGATAGAGCCCCTAGGATTCTTGCTTGACTGCCAGCAGTATGAGGGCGATCATATACGTAAGAGCTGGTAGTCTATAAGCACATCTTTAAAAGGTCCCTAGTCGTGCGAGTTTCGAGACAGGGCATTGATACTCCAGAGTAGACTAGTGTATACAGTCGAGACCCCGACGAGGGGCGGTGTCCGGTCTCACAAGCCATTGGTGTCAGTTGGATCACCTAAGATGTATACAGGTGCTCATTGGGTTATGAGTACACCGGACAGGACTCGCCGGGAACATGCTAGTTGGTCTTATACCTGACGTCAGATAGCAGTTCCCTGGTGACATGTGTACAGGTTAGTTCATCGACCTGAGGGTCGTCATTTGTCTCGTGTGAGTTCCCACTGTACTTTGATTACTACCCTACCACGCTCAATGGAGACGTGCAAACAGGTTTTAGTTGGGTACAGTCCCGAGCCACATGGAGGCAGTGAGCGTATCTTGTTCATATCAGATTTTTGCATTTTCATACCGCCCAATTTTTATCACATTGCATATCGGTAGATACTCTTGAGCCGTGTTTGCTAGTCAATTGCAGGATACAGGTTCTCGGTTCTAA
Source organism: Agapanthus africanus (assembly GCA_030015575.1). Lineage (NCBI taxonomy): Eukaryota > Viridiplantae > Streptophyta > Magnoliopsida > Asparagales > Amaryllidaceae > Agapanthus > Agapanthus africanus. The sequence goes on from CM057346.1 coordinate 365,061,808, forward strand.
AACGGTGAAATTCATGAAAAACACGACAAAATCCGGGTTCCTGCCAACCACAGATAAAACACGGTCTCCGCTCTTCATCCGTATGTTGCCAGATACCAGTTTAGGAAGACAAAATGGCAAATCGATTGTCACCTTCATGCACAAGGCTCAATGGTAACAACAAGTTCCAAGAAATCTACGCGGAGCTCGAGGCAATCATGCCAAATCTTGACAAAAAGTCCACCTTTCCCTCAACAGAAATTCTGGAAGAAATGTGGAAGTATTTTCAGAAAATACATGTACCAGACAAAAGGGGACAGCAAACCAGGGGACCACAAGAAAAGCCATGCCCCAACTCACCTATAGGGCCGCGGATCCACGGCCAATAGGGGGTCTAGGCCGCGGATCCGCGGCCTTACTGGCGCCGCACCTTGTCATCTTTCAGGGGCAGTTTTGTCTTTGTACATATGTTCTGGTGGTTGCCCTAGATTTCCATTCTCCAGCCTATAAATAGCCCAGAACTTTGTGAAGGAAAGGGTCCATTCTTGTATTTTCATTTTGCTAGGATTAGTTGTGTTTCTTCTTCCTCTTCTCACCTCTTCTCCATTGAAACTTGTAGTGAGCTTGTGAGTGAAGAGTGATGAATAAAGAAGAACCATTTATTATCATGCTTGTCTCTTTATCTTGTTAATTGTTGTAATTTTTATTTGTTAAGTAGTTGTTGTTATTTTCTTGTTGTTTCTTTCTTCTCTCTTTTTCTTTATCCTTAAATACGACAATGATGCTTACGCTCGATCCTCGCCAAGGTGAGGTCGCAAATAGCTAGTCGTATTCTCCTAATCTCTTTCTTTCTATCTTCCTCTTTTGTTTTGTTTTATTTTTCTGTATCATGATGTGTGAGTAGTTCATACTTGTTAGGGTAGGATAAGGGAAGTTTGAGAGAAGGAAATCTCTCTCACTCTTTCCTTGCCCAACAGCTTAAATCGACTCCCGTTAATTGAACCACAATCCGCTCCCTACGGCACCCTATCCTACATGATAGCGGTGATCCCGTAGTGAGACCGGTTGTGGTTGAATTAACCGGAGGTTATGGCTAAGAGCCAAGAACGGACGGAAAAGCACCAAAAGGAAGGACTTATGCGTTGGAAAGCCTAGCTTATACTCGCAAGTTCCTTCCTAGTCGTGCTAATCCCCGTTGTTGCCGATTACCGTAACACCGATATTAAGAGGGGCAACGAAAGATGTGGAGACTCCTAACTCAAACTAACCTAATCCTAACCCTAACAAGCTCTCTTTAAAACATCAGCTTAACACTTAGATAATCACAAACAAATCTGAACTCTCGGACTTAACTCGTTAAAGCACATAGAAAAAGACTCCCATCTCCCTGCGGACGACCCGTACTCAACCGGCTAGCTACAAGCGAAACCGTCTTGATTGCGGTATTTAAACTGAAACTTGAACACGCACAACATCTAACAATCAAATGGCGCCGTTGCCGGGGAGACGGTAGTTTATTTCCTTTTGTAATTTCGGGTTAATTTGTAAGTATAAATATAACCAACAAAACAAAAAAATATACATTGTAAAAAACCATCTTGTTGTTTTTGATTAGCTTTTGTGCAAGTGTGCAGGAAAATACGAAGTTCAAGATCGGCGCCAAAAGACGTCGGATAAGATGGAGTTCAAGTACAGTGCCAAAGACGTGGGAAGATAGACCCACATTTCGCGGCTACACCGCGACGGATCAAAACGGAACAAACGGTCTACTGTCAAGATCTGGAGCAGTTACAGTGAGCAAATAAAGATTCAGCAAATCCAGACAAGCAGAGGACACCCAACAGAGAACACCCAAATTTTTCAGAGCCCCAATACCTCCACCTAGCCGCAGATCCGCGGCTATTGCATGTGTTTGGCCGTGGAAACGCGGCCATCTATTGGCTTCAGGGCTTCAGTTTCTTTTGATGAGTCTCTCTCTTCTCCCCACTCCTCTGGACTCCAATAAATTATGTTTTCTGCAGATTTCTTTGCGCAAATTCTTCTCCCCCTTCCAATAAACTGTTCTTGTGCAGGATTCTTTGCGCCGCAAAAATAAAAATTGTTTGCAGTTGATTTGTTACTGTTTTGCATTTCTTTAATATGGACTTAAGGGGCTTGAAACCAATCCAGATTGGGTGGGGATTTCATCACCCTTCCCAGGACCCCAAAAATCACTAAAGCATATGCATTGTCCATTGTAAATTAAAAAATACTAGACTTCAGCCCTAAGGACTTCGCGCTCATTAGGAGAAGATAAACCGTGTTTAGAACATCGCTTAAAGGTATATTGTTTACGGGGTGTCTAGGAAAGTGTTAAAGGCGCAACCGCCGAAAGAGAAAGGGTTATTTAATTAAGGAACTTCGCGAAAGCGTTGGACAACCTCCCCTTATCTCTGCACTTACCTGGCCTCGTGATCAGTGTATTTTTAAGCCCGTTTCTCGACACTGTTTAACTTCGACAATCAAGTTCAGGAGCAGGTCTAGTAGACCTAGGTTAGCCTAGATCTAGGTGTGATTGTGCATATCTTGTTTGTGATTGCTTAAGCCGTATATCCGTACATATTTCTGTAAATCTCTTTCTAAAAACAAAACAAAAAAAAAATCAAAAAAAATCAAAAACTTTTATAAAAACTTGCCCTTTGTCGCTAAATCCATTTTTCACCCACCACCCATCGCCTTTCTCAATTGACGTTTTCTTACCCTCACCTTCTCCGCTTTGACTATACTAAACTCGTTTAGTGTATGTCCGCTTGGACTCGGGACACTAGCGCCCGTCTAGTCCGCGTTACGTTAGTCGCTACCGACTACGCGATCGACTCCGAAGTCGATACTCCATCCACTCCTCTATCACCCCTTCCTTTGCCAGCCAACTCCGACGTTGACCGGAATTCTGTTCATACATCTTCACCTTCACCTTCACCAACCTCTTCTTCCACGATGTCGGGATTTAATCCGAACATCTCTTTGACCACCGCTGGATTGGCTCCACCTCCTACGGAGACCAATCTCCCACCACCTCCGCCTGTTGTAGCGCCGCAGCGAATCGCGCTCCAGGATCGTTTCTATCCCACCCGTTCTGCACTCCCCACCTGCCTTTCTCTTCCTCCGGCCAATGGAGACAACTTTGAAATTAAGCCCCACTTCATCAACATGCTTCCACGTTTTCATGGGCTTGAATCTAAAGATGCCTATATCTTCATCAACAAATTTCAAAACGTCTGTGCCATGATGAAAACCACCCAGCTGTCGGACGATGCTATACGTCTACGGGTCATTCCGTTCACTCTATGCGATCTCGCTGAAAAATGGCTGTATAACACCGCTTCCCACTCAATCACCAGCTGGGACGAGTTTGTTAAAGCGTTTTAAAAAAAATTCTATCCGAATCATAAAACCGCAAGGATTCGAAATGAAATCAACCAATTCTCCCAGCTTCCTTCTGAACCCTTCTGGAAGTGCTTTGACCGGTACAAAGACCTTCTTATTCAGTGTCCTCACCACGGTATAGAGAAATGGCAGCTCTGCCAAACCTTATACGAGGGCCTGAACCCAGCAACGAAGCAGTTGTTGGAAACCATCTGTCAGGGCCACTTCCTATCCAAATCTGACGAGGAAGCGTGGCAATTCTTTGACGACCTTGCGGAGCAAACGCTACAATAGGAGAGCACCAGACCGACTTCTTCTTCTTCTACCTCCACTTCTACCGGTCAGTCTAGGGTAGGAATCCACCAACTTGATGTCTCTATTGCGATGAAAGCTGAAATGGCTGCAATAACAAGAAAGTTTGAAGCGATAGAGAGCAAATTTTCTGCTCCTGCTCCTGCCCCTGTTCTCCCCCTTCGTACCATCTGCGCTTGTTGTTCCGATCCTTCTCACTTGACCGAAGAGTGTCCTTACAATCCACCCTTGCAAGGACAGGATCAGGTTAATGCTGCCTTCCAGCAAAGACCAAGGAATGATCCATACTCTTCCACCTACAATCCCGGTTGGAGGAACCACCCCAATTTCGCCTGGAATCAGAATCAGAATCAATTCCAGGGCAACAATTTCCAAAGGGCCCTTCCACCGCAACAACAAGCGCAACAACAAACTCAACATCCATATCAGCAGCCCTTCCAACCCCAACCTTTCCAAAATCAGACGAACAACTTTGCACCCAACAATTCTTTTCCACCAAACAACTTTGTTCCGTCAAACAACGATAAGGTTTCCTCGCTCGAGCGAAGTCTGGAGGCGTTCGTTAAACAATCGACTCAATCCACCGCCAACATCCAGTCTTCCATTCAATCTTTAGTGCAACAAACTGCCGCACACGGGCAAAGCATCAAGACCATCGAGGCCCAGATTGCACAGCTGAACGCGGCCTTAAGCGAGCGAGAGAAGGGGAAGCTCCCGTCCCAGCCACTTCCAAATCCCAGTCACCCACATAATGCACATGTTGCTCTTGAACAACAAAACCATAATGTGAGTGCCGTGACTACACTGAGATCGGGGAGGATGCTGCAAAACAACATTGGCAAACGGATCAACGATGACACCCCGGCCGCTTCTTCTTCTTCTTCTTCTTCTTCTTCGTCTTCTGAGCCTATTCTCCGTCCTTCATAAGGCTCCCCTCCCTCTTCTTCTGCTCTGTGTAGGGTTCCTAGGCATCCTAATGAAGTCTCACAAGGCATCAACCATGCCAATTTAAAAAATAATGGGTGCCGAGAAACCCTAACACGGATCGTGTACTAGAAGTTTAGGCGAAACGGTAAACTAGTTAACATTTTAACTAAAGGTTAGATTCTACAACCTTTGTAGATCTGGATTTCCACCTCCTTAGCTCCACGTGGTCATGCCCTCGCTGTCCATCATGAATCCTCGACTCATTCGTCGGCTTCATCGGAGAAACGGGCGAGCTAGGTCGTCGGCTTCGTGTCAAAGACGATCTACGTCGAGGTTGCACTAGTTCAAGCTCCGACTTCAACAAGTAGTGAAACTTGTGAAGAAAACACCCAAAACCACTTGGCAAGAGGTAGAGGATGAAGAAATAGGAGGTGGGTTCACTTTAGATTTGGATTTCTATCACTAGACCTCAACTTGCCATTGATGGCATCAAGGTTTCTCACTTGAAGAAGAAGAAGGAGATGATGATAGAATTATGATAAGTTGTGTAAAATGAATAATAATCACAATACTTATCATAATCTAACCATGGTCAAGTGTAGAGAATGGACCATGGTTAGTGGGAATGGTTAGGGTTTAGAATGAAGACAAAAGGTATCAAAAGTCAAAGCTTCATGAAGCTTCAACATGCTTCATGAAGAATGAAACCCTTTTTTTTATTTTTGTTTTGATTTATCCACTTAAATAAATAAAGAATGTATTAAATAAATAAGTGAATAAATCATAAACCCTAACCACTCTCATAAGCATGGTTCAATTCTTTTACACAAAGCCAAGACAACATGCATCATCAAACATGATACAAATATGTGCACAAAAGTATATCACATATACAATGTGTAAATCAAGTGAGAAAAATCCGTTTAAAGTGAACCAATACTAGTTGATGCAAAGTAATATATCAAATATATAATTATACATTAAATCATTAAATCAACACTTGATTCAATGATCCGGTCAGGTCGCACACGACCGACTAGTATTCAATGTATCGGCTTATCGAATCGATCTTCGATTCGATAACTAGGTTATATCGCATACAACCATTCGAAACATTAATCGCGAGAATCAAATACGGTATCACATACACGCATTATTCTCGGTCCCGCACATATCTCATATGCGCTCCTATTTCGTTTTGCTTGAACCAGGAAACCTCTGTGTAGGACTCTAAAGACTCGTCAATACGCCGGTAGCAGATGATGATCATATCATGCACCCACAAGCCGCAAACGGTCTGCTAAACGTAACGGCCACCCGGGTATTGAGCGATCAGAAGATCGACGAGCTAGCCCGCTCACACTCCTGCGAATCCGACCAGTAACACTTACCGTACAGTCCGGTCTCTTCGTCTGATATGTCGCATATCAAGTCTAGGGGTGGTAAACGTCAGACCCCAATAACCCGATAAGTCGTGCCGATAAGAGGCTCGTAACGGGTCGAGAAACTACTGGTAACACTTACCAGCAAATCTCTGATCATCCCTGGCCAGGGACTTCCCTGTTATGGCCAATCGAGCACAGCGCATCATCAACCCCCAATACCGGGAGAGACGAAACCCCTCCTATCGCTCATTGCCTCCATGTGACTCGGGACTGTACCCAAAGACCACCGTTTTGCACGCCCTCATGGACGTGGTAAGGTGGAGATCAAAGCACAGTGGGAATCACACAAGACTCTATGACGATCTCGGGTCTACAGACTAACCTATACAAGTGTCACCTGAGAACTGCCATCTGACGTGAGGTATAATACCATCTGGGAGTTCTCGGCGAGTCCGTCCAGTGTACCCAGTCTCCACTGAGCACCCGTATACCATCTCTGATGTCAAACACCAATGGATGTCGGATCATCCATCGCCCATCACATGGGTCGAGAAGCGTACACGCTAGTCTACACTGGTATATCGATGCCCCGTCTCGATACACCCACGACTAGGGACCTTGAAGGATGTACTTATGGACTACCATGTCCCCACTAGTATGATCTGCATCATAGTCCAGGTAGTCAAGTACACATCCTAAGGGCTTTACCAACATGTAACTATAAGACAGTATAAAGAGACTAGTGTACATGTTAAGATAAAGAGCAACCAGATAGCATACTATCATATCGAGCAAGAAAGTCATCTCTATATATGTCCAAGCATCCAATATAATATACATCATCTGTACAATACTGGCCTCTAGGGCATACATACAACTAACAATCTCCCACTTGCACTAGGGCCAGCTGCTGTAGTATCGCATACCGAGCATCCCGAAGAGTCTCTCAAACTGTATCTGGGGAATGGCCTTCGTGAGTGGATCCGCCGTGTTGTCCTTCGTGTCAACTCTCCTGACCTCGATCTCCCGGCGATCAACTATCTTCCGGATCAGGTGATACCGCCTCAGAATATGCCTGGATCGCTGATGGGACCTGGGTTCCTTGGCCAAAGCCACCGCTCCATTGTTATCGCAATACAAAGGTATTGGACGCTCAATGGATGGAACCACTCCAAGTTCAGTAATGAACTTCTTGATCCAAACAGCTTCTTTAGCAGCATCGTTGGCAGCGATGTATTCAGCCTCCATCGTCGTGTCTGCCACGGTTTCCTGCTTGGAACTCTTCCAGCTAACCGCCCCTCCGTAAAGGGTAAAGACAAAGCCCGACTGCGACTTAGAGTCGTCCTTATCACTCTGGAAGCTCGAATCGGTAAAGGACTCCACTTGGAGCTCTCCGTTACCATACACCAAGAACATATCTCTAGTCCTTCGCAAGTACTTGAGAATGCTCTTCACAGCTGTCCAGTGACTCTCTCCAGGATCAGCTTGATACCTGCTCACTACACTTAGTGAGTATGCTACATCGGGTCTGGTACATAGCATCGCATACATGATAGAGCCTACTGCCGAAGCATAGGGTATCCCTTGCATTCGAGCTCTCTCCAAATCAGTCTTGGGAGACATCTCTTTGGAGAGAGTGACTCCAGAGATCGTGGGCAAGTTCCCACGCTTGGACTCTTCCATACTAAACCTCTTTAGTATGGTGTCAATGTACCTGGATTGGGACAATCCCAAAATCCGTTTGGATCTATCTCTATAGATCCCGATTCCCAATATGTAGGAGGCATCACCAAGATCTTTCATTGAGAATCTCTGTGATAAGAAGAGCTTGACCGATTGCAGCATAGGAATATCATTTCCTATCAAGAGTATGTCGTCCACGTACAATACGAGGAAGACAACCTTACTCCCTGCCACCTTCTTGTAAATACAAGGTTCATCTGGGTTTTTGACGAAATCAAACTCTTTGATAACGACGTCAAAGCAGATGTTCCAACTCCGCGATGCTTGCTTTAATCCATAAATGGATTTAAGCAGCTTGCACACCTTCCCGCTGCTCCCACTATCTACGAAGCCCTCTGGCTGAGTCATGTACACGCACTCTTCTAAATCACCATTTAGAAAGGCGGTCTTAACATCCATTTGCCAGATTTCGTAGTCATGATATGCAGCGATGGCAAGCATGATCCGGATGGATTTAAGCATAGCCACTGGAGAAAAGGTTTCGTCATAGTCCACACCTGGTCTTTGACAAAAACCTTTTGCTACAAGTCTAGCTTTGAAAGTCTCCACTTTCCCATCTACACCAAGTTTCTTCTTAAAGATCCACTTGCTCCCACTGGGTTTTACCCCTTCAGGAGCAACTTCCAAAGTCCATACTTTGGTGGTGTACATGGATTCCATCTCGGACCGCATTGCATCCAGCCATTTCACTGAGTCCCTACTCGTGATGGCCTGCTCGAAGCTAGTTGGGTCATCATCCTCCATGATGCAATCCTCGCTCCCACCATCCATGAGAAAACCGTAGTATCTCTCAGGTTGGCGAGGAACCCTACTAGATCGGCGGAGAGGCTGGGGTTCATTGGGAGCTACTGATTCCTCTTGTTCCACTAAATCTTCAGTTTGAGTTTGTGTATCTGGAACCTCTTCCAGCTCTACCACTTTGCCACTAATTTCTTTTTCAAAAAATTCCTTTTCTAAAAAGGTGGCATGTTGAGCAACAAACACTTTTTGTTCCTCACTGTGGTAGAAAAAATATCCATATGAGTTCTTTGGATATCCCACAAACTTGCAAAGAACTGACCGTGCCTCGAGCTTGTCCGGATTTTGTCTTTTGACATAAGCTGGACAACCCCATATTTTAACTCGTTTAAAATATGGTCTCTTCCCACTCCATATCTCATATGGTGTGGTAGGTACAGATTTAGATGGAACTTGATTCAATAGGTATGCCGCTGTCTCCAGCGCATATCCCCAAAAGGAAATAGGTAACTCAGCTGTGCTCATCATAGAGCGCACCATATCTAATAGGGTGCGGTTCCTCCGTTCTGATACACCGTTGTGCTGTGGTGTATATGGAGGAGTCAGCTGAGAGAGAATCCCATTCTCTTTTAGGAAGTCCAGGAATTCTCCGCTTAAGTATTCACCTTCTCGATCAGATCGAAGGATTTTAATACTTTTTCCGGTTTGGTTCTCGACTTCTTGTTTATATTCTCTAAATTTCTCAAAAGCTTCTGATTTGTGTTTCATCAGGAACACATATCCGAATCTAGAGAGATCGTCAGTGAATGTAATGAAGTACGAAGAACCATCCCTGGCATGTGTAGACATGGGACCGCATACATCACTATGTATCAGTCCCAAGAGTTCGGTAACTCTTTCTCCGTGTCTCGTAAACGGAGTTTTGGTCATCTTGCCTTTGAGACATGACTGGCAAGTGTCATAAGATGAAAATTCAAACGGATTTAAATATCCATCCTTATGCAACTTAGCTAGTCGTGTCGCATTGATGTGACCCAGTCTACAATGCCACAAGAAGGATTCGTTCAGTTTTGAACTCTTCCTCTTGTGTGTGTTTGTTATGCTCAGAACTGTTGATTGATTTAGAACATAAATGCCATTGCACAGCGTGCCTGATCCAACCAACTTTTGGTTACGAAAAATGTTCATAACATTGTCCTGTAATACAAAATTATATCCCTCTTTACTCAGTAAAGAAACCGATATAATGTTGCATATCAGGTTCGGCATGTAATAGCATTCGTTCAGAACCAATGCATTACCAGTTGGTAATTCAAGGTGATATTCCCCGACAGTCTTGGCTGCAACAATTGCACCATTTCCGACTCTAATGTCTTTATCACTCTCTCCAAGTTCTCTACCTTTCCTAAGCCCATATAACTGATTACATATATGGGATCCTGACCCGGTATCTAATACCCAGGACGTAGAGCAAATGGAGAAACAGTTCTCTGTAACGAACACACCCGAAGAAAATGCATCAACATGTACTTTCCTCATCCGGGTGGCATGGGAATCCTGGTATTCCCCTATGTCCTGTTCATTCCTACAACTCTTATAAGAAAGAACGGAACCAACGTTCCCCAGCACAGTATAATATGCGGGTTCGGTCAATACATCCATATTATTATCTTGATTAAGGCATGAAGTGGTCGCTACCTGGAGAGAGAGAGAAGAAAACACTTTATCGTATGCTCGTGCAAGATCAGATTGGTTATTATCTTATCTAATCAGGATGGCTCCCACTGGTTTTTATCAAATCTTCCTTCAAACCCTAAAAGGAAAGACTAGCCGGGATTAATTACACACTACAAGTTCGCCAATCTTTCAGCCAGGCCAGTGTCGGTACTTTGAGGGAGGTCCCCCGTGCTTTCGCACGAACCTAATTAATGTAAACCTCGTTTTCCCAGAGGCGTAACCTCGTTGACACCTTTCTAGACACCTACTTGATCAGCTAATTGCAATGTGTAAAACTCTCCCAGGAGTAACTCTTACTCGCAGTGGGTATCGGGATCCAACTATCTCATAGAAGGTATGCAATCTCATTGCAAATTTCAACACTTGAAACTCCCGATAATCTTTTGCCCCATACGATCTATGACCTTGACAAGGTCAACAAACCATAGACCGTAAGTCAAGTTCAACCCGTCATTTCTTGATTGAATTAAACCCACCCGCACGACCCTTGACAAGGTCAACAAGGCCGTACGACTACCCTAACTCAATCTGCATCATATGCATAAGCAGATAAATACTGGTTAGCTACCGCACACTGTGCCTTGACAAGGTCAACAAACGCAGCACGAATACTAAACAGGACTTATCTGAAATGACGGAGGGCTACGACAGGTTTTTCTGAAAACCTATTGCGTAATGAACTTGATATCGTTGTAGAATCAAATGAAGTTTTAAAATGGAGTGATTTTGAGGCTTTTTCTAGTTTTGCTAAAGGGGTCACTCCCGGTGAAGGGATCGTCGGCCCTTTCCTCGTCGAATGAGGTGCGGGACATATCTCATATATCACTGTGCAAAGCAGAAACTATAGAAGCAATCAAAAACAAACCGAGTGTGTAGCATCTGCCAGTTATTGCTAAAGGAGTCACTCCCGGTGAAGGGATCTCGGTCCTTTCCTCATCGAATAAGGTGCAGGGCATATCACATATACAGCTATGCAAAGCAAGAACTGTAGCTACCTGTTTTATTTAAAATCTGATTCTACAACATCTTAGGTTTCTTTTCTTTCATTAATCACATTAATGAAGTCCCATCATTTAAATACCTAAACATCACAGATAGATATGACGTACACTTATGCCATCCGCATTCGCCTCGATGTCCCCTCGTGCACCGTTAGGTTAGGTAACTAACGACAGAGCAGGGCAGGGCTAGCGCGGGTGTAAAACATAAGTAACGTCTATATAATATATCATATATACTATATACTATATCCATCACAGAACATCTCATGATCACATCACAGATATCGCAGCAGAAGAAACATATGAAACATTGGATATACTAGGACGTCCGTGTTTTCAATACGAGCCAGTATAAAACACGGATTCCACGGTCGTGATGAATAGCCAATCCCACACCCCTAGACCCCTACGAGAGCGGCAAGCAACCCTGCCAATTCTAGGGTTAGGAGACCCGGACTCGACTCCTCGAGTTGGTCTCCCACTGGACCCCAGAACCCGGTTACTTGTGCTCCCCTCCTTGGGACTATCCTAATGCGGAAAAGTAAATAATATACAAAAGGTGACAACTTCCGCTACCTGGAAGTGCCCCAAATAAAAGAATATTACATACAAGTTTTTACATGAATGAAAATGAAAAACACTCATCTCACATAAAAACCCCCGGCTATTCGAACACGACGATCCAATATAACATATCCAGCAACACATAACATCACATGTCATCAACGTAAGTAAGTATGCATACCCCAATTGTCGTTGACGTATAGCAACGAAACCGGCGATATGAACATACTACACTTACGGTCACAGAAAAGAAAGTGTAAAACTACAACAATTGGAATCCGCAACCTCTTTAGACATCGCATGCCTAACAGATATAAATCCCGCATTTTAGTCTCATTATCGAAAACTCTTTTCAATATCATATGGGACTAAATTGCTAGATTTATAACTTTCATTCAGTTATCTCATAACTACTTCTGAATTCCAATTATTGTATCACATTCCAGATAAACAGAAAATGTTAAACTTTCCGATCGAGCAGTCGAATACCCAAGTTTTCCCGATACAACTCAACACATGAAATAAGTCTAACAACATTCAGTTCGTGCCTCAGTACCAACGGTCCAGCCGTAGAAGGGTCAAGCCAACGCCTCACATGTGGCACGCCGTACTGCCCCAAACCCGAAGGTTCAAAGGGCAGTTCAAGACGGTCACATAATCGAGTTAAGGTTTGTTGTCTTCTAGAGGGTCCATCGCGTTACTTGCACTACTTAGAACGTCGTTAAACTACGGAAAAATCCAACACTTGGAAATTTCCCGACAGGGGAAAAGTTGGGTATTTATATCCGGTCGAACTTTTTAACATATTCTAAAAATTATCCGGAAATACACAAAGACGAAATTTGATACCCCGATCGAAACACCGAATCCCCAAAGCAACCCCAGAAAATTCAACTCTTGAATAATTATTAAAAATACCCAGGAAAATCACCACTGGAAACTAAGGATTACTGTGTAAAATTCTTTAAATAATTAGGCCGTACGACCGCGGATCCGCCGCATGAGCCATGCTCATGCCGCGGATCCGCGCTAGCTTAGTGGAATTACGCTCACGAATTTCACAGTAAACCTTATAATTTCCTGCTTATTTTTCTGCATATTTTTAGTATTGAAAAATCCCAGATTTTAGAAAATGTACAGAGAGCGTGTTAGGTTTAGGGTTTCGGGTTCGTTCGGGCTTCAAATCGCGTCTAGACTTCGCCTAAGGCTCTAGCTAGGCTCTGATACCACTGTAGGGTTCCTAGGCATCCTAATGAAGTCTCACAAGGCATCAACCATGCCAATTTCAAAAATAATGGGTGCCGAGAAACCCTAACACGGATCGTGTACTAGAAGTTTAGGCGAAACGGTAAACTAGTTAACATTTTAACTAAAGGTTAGATTCTACAACCTTTGTAGATCCGGATTTCCACCTCCTTAGCTCCACGTGGTCATGCCCTCGCTGTCCATCATGAATCCTCGACTCATTCGTCGGCTTCATCGGAGAAACGGGCGAGCTAGGTCGTCGGCTTCGTGTCAAAGACGATCTACGTCGAGGTTGCACTAGTTCAAGCTCCGACTTCAACAAGTAGTGAAACTTGTGAAGAAAACACCCAAAACCACTTTGCAAGAGGTAGAGGATGAAGAAATAGGAGGTGGGTTCACTTTAGATTTGGATTTCTATCACTAGACCTCAACTTGCCATTGATGGCATCAAGGTTTCTCACTTGAAGAAGAAGAAGGAGATGATGATAGAATTATGATAAGTTGTGTAAAATGAATAATAATCACAATACTTATCATAATCTAACCATGGTCAAGTGTAGAGAATGGACCATGGTTAGTGGGAATGGTTAGGGTTTAGAATGAAGACAAAAGGTATCAAAAGTCAAAGCTTCATGAAGCTTCAACATGCTTCATGAAGAATGAAACCCTTTTTTTTATTTTTGTTTTGATTTATCCACTTAAATAAATAAAGAATGTATTAAATAAATAAGTGAATAAATCATAAACCCTAACCACTCTCATAACCATGGTTCAATTCTTTTACACAAAGCCAAGACAACATGCATCATCAAACATGATACAAATATGTGCACAAAAGTATATCACATATACAATGTGTAAATCAAGTGAGAAAAATCCGTTTAAAGTGAACCAATACTAGTTGATGCAAAGTAATATATCAAATATATAATTATACATTAAATCATTAAATCAACACTTGATTCAATGATCCGGTCATGTCGCACACGACCGACTAGTATTCAATGTATCGGCTTATCGAATCGATCTTCGATTCGATAACTAGGTTATATCGCATACAACCATTCGAAACATTAATCGCGAGAATCAAATACGGTATCACATACACGCATTATTCTCGGTCCCGCACATATCTCATATGCGCTCCTATTTCGTTTCGCTTGAACCAGGAAACCTCTGTGTAGGACTCTAAAGACTCGTCAATACGCCGGTAGCAGATGATGATCATATCATGCACCCACAAGCCGCAAGCGGTCTGCTAAACGTAACGGCCACCCGGGTATTGAGCGATCAGAAGATCGACGAGCTAGCCCGCTCACACTCCTGCGAATCCGACCAGTAACACTTACCGTACAGTCCGGTCTCTTCGTCTGATATGTCGCATATCAAGTCTAGGGGTGGTAAACGTCAGACCCCAATAACCCGATAAGTCGTGCCGATATGAGGCTCGTAACGGGTCGAGAAACTACTGGTAACACTTACCAGCAAATCTCTGATCAGCCCTGGCCAGGGACTTCCCTGTTACGGCCAATCGAGCACAGCGCATCATCAACCCCCAATACCGGGAGAGACGAAACCCCTCCTATCGCTCATTGCCTCCATGTGACTCGGGACTGTACCCAAAGACCACCGTTTTTCATGCCCTCATGGACATGGTAAGGTGGAGATTAAAGCACAGTGGGAATCACACAAGACTCTATGACGATCTCGGGTCTACAGACTAACCTGTACAAGTGTCACCTGAGAACTGCCATCTGACGTGAGGTATAATACCATCTGGGAGTTCTCGGCGAGTCCGTCCAGTGTACCCAGTCTCCACTGAGCACCCGTATACCATCTCTGATGTCAAACACCAATGGATGTCGGATCATCCATCGCCCATCACATGGGTCAAGAAGCGTACACGCTAGTCTACACTGGTATATCGATGCCCCGTCTCGATACACCCATGACTAGGGACCTTGAAGGATGTACTTATGGACTACCATGTCCCCACTAGTATGATCTGCATCATAGTCCAGGTAGTCAAGTACACATCCTAAGGGCTTTACCAACATGTAACTATAAGACAGTATAAAGAGACTAGTGTACATGTTAAGATAAAGAGCAACCAGATAGCATACTATCATATCGAGCAAGAAAGTCATCTCTATATATGTCCAAGCATCCAATATAATATACATCATCTGTACAATACTGGCCTCTAGGGCATACATACAACTAACACTCTGAACGGACCCACTTCTCACTCCACGAAGACACCTATTCTGGGATCCGTTCCAACTCCACAATCTCCTCCTCCAGCATTAGACTTAACCAATTTTCAAAACGTTCCATTTCCAAACCGGTTGAGGTCTAACAAACAAAATCCTCAAATGGAGAAGATTCTGGAGTTATTCAAGCAGGTTAACATTAACATTCCTCTTTTAGATGCTGTCCAACAAGTCCCGTCTTACGTGAAAATCTTAAAGGACTTGTGCACGAAAAAGAGGAAGTCTCAGGTACCCAAGAAAGTTTTCTTGGCTAGTGCTGTGAGTGATGCCCTTACCTAATCTTTACCACAAAAACGGAGGACCCTGGCTGTCCTACGATTTCAATTACCATTGGGGATAAGAACATCAACCGTGCACTATTAGATCTTGGTGCCAGTGTTAACCTGCTTCCGTATTCAGTATACGCGCAATTAGGCATCGGAGAGTTGAAACCCACGCACTGCACTCTCCAAATGGCCGACCGATCGATCACCCATCCTAGGGGTGAGCTAGAGGATGTGTTGATAAGAGTCGGGGACTTCATATGCCCCGTTGACTTCATTGTATTAGATACACAGCCTGTAGCTAACCCCCGGAATCAAATTCCGGTGATACTCGGTCGCCCATTTCTCGCAACCTCAAATGCTGTGATCAATTGTCGCAATGGTTCGATGAACCTCTCTTTTGGAAATATGACGATTGAACTCAACATTTTTAGGTTGGGGAATCAGCCCGCCGAACCTAATGCTCATATACTGGATGTCTGCTCGATCCAGGAGATCACCCCAGAAGAGTGTGAATTCGAGGAGTTTCTGTTTGAACACGATAATCTTGACGCCACTAGTGCGTTTCTCTTCGAACCTGCTGCTGTTTCTGCGCCCGACAACGACTACGAGTGTTTCACGTTTTCGAACGATCTTAGCCGCGCACAACCTGAGTTTGAATCCTTCGACTTTCCGGATGAGTTACCTGAACCATCCAACTCGGTTGCCTACACTCGCTTTGAACCTTTGCTGGAGTCCTTCGAGTTCGAGACCCTTGCACCAGTCTTGCCTTCCATCGTTTCACCTCCAACGCTCGAACTCAAGCCGTTGCCGTCTCACCTTAAGTATGCTTACTTAGGTGAGAACGAGACCCTCCCTGTCATCATTTCGGCTTCTCTAGCTCCCGAGCAAGAGAAAGCCCTTCTCACGGTCTTGCACAGCAACAGGCAAGATTTTGGCTGGTCCATGGCGGACATCAAGGGGATTAGTCCCCTGATCGTTGAGCATCACATTCATCTGATGGATGATGCCAAACCAGCCCGGGATCCACAAAGACGTCTTAATCCAGTCATGAAGGAGGCTGTGAAGAAGGAGATCGTCAAATGTCTAGATAGTGGTATCATTTACCCTATCTCTGATAGCCAGTGGGTTAGCCCCATTCATGTTGTCCCCAAGAAGTCGGGCATCACGGTCATAACCAACGAGGCGAACGAGTTAATCCCTACTCGCACCCAAACTGGGTGGCGAGTTTGCATTGATTACAGAAAACTCAACGCCGCAACGCGGAAAGACCACTTTCCGCTACCTTTCATTGACCAAATGCTTGAACGATTGGCCGGACACGAGTACTACTGCTTTCTTGATGGCTACTCCGGCTATAATCAAATTCCCATCGCCGAAAAAGACCAGGACAAGACCACTTTCACTTGTCCTTTCGGCACGTTTGCATATCGTCGCATGCCCTTTGGGTTATGCAATGCGCCCGCTACCTTCCAGCGGTGTATGATGGGAATTTTCTCAGACATGGTGGAAAAATTTCTGGAGATTTTCATGGATGATTTCTCCATCTTTGGCGATTCCTTCAACGAGTGTTTGCTGCATCTTGACGCTATCCTTACCCAATGTAAGGACAAGAATCTCACTTTGAACTGGGAGAAATGCCACTTCATAGTGCGCGAAGGTATTGTCTTAGGACATATCATCTCGCAAAATGGCATAGAGGTTGACAAAGCAAAGATTGTGGTCATTTCCAATCTGCCTCCTCCCCGATGCGTCAGAGATATCCGAGCCTTCCTTGGCCATGCCGGTTTCTATAGACGGTTTATCAAGGACTTTAGCAAGATTGCTAGGCCCTTGACTCTTTTGCTGGCCAAGGATACGCCTTTCGACTTCAACTCGAGCTGTGTGACTGCATTCGAGTCACTGAAACGCTCACTCACTTCTGCTCCTGTTCTTTCCTCACCTGACTGGACGCACCCATTCGAGATTATGTGCGATGCATCCGACTTTGCCATCGGTGCTGTCCTTGGACAACACATCAACAAGATGCCGCACGTAATCTATTATGCGAGCCGAACCCTGAACGACGCACAACTCAATTATACAACAACTGAGAAGGAATTCTTAGCTGTTGTATTTGCTTTAGAAAAGTTCAGGCCCTACCTCATCGGCTCTCCAGTCATTGTCTACACAGACCATTCAGCTCTGCGCCATCTTTTTGCGAAGAAAGATACAAAATCTCGGTTAATCCGTTGGATCCTCTTGCTTCAAGAGTTTGACCTTGTCATTAAGGACAAACGAGGATGTGAAAACGTGGTTGCCGACCATCTCTCACGACTTCCTTCTTCGCCTTCGCTTCCAATTCCGATCAACGACGTTTTCCCGGATGAACAGCTCTTGACAGTATCATGTGAACCCTGGTTCGCAGATATTGTGAACTATTTGGCCACGGGATTACTACCGACCGAATGGTCAAGTCAGGAAAGACTTCGCTTCTTATCCCAAGTAAAACACTTTTACTGGGACGAACCCTACTTGTTCAAGTACTGTCCCGACCAGATTATTCGTCGGTGTGTCCCTGATGAGGAATTCAAGAGTGTGCTGTCATTTTGCCATGATCAAGCGTGTGGCGGGCATTTTGGGCCCAGAAAGACAGCTGAGAAGATCTTGCATTGTGGTTTCTACTGGCCACAACTCTTCAAAGACGCTCATGACTATTGCAAGACTTGCTCCCGGTGCCAACACATGGGCCGGATATCCCGGAGGAACGAGATGCCGCTCCAACCGATCTTGGTTGTGGAGATTTTCGATGTTTGGGGGATAGATTTCATGGGGCCGTTTCCCAACTCTTTCGGGAACTTGTACATCCTTCTAGTTGTTGATTACGTCTCTAAATGGGTCGAGGCTGTGCCCAGCCGGACTAACGACAACAAGGTTGTCGTTAGGTTCCTTAAAGAAAACATTTTCTCCCGGTTTGGGCACCCCCGAGCGATCATTAGCGACAATGGAAGTCATTTCTGCAATAAAACTTTCGAAGCCTTGATGCGGAAATACTCCATAAATCATAAGCTCTCTACGCCCTACCACCCCCAAACCTGCGGGCAGGCCGAAGTTTCAAATCGGCAAATCAAGCAGATACTGGAGAAGACGGTTTCCAAAAACCGTAAGGATTGGTCGCTGAAACTCACTGATGCCCTTTGGGCATTTCGAACCGCTTATAAGACCGACCTTGGCATGTCTCCCTATCGGCTTGTGTACGGAAAAGCCTGCCACCTACCTGTCGAAATAGAGCATCGCGCATTTTGGGCGATAAAGGAGCTGAATCTGTCTCTCGAGGATGCGGGCAGCCATCGGAAGCTGCAGTTGAACGAACTGAACGAGCTTAGGGATGAGGCTTACGATAACGCGGTTGTCGTTAAGAATCGAACGAAGGTGTTTCACGATAAACACCTTTTGCGCAAAACCTTCGTACCTGGTCAGCAGGTACTGCTTTACGACACCCGACTTCATTTCCATCCTGGAAAGCTCAGATCTCGCTGGAAAGGGCCGTATTTTGTGCGGAATGTGTATCCGCAGGGCGCTGTGGATTTGGAGAATCCAAAGGACGGTTCATTTTTCAAAGTGAACGGACACCGATGCAAACCGTACCTTAGCGCCGAACCAACAGAGGAGCTCCTGTTCTTACAGGAGCCGGTTTACCCTGAATGATCTTCCTCTGCCTACCTCCAAACTTCGGTTATCCAGCCAAGAACAGTGGACACTGTTCCAAATAAGTTTGGGGGTATGTACAAACCATTTTATATATATTTGTGTATATTCTTTTTCTTTTCTTCAAAAACAAAAACAAATAAAAATTTGTGTATCGCTAACCGACAATTTTGACCCTTCAAATGATCTTTTCATGCAACAACAGTGAGGACACTGTCCAGTTTAAGTTTGGGGGTATGCTCGGTACGCATTTCTTACCTTCGCATTCATATGTATATTTTGCATCTGCATATTAAAATCCATAAAATCCATAAAAATCTGAAAATTTTCTAAAAAAACAAAAACATAAAAACTTTTCTGTCAAGTTAGCTTGTGGAAGAACTCTGATTCAATATTTCGACGGTTTTTGTTTGAAAAAATAGGAATAACTAGATCTTATGTCTGGATTTTGAAAACCTGAAAGATAACTCTCCTTTGATGTTAACTATAGCTGATATACGTCTTTACATCACACTACACGTGTCGTGAATTTTAGGAATTAGATGACAAGTCTTTCATGTTTAAACTTTTAAACAGATAAATGATTTTCTGAGGATCAAATAGGTTTGTTCTGAAATAAGTAATGTCAAGAATAGTTTATGAAGTAAAGCGAATATGAAGGAATGTTATTGATGCCGTAATTGGAGCTAAGTCTGAAAAACAACCCATCTGAAACTTGATTGGAATAATTACACACCAAACCCACTAAACACGTCTTTTATCCAAAAAAATTATAATTGAACTGCCGGTTATGTCTCCGTTCGTATTAAATCATCTGATTTTCACGCCAAACTGTCTTTTGTTTTTGGACCTAGGTAACTTGAGTAATTAAGTCCGCTGGGGTGTTTCTACACCTAATGCCCTAAGACCAACTGGTTTGGGTGCATTGGCCCAAAGCTCGCTAAGAAGCCTAGAAAGTCCAGTTTAAAACAAAGTCAGGCAAGTGTTCTCTCCGAGTTAAAATTCCTAACGGTTCTTTGTGTGAGAATAATCTTGATAAAAGACAGGCTTTTATAAAAAAAATTTTAGCGGAGATATGAAGGTTTTATTCTATGATAAAGACTATTGCACGTTCACAGAGGTGTGTATGAAATGAAAACAAGAAAAAGATGGAGTGAAAAATACGACTTAGTTTCCTGTTATGGAAGATAGAAATTCTGAAGTTGAAACCTTACTGGAAAACGAAACTAGAAAAATGCTTAACTCTCTATAAAACTTATGTGATCCTTTTAAAATTATTATCTGGGCTTTATTGTGCGACATGATGACTTTAATCGATCCTTCTGGAACTTAACGACACTATTTGCACTGCACGTAAAGACATATAAAATCTGTAGTTAAAGAAGAAGCGAGGTGTGAAAAATAAAGGTTCGATGGTCTAGACTTAGGATTATAGAATTATTATTTTCTAAAACAAAAAAACTGTAGGGTTAAAATCTTAGTTATTTTACAAAACCAACTTGACCGGATTTTGTGGGTAGTATCCGCTGAAAACCCTCAGGAGACAACACTCCTCCTACTAGGGACACCTAGAGGTTTAACGGCTTGTTGCACATGCTCAGTGCAATCGCGTTCCCTACGAAAGTGAGGTTAGGAATTTTTTTGTGAATAAATGGGCTTTGCTCGGGACGAGCAAATGATAAGTTTGGGGGTATTTGTTCATATCATATTTTTGCATTTTCATACCGTCCAATTTTTATCACATTGCATATCGGTAGATACTCTTGAGCCGTGTTTGCTAGTCAATTGCAGGATACAGGTTCTCGGTTCTAAAACGGTGAAATTCATGAAAAACACGACAAAATCCGGGTTCCTGCCAACCACAGATAAAACACGGTCTCCGCTCTTCATCCGTATGTTGCCAGATACCAGTTTAGGAAGACAAAATGGCAAATCGATTGTCACCTTCATGCACAAGGCTCAATGGCAACAACAAGTTCCAAGAAATCTACGCGGAGCTCGAGGCAATCATGCCAAATCTTGACAAAAAGTCCACCTTTCCCTCAACAGAAATTCTGGAAGAAATGTGGAAGTATTTTCAGAAAATACATGTACCAGACAAAAGGGGACAGCAAACCAGGGGACCACAAGAAAAGCCATGCCCCAACTCACCTATAAGGCTGCGGATCAGCGGCCAATAGGGGGTCTAGGCCGCGGATCCGCGGCCTTACTGGCGCCGCACCTTGTCATCTTTCAGGGGCAGTTTTGTCTTTGTACATATGTTCTGGTGGTTGCCCTAGATTTCCATTCTCCAGCCTATAAATAGCCCAGAACTTTGTGAAGGAAAGGGTCCATTCTTGTATTTTCATTTTGCTAGGATTAGTTGTGTTTCTTCTTCCTCTTCTCACCTCTTCTCCATTGAAACTTGTAGTGAGCTTGTGAGTGAAGAGTGATGAATAAAGAAGAACCATTTATTATCATGCTTGTCTCTTTATCTTGTTAATTGTTGTAATTTTTATTTGTTAAGTAGTTGTTGTTATTTTCTTGTTGTTTCTTTCTTCTCTCTTTTTCTTTATCCTTAAATACGACAATGATGCTTACGCTCGATCCTCGCCAAGGTGAGGTCGCAAATAGCTAGTCGTATTCTCCTAATCTCTTTCTTTCTATCTTCCTCTTTTGTTTTGTTTTATTTTTCCGTATCATGATGTGTGAGTTGTTCATACTTGTTAGGGTAGGATAAGGGAAGTTTGAGAGAAGGAAATCTCTCTCACTCTTTCCTTGCCCAACAGCTTAAATCGACTCCCGTTAATTGAACCACAATCCGCTCCCTACGGCACCCTATCCTACATGATAGCGGTGATCCCGTAGTGAGACCGGTTGTGGTTGAATTAACCGGAGGTTATGGCTAAGAGCCAAGAACGGACGGACAAGCACCAAAAGGAAGGACTTATGCGTTGGAAAGCCTAGCTTATACTCGCAAGTTCCTTCCTAGTCGTGCTAATCCCCGTTGTTGCCGATTACCGTAACACCGATATTAAGAGGGGCAACGAAAGATGTGGAGACTCCTAACTCAAACTAACCTAATCCTAACCCTAACAAGCTCTCTTTAAAACATCAGCTTAACACTTAGATAATCACAAACAAATCTGAACTCTCGGACTTAACTCGTTAAAGCACATAGAAAAAGACTCCCATCTCCCTGCGGACGACCCGTACTCAACCGGCTAGCTACAAGCGAAACCGTCTTGATTGCGGTATTTAAACTGAAACTTGAACACGCACAACCTCTAACAATCATATCTTCAGGGGTTCGTCTCTCCCGGTATTGGGGGTGAGGTCGCGCTGTGTGTAGGAGAGCCATTACACGAAGTCCTTGGCCAAGGCAGGAGATTTACTGGTAGGTATTCCAGTAGTATCTCAGGGTGTTCTGGGCTACACTCCGACACGACTTGTACCGCTTTTGGGGGTCTGACTTTTACCAACCCCCTAGGCCCGCCATGCGATGCTCATAGATGAACGGACCGGACTGTACGGATATTGTCACTGACAGGCTCAGTAGGGTGTCAGGCTGAGTTCGCTCACAGACGTCCCTTTTTGTCAATACCTGGTAGCCCGTTACGTATTGGCTTATACCTCTGACGTGCTAGTAGTTAAATCCACAACCAAGGTGTTGATGAGTCTTTAGAGTCCCCCACATTCAGTAACTCAAGCTTTCGGGCGAAAAGCTGTAGAGGCCGTATGGAGATATGGCAGGGTCCGATCAGATACGTGCGGTATTGCACGGATCAGGATCGGACAGTTAGTACTAGAGGCCGTATGCATATATGGCAGGGTTCGATCAGACACGTGCGGTATTGCACGGATCAGGATCGGATGGATATTACTAGCCGGCTTTGGTTTAAGCCGGATCCTAGTATTGTACAGTGTAGTTTTGTCTCATTGCATTTGTATTGCGGTCGGAATACAAATGCGGGTGTGTATACACAGTATCGGGGTTTTCCTGTAATTTATTACGGGACCAGTTTTCTGGAGTTGCCAGTTTGCTTTCCGTTTCGGCCATATTTCTTTGTATCCTTCATTGGCCGAAGATTGGTGGAGGAGGGCTTATTTGCATTTGTGCAAATAAGCATTTGTGGAGGGGGTCTTTGCCTTTTTGTTGCATCATGATGGGTGGACCATACCTTGACTTTCCTTGGTTCATGATTGCTTGACTTTGTGAGCAATCATGGTTGTAGTTGATGGGTTTTTGGAGTGGGGTTTTGGTTAAAATGATTCTTGATCATCATATCCTTTTTCTCTCTCCCTTTTGGATGATAGTTTTTCCCCCACTTGTTTTTCTCTCTCTCTCTCTCACCATTCAAAAGCCATGGCCGGCCATTCCCCTTAGTGGGCTGTCCAAAATTTGAGAGAAGAAAACGGTGTCTCATTCCCATGCCAAAAATCCCTTTGTTCATCTAAAGATATATATGGTTCATTTCCTCCACCAATGGCAATTCCTACAACCCCAAATGAGACTTGCTCACTACACATTCTACAGCAAACCTTGGGCACGTCAACTAGCCAGCTTCGTGCCCGAGTTACCTCGGCATTGAGGTGGGAGCCCGTAAAAGATGTAGGCGATGTGGTGCACTTCCGGCGACGAGGTGGAGACAGGACATTCCGCGGGAGATCGGAACGATGACGAGAAGACCGGAGGACTCGGATCAGTCGGTATATCTCTATTCCCCATCTTGTAGTTAGCTAGGACTAGTTAATGGTTCGATCCGGGTGTTTAGTGCGTGGTGGTGTCAGTTTGCTAGTTTGCAAAATTAAAGTTTATCACCGCTTCCGCATTTGGCCTCGGGATGGAGGCCGGGGCGCCGCCGTGCACTTACAGTGGTATCAGAGTCTCGCCATTAACATAGTCTAGCTTTGTTTAATGTGTTTACATTTCCGATCGATCAAAATTCCAAAATCCGCATTTTTCACATGCATCAGTTTTCTGTTGAAATTTTCTGGAGTCGAAAATTTTTTCAGGTTGTAGATAAGTGATGTATTTGAAACTCTAAGAACACTGTAGAAATTCGATACAGTGACTCCACAATGGGAGCGCGGAACCGCGGCCAAACCCCCCTTTAGGCCGCGGTTCCGCCGCACTATGTTGAGATCACCGCATCAAATTTCAGCAGTTGCTTTCTGGGTTAAAATTAGGATTTTTGGAATATTAATTTTGGGTCCAGAATTTCTTGATGTGCTACAGTAGTACTTGGGGCCCACTTGTTAAAATTTGATCGATCGGATATTTTAAACACATTATTTCACAGTATTTACATTATATCTGCGACCGTGAATGTCACTCGATCGGTAAATCCTGTCTAACTGCTATAGCCCGGTTAGACGGATTTGCGAACGTGACTTTCACATTGATGTTCTATGTATTGCTGTGATGTTGCGGATCGGTCGTGGTGGATAGCCTGGTTGCAGTGGTAGTACAGTTTTGTTGTATTTTGTATATTTGATATTGCGGGGCGAGCGTCCGACATGTGGACTGCCGGGCATGACCAGGTTGCGGTCGATGTACCCGTTGTATGTATATTTTACTTTCTGTACTAGGATTGCCCCGCGGAGGGGTGCACGGATAGCCGGGTTCTAGAGGGCAACGAGCCCGTATCTCATGGCATTGAGACGGAGGGGGCTTCACTCTAGGATTGGCGGGCTATTCGCCGCACTCGTAGGGGGTACAGGTTGACCCAGGAGGGGTGCCCAAGTTACCGGATTCCGTGAAGTGCTGGGTGGTCCATTCACGGAGCTGAAGGGGGCTTCCTCGCTTCAGGTTTTGGCGGGTGACTTGCCGCGCCCGTAGGGGTCTAGGATTTCATTGCACAGGCTATCCACACGACCAGGGGAACGTCGGGTTTCAGTAGTGGCTCTGTGAAACCCGAGGATCCCAGATATCTGTATTGTTCTATGATGCTATTCATATCTGTGATGTTGCATTTTTATCACGCCTTGAGCGAAATATAATATATTGGTATATATATTAGTAGATGTTGTATATGTTTTGCATCCGCGCTAGTCCAGTCCCCGCTCTGTCGTTAGTTAGCTAACCTAACGGGTAATGACGGGACCCAGTGGCGAATGCGGATGGCGTATACGTATATCAGTATATTTTCGTTCTTTGTGGTGTGATCAATTGATGGGACTGCGTTGATTCGGATCAATGCAAGTTAAAAACAAACCTAATCTGATGTTGTTGGAACACCTTTCAAAAAGCTGTTATTGCAAGGACGTTCACTTTTGTTTTGCATCGTGGTATTCATTTGGAATATCCTGCTCCTCAGTGGACGAGGCAAGGGCCGAGATCTCTTCACCGGGAGTGACCCCTTGGACAAAAAGTTTGCGTCAGGGAATTAACTTCACTATAGCCGATTACTTTTGCTTTGCACCGTGGTATTCAGTTGGAATATCCTGCACCTCATTCTACGGGGAAAGTGCCGAGATCCCTTCACCGGGAGTGACCTCTTTAGCAAAGGTTTTCGTCACTATATCTTTTAAAAAAGCTATCCGTTCCTTCGACGATATCAAGTTCATTACGTTAAAGGTTTTCGCCAGAAACCATTCGTAGCCCTCCGTCGTTTCATATGGATGGTCAATAGTATTCAAGATGTGTATGTTGGCCAAAGTCAAGGCACAGTGATTGGTAGCTATTGGGGTATTCATATGCAGCATAGATAGATGCGTTGGTTTGGGACAGTCGTACTGCCATTTTGGCCAAAGTCAAGGGTAGGTACGGGTGGATTCAAATTAACCTGGAGAATGACGGGTAGAACTTGACATGTGACTTATGATATGTTGGCCAAAGTCAAGGTCATAAGAGCATGGGGCAAAAATCACATCGGGAGTTTCAAAAGAACTGAAACTTGCCAGATATGCGCATACCTTCTGGAGTGTGATACCGTGAGCGGATTCCGTCACGTTTTCGTGCGATGATAGTTGGATCCCGATTCCCACTGATGAGTTAGTCTACTCCTCGGGTGACCCCGACTAATTCTTCTTTCAGGTTTGGAGGAGAATTTGACGGTACAGTGGGAGGTTTCCAGATTAGATAAATTGGTAACCATTCTGATCTAGGTTAGAGTGCACGCTGAGTGTTTCTTTTCTCTCTCTCTTTGGCAGCGACTATTGACCCGACCCTAAGACTATGACTCAGAGACCAAGTTGACCGAACCTTCTTAAACACTGGCTTTTGGATTATCAGAGTTGCAAACCTCATTGCCACTCCTACTTTTACCCTTTTCTCCAGGACACCCCGTATTACTACGAACGTCCACTTCCATTGGACAAAACCATCGTATGGTTAGATACGAACTCGAAGGAATTTATTCGAGGATGGTTTCAGGTTCTGGACAAAACGGATAGGACTATTCAGTTGTATTTTCCTTTTTACCTTCTCTCAGGTTGCGAGTACTCCTTGGTTTAGGAGATAGTACACCTATTACGCTTATTGGATAGTCTTCTTCCAAACCATAGGCAGGTGCCGACCGGTAGGGAATGAAGAAAACCAATTAGCCTAACGATGGTGTATAGAAGGTATTAAGTTAAGACAAAGCAAGGGATTAGTAAGAGGGCAAAGTAAATTGCAACTGATATTCACGACCAAACCAAGTATTTCATTACCACTCCCACATCACCTTTCTATTTCTCCAGGACACTCCGTATCACTACGAAGATCCACAGTTTATTGGATACTCCATCGTATGGTTATATACGAACTCGAAAGGAACTTGTTCCAGTTCGGGGATGGATTCTGGTTCAGGAGAAATAGGAATAAGGTTTATTCGGTTGTCTTTTATCTTCACCTTCTCTCGCATTGCGAGTGCTCCTAGGATCAGGACAGTACACCCATTATGCTTATTGGATAGTCTTCTTCCAAACCATAGGCTGGTGCCGAACGGTAGGGAAGAAAGAAAACCATTTGGCCTAAGGGGTGTGCAGAAGGTAATGACTAAAGACATATAAAGGGATTTGGAGAGGTGGCAAAGAATTATACGGTTACAGTCGTGAATCTGGAAGAGGCATTACTAGGAATACCGGGATACCCCATCGAAACATTTCAATGTTTCAGTTTCACTGTGTACTGTTAAAGGAAAACTGATTTCCCGATTAGATACTTACTCCAGGGTATGTATTTACCAGGTATGATTCTCACATCTGTATGGTTTTACAGATGTTGAGTGGGAGTAAGTTATTGGGAATTAGGTGATCTTCCTCAATATATCGGGATTCGTTGTATTCAGTGATATTTGAGGAAATCACCTGGGCTGTTTGCCGGTCGGCAAATATTTGGTTTTGAATATCCGCTGTTGTGCACCAATTTCAAATTGATATATCTGTATGTCTATTTTCATAGAGTGAGATATACCTTTTTGAAATTATGTCTATAACATTTACCTATATCAGTGGATGGTTAGGTAAGGAGCATTAAACAGCGGTGTAATTCTTCTTAACCATAAGTACAGTTTTCAACCTACGACACACAGTGAATGAGTTATCAGACTCAAGGGACTTATACAGAGTATTGTATGTTGTCCAGGGTTCATCAGGACAGAGGGGTTGGTCCTCGTACTATATTCGGTTTACTTATGACTTCTCTAGTTTTTAGACAGGTGTTTCATGGAAACACAGGATCCGAATTTTGAGAAGTTATAGGTATTTGAATAAAGTAGAGAACCAGGTATTGCAAGTATCGGGATTCTTCAAAGTGATCGAAGATGTAGATACTTGTGTATGGTATTCAGTTGATAGTAATAATAAAGAGAACTTGCTTCTCTTTCACGTTACTCATAATTGGAAGCATTCCTAAGTTGAGTAACGCTGATCGGCCTCCTTCCATTTAGTTGACATTCACTGGGGACAGCTGGATGATTTGAATCTTGTTCAATTAAATCAGTGCCTCTGGTTCTATATTGGATATAGAACAGTTCATATCTTAACGATGTTAAGGTACGGGGAGTTGTCCGGTTTATGATTAAAACCAGACACTGGACAACTCAAGGAACGTTTCTGTAATGGCTGTTTGTGGGTTGACCCAGGCTATGACGAGGGTTGACTTTCTACCATCTGGATGAACAATAGCGATATTGTTCTAGACTCGCCACAGTTTTATTAAAAATGGATTTTTTCAGAAAACAGTTGTGGGAGTATGGTAGAACTGGAAGTGATTCCAGAACCACAAACGATTACTGAAGATTTTATAAGAACCTAAAGATTCAATCTGGTTTGACATTCCATTGGCCACTCCGCAGATAAGGTGGGTAACTTCAGGCACCCGAGAGGTACTCCGGTAGCCTCAAGGACGGTGACGGGGAAGTTTTTGTTTACCCACACTTGCCATTGCTGTTGTTCCAGGCTGCGAGACCCGGCAGGAGGATGAGTATAGCGTCGTTCTGAACTGGCTTTAGAAGTGTACGTGTATATGACTCTGCCAGAGGGTTGTCGTAGTCAGTGGGAGCAGCGGAAGCATTGGTGGACAGGCAGCTTATGTCTATTTATAGACTAAAGCAGATATAGCGGAGACAGATCATCAATTTCTGATGTGACAGTCATAGGTTTGACTTCATCAGAATAGGGGATGGATCAGTTGAGAAGGTAGTAGGGTGTGATGTCATGGTATTTGGATGACATACACAGAATAGGAAAAGAAACTCCTATACTTCGATCGGTTATACTTTGGTCGTCACACAATGGTTTCTCCACATGGGACTTGGATATTATATCAGACATACTGGTTACTAGATCTATGGTTTTAGATCTAGATTTGGGTAGTTTCCCAATCTGGGTACTTAGACAACATTCTAAGAGTATTTAGAATGGACGACTCCTGGAACGGTAGTATACCTGCAGGTGATGGAGTCACCCTCTCTAAAGGTGTCTTACAGACTAAAGGGGAGAGGGATGTGCTTGATTAGCAGATCACTTGCTTAGGCAATTGAGTCAATCATGAGATGTCAAGTACCACACCAGATGTTGTTCTTGCACTAGATGCAATAAGTTGACATTGATCCAATCCTGGAGAAACAGTCGGAAGCAGTTTTAGAACATAAGTGGATGTTCTAGGGATATGATAACGAAAGCCTCATTCGGGAGACAGTTATCATTCCAGGCTTCCAAGGTGACCTGGACGACAAGGAGGTTGTCAGAGTTATAGTTTTTCCCTCTGACGAGGGGCAGCATTTTGGACAGGTGGTCCAAGGCAATACTGAGGGAGGCATGGCGCTGGATACTGATTAAGTTCAGTTGTCGATACAGTCTAAGAAGTTTGGATTTGGAGTTCATTTATGAGCTAGGTCCCATCAGACATCCAGACACATTCTAAGACAGGTATTGCTCATTTCGGGAGATGGCTTTCTCCGCGAACTTGAGATATAGAGAGACATAGAAAGAAACATCAAAGCGGATCCACTCACTGAGGCTATTCCTCGAACGCAATAGTTTCGCAAACGGGATTTGTGAGACTGACAAGTAGAGGAGTTGGATGTTCGGTATCACATGGGCTGTGAGTATGCGACATCGCAATAATTAGCCTTGAGTGCAAGTGGGAGATTGTTGGAGATAGTGCCCTCAGAGTCAATTATTGGATCACAGGCACGTGATTACAATGATTGAGGGAGGACCTGTCCCAGTAGGACAGTCTTACTCGAGATGATAGTATGCTATCTGGTTTATCTTTATCATCGTGTACTGCTTTAGGTGACCTGACAGGTCACTACTGCACGTTGATAGAGCCCCTAGGATTCTTGCTTGACTGCCAGCAGTATGAGGGCGATCATATACGTGAGAGCTGGTAGTCTATAAGCACATCCTTAAAAGGTCCCTAGTCATGCGAGTTTCGAGACAGGGCATCGATACTCCAGAGTAGACTAGTGTATACAGTCGAGACCCCGACGAGAGGCGGTGGCCGGTCTCACTAGCCATTGGTGTCAGTTGGATCACCTAAGATGTATACAGGTGCTCATTGGATTATGAGTACACCGGACAGGACTCGCCGGGAACATGCTAGTTGGTCATATACCTGACGCCAGATAGCAGTTCCCTGGTGACACGTGTACAGGTTAGTTCATCGACCTGAGGGTTGTCATTTGTCTCGTGTGAGTTCCCACTGTACTTTGATTACTACCCTACCATGCTCAAAGGAGACGTGCAAACAGGTTTTAGTTGGGTACAGTCCCGAGCCATATGGAGGCAGTGAGCGTATCTTCAGGGGTTCGTCTCTCCCGGTATTGGGGGTGAGGTCGCGCTGTGTCTAGAAGAGCCATTACACGAAGTCCTTGGCCAAGGCAGGAGATTTACTGGTAGGTATTCCAGTAGTATCTCAGGGTGTTCTGGGCTACACTCCGACACGACTTGTACCGCTTTTGGGGGTCTGACTTTTACCAACCCCCTAGACCCGCCATGTGATGCTCATAGATGAACGGACCGGACTGTACGGATATTGTCACTGACAGGCTCAGTAGGGTGTCAGGCTGAGTTCGCTCACAGACGTCCCTTTTTGTCAATACCTGGTAGCCCGTTACGTATTGGCTTATACCTCTGACGTGCTAGTGGTTAAATCTATAACCAAGGTGTTGATGAGTCTTTAGAGTCCCCCACATTCAGTTACTCAAGCTTT
The DNA here is from genome assembly GCA_030015575.1 of Agapanthus africanus. Lineage (NCBI taxonomy): Eukaryota > Viridiplantae > Streptophyta > Magnoliopsida > Asparagales > Amaryllidaceae > Agapanthus > Agapanthus africanus. Next base: position 365,092,693 of record CM057346.1, read on the forward strand.
CGGGCGAAAAGCTGTAGAGGCCGTATGGAGATATGGCAGGGTCCGATCAGATACGTGCGGTATTGCACGGATCAGGATCGGACAGTTAGTACTAGAGGCCGTATGCATATATGGCAGGGTTCGATCAGACACGTGCGGTATTGCACGGATCAGGATCGGACGGATATTACTAGCCGGCTTTGGTTTAAGCCGGATCCTAGTATAGTACAGTGTAGTTTTGTCTCATTGCATTTGTATTGCGGTCGGAATACAAATGAGGGTGTGTATACACAGTATCGGGGTTTTCCTGTAATTTATTACGGGACCAGTTTTCTGGAGTTGCCAGTTTGCTTTCCGTTTCGGCCATATTTCTTTGTATCCTTCATTGGCCGAAGATTGGTGGAGGATGGCTTATTTGCATTTATGCAAATAAGCATTTATGGAGGGGGTCTTTGCCTTTTTGTTGCATCATGATGGGTGGACCATACCTTGACTTTCCTTGGTTCATGATTGCTTGACTTTGTGAGCAATCATGGTTCTAGTTGATGGGTTTTTAGAGTGGGGTTTTGGTTAAAATGATTCTTGATCATCATATCCTTTTTTTCTCTCCCTTTTGGATGATAGTTTTTCCCCCACTTGTTTTTCTCTCTCTCTCTCTCACCATTCAAAAGCCATGGCCGGCCATTCCCCTTAGTGGGCTGTCCAAAATTTGAGAGAAGAAAATGGTGTCTCATTCCCATGCCAAAAATCCCTTTGTTCATCCAAAGATATATATGGTTCATTTCCTCCACCAATGGCAATTCCTACAACCCCAAATGAGACTTGCTCACTACACATTCTACAGCAAACCTTGGGCACGTCGACTAGCCAGCTTCGTGCCCGAGTTGCCTCGGCATTGAGGTGGGAGCCCGTAAAAGATGTAGGCGATGTGGTGCACTTCCGGCGACGAGGTGGAGACAGGACATTCCGCGGGAGATCGGGACGATGACGAGAAGACCGGACGGATCAGTCGGTATATCTCTATTCCCCATCTTGTAGTTAGCTAGGACTAGTTAATGGTTCGATCCGGGTGTTTAGTGCGCGGTGGTGCCAGTTTGCTAGTTTGCAAAATTAAAGTTTATCACCGCTTCCGCATTTGGCCTCGGGATAGAGGCCGGGGCGCCGCCGTGCACTTACAGAAGGCTGTAGGGAGAGCTGTCACATTCCTTATATTGTACGTGGATGACATTCTTCTGATAGGAAATGACATTCTTATGCTGCAGTCGATCAAACCTTTCTTATCACTAAGGTTCTCCATGAAGGACCTGGGTGATGCCACATACATTCTGGGCATAAGGATCTATAGGGATAGATCCAAAAGGTTATTGGGATTGTCCCAAACCAAGTACATCAACACCATCCTAAAAAGGTTTAGTATGGAAGACTCCAAGCGGGGTGCCTTACCCGCTTGCCATGGGGTCACTCTCTCTAAGGATTCTTGTCCAAAGACCGTTGAAGAGAGAGCTCGCATGAGCATTATACCCTATGCTTCGGCAGTAGGATCTATAATGTATGTGATGTTATGTACACGCCCAGATGTAGCTTATGCACTTAGTGTTGTAAGCAGGTATCAATCCAACCCAGGGGAGAATCACTGGATAGCTGTGAAGAACATTCTTAAGTACTTGCGAAGGACTAAAGAATTGTTCTTGGTGTATGGTATTGGAGATCTCCAAATGGAGGCCTTTACCGATTCGAGCTTCCAGAGCGATAAGGACGACAGCAAATCTATCTCAGGGTTTGTATTTACCCTCAATGGAGGGGCGGTTAGTTGGAAGAGTTCCAAACAGGATACCGTTGCAGACTCTACGATGGAAGCTGAGTACATTGCTGCAAATGATGCCGCCAAGGAAGCCGTCTGGATGAGGAAGTTCGTCTCGGAGCTAGGAGTAGTTCCAACCATTATTGATCCAATACTATTGTATTGTGATAATAATAGGGCTATGGCATTAGCCAAGGAGCCCAGGTCCCATCAGCGGTCCAGACACATCCTGAGGCGCTTTCATTTGATCTGGGAGATTGTGGATCGCCGCGAGATCGAGATTAAGAGAGTAGATACAAATAATAACGCCGCGGATCCACTCACCAAGGCCCTCCCTCAGCCGCAGCATGAGCGACTTTTTGAGATGTTGGGTATGAGATATGCCAATAACTGGCCTTAGTGCAAGTGGGAGATTGTTGGATATATGTATGCCCTAGAGGCCATTATGTGATAGTGGATGTATTTATACATGTGTGTGTATATATATATATATATATATATATATTCAGTGTACATTCTTGCTCGACATAATAGTATGCTATCTGGTTATTCTTTATCTAACATGTTGATTTGATCATGCTTTTATTCATTCACACATGTTGATAATGCCCTGAGGATATTGGCTTGACTACTGTGATTATGATAAAGATCATACTAGTGGGACATTTGTAGTTTATAAGCATATCCTGAAATGTCCCTAGTCGTAGGTATATCGAGACGGGGCATCGATATACCAGAGTAGACTAGCGTATATAATACTTGACCCATATGATGGGCGATGAATGTTCCCACATTCATCGATGTTTGACATCGAGATCGTATACGGGTGCTCAGTGGTGACTGGGTACACTAGACGGACTCACCGAGAACTCCTATATGGAATTATATCTATCGTCGGATAGCAGTTCTCAGGTGACACTGGTGCAGGTTAGTCTGTAGACCCGAAATCGTCATAGAGTCTTGTGCGTTCTCCCACTGTACTTTGATTACCACCCTACCACGGCTCTACTGAGTCGTGCAAACAGGTGGCCGTTGGGTACAGTCTCGAGACACACGAAGGTGATGAGCGATAGGAAGGGTTTTGTCTCTCCCGGTATTGGGAGTTGATGCTGTGCTGTGCTCGACTGGTTATATCAGTAAGTCCCTGGCCAGGGCTGCAGGGATTTACTGATAAGTGTTATCAGTAGTTTCTCGATCTGTTATAGACCATTCATTGGCACGACTTATTGAGTTATTGGGGTCGACGTTACCATCCCTAGACTCGATATGCATCATATCTGACGAAGAGACCAGACTGTACGGTAGTGTTGCCGGTTGGCTCGACGGGAGTTGTAGCAGGTTCACTTGTTTTCTTCTGATCGCTCAATACCCGGGTGGCCGTTACGTTTAGCTGACCGCTTGCGGCTTGGGGGTGCTTGATATGATCATCACCCACTGCCGGCGTATTGACGAGTCTTAGAGTCCCACAAAGGAGTTACCTAGTCCAGGCAAAACATTGTGGTGCGCATATGCGATATGCGCTTGGACCCGGTTAAAATGCGCGTATATGATACCGTATATTAATCCGGCGGCTTGCTTTTGGTCAGGTCGTATGTGATATGACCGGATTGCTAAATCAAGTGTTGATTTATCATTTGACCATTAGTTTCTCACTAGAAATTCTTTCTTGTATTTTTTGGATGTATGCATGCATGTATGCATTCATTCTTGTTCATGCACATATGGATGTGCATGCACACATACATACATACATCATCCTTCATGGTTGTATATATATACAAAATGGTGGTAATATAAGACTCACAACTTGGATTTATATATGGATTATTATTTGTATTTATGTTAAAACAAAAAGAAAAGAAAAAGGATAATTCATGGTTTAGTTTCTACACTCTTCTTTGAACTAACCTTGCTCACCCACCTTTTAACCATGGGTTAACTTTCCTTTTGTGTTTTAACTCAGATACAATAATATCTTTATTATTTAACCATGGTTTGAGATGAAGAGTGGAAAATATATATATGCATATATTTTCTATTTTTCATAGGAGATTATCTTTTCTCTTGTTCTTAAAATAGCCATCATCTTCTTCCTCCTTGCTCTTTTGCTCTTTAGATTTCTCTAGTGAGCAAAACACTCACCAAGTTAGGATTTTGAAGTGAGAAAAGAAACCGCAACATCATTCTACACTAGTCTTGCCCACTTGTGAAGAGTGTTAGCTTCATTTAATTCTCTTGATCAAGTGAAGTTGCAAGCTAGGACAAAGGAGCTTCGGGTGGATCGTCGTGGACATTAGAAGACCTCAAGCGAACCCTTTCCCAACCCTCAAGTGGCCAAGGAGTCTAGCGTAGGGAGCTACAAAGGTTGTACTCTCAAAACCCTAGCCATTGTTACTTGTGATGTTGTTTATGTTATGAAACCCTAATTTTCTAGCATTGATTCTTTGTATGTTCATTTAGCACCTTGAAAATATAATTTTGTGACATGTGATGCTTCCAAACCCTTCATAAGGTGCTAGGTAAACCTAACAAGGATGATGTCACCATTGATGTATATTATTTACTTTTCCGCATTAGTATAGACACAAGGCGGGGAGCACAAGTAACCGGGGTCCAGTGGGAGACCATCTCGAGGAGTCGAGACCGGGTCTCCTAACTCTAGAATTGGCAGGGTTGCTTGCTGCTCTTGTAAAGGTCTAGGGATGTGGGTTTGGCTATTCATCACGAACGTGGAATCCGTGTTTTCATTGCTGGCTGAATTTAAAACATGGACTTCCTAGTATATCCAATATTTCATATGTTGACTTCTGCTGCTTGGTTCTGTATTGTGATCATATAACTGCGTGAGACGAATGCTATATATATATGATATATTGTAAGTCGATGTACAACACCCCACGACTTGCGGGGAGGCGGAATAATGAAAAACGATCTTGTTTAAAGCGTAAACATCGACTAACCGAGAATCTTTGCATAAACAATAACTAACAACAAAGATCGGAGTTAACAACTACTATGAAAAGTGATTATACCTGTAGAACCAAGTCCTTCGTTTGGTCGTTCTCCACGTCCTCTCCGGCCTTCTCTAAGTAGTAGAAGATCCACCCGAGAGCTTTACTACAAGCTTCACCTCAAACTAGAGGTAACCAGGTTTCTTAAATCGCTAATCTAAGCAACCTAGGTGATATAGAGAATGGTTAAGGATTAAGCAGTATAATCTAATCCTTGTACTCAATACATGAGAGGGGAGGATTAGGGTTTGAAGAGGGAGAGCTTGAGGAGAGAGAAAGTGAGCAAGAGAATGGAATGAGCTAATGAACTCTCATAATATATATGAAGCATAAACAAAATCAAGATAAATCAAATAAATGATTTAACAACCATGCTCCATAAATATCTAATGGGTGATTCATCTCCATGAGCCATTAAGCATTTATGATGCATTAATGACATGGATGAATCACTAATCTCATTTAATACATATGCCACCTTAACCCCCAAGTCACCATCTTCTAGAAGCTTCTCGCGCAATTACAAGAACGCCCCTCCTATCCGTGAAAACATGGAAAAACTTTAGACTGTACAAATCCAATAACCGGATACTAGAAATTGTCTTAAACCAAAGCCGACTAGTAAAAACTGTCCGGATGTCGTACGTGCGTAAACACACGTATGCGTCCGAACCCTTATCGTAAAACCATACGACCTCTATATCGTTTCGCCTGGAGTAGGGAAACTCTCTGTGTAGCACTCTAGAGACTCGACTACTACGCTGGCAGTGGGTTTAACCACAGACCGCAAGCGGCACTAGCTGTACGTAACGGTCCCCAGGTAGATGTTGATAAGAAGGCCGATGAGGAAACCCATCCGAACTCCTACTGAGTCTGATGTGACAATCTCCGTACAGTCCGGTCTGTTCGGCTAAGACTATCGCATATCGGGCCTAGGGGGCGGCAAGCGTCAGTCCCCTAATAGCGGTATAAGTTGTGTCAGAGTGAAGCCCATTACACCCTGAGAAACTACTGGAACCTACCAGCAAATCTCGCTTGCCCTGGCCAGGGACTTTGCGTAATGGCTCTCTGACACAGCGCGATATCAACCCCCAATACCGGGAGAGACGAATCCTGTCTAACCGCCACTGCCTCCAAGTGCTCGTGACTGCACCCAACTGCTACCTGTTTGCATGACTCCTTTGAGCTGTGGTAGGGTAGCAATCTAAGAACAGTAGGACACACTCGAGGCGAAGTAGCAGTGTCAAGTCTGCGGACTATGCTGTACTCATGTCACCTGGGAACTGTTCACTAACGACTGGTATAAAACCAACCAACAGTTCCCTGTGAGTCCTGTCCGGTGTACCCGTAACCTAACGAGCACCTGCATACTATCTCCAGTATGACGTACTGACGGCTGTGGACAGACCATCTCCTCAACTGGGATGAGAAGCGTACACACTAGTCTACTCCCGAGTATCGATGCCCTATCTCGATAATCCTACGACTAGGGACCTGAATAAGGATGTGCTTGTAGACTACCCAGCCCCCACTAGTGTGACTGCCATCACAACGCTGGTAGTCAAGCAAGATCCTAAGAATTCTATCAATACGTATACTCACATATTAAGATTCATGTTTAGCAAGACTGTTATATACATGTTTAGCAAGACTGTTATATACATGTGAATATCCCAAGCTTTCATTAAGTAATATACAAACTAGTATGATATAATAATGGCCCCTAGGGCATATACACTAACAATCTCCCACTTGCACTAGGGCCATGTACTGGCATATCGAAGACCGATGATCTCGAGTAGCCTCTCGAACTGAATATGAGGTAAGGCCTTTGTGAATGGATCAGCAATGTTCTCTTCCGTAGCAACTCTCCGAACCTCGATCTCCCGACGATCAATGATCTTCCTGATCAGGTGATACCGCCTTAAGATGTGTCTGGACTTCTGATGGGACCTTGGTTCCTTCTCCAAAGCTATAGCTCTGTTGTTGTCGCAATACAGAGGTATTGGATCAACAATGGTAGGAACCACCTGAAGTTCTATTAGGAACTTCTTCATCCAGACTGCTTCTTTTGCGGCATCGCAAGCAGCTATATACTCCGCTTCCATCGTCGAGTCAGCAACGGTGTCCTGCTTGGAGCTCTTCCAGCACACCGTCCCTCCATCGAGGGTAAAGACATAACTTGACATGGACTTGGAATCGTCCTTATCACTCTGGAAGCCGGAATCAGCATAGGCCTCCATCCTGAGGTCTTTTCCATCGTAAACCAAGAACATCTCCTTAGTCCTCCTCAGGTACTTGAGAATGTTGTTTACTGCTATCCAGTGCTTCTCCCCTTGGTCTGACTGATACCGGCTTACCACGCTCAGTGCGTAAGCTACATCTGGTCTGGTGCACAACATCGCATACATTATAGAGCCTACCGCAGAAGCGTAGGGTATAATAGACATGCGTTCCCTTTCCAAATCAGTCTTGGGAGACATCTCTTTGGATAGGGTGATTCCGTGACAAGCCGGTAGATTACCGTGCTTAGAATCTTCCATACTGAATGTTTTCAGTACAGTGTCGATATACCTGGACTGTGAAAGTCCCAACATCCTCTTGGATCTATCACGATAGATCCGGATCCCCAGAATGTAAGAGGCATCACCCAGGTCTTTCATGGAGAACTTGTGTGACAAGAATCCTTTGACAGATTGTAGCATAGGAATGTCATTTCCTATCAATAGAATGTCATCCACGTACAAGACGAGGAATACGACAGTTCTTGCTACAACTTTACTATATATGCACGGTTCATCTGGATTTTTGATAAAGTCATATTCTTTGACTGTTTCATCAAAATAGATGTTCCAACTCCGCGATGCCTGCTTTAGTCCATAAATGGACTTAAGCAACTTGCATACTTTCCCGCTGCTCCCACTCTGATTGAAACCCTCTGGCTGATCCATATATACGCACTCTTCTAAATTACCATTCAGAAAAGCCGTCTTTACGTCCATCTGCCAGATTTCATAATCATGGAAGTCAGCAATAGCAAGAAGGACCCGAATGGATTTGAGCATAGCCACTGGAGAAAAACTTTCGTCATAGTCCAAACCAGGTCTTTGACGAAAACCCTTTGCAACAAGTCTAGCCTTATAGGTTTCCACCTGTCCATCTACACTAATATTTTTCTTAAAGATCCATTTGCATCCTATAGGTTTTACCTTATCTGGAGCAAAGTCCAAAGTCCACACTTTGTTAGTGTACATGGAGTCCATTTCGGTCCGCATTGCATCTAGCCATCGTACCGAGTCGCCGCTCTGGATGGCCTGCTGGAAGCCAGTAGGTTCATCATCATCTATGATGCGATCCTCTCTATCCCCATCTATGAGAAAACCGTAGTATCTCTCAGGCGGATGAGACGGCCTACTACTCCTGCGGAGCGGTGCGGGAATGTCCTGTTCTTCTTGAACTACTTATTCTACCAAAATTTCAGTTTTAGTTTGTGGTTCTGGAATTTCTTCCAGTTCTATTTCGCTCCCACTTAATTCCTTTTCTAAAAACTGATGTTCTAGAAAATGGGCATTACGAGAAACAAATACCTTTTGTTCCTCTGCGTAATAGAATAGATATCCCCTGGTGTTTTTTGGATATCCCATAAACTTACACTTTACTGATCGTGCCTCGAGCTTGTCCACATGCTGCTTTTTAACAAAAGCTGGACATCCCCAAATCTTTATATACTGTAGATGGGGTTTCTTCCCACTCCACATCTGATATGGAGTGGTAGGCACAGTCTTGGTAGGTACCATGTTCAAAAGATATGCCGCTGATTCTAGCGCATAACCCCAAAAAGATTGCGGTAACTCAGCATTACTCATCATGGATCATACCATATCCAATAGGGTTCGATTCCGTCACTCCGATACACCGTTATACTGTGGAGTGTATGGAGGAGTAAGCTGAGAGAGAATTCCTTTCTCTTTTAGGTAACCTAGGAACTCGGCACTCAAGTATTCACCACCTCGATCAGATCTTAGTGTCTTGATACTTTTGCCGGTTTGGTTTTCTACTTCATTCTTATACTCTTGGAATTTCTCATAAGCCTCGGATTTATGTTTCATCAGATAAATGAATCCGTACCTTGAGTAATCATCCGTGAAAGTAATGAAACTGGAAAAACCACTTCTTGCATGTGTAGATATTGGACCACATACATCGCTGTGTATAAGTCCTAAGAGCTTGCTTGCTCTTACTCCATGTCCAGTAAATGGAGTCTTTGTCATCTTTCCTTTGAGACAAGATTGACAAGTGGCATAAGTTTGATATTCGAACGAGTCCAAATATCCTTCTCTATGTAACTTAATCAACCTTCTCTCATTGATGTGACCCAGTCTATAATGCCATAAGAAAGCTTTATTTAAATATGGAGACTTTCTTTTTAGTATGTTCTGGACATTGAAAATTTGGAGTTGGTTTAACACATATATACCGTTATCCAGTGTACCGGACCCAATCAAACCATGATTAAGGTGGATGTTAACAACACCACTTCCTAACGTAAAATCATAACCTTTATTTGATAACAAAGAAACAGATATGATATTACACGTTAAGCTGGGTACACAAAAACAGTTATGTAAAACCAAAATGTGTCCACTCGTCAATCCCAGGTGATAATCCCCTACGGACACAGCTCCCACGCTAGCTCCGTTAGCAACCATCAGGGTCATATCACCTTCCTTCAGTACTTTACGGTTTCTCAGTGCCTGCAATGAATTGCAAATATGAGATCCTAATCCGGTATCCAATACCCAGGAAGTAGAGTTGATTGACAGACAATTCTCAATTACAAACACACCTGAAGTCGAAGCCACAGCTTGCTTCGGTTCCTGGTTCTTGGCGTTCCACGCCTTGCAATCCTTTTTCCAGTGCCCTTTCCTGTGACAATGGAAGCACTCATCCTGGGCCACTACCGGTACCGTAAACTTTTTCTTTCCCTTCCCTGCTACCTTACTAACACCTCCTCTAGGTCTGTTGGGGGCCTTATTCTTCCTTCCTTTGGTTTTAGCCTTGGACCCGGAAGAAGAAGTACCGCGAACAAACATAGCGGGTGTTTCCCTTGCCTTCTGCAAGGTGTCCTCTGCACTCCTCAACATGTTAAGGAGTTCTGAAAGTTCAACTTATTTTCTTTGAATGTTGAAGTTCAGAATAAACTGGGCGTAGGTGGGAGGGAGGGACTGGAGAATAAGGTCTGTATAGAGCTCATTATCCAAAGTCGTCCCAAGGTCTGCGAGCTTTTTATATAGCCAATCATCTTTAGGACATGATCTCCTACCGATGATCCGACGGCCAACCTCGCTTGAAACAGCTTCTTTGAGGTCTCGTATCTTGCTATACGAGATTGCTCCCCATACAGATCTTTTGTATGGAGAAATATGGAGTCAAGATCCATATCCTCGTGCCTCCTCTGATGTTCATTGTTCATCGTGGCAAGCACGATGCACTTGGCTTTCGCGCAATCTAAATCCCAGGTTTTGCGGATTTCCTTATCCGCATTACTGGATTTGGGACCTGGGACTTCAGGTGCCGTAGTGGTGAGGACATAGCCCAATTTGTCATAAGTCAAGGCTATTTTGACATTCCGTAGCCAATCTTTATAGTTTGGCCCTGTCAGTATATTTTTCTCTAAAAGTAACTTAAGTCCAGTCATTTTCAGGGTCGCTGCAATTAGGAGAGAGAGAAGAAAACTCTTTAGCATGATGCTCTTGCAAGTTTAGAATGGTTTTTAATTTATCTAAACTGGATGGCTTCCACTGTTTCTCGAATCCTTCCTCAAACCATAAAAGAAGAATTAGCCAGGACTATTCTCACTGTATAATACTTGCTTAACCGTTCAGCCAGACTGGTGTCGGTACTTCGAGGGAGGTTTTCCAACGCTTTCGTGAAGTTCCTTAATTAAATAACCTCTTTTCTCTGGGGGCGTAACCCCGCTAACACCTTTCTTGACACCTACTTGGTTTATTGCATTGATCGTTAAGTGACGAATATCCTGATGAGTAGTATATACTCACAGTAGGATCGGGATCCAAATTTCATCGTATGATAATGTTGAAGGAATCCTACCAACATTCATCAAACTCCAAATGGTATGCATCTCTTTGCAAATTTCAGTTTCTTTAGAAATTCCCGATATAGGTTTTTGCCCCATGCTCTTATGACTTTGGCTTTGGTCAAAATGTCATAAGTCACATGTCAAGTTCTACCCTTCATTATCTTGTCAATGTGAACCCATCCGTATATACCTCTGACTTTGGTCAAATGATAATACGACTGTCCCAAACTAACTCATCTATCTATGCAACAAATGAATACCCAGCAGCTACCAAACACTATGCCTTGACTTTGGCCAAAATGCATAGCTTGAATACTACCGAATACCCAAATGAAATGACGGAGGGCTACGAATGGTTTTGGCGAAACCGTGAACGTAGTGAACTTGATATGACCGAAGGAACCTGATAGCTTTTAAAAAGGAGTGGTTAAAGCTCCACAATTAAAATATCATCTGTTTTTTAAAATAACCGATTGGTTTCTTTTAAATTGTTCCAACGATTCAACTTTTTGGTTTATTTTCTTTGCATTATAAATAATGCGTCCCATCATTAACCTATCATTGCAGAAAACAACGAAAACACAACGTCCTCTTATGCCATCCGCATTCGCCACGAGGTCCCGTCATCACCCCTTAGGTTACTTAACTAACGGCAGAGCGGGGGCTGGGCTAGCGTGGGTGTAACACATAAGTGACGTCTAAATAACTATCATATATAGATATTATACATTCGTCAGACGCAATAATAGGCATTCCAGATCTCATATGAACTTTATTGGATTTGCAAGCAATCCGTGTTTGTTTAGAGCCTGCAACAAAAGACGGATTACACAGTTGTGATGAATAGCCATTACCCCACCCTAGACCCCTACGGGTACGGAAAACTACCCGCCTAATACCCGAAGTGAAGCGGTCTCCCTCAACAAAGTGAGTAGGCCACTAAACACTTCAAAGTACCCGGTAGTTTGTGCACCCCACCTTGGGTCTATCCTAGGAGCAAAAACAGTAAAATGAAATAATACAACGGTGGCTACAACCGCAACCTGGATGTGCCCCGCAAAACAATATTACAACATATTACAGTTACATCGAATGAATGAATATAACAACCCATCTCAAACCCCGGCTAATCATCACAACAGTCCAATATAGTTCACAACCACAAACAGTAAAAACCATTATAGAAATGTGCAACCCCCTGCCAACCGACATACTAGCAGTTAGGGGAGGTTTACGAACACATTATACAATCACAGATATAATCATATTAGCAAACATCGTAAAATTTCGATCGAGCAAAACACTTTAGATTCTACTGCAAAACTTCTCTGTGCACCTAAGATCTTAGCAGAAAATAAAATATCCAGAAATATCACTGTTAATGAGATTAATGAAAAGAATAGAAACCTAAAGATGTTATAGAATCAAAAAATTTAAAAGGTAGCTCTAGTTCTTGCTTTGCATAGTGGTATTCCTTGATGAATATCCAGCACCTCATTCGATGAGGAAAGAGCCGAGATCCCTTCATCGACAGTGACCTCTTTAGCAAAACTAGCAAATGCTACAACCCACTCGGTTTTGTTTTAATAGCTTCTCTAGTTCTTATTTTGCATAGTCGTATTCCTTGATGAATATCCAACAACTCATTCGATGAGGAAAGAGCCGAGATCCCTTCACTGGGAGTGACCTCTTTAGCAAAACTAGCAAAAGCTATAAAAAACACTCCTTTTCAAATCACTAGATTTTACAACGATATCAAGTTCATTACGTTAAAGTTTTTCTCCATGTAACATTTCAGGAAATAAAAATATTATTTTAGATTTTAAATAATTAAAATAATTAATTTCAGGAATATTATTAAGTGCATGGATTGATTTTAATGATATAGTATAATTATATACCGATAAATTGGGAAATATTTGAAATTTTAAAGTAATTATTGATTTTAAAAGAATATATGAAGATTGGGAATTTTACAATTTAGTATACAATTAATTATATATAAGTTAGTATTACTAAACTCGATTAGTACTTAATCATGCATTGATTATGTTTTGTGCATGTGACATGCACCATGTCATATTGCTAACACTTGTTACATTTTCTTTTGAAACATGATTTCAAGTTTTCATTTGTGCATGGCTTCATTTTTAGTTTTTACAATTGTGTTATAAAATAAAAAGGAAAAAATAAAGAAAAGAAAAGAAATGGAATTGAATATAGAATGTGACATGGAGGCTTGGTGGAAGCATGGGCGCAGAGAGAGAGAGAGAGAGAGAGAGAGAGAGAAGGGTCATTTGTTGACCATGGCTTTTGTTATTCACTTCATAATCTTCATCATCTTCTTCTTCTCTCCTCATCATGGCTGCCCTCTTCCCTCCACCTCCTTTACCTCTTCACTACAACCCTAAATCCACATTAAAACTTTGCATTCCTTTCACTAATTTTGTGCATTAGCACACTACAAGCATGGTGGACTAAGTAAGACAAGATTTTGAGCACTTGGGGCAACTCAAGAATTTTCTTGAGTTGCCAAATGAGGTATAATTCCATACTTTTAGTTAACTTTTATTTTCCTAATACCCTATAGTAGTTTAGAGTTAAACTAAGATGGTTTAGTGATGTCGGAAAATTCCAAGTTGAGGTTTAGGGTGGTATTATGAATTGTGATTGTGTATTGAGTGTAATTGGTGACTACAACCTCCCTTTAGTGTTAAAAACCCAGATCAAACAGAGCCGAGACCCTGAAACTTGAACCTAGAACTTTCCGTGTCGGTTTTGTGATATTTTTGAGGTCTACAGAGAATCTGGAGCAACCCGGGAACTTTATAAAATAATTAAAAATATACATTAACCTAGTTAGACCAATAGGAGACCACCACCAGAAGACGAGACCAAAAAAAATATTTTGACCGGCGAGGGCGGTTACTGTAGCTAATAGGCCGGCCAAAATTTGTCTGTTGATGTTGTGTTTTGTCCTGTAGCTCACACTCCTCATAACTTAGACACTATATTTTTTGTTTTGTCCTAGATCACCTGAGTCAAAATCTGGAGCTAGTTCCTAAGTTGTTGTTTTAAGTTTTGCGGATTTTAATGACTTTAGTTCTAATATTGGTGTTTTATCTCGATCGATTGGCGTTTGTACGTCGATGTCCAGGGTTATTGGTTCTTCTTGCATATGTAGGGCGTAGGTTCTAACCTATGTATGTTTCGTGTACCGTATCGGCTTTCTTGTATTTGATTCTTGTTTTACGATATAATGTATTTTGAAACTGTAGACACCCCGCGTGAACTTCGGGACGACAAGGAAGAGCAAGACGTCATTGACTCGGCAAGCGAGGATCAGGTGAGTAGATGTATATCTACGCGGGAAGTCGGGTGGATGGCGTATAGCACCCCCACAATTTCGTAGGATATGATGCGTTTATATATACATATATGTATTGCGAGATATGAATACTTAGCAAGAAAAGCTTTAGGAGACCATGGGTTTGATTTAGTGTAATTGGAAGAAAGTGCCTTTAGTTAGTTTCTTAGTCGCGAAATCCTAGAGTAAAGGTTGACATACACACACAGGCACACACGTGTTATGTTTGGGTGTATATGTTTATATGTATCTATATATATGTGTATGCGTTGGTGTGTGTGTGTGTGTGTGTGTGTGTGTGTGTGTGTGTACATATACGTATATACGGATGATGAGCCCAGTATATGATACTTGGAGATGAGCCGATATGATCGGGCATGATGCCGTAAGTTGTGATATGTGATTGGGTCGCGATATGATACGACATGATATTATAGCGGATCATTGGGCAATTTGTTTTCATACACACGAGGATATATGTTTGATGATATTGGGATGTGCTAGATTTTAGAAAAGTACCCCTAATTCATGATTTTACGATGATGATACCATATGAATAATGAGGTATATGTTATATTTGACCCGTACCCCGATTTTGGGATGCCGTACGATGGATTTTACGGTATGAGATATAGATATGATGATTGATCCACACTCGTGACTCGAGGATGTCGTACTATATATTTTACCGTAAGTGACGCTATTGAGACGGGATCGCCAACTACTAGATATAACGACTCGGAATTTAGGTGGTTTTCCTTACCTTTTCAACTGGGCTCGATTCATACTTATTTTCAAAACTAACGAATCATGAGTATTTTTAAAGACAGGCCTACACTACGAATTTTTCCAAACGACGTGTCTTTTCTCAAAGACCCCATAGCCCTTATTTTTTGAAAACCACGATTCGTGCTATTTCAAACACCAAAAATTGTATGACTCGTATATATAAATGTATACGGTAACACCCGAGTTCACTTATACCAATTCCAGTTCCGTATTTAATTATCCGTGGTCCTTCTTGATTTCGTGTTTGGGTGCGAATGGTATGTTACTTTTACATTGCATTCGACCCGACCCGCTTGCTTGAACTTGCTGATTCATATTTATAGATTACCTTGACTTGTTACATAGACACGTGCATCTCATGTATACTGCATATTGACATTTCATCTGACACCGCACATTTTACCATATAACATTTTGGGTCATGCAAAATAAATTAAAATTTCATTTCATAGCCTGTATGATACCCCTAACCCCGTGGTAGCATCCGGGCATCTTGTTCTCGCCCCGTTCAGTGAAACGGACGTGTTTGGATGGCTACGCGCACGTACGTGCATCCGTTCTTGGGGGTATGCATTTTCGTTACCTGTGCATTCATTTTAAAATTTGGAAGTCGCATAAATTTTTCGTATTGTAAATCTGAATTTTTGGATCCGAACCGGGCGTGTTTTGGAGTAAGTTTGTATTTGCTCAACTCTCAAAACGGACTAATTTATATTCCTTATTTCCTTATAACCATTAATATACGTTTTAACTAAAATATATTTTATATTTTATTCTTACCAATTTTTTACTGTTTCAGAAATGTTTTAGTTTTAAATTTTATTTTAAATGATTTCTTTTGAAACAAACTCACAGATCCCTCTCTCTCTCATTCTTTATATATATTCTTTTATATTTTTAACCCATAATCACGTTTCTCTCTCCCTCTCTTAGCTTCTCTCTTTCCCTCTTCCTTTCTCTCTCCTCCACTAAATCCAATTTTCTTTCTCCTAACTATTCATTTCTCTCTCCCTCTCTCATCTCAATCTCTCATTCTCTCTGTCTCTCTCATCTCTCTCTCTTATCACGAATCCCCCCCAAATTTCTCTCTCTCTCTCTCCTTAATTTCTACGTATATTTTCAAACCCAGCTCACGTTTTCTCTCTCTCTCTTCCTTCCTCCTCTAAAATATTTTCAGCCTCTCTCCTACTTCCTCCCGTCTTCTTCTTCTTTTATTTTTTCCGCGCGCTCGAACCCACGCCGCACGTTGCGCTCGCCGTCGCCGACCTCACCTTCGACCACCACCCTCAACCTCGCTCATCTCCTCCTCACCTCTCTTCTTCCTCCTGCTAACCCCACTGCACCCATCACCGCCACCCTCACCTCTCATCGCCGTCGTCCCCTCAACCCCGACGACCTCTCACCATTGACCCCCCTTCACCCTCTTAGCCACCACGTCCTCCTTCAACCTTCGAACTCAACCCCAGCCGCAACCTCGACCCATCCCACTGTCATAACCTCCACCATCACCAGCCACCTCATTCACCGTCACCACCCTTCATCACCCGAGAGGAGACCATCATCGCCATCGCTTGTGGCCTCCATCATCTTCATCTCCTCATCAGCCCTCACCTGAATCCACCGTCGGCAAAACCCCAGAACACCACGCTGAGATCCTTTATCACCTCCTCTTCATCTTCGAGCACCCCATCACCGATTTCCTTCAAAACCAATCATCATCCTCGACCTTCAACTCTCACCAGCAGCCCCTACAAGCTCCATCAACTCAAATCCAGGGACCCACAACCCCGCAACCTTCTTTTTCTAAACTCCGGTCATCTCCTCGTCTCAAGACTCGACCACCGACCCAAAACCGAGGCTCCAATGGTTGGCCTGCATTTTACGTGAATGAAGTGATCATTTCTCTGCCTCTAGATCTCCATTTCGTCAATGTTCAATTGTGCGCGCAAAGTGTTCGACGAAATGCCCCAATGAAGATTTTTCCGTCGTCTTATCGCATTCTTGCTGCGTGCCGTGCATCTGTGGATCCCCGAGGCAAGTTAATCTTGCTACAAGCTAGTTAAATCATGTTATACCTATTCTAATATATATAATACCTGTAGTTTAAATATAGTATCCCATGCATCATTCTATAACATTTTGGTGTTCCGTTCGCATCCGTTTGTATTATTTTAATATCTAGAACATGGAAACCTAGATTGTTGCATGTTAGATTCCGTCATACTGCATCCATACCAGTATTTCCATCAGATGTTTTATAACTTTAGATACCGTCTGCATCCATTTCATTTAGAATATATACATCATTGTACTCATAGATCGCTTGAATATATATAACACTGTAATATTGATACCCATGTTTTATAAATTGCACCCTATTTGGTTTGGGAACTATAAATGTAACCCCATTTATATTTTAGACCACATAATTACAATTGTTTATAGCCACATTACCCTTGTTGTAGTTTTACCTTATCGGATGATCGATTGCATACATTTAGTAGCACTTATAAATTGTTCTAATGCATATTTATATGATTTTATCATCCACATGTGTAACACTGCATTCTTGAAATGTTAAAACTATTACTTAAACCAAACTAATGACCGTACAACTAAGTAGTTTAATCTGCACCTGTTGCTATCATGTACTGTGCCTGTTTATTATTCTGATAGTGTCATGCTTGTGTATTCATAACCATGATTATACTAGTCGATATTGAGCATCTACATGTTACCTTTTACACCCTGGTCTGACTTGCTACACACATATCGATTGACCCGACGTGGTACCGTACACTACTTGACTTGACCTGTTGTACCATGGTTTGACCTGTTACCTGATCTTGTGTCTAATGCCAACAAACCTGACATGTAGTCCTCACGGACCGTTCCTGTTATCTATCCAGACAAACCTGCTTACCTGATCCTGTGTTGGCATTAGTTCTCGATTACTGAATACCTGGCTTGACTTACACATACAACTTAGGGGTATGGGGAAATCAATGATGAAACCTGATTTGTAACTCGACAGTTCGATACCTGTTCTGATAAGTTTTAGAGGCTAGGCCAGCCTTGGAATGATGCCGCTGACATCATTCATCTGTACATATTTCCCGTTTTAGTGCCTAGCGGCATGTCTCGGATTCAGCCCGAGAATCTGGACCGTGGTCCCGGCTATGCAAGGGATACTATTGAGTTACATCGATGATTCATCAATTTGATTTCAAAGACTTAAGACTAGATAACCCAATAGATCAGTTTAGTTTACTCACTGCACATTACCCTTCACTGCCCTGTTTTACATTACTGTTACATTTGCTTTTCATTCATGATTGTAATTGCATTGCCTGTTACCCTATTTATATTTTATTGCTTGATGACATGACGCGCTGACGTCTGGGTTTTGCATGGCCTGGATTCTTCTACCTTGTTGCAGACTGACCAGGAGTACTGCCGCTGTTAGACGAGCGGTGTGTTCCTGTCGCGTGTAGTTTCACTTCCAGGTGTTTCATTTATTGTGTATTGGATCTTTTGCTTCCGCACTTTTATTATTCTTGACTCATGTTATCTTGGCTTATGGACATGTTTTAGATAGTTTTATTTTGTTCTTGATATCTCTACAGCCGTAATATGACTATGGATGGATACTTCCTACCCACAGGTAGCATGGCTAGCTATGTCACGTGCCCAATTTAGCGTACTCTGGGAAGCGGGGCGTGACATGGTTCTTTTGGTATCAGATCCATAGGTTAGTCGGGTTGATTCTTTTGTAGTTGGGTATTGTACCCAATACACGAATCAGAATACCTGTGTTTAGGAAACACGTCCTGCCACCTTACCGTTTTACCATTTTTGAATCAAGTTCTTCCTGATTATATCTTTTACGATGTGCAAACTTCCTTTGTATATCGACTCGAAAACCTGATTCCTTGTTATCTCTAGGACTTGGGCGACTTGGGTGGAGTTATGTAATTGTGCCCATGAACTGCAGCATGGTTACAATACGGTACTCTGTTTAAGTAACTTGGAGTCCTGGTCTTGGTTCACTTCCGTATTCCATGATCGTTAGATTACCTTGCTTCTCTCAGTTTCATTGCTTACCAGTTATTGTTTCATCGCCAGTTTGAACCATGTTTACCGTGGTTAACCCTCTTCAGTATCTTGACTTCGGATGAAGTCATTTTGATATCTTACTCGTTCCTGTTTTCCCCGCGTTAGGATTATTCAATCCTGGTGCATTTCCTTGTTTGTTGTTGTCCTGGGAATGGAGTTTCGCGGCACTTTTACACTCATATTGATTGTAAAGAAGGGAAGGTGATTCTCCAGATTCCCGGACATTCGGAAGTTGTTTTGCTGGAGGAAGCAGTTCTGTCGGGCCAGTCAAGTTAGGACTAGGCCGACAAACAAGGTTCTTTCATCAATTGCAGTGGATAAGGAAGAAGCGCCGGCTACATTTGAGAGTTTCATGGAAGCGTGAAGACATATCAGGTTTACCACCGAGGCGAGACGTGGAGTTCGCACTTGAACTTGTTCTTGGTGCAGCGCCAATCTCAAAGTGCATTTTTACCCGATGGCACCAGTGGAGTTGGAAGAAGTCAGGAAGTAGGTTGCTGAATTAGTTGAGCAGGGTTGGTTTCGCCGCAGCAACTTAACTGGGGAAGCTCCAGTTCTTCTAGTAAAGAAGAAGTTGGCACATGGAGACGTGCGTTGATTATCGAGAATTAAACCGGGTGACTATTAGGAAGTAGTACCCGATCCCTCACATTGGCGAAGTGTTTAAGCAGCTTAGTGGCGCGAGGGTATTCTCGAAGCTGGATTTGCGGTTTGGATATCATCAGGTTCGAGTTAAATCAGAAGATATTTGCAAGACTGCGTTCCGAACTCAGTATGGACATTACGAGTATTAGTGATGCCCTTTGGAGTAACGAATACACCGGCAATATTTATGGGCTTGATGAACCGAATATTTTCACCATTCTTGGACAAGTTTATAGTGGGGATCATTGATGATATTATGGTTTACTCGAGGAGTATTGAAGAGCATGCAAAACACTTGAAGATCGCACTGCAGACATTGAGGCAAGAAAGATTATATGCAAAGATGAGCAAGTGCGAGTTTTGGCTTGAAGAAGTGAAGTTTTTGGGTCACGTCGTATCCGAAGATGGAATCGTCGTTGATCCCGAAAAGATTGCAGCAGTTCGAGATTGGCCGATTCCGAAGAACGCTGCAGAGATCAGAAGCTTTCTTGGACTTGCCGGGTATTACAGAAGGTTCGTGGAGAATTTTGCTCGTTGGCTGAGGCTTGACCAAGCTTACGAGCAAGGAGGTACCATTTGTGTGGATGAATAAGTATGCGTCAGCCTTTGAGGCGTTGGAGCAAAAAATTGATAACCGCTTTGTTTAACCGTACCGGACGGTTCTGAAGGATTGGTGATTCACAGCGACGCATCTGGGAAGATTTGGGATGTGGTCCGATACAACATGTGAAGGGTGTATCTTACGCGTTGAAATAGCTGAAGGCCCATGAAAAGAATTACTCAACTCTTGACTTGGAGCTTGCGACCGGGTTTTCGCTTGATGATTTGGAGACACTACTTATTGGGCGAAAGGGGTCGAAATATTCACTGATCATAAAAGCCTAAAGTACGTGTTCGCTCAGAAGGAGCTAATTGTGAGGCAGCGAAGATGGTTGAAGCTGATGGCTGACTACGATCTTGATCTTGAGTACCATCCGGGAAAGTGGATGTTGTGCCGGATGCGCTTAGTCGGTTGCCAGCAATTCTGATGTCGACTACACCAAGGGGACTTATTGGAGACTTTCGGAGATTCGAGTTGGAGATCGTGCTACCGCGTTCTTTGGGATAGATGCTGCAATTGCAAGTACAGTCATTGTTGATCAAGGATATTGAAGCAGTGAAGTTGCAGGACCTAAGATTGCAGAAATTTCGAGAACAGGTTGAAGTTGGACTTCGAACGGGCTTAGTGGTTCATGAAGGTGGTTCGTTGTGATAGTTGTATGTGTGTGCCAATGGAGATATCCGCGAAGAAGTTATGAAGGAGGCGCACAGTTACACGTATTCCGTACATCCAGGAAGCACGAAGATGTACCGAGATATACGACAGCGTTTTGGTGGGAAGGCATGAAACAGGAAATTGCCTGTTTTGTGGCAAAGTGCTTGGAATGTCAGCAAGTTAAGGTTGAGCATCGAAGGATTTCTGGTTTATTGCAACCACATCCGATTCATCAGTAAAAGTGGGAACTTATAACCATGGATTAGTGAAGGCTTTACCGCGGAGTCCAAAGGGCAATAGTGCAGTTGGGTGATTGATGATTGTTGGTTAATCAACGGAAGTGTTAGCAGAGCGGTCCAAATAGGAGATTGTGAGATTGTATAGAGTACCTGTGAGCATCGTGTCCGACCATGACACCCGATTCTTATCACACTTCTGGAGGAGCTTACAAGAAAGTTTGGAGACTCGATTGAAGTTTAGCACAGCTTATCATCCTCAAACAGATGGCCAGTCGGAGAGAACGATCCAAACTCTTGAAGACATGTTGAGAGCTTACATGTTAGACTTCAAGGGTTCATGGGAGGATCTGTAAGTCCATATTGCGACCCCCGGTTCTTACGGGGAGGCGGAAACGGTATAAAAAACAAATTTTTATCGCAAGAGGCAACATGGACTAAACAAGGTCGGGATCGTGTCTAAACTAAACTAGCAAATACACTAAAAGGAGTTAGCTACTATGGAAGATGGTTATACCTAAACTTGAACTCCTTCTTCTTGAAATCTTGTAGAGGTTGATGGTTCTCTTTTCGTCGCCTTCTTCCGTCGAAGATGGATCCACCTCGAAGGTTCGACCTTTGGGCTCTTCCTCGATCTTTGAGTGAACTAGGGTTTCCGGCTTGCTAAACCTTGAACCTAGAATGAGTAGAGAGTGACTAGGGTTTGCTTTTCTTTTTAAAGAGAAGGATTCTCAACACATGAGAAGGTTTCTCTTTGCTAGAGGAAGAAGAAGATGAAATGAGGAGAGAGAGAGGTTATGATAGAATGAGCTATGTTTTTCTTTCTTGCAACCATAATGCCAAAAGAAAAACAATTATCTAAATAATAATAATTCAAAATGAGAATAGTTGATGGCAATTTGGAATGACCACTACCATGCTTCATGTAAGCATGAATCAAGGAGGACTTTTTAAAGCATGATGGTGGTCAACTTTCAACCATGGTCAACAAGTCAACCATGGTCAACAAGTCAACAAAATCAACCATAACATAATTCTCATTTAATTACTATTATTAATAGATAATTCATAAATCCATTAGGGTTTGGAAAATGATAACTGTCAACTGTGCATACGCACCCGTTCCGAAACCCTAATGAAATACCTCATCCTCCGCCTCAAGCAACTGTGCATACACACCTGCATTCTCGTTCCGAGGAACAAGAATACCAAGATATAAAAGCAACCCCAAATATATATACCAGTATCTGGCTCAAACCAGAGCCTGCCAGTATAATCCGTCCGGACTCCAAACGTGCACAAGTGCGCGGATGAGAACGAACCCTGTCGCAAAACCATGCGACCTCTACTCTGTTTTGCCCAGAGGCGAATACCCTCTGTGTGGGACTCTAAAGACTCGACACTACGCTGGCAGTGGGTTTAACCACAGATCGCAAGCGGCACTAGCTGTGCGTAACGGTCCCCAGGTAGATGCCGACAAGAAGGCTGACGAGGTGAAACCCCATCTGAACTCCTACTGAGTCTGAATGTGACATTCTCCGTACAGTCCGGTCTGTTCGTCTGATACATCGCATGTCGGGCCTAGGGGGCGGTAAAACGTCAGTCCCCCAATAGCGGTACAAGTCGTGTCGGAGTGAAGCCCAAAACACCCTGAGATAACACTGGAAACCTACCAGTATATCTCGCTTGCCCTGGCCAGGGACTACTCGTGTAATGGCTCTCCTAGACACAGCGCGATGTCAACCCCCAATACCGGGAGAGACGAATCCTGTCTAACCGTCACTGCCTCCAAGTGCTTCGGGACTGCACCCAATCACCACCTGTTTGCACGACTCCTTTGAGCCGTGGTAGGGTAGTGATCAAAGTGCAGTGGGAACACACTCGAGGCGAAGTGCCAGTATCAAGTCAGCGGACTAAGCTGTACTCATGTCACCTGGGAACTGATAACTGACGATAGGTATAATACCAACCTGTCAGTTCCCGACGAGTCCTGTCCAGTGTACTCGTAACCCAACGAGCACCCGTATACTATCTCCAGTACGACGTACTGATGGCTGTGGGACAGACCATCTCCCATACTGGGATGAGAAGCGCATACGCTAGTCTACTCCGGAGTATCGATGCCCTGTCTCGATAGTCCTACGACTAGGGACCTGTATAAGGATGTGCCTATAGATTACCCAGCCCCCACTAGTGTGACTGCCATCACAACGCTGGTAATCAAGCAAAGATCCTAAGGGCTCCACTAATGCGTATAAGTGATATACTGAAATAAACACAAGTACACATTGAAGTAGAAACAAACCAAGTAGCATACTACTATATTGAGCAAGATTGTTTATACAAGGTGAATATCCCAAGCTTCCATCAAGTAATATACAAACTAGTATGATACAGTAATGGCCTCTAGGGCATATACACTAACAGGATCATCTACACTTGGTGGAGTTTCGTACAACAACAGCTTGCAGGCAACTTTTCAGATGGCTCCATTTGAAGCATTGTATGGTCGCAAGTGTCGTTCACATGTTTGTTGGGACGATGTTGGAGAACGAAGATTGTTGGGACCGGATTTGATCGTGCAAACAGTTGAGAAGGTTACCACCATCCGGAATCATATGAAAGCAGCACAAGACCGACAAAAGAGTTGGGCAGATACATCGAGAAGACCTCTATAGTTTGCCGTTGGTGATTTGATATTCTTGAAGATATCACCGACTAGAGGGGTGATTCGTTTCGGAAGTCGAGGAAAGCTTAGTCCTCGATTCGTTGGACCTTTTGAGATTTTGGAGCGTGTTGGAGAAGTAGCGTATCGATTGGCGTTACCGTAATCTTTGGCGAATGTTCATGACGTGTTTCTCGTATCTCAACTCCGTAAGTATGTTCGAGATGAAACAAAAGTGCTGGATCATTCGGAGCCGACTGTACGTGAAGATTTGACTTTTGTGGAGCGACCGATGTCGACTGTGGACCGAAGAGAAAAGGTTCTTGAGAACAAAGTTATCCCTCTTGTACTTTTTCTTGGGGAAATCGCTCACATGGAGAATAAACTTTTCTCTGAGTGCTACAGTAGTGCTTGGGGCCCACTTCGGTAAATTTGATCGATCGAATATTTTAAACATGTTAGTTCACAGTATTTACATTATATCTGCGACCGTGAATGTCACTCGATCGGTAAATCCAGTCTATCTGCTATAGCCCTTTTAAATGGATTTGCGAACATGACATTCACGTTGATGTTCTGTGTTGTGCTGTGATGTTGCGGATTGGTCATGGGGGATAGCCTGGATGCAATAATAGTACAGTTTGGTTATTTATGTACATTTGATTTTGCGGGACGAGCGTCCAACATGTGGACTGGCGTCACTGCCTGTTTGTATATTATTCTTTTGGGGCACGACCGGGGTGAGGTCGATATACCCGTTGTATATTTTACTTTCTGTACTAGGATTACCCCGCGGTAAGGTGCACGGATAGCCGGGCTCTAGAGGGCAAAGGGCCCGCATCTCATGGCTTTGAGACGGAGGGGGCTTTACTCTAGAATTGGCGGGCTATTCGTCGCACTCGTAGGGGGTACAGGTTGACCCAGGAGGGGTGCCCAAGTTACCGGATTTCGTGAAGTGTTGGGTGGTCCATTCACGTTGCTGAAGGGGGCTGCCTCTCTTCAGGTTTTGGCGGGTAACTTGCCGCGCCCGTAGGGGTCTAGGATTTCATTGCACAGGCTATCCATACGACCAGGGGAACGTCGGGTTTCAGTAGCGGCTCTATGAAACCCGGGGATCCCAGATATCTGTATTGTTTTGTGATGCTTATTACATTTCTGTGATGTTGCATTTTATCACGCCTTGAGCGAATATTGTATATTGATATATATACTAGTAGATGTTGTACATGTTTTGCATCCGCGCTAGTCCAGTCCCCGCTCTGTCGTTAGTTAAGTAACCTAACGGGTGATGACGGGACCCAATGGAGAATGCGGATGGCATATACGTATATAATTATTTTCGTTCTTTATTGGTGTGATCAATTGATGGGACTGCGTTGATTCGGATCAATGCAAGCTAAACAAACCTATTCTGATGTTGTTAGAACACTTTTCAAAAAGCTGTTATTGCAAGGACGTTCTCTTTTGTTTTGCATCGTGGTCTTCAGTTGGAATATCTTGCTCCTCAGTCGACGAGGCAAGGGCCGAGATCCCTTCACCGGGAGTGACCCGTTGGACAGAAGTTTACGTCAGGGCAATAACTTCACTACAGACGATTACTTTTGCTTTGCATCATGGTATTCAGTTGGAATATCCTGCACCTCATTCTACGGGGAAAGAGCCGAGATCCCTTCACCGGGAGTGACCTCTTTAGCAAAGGTTTTCGCCACTATATTTTTAAAAAGCTATCCGGTTCCTTCAACGATATCAAGTTCATTACGTTAAAGGTTTTTCGTCAAAAACCATTCGTAGACCTCCGTCATTTTAGAGAGGTAGCACTTAGTATTCATGCTATGTATGTTGGCCTTCGTTAAGGCATAGTGTATGGTAGCTATTTGTTACTTTTCTGCAGCATAGATAGATGCGTTAGTTTGGGACAGTCGTACTGCTATTTTGGCCTTCGTCAAGGGTATGTACGGGTGGGTTCAAATTAACCTGGACAATGACGGGTAGAACTTGACATGTGACTTATGATATGTTGGCCTTCGTCAAGGTCATAAGAGCATGGGGTAAAAATCACATCGGGAGTTTCTAAAGAAACTGAAACTTGCCAGATATGCGCATACCTTTTGGAGTGTGATAACGTGAGCGGATTCCTTCACGTTATCATGCGATAATAGTTGGATCCCGATTCCCACTGATGAGTTGGTTTACTCCTCGGGTGATTCCGACTAATTCTTCTTTCAGGTTTGGGGAAGAATTTGACGTTACAGTGGAAGGTCCCTGATTAGATAAAGTGATAACCATTCTGATCTAGGTTAGAGTGCATGCTGAGTGTTTCTTTTCTCCCCCTCTTTGGCAGCGACCATGGTCCGACCCTAGACTATGACTTAGTAACAAAGTTGACCGAACCTTCTTAAACACTGGCTTTTGGAGTCAGAGTTGCAAACCTCATTGCCACTCCTACTTTTACCCTTTTTCTCCAGGACACCCCGTATTACTATGAACGTCCACTTCCATTGGACAAAACCATCGTATGGTTATATACGAAATCGAAGGAATTTATTCGAGGATGGTTTCCGGTTCTGGAGAAAACGAATAGGACTATTCAGTTGTCTTTTCCTTTTACCTTCTCTCAGGTTGCGAGTACTCCTTGGTTTAGGAGATAGTACACCTATTACGCAAATTGGATAGTCTTCTTCCAAACCTTAGGCTGGTGCCGAACGGTGGGGAATGAAGAAAATCAATTAGCATAACGATGTTGTACAGAAGGTATTAAGTAAAGACATATCAAGAGATTAGTAAGAGGGCAAAGTAAATTGCGACTGCTATTCACGATCAAACCAAGTATTTCATTACCACTCCCACTTCACCTTTGTATTTCTCCAGGACACTCCGTATTGCTATGAAGATCCACAGTTTATTGGATACTCCATCGTATGGTTATATACGAACTCGAAAGGAACTTGTTCCAGTTCAGGGATGGATTCTGGTTCAGGAGAAATAGGAATAAGGTTTATTCGGTTGTCTTTTATCTTCACCTTCTCTCGCATTGCGAGTGCTCCTAGGACTAGGACAGTACACCCATTATGCTTATTGGATAGTCTTCTTCCAAACCATAGGCTGGTGCCGAACGGTGGGGAACGAATGAAAACCATTTAGCCTAAGAGGGTGTACAGAAAGTAATGACTAAAGACATATAAAGGGATTTGGAGAGATGGAAAAGAGATATACGGTTACAGTTGTGAATCTGGATAATGGAAGAGGCATTACTAGGAATACCGGGATACCCCATCGAAACATTTCAATGTTTCAGTTTCACTGTGTACTGTTAAAAGAAAACTGATTTCCTAATTAAACATTTGCTCCAGGGTATGTATTTACCAGGTTTGATTCTCACATCTGTATGGTTTTACAGATGATGAGTGGGAGTAAGTTATTGGGAATTAGGTGATTATCCTCATTATATCGGAATTCGTTGTAATTGGTGATATTTGAGGAAGTCACCTGGGTTGTTTTGCCGGACGGAAAATATTTGATTTTGAATATCTGTTGTTATGCACCAATTTCAAATTGATATATTTGTACGTCTATTTTTATAGAGTGAGATATACCTTTTTGAAATTATGCCTATGACATTTACCTATATTAGTGGATGGTTAGGTAAGGAGCATTGAACAACGGTGTAATTCTTCTTAACCATAAGTACAGTTTTCAACCTACGACACACAGTGAATGAGTTACTAGACTCAGGGGACTTATACAGAGTATTGTATATTGTCCAGTGTCTATTAGGACAGAGGGGTTGGTCCTCATACTATATTCGGTTTACTTATGACTTCTCTAGTTTATAGACAAGTGTTTCGTAGAAACACATGGTCTGAGTTTTGAGAAGTTATATGTATATGAATAAAGTAGAGAACCAGGTGTTGCAAGTATCGGGATTCTTCAAGGTGACCGAAGATGTAGATACTTGTGAATGGTATTCAGTTGATAGCAATGATTAAGAGAACTTGCTTCTCTTTCTGGTTACTCATAATTGGAAGCACTCCTAAGTATAGTAACGCTGATCAGTCTTTTTCCATTTACTTGACATGCACTGGAGACAGCTGCATGATTTGAATCTGGTTCAATTAAATCAATGCCTCTGGTTCTATATTGGATATAGAACAGTTCATATCTTAACTATGTTAAGGTGCGGGGAGTTGTCCGGCTTATGCTTAAAACCAGACTCTGGATAACTCAAGGCACGTTTCTGTAATGGCTGTTTGTGGGTTCATGACAGAACTTCTGGTGGTTCCGTCCATTATTGATCCAATACCATTGTATTGTAAAAAAAACAGCGCTATAGCTTTAGCGAAGGAACCAAGGTCCCATCAGAAGTCAAGACACAACTTGAGGCGGTACCACCTGATCAGGGAGATCATTGATCACCGAGAGATTGAGGTGCAGAGAGTATACACGGAGAATAACACTGCAGATCCACTCACAAAGGCCATCCCTCAGACGCAGTTCGAGAAGCTGATCGAGATGATTGGTTTGCGATATGCCAATACATGGCCTTAGTGCAAGTAGGAGATTGTTAGTGAGATGTGCCCTGGAGGCCATTATTGTATCATACCGGATTGTATATTACATATTGGAAGCTTGAGAAATTCACAGTTATAATAACAGTCTTGCTCGAAATGGTAGTATGCTACTTGGTTTGATTCTATCTCAATATGTGCATGTGTTTCTTTTAGTATATCGCTTATACATAATGGTAGAGCCCTTAGGATTTTTGCTTGACTACCAACATTATGACGATAGTCACACTAGTAAGGGCTGGGTAGTCTATAACCACATCCTTATACAGGTCCCTAGTCGTAGGATTATCGAGACAGGGCCTTGATACTCCAGAGTAGACTAGTGTGTACGCTTCTCATCCCAGCAGGGGAGATGGTCTGTCCCACAGCCATTAGTATGTCACACTTGAGATAGTATACATGTGCTCATTAGGTTATGAGTTACACTGGACGGACTCGTTGGGAACTGCTGGTTAGGATTATACCTATCATCAGATAGCAGTTCCTAGGTGACATGAGTGCAGGTTAGTCTGATGACTTGACATCGTTACTTCATCTCGAGTGTGTTACCACTGCACTTAGATTACTACCCTACCACGGCTCGAAGGAGTCGTGCAAACTGGTAGTAGTTGGGTGCATTCCCAAAGCACTTGGAGGCAGTAGCGGTTAGATAGGATTCGACTCTCCCAGTATTGGGGGTTGATATCACGCTGCGTTCGTAAAGCCATTACACAAAGTCCCTAGCCAGGGCAATCGAGATTTACTGGTAGGCACTCCAGTAGTTTCTCAAGGTGTATTGGGCTCTGTCCCTGGATGACTTATTGCGCTATTAGGGGTCTGACGTTTACCATCCCCCTAGGCCTAATATGCGAGTATCTCAGACGAACAGACCGGACTATACGGAGATTGTCACAGATAGGATCAGTAGGAGTTCGGATGAGTTTGCTCATCGACCTTCTTATCGACAGATACCTGAGTAGCCGTTACGTGCAGCTAGTACCACTGACATGCTTATGGTTAAACCCACTGCCAGCGTACTGTCGAATCTTTAGAGTCCCACACAGAGGGTTTCGCTGCTTCGGGCAAAACGATGTAGAGGCCGTATGGTTTTACGACAGGGTTCCGATCACATACGTGTACTGGCTACACGGATGATGTTCAGACGGATAATACTAGTGGGTTTTGGTTTAAGCCGGATCCTAGTATTGTATTACAGGATTGTTATCATCTCATTGAATTCGTATTTTCTGGAATACGAATACAGGTATGTATATACGGTGAGGGCATTCTTGTAATTTTACATGGTATGCTTCTGAAAATGTTTCTTAGCACTACCGCTAGGTTTAGACAAGCATCAAGTATGCAATTTTAAAAAATCTAGAGTGCTAAGCTATATTAACCTAGAATCGAACTAGATAATTTGGGTTTTGTAAGAAAGTAAGGATATTCTAAACTAAGTGAAGAAGGTTACAACCTTTGTAGACCAAGTCCTTTACTTCAATAGCTCCAAGTAGGAGTCCCTAAGCTCCAAGTAGTAGTCCCTAAAACTCTTCTTAGGCTCCACTTGGTGAAAAGAACGAGCTTGCTTCGTCTTTTTGGAGACCGAAGATGATCCACCTTGAAATTACTCTAACTCAAGCTACCTCTTCACTAATTAAAGAACTAGTGAAGCAAACAACATAATCTAATGGGCTAGATGAGATTAGGTTGATGAAGTAGAAATTTTGCTCACATTAGAAATCTTTTTCTCTTTTTCTTTTTATTCTCAAGAAAATCTAGAAAGGGAAGAAGATGAACTAGGCTGAAGAAATATCTCAAGGTGAGAATGAGTGAGATAAGCATGAGTCCAAGATATTATTGTGATGAATAAATATCTAAGATAGAGATAAAATGAGAGGATGTGTCATGGCTTCTCAATACTTCTACAAGCATCTAAGCTATGACTTATTTCCTCCTCATTTTAATTTCCATTTAAATATAAATCATCACAAAATCTTTAACCCTAGGTGTGAGTCTCATACACCTATGTTCTGTGTATCGTCCACCATGACACAATTGTGTTTTATATGTAAATGA
Organism: Agapanthus africanus; assembly: GCA_030015575.1. Taxonomy (NCBI): domain Eukaryota; kingdom Viridiplantae; phylum Streptophyta; class Magnoliopsida; order Asparagales; family Amaryllidaceae; genus Agapanthus; species Agapanthus africanus. The sequence goes on from CM057346.1 coordinate 365,123,277, forward strand.
ATATATATATATATATATATATATATCATTATATATAAACAAGAGAAGGAAAACATTAGTGAGCTAAAATTTTAGTTAATATATAAATATATCAAATATAAATATATATCAATTTATTATATCAACACTTGATTCAATAATCTGGTTATATCATATATAACCAATTAATATCATTTATTTGTATATCATATTATCAAATCAATACTTGATTCGATAACCCGGTTATATCACACATAATCGACAATATTCAATATTCATTATTAAATCAGCACTTGATTCAATTATCCGGTCATATTAAGTATAAACGGCCAATATCAAATATATATATATATATATATAACAAATCATTGAATCAACACTTGATTCAATAATTCGGTTATATCACATATAACCTAACCGATATCAAATATCGCGAGATTAGAATACGGTATCACATACTCGTATTTAATCAAGCTCCCGCACATATCATCATATGTGCCCTATTTCATTTGCTTGAGCTAGGAAACCTCTGTATGGGACTCTAAAGACTCGTCAATATGCCAGAAGTAGGTAATGATCACATAGTCACCTACAAGCCATCAGCGGTACTAGCAGGACGTAACGGCTACGCAGGTATTAAGCGAATAGAAGATCAACAAGAAAGTTTGTCCAAACTCCCGTAAAGCCTATAAGCAACACTTACCTTACAGTCCGGTCTTTTCTTCTTATATGTCGCATATCGAGTCAAGGGGTGGAATCGTCAGACCCCAGTAACTTGATAAGTCATGCCTGTTAGTTATGTGTATGCCCTAGAGGACATTATTGTACATATGATGCATATTATAGTGAATGCTTGGACATATATAGAGAGGAATTTCTTTCTCGACATGATAGTATGCTATCTGGTTGCTCTTTGTCTTAACATGTAGACTTGTATTGTGATACTGTCTTTCTCTCACATGTTGATAAAGCCCTTAGGATGAGTACTTGACTACCAGGACTATGATGGAGATCATAATAGTGGGGCCAGGGTAGTCCACAATTACATCCTTTAATTGTTCCTAGTCGAGGGTGTATTGAGACAGGGTATCGATATTCCAGAGTAGACTAGCGTATACGCTTCTTGATCCATATGATCGACGATAGATAATCCTACATCCATTGGTGTTTGACATCAAAGATGGTATACGGGTGCTCAGTGGAGACTGGGTACACTGAACAGAATCGCCGAGAACTCCTAGTTGGTATTATACCTATCGTCAAATAGCAGTTCTCTGGTGACACTTGTACATGTTAGTCTATAGACCCGAGATCGACATAGTGTCTTGTATGATTCCCACTGTGCTTTGATTTCCACCTTACCACGTTCAAAAGAACATGCAAAACTGTGGCTTTTGGGTACAGTCCCGAGTCATATGGAGGCAATGAGCGATTGGAGGGGATTCGTCTCTCCTGGTATTTGGGGTTGATGTTGCGCTGTGCTCGATTGGCTATATCAGGAAGTCCCTTTCCAGGGCTGATACGGAGATCTACTGGTAAGTTTTATCATTAGTTTCTCGACCCGTTATGAGCCTCATATCGGCACGACTTATCTGTTACTGGGGTCTAACGTTTACCACCCCTAGACTAGATATGCGATATATCAGATGAAGAGATCGGACTGTACGGTAGTGTTACTGACAGGCTTACAAAAGAATGAGCAAGCTTGCTTGTTGATCTTCTAATCGCTTAATACCCGTGTAGCCGTTACGTCCAGCTAGTACCGCGGACGGCTTGTGGGTGCCTGATATGATCATCACCTACTGCCGACGTATTGACGAGTCTTTAGAGTCCTACACAGAGGTTTACTGCCTCAGGAAAAACGAAGTAGGAGCACATATGTGATATGTATGGGACCGAGATTAATACGAGTGTGTGATATCATATTCTATTCTCGCGATTTATGATATCGGTCGGTTATATGAGATATAGCCGGGTTATCGAATCAAGTGTTGATTCGATAAGTTGATACAAATAATATTAGTCGGTCATATGAGATATACCCGGATTATTAAATCAAGTGTTGATTTAATGATTTAATGTATAATTATATATTTGATATATTAATTTACATTAACTAATATTAGCTCACTTAAGAATTTCTTTATCTCACTTATGCATTTAATATGTGTGTGTGTGTGTGTGTGTGTGTGTGTGTGTGATATTAATTGTGTTTCATTTTGTGTAATGCTTGATGCCACATGCCACATGGGTCTATGAGACTCACACCATGCTCATGATAATGCAAGATTTATTTATTTAAAGTAAATCCAAATTAGTTGGAAATTAGTCACATGGGTGAAGCTTGTGGAAGCTTGTAGACCCATTGACATAGTCCACTAGTTTTGTCTTACCTTAGATATTTATTAACCTAACCATTATCTAAACCCATGGTAAAGTCTCTACCTGAGTTATACGAATTTTTTTTTTTAAGGCTACGCCAGCGCCCTGGACATCAATTCATGGCCAAACGCGGAACAAAAACATTAGAAAACCGGCGCTAACGGAACTTTCATCGACGGATCGTACCATTAACCCTATACTAGTTCTATGTAAAGGAGTTTAAAAGATTATACCGATCGATCTGTGTCCTTCGGTCATCAATCTCTGACCTTAGCTCGTCGCGGCTGCCTCGAACAAGTTCTCTCTCTGGTCTCCCTCGTCGAATACGATCCATGTCGAAGATTAGTAATACGGGCTCCCGCTTCAAAACCGAAGCAACTCGGGCATCCAGTTTGCTAGCCTAGATACCCAAGGTGAAGTAGAGATAGTGTGTGAATACTTTGTCTCAATACACCTATGGATTCTCAACTCATGAGATGGAATGGGTGGAGGTTAAAGAAGTTGCCATGAATGAGAAAGTGTGAGCTCAAGAATTTTACAAGTGGAAAAATGTTCTGCCTCTTTTCTTTTTTCTTTTTGGTTGTGAAGTATTTTGTGAGCTCATGTAAAGAAAAATCCCAGCACAAAATATCTCACACCAAGCCCAAAACCATGAGTCACCAAGTGAGAACATGCCACCACGAATGCATAAGGCCCATACTTGCACGCATGTGTTATGCCACAATCAATGCCCAAGCCAAGACTTGCACTCACACTCTCCATCACAAATATTAAACATTTAAACCCTAAATGTTTAATCTAAAATGAAATGGCAACAGTAAAGTAAACTTTTAACGGATTACAAGAATACCCCTCATCTGTACATACATACTTGCATCTGTATTCCGACTGAATATGAATACAACAAGACGAAAATAATCCAACAATACAATACTAGGATCCGGCTTAAACCAAAGGCAACTAGTATTATCCGACCGATCATGATCCGTGCACAAGTGCACGAATATGATCGAACCCTGCCATAAAACCATACGGCCTCTACAACGTTTCGCCCGAACTAGGGAAACCCTCTGTTTGGGACTCTAAAGGCTCGTCAATACATTGGCAGTGGGTTTAACCACAAGCACGTCAGTGGCACTAACTGTACGTAACGACTACTCAGGTATTAGAGAAAGGGAGGGAGATGAGCGAACTCATCCTGAAACCGTACTGAGCCAGATAGTGACAATGTCCGTACAGTCCAGTCCGTTCGTCTATGAGTATCGCATATCGGGTCTAGAGGGTAGATAAAGTCAGACCCCTAATAACGTGATATTTAGTATCGGTATGAAGCCTATCACCACATGAGAAACTACCGATCCTAGATCAGTAATTCTCGACTACCTTGGCCAAGGATTTCTGGTTATGGCCACCCGTGCACAACCCGACATCAACCCCCAATACCGGGAGAGACGAATCCTCTGACGATCCACTCGCTGCCTCCATGTGGCTCGGGACTGTACCCAACTAAAACCTGATTGCACGACTCCTTTGTGTCGTGGTAGGGTAGTAATCAAAGCACAATGGGAACTCACACGAGAGAAATGACGATCTCAGGTCGATAGACTAACCTGTACATATGTCACCACGAAAATGCTATCTGACAATAGGTATAATACTAAATAGCATGTTCTCGGCGAGTCAGTCCGGTGTACTCATAACACAATGAGCACCTGTATACATCTTAGGTGAACCAACTGACACCAATGGCTTGTGAGACCGGCTACTACCCCTCGTCGGGGTCTCGATCTGTATACACTAGTATACTCTCGGAGTATCGATGCCCGGTTTCGAAACTCCCACGACTAGGGACACTTTAAGGATGTGCTTATAGACTACCCAACTCTTACTTATATGATCGCCATCATACTGCCGGTAGTCAAGCAAGAATCCTATTGGCTCTATCAACATGTAATAGTGATCTGTAATGTCACCTGAAGCATGTACACGATGATAAAGACAAACCAGATAGTAAACTATCATCTCGAGTAAGACTGTTCTACTGGTATAGGTCATCCCTCAATCATTCCAATCACGTGCCTGCGATTCAATAATTGACTTGAGGGCACTATAGCCAACAATTTTCTCTCCCATGGTTGCCATAACATTATCTTCTTCATCTTCATCTTCATCAAGAGTGAGCTCTTTATATTTTTGAGAGGTGAAGAAAAATAGTGAGAATAATATTTCTAAAGTGAGCAAAAATCCTACTTCATCATCCTCTACTAGATTAGCTATTTAGTTTAGGGTGTTAGATTCACTAATCTCTAATTAGTGAAGAGGTAGCATGGGTTAGTGTTTCCTCGATGTAGATCATCTTCGGCCTCGAAGACTTCGTGCAAGCTTGTTCCTTTCATCTTGTGGAGCCATTCTAGAGTCCGGAAGATCACTACTTGGAGCGAAGGGACTACTACACTGAGCTATTGAAGTGAAGGACCGATCTACAATGGCTGTATTCCGTATTCACTTAGATGTAAAGTTGTTTACATATTGTTTCGTATAAATCTCTAGTTAAGATTCTAGGTTCGGATTGTTTAGCATGGCAAAACTTTGAAAATGGCATGGACGATGCCTCCCGAAACCTTGCTGTCGTGCTAGGTATTCTTACAGTGGTATCAGAGCTAAGCTAGAGAATTAGACGATATTTGTAGAATTACGAAACCGAAACAACTCCGAAACACTTGAAACCAAAACCTAGTTTCTGTCAAAAATTTTAAGTCGTCGAATTTTTTAAGCAACTGCGGAATGTTATATGAGATGTAACATGAACACCGAAAAAATACGAACCCATTTCGCCGGGTTTGACCCGGTGACATGCCCATATATTCCGGCCTGGCTGGCCCTATGTTCACTTCTCGGGTTCGTATTCGTTTGGTGTTCTGGTCTCTGGGTTTTGGTGTTTCAGGTGTTGCTTGTTTTTGCTGAAATTGCAGGAGATGTTAACTTTCTGTAAAGGAAATTCGGAGTGTTTCGTAGTCGTAATTCTATCATTGTTTCCGGAAATTTAGACGGCGTTAAAAAGTTCGAACGAATATCAAATACCCAATTTTCTCCATCGCTGGAAATTTTCCAAGAGTTGGATTTTTCTAAGTTAAAGAACATTCAAAAATCATGCAAGTAATGTGATGGACCGTCTAGAAGAACGAAACCCTAACTCAATTCTATGACCGTAAGAACCGCCGCCAAACCCTAGGGTTTGCGGTAGTTCCGCGGCGCCATAAGTGAGGCAAGGGTTGGCCCTTCGACGGTTGGTCCATAGGTACTGTGGCATATTCTGAGTATTTTTAAACTGTGCTCAAGTATTGAGCTCTTTGGGAAACTTTGGGTGTTTGTTGATTCGATCGGAATGTTTAACATCATCTAGATTTTTGTGGAATGTGATACAATATTTGGAATTCATATTGTTAGGCATGAAATCCGATGTATGTGATATTTCGGGTTTATGATGTCTAAGGAGATTGTGGATTCCAAATATTGTAGTTTGACATTTTCTTTTCTACGACCGTAAGTGTAATATGTGGTGTGTCACCGATTTTGTTGCTATATGTCAACGGCAATTGGGATACGCATATTTACTTATGTTGATGACATGTGATGTTATGTGTTGATAGGATACGTTATATTGGATCGTCGTGTTTTGAATAGCCGTGTTTTTTTTATGTGAGATGAGAGTTTTTCATTTTCATTCATGTAAAAACATATATGTAATATTCTTTTATTGGGGCACTTCCGGGATGAGGATGATGTCACCATTGTTTTATATTATTTAGTTTTCAGCATTAGGGTAGACCCAAGGAGGGGAACACATGTAACCGGGTTCTAGAATTCAGTAGGAGACCATCTCGAGGAGTCGAGACCGGGTCTCCTAACTCTAGAATTGGTAGGGTTGCTTTCTACTCTCGTAGGGGTCTAAGGATCTGGGTTTGTCTATTCATCGCGACCGTGGAATCTGTGTTTTATACTGGCTTAATTTAAAATACGAAATTCCTAGTATATCCAATATTTCATATGTTATCTTCTGCTGCTGATTTTCTGTGATATGATCACTTTATATGCGTGAGACAAATGCTTTATTATTTTATATATGATATATAATAAACGTTGCTTATGTTTTTCACCCGCGCTAGTCCCGCCGTGCTATGCTGTTCGTTAAGTAACCTAACATTGCATTACAGGACACTGTGGCGAATGCGGATGGCATAAGCGTACATTGTATTTTCGTTTCTTCTGTGATGCTTAGGAAGCATAAATGATGGGACTTCATTAATGAGATTAATGAAAAAGAAAGAAACCTAAAAAGATGTTGTGGAATCAAACTTTCAAAAAAGGTAGCTCTAGTTTTTGCTTTGCATAGCGGTATTCCTTATAGAATATCCTGCACCTCATTCGATGAGGAAAGAGCCGAGATCCCCTCACCGGGAGTGACCTCTTTAGTGAAACTAGCAGATGCTACAACCCACTCGGTTTTGTCTTTTGATTCCTTCTTTAGTTCTTGCTTTGCATAGTGATATTTGTGAAATATCCTGCACCTTATTCGATAAGGAAAGAGCCGAGATCCCTTCACCGGGAGTGACCTTCTTAGCAAAACTAGTAAAAGCCAAAAAAACACACCTTTTCAAAATCACTCGATTCTACAAAAATATCAAGTTCATTACGTAAAAGGTTTTCTCAAAAACCTATCGTAGCCGTCCGTCATTTCAGATAAAGACTATTTTGTCACGACCCGCAGGGTATGGAACGTGACTGGCACTTAAGTTTACGAAACGTCTAAAGACGTCCGTAAAATAAGTAAGCCAAAGCCCAGAAAACAAAACCAATTAAGCAAAAGAGTGAAGAAAACCCAATCAATTGAAAGCGAGTTTATCAAATAAGTCATGTAAAACCCTTTTTAAAAACAATACCAATTTTTCCGAAAATTTCGGCAGAGTCTCCTTTGTAAATACTGGCCCCCAAAATGGGTACAACAAAATATATATGAATCCAACAAAATAGGGCATCCCCAAGCGGGAGCTAGCTCTTCGCCACAAGGCGGTCACAAATCCCACGCAATATAAAGCAACAACAAGCAAAATAATCATAATGAAGCATAAGAAAAAACAGCATGTCGACTCAAGTGAGCTCGACCCCAAAATACAGCATAAAAGTCCACAAACCTCACAGTCTCATCTCTAGGTCAATACAATAATACTGGTAAAAACAGTAGATGGAGTACACTAGATACAAAGAATATACAAGGTGGTACAAAAATAATAACATGACCCACCTATGAGCAAAACCTCGAGTCCAGGCAAAAGAGGCAAAAGAACAAGTGCGCCCACCGCTACTGTACTGACGGAGCGGACCTGCAAAAGGCTGTGGCACAACGGGGGTGAGTTGCCAACTCGTGAGTAATAAATAACATCTACAAAGGCTATCGTATGCATGTACACAAGCATCCTAGCATCTAAAATACAGGTATGAATGGATGCACTAGCAGGTGTGTATACAACATCAGTGTACGAATATGTATGCAACATGAATATCTGAGGTCTCAATAGGTATCTATAAGAAACATTTTATCTCTTTTTGTTTTTGAAACTCTTTTAGAATACCAACATAATACTCAAGGAGTCGACGAGAACCGGTGTCCAACAACGACACCTAAAAGCTGTCTCAAATCTCATAAATCCATGTCATAGTGTCTCTGGCCTCAGCCGTCCGGCTGACCCATCTCAAATATCAATATCTCATCATCTAGCGGCCACGGTCGGTATCCTCTGGATATCCGCCGTCCCAAACAGTCACCGGTAGGTAATCCGTCCCCTGCCAGGCTCAACGTCAACACTACATTCCTCTTGCCCCGGGGTACCTTACCGGGCCCACCATGTACCCGTGACGGTTCCTCCACTCCTCGACACGGATTTCCAAAACCACAGCAAACTTATGGTGGACGACACTTACATCACTAGAAAACCGCAATTTACATATTTTTAAAAAATATAGTAAGTTTAGAAATTTTTGCGGCTTTCCCCCGAAATCCAGAAATATCATAAAATCTCAAGAAATCCTCATAAGTGCATATGTCAATGATAATGAATGCATATGGTATCAATAATCAAGTTGCGATGTGTGATTAATAGATTAGGCATGAACAATTAATATGATGAAGTACATGCATATGAATAGCAATCCTACGGTTTCATTTTAAGGAATTAAAGGCAATAGCACAAGTTTAAGTATCAATTAGTAAAAGGTTTCAATTTAAAGGTTATCTAGTGTGGTGGCATGGCAATTACCAGGGTGTGTGTGTAAGCATGAATAGTGCTCGTGCTGCATATAAAAACCCTGGCAATGGTGCAGGTGTCCTATAAAATGGTTTCGTATAGGTATGTCAATATAATGCATGGATGCAGCAAATAATCAAATAAGTATTTCACCCCTAATTAGTAACATCACTAAGAATCTTGTAAGTTACTAAAACTATCGGGCGGCTTGCGCCATCCAACGATATTCCCCCGTAGATGTTACATCTACTCACCGGAATCCCTGGCTAGCTGTGTCCAATCACCGCTTTCCCCTTTCGCGGCGCGTCTGACGTCTCCGCGACCGAACCTGGAATTTACATCAATACCAAACATAAGGTTACATATCAAGAACGACTCAAAACCCAACGAAACTACTAAAGTTCACTAGCTAGGTACAACGTGTGCAGGGTGCGCGGAACATACGCGAAAATCGCAAAAACTGCCAAAAATCGCCGATTTGGTCGCCCGGCAAAACTAAAACCCGACTACTCAAAACTCTGCGCTCACGCATCCTAAACGTCATAGGAGATGCTAAAAACATCCCCAAGGTATCACAAATAATTCACCAAATAATTTTAATAAAAACCTAGTAAGCACAAACTAGCAATTTTGGTGCAAAAATCGAAAATTAGCGATACGGTTATCACAATCCAACACAATATCCAACCACACAACAAGCAATCTACAAACACTATAATTACAACACATTAGCAAAGATTCAAAACCTATTTTCCATAAACAACCATTACTTGAATTATATAACCTAGCAATTCTTAATCCAAACTATATATGAAAACCTTAAATTAACACTAATTTATAACTCAATTAGCAAGTTAACCTTCTAGATTAGGTTAGCAAAACAACTAGATAACAAAATAAATTTAATTAACCATATAATGGTGTGCTAACAAACCCTAGTTTAAAACAAACTACTCTTTTATAAACTAGATTAGAAATTAGCTAAACTTTTAACACTAAAACCATATAATTAAAGGAATTTAGCCAAAAGAAATTAACTTGATGGAAATTATACCCCAAGATCTATGGATCAAGCCTGTGATTTGCCTCTAAGGATGGCTTCCTAGCTCCAAGATTCAAGCAAGAATGGCTAAGGATAATGATAGCATAAGGATTTTGTTTGGATTTTTGAATAAAATTGTGGATTTTGATGTGTTTTTTTGAAGAAATTTGAAGAAAATGAAAAGAAAAGAGATGAAGAGGAGGAGGTGCAGGTTTCGGCCAGAGGGAGGTAAGGGGAGGGTGTGGGTGTGGTTGAAAAGTCATGAGTCAACTCTCCCAAAAGTCAATGCACCATACTTCATCAAACTATTTTTAAAATAAATTCATAAACAACCCAAATCAACACATGAAAGAAAACCAAAATGAGGCCAGAAATTTCTGGACCTGATCAAGGTGGGGCTGTCCTAGGGCTGAGGGAAGAGAGAGAGGGGTTTTACAAAAGAAGTTTTATGCAAAAAGACCCCCTACAAGTCAAAAATTGCAAGTTTTAGCTTAAAAGTCAATAATTTCGCTTTCTATACTAAAAATTAGTTAAAAATCAAAATAAAATTCTAAAAATTTATGTTACCACTAGATTTTAATTATCATAATTTTAAAGATTAAAATTAGCCCGGAAAAATTTGTATTTATCGCTAATTTAATGTATTTTCTTACCGTCTTAAAATAATATTAAAAAATTGAAAAATTAGGGAAAATTTTTAAACGACCAGAATTTCATAATTAGCTCATTAGCTACTAAAAACAAGAAATTACCTATCCATTTTAAGTATAATTAGCCCTAAACTGCAAAATAACGAGAAAGACGGTTTTCGGAAAAATACCGAATTTTCACCGATTTTCAGGAAAACCCCAAGACGACTTTTCAAGACGCTACAGTCTTCCCCCCTTAAAGAAATTCGGTCCCCGAATTTAAAAAATATAACTACGCGTACCTTCGAAGAGATGGGGATATTTCTTCCTCATCTCGCCCTCGGTCTCCCAGGTAACCTCCTCGCTGCTCGGGCTACGCCAAAGGACCTTGACGGTTGGTATAATCTTCGACCTCAACTTCTTCACCTGCCGATCCAGGATGGCCACCGGCTGCTCTGCAAAAGAAAGGTCGCGCTCTAGCTGGACTGTCGGATGCTGAATCGCATGCGAAGGGTCGTGAAGGTACTTGCGGAGCATCGAAACATGGAAGACGGGGTGAACATCGGGAAAGCTGGGTGGAAGAGCCAAACGATATGCAACTGCGCCGACACGCTCAAGGATCTCGAAGGGACCTACGAATCTAGGGCTAAGCTTCCCCTTTTTCCCAAAACGCAACACGCCCTTCATCGGAGAGACTTTCAGAAAAACATGGTCGCCAACTGCGAACTCTAATCTGCGACGGCGCCTGTCTGCATACGATTTCTGCCTGCTCTGAGCCGCTCTCATCCGGTCTCGGATCAACTGTATCTTCGCTGTCGTCTCCTCAACAAGCTGCGGCCACAAAATACTGCTCTCGCTGAGCTCTGTCCAACAAACGGGCGATCTGCATCTCCTCCCATACAATGCCTCGAAAGGTGCCATCTGAATAGTATCCTGGAAGCTGTTGTTGTAGGAGAACTCCACTAGCGGTAAATGACGATCCCAGCTACCACCAAAGTCTAAAACGCACACTCTGAGCATGTCCTCGAGAGTCTGAATGGTCCGCTCTGACTGTCCGTCTGTCTGCGGATGAAACGCTGTGCTGAAGCTCAAACGGGTGCCTAAAGCCTCCTGAAGTCTCTGCCAAAGTCGGCTGGTGAACTGAGTGCCTCGATCTGACAAGATACAAGTCGGTACGCCATGCAACCGCACGATCTCGTCGATGTAGAGCTGAGCATACTGAGCGAAGCTGAAAGTGGTCTTCACTGGTAGGAAGTGAGCCGCTTTCGTCAATCTATCCATGATCACCCAGATGGAGTCGTACCCTCGACTGGTCCTGGGTAGACCCACAACGAAGTCCATCGAAATCTGTTCCCATTTCCACTCTGGAATGGGTAACGGCTGTAGCTCTCCTGCGGGCCTCTGGTGCTCGGCCTTGACTTGCTGACAAGTCAGGCATCTCGAAACGAAGTCCGCAATGTCCCTCTTCATCCCGTCCCACCAGTAGGTCTCTCTCATATCATGGTACATCTTGGTGGAACCGGGGTGGACACTATACACTGATCGGTGTGCCTCCTCAAGAATGTCGCGCCGCAATCCATCAGCATCTGGTACGCACAGTCTAGATCCATATCGTAAAATCCCCTGATCGTCAACCACGAACTCGGAAAATCTGCCCTGTCCCATCTGTGCCATGATCTCTGAGCAACGGTCGTCACTGCGCTGTGCCTCATATATACGGTCAAGCAACTGTGGGCGTGCACGAACCTGCGCGAGCTGTCCCCCTGTCTGAGTGAACTCGAACTCAACTCGGCCGTCGCATAACATCTGCCAATCTGCTGACGACTGCCTCTGCACTGCGCGCAAAAAGGATAGACTACCCCCGGGCCTCCTACTCAACGCATCTGCCACCACATTCGCCTTGCCGGGGTGATATAAGATCTCGCAGTCGTAGTCTTTCACCAACTCCATCCAATGACGCTGTCTGAGGTTCAGGTCTCGCTGCGGAAATATGTACTTTAAGCTCTTGTGATCGGTGAATATCAGACACGACTCGCCGTACAGGTAATGTCGCCAAATCTTCAGTGCAAAGACCACTGCAGCCATCTCCAAATCATGAGTGGGGTAGTTCTGTTCATGCTTCTTCAACTGCCGAGAAGCATAAGCGATCACCCGGCCATGCTGCATCAATACGCATCCTAATCCCACTCGCGAAGCATCATAGTAGACAACAAATCCGCCTGATCCCGAAGGCAAAGATAATACCGGCGCCGTAGTCAAGCAAGTCCGTAGCTGCTGAAAACTGCGCTCGCACTCCTCTGTCCAGATGAAAGGAACTCCCTTCCGGGTCAAACCGGTCAACGGTGCAGCTATACGGGAGAAGTCCTGAACAAAATGCCTGTAGTAGCCCGCCAAGCCTAGAAAACTACGGATCTCAGTAACCGATGTAGGTCGGGGCCACTGCTGAACAGCCTCAATCTTCTTCGGGTCCACACAAATGCCGTCTCTCGTAACCACGTGACCCAAGAATCCGACGCTGTCCAGCCAGAATGCACACTTGGAGAACTTTGCGAACAGCTGGTGCTCCCTCAGAGTCTGTAACGTAATCCGCAAGTGCTGCTCGTGCTCCTCTCTGCTCCGGGAGTACACCAAGATATCGTCGATAAACACGATGATGAACAAGTCAAGATACGGCCTGAATGTACGGTTCATCAAATCCATGAATGCTGCTGGGGCGTTGGTGAGTTCGAACGACATCACCAAAAACTCGTAGTGGCCGTAGCGCGTGCGGAAAGCTGTCCTCGGTATATCCTCCTGTCGAACTCGTAGCTGATGGTATCCTGATCGCAAGTCGATCCTCGAAAAATACCCCGCACCCTGAAGCTGGTCGAACAAATCATCAATGCGCGGCAACGGATATCTGTTCCGAACGGTAACTTTGTTCAGCTGGTGGTAGTCGATACATAAGCGCAAACTTCCATCCTTCTTCTTGATAAACAGGACCGGAGCACCCTACGGAGAAACACTCGGTCGAATAAGTCCTTTATCTAACAAATCCTGCAACTGATCCTTCAGCTCTCGAAGCTCTGCCGGGGACATCCGATAAGGCGGTATAGAAATAGGCCCCGAACCGGGAATCAAATCAATGCAGAACTGAACATCGCGCTCAGGCGGTAGCCCAGGTAGCTCATCAGGGATAACATCAGGGAACTCACAAACTACCGGGACCCGGTCCAATGGAACCTCTGCAGCTCGAGTATCACAAATAAACGCTAAGAATCCCTGACATCCCTTCCGCAAGAGCTGACCAGCATGAAGAGACGAAATTAAGCTGGGAAGGGTGACACTGCAGTCTCCCTGAATAACGAGGACTGGCTCTCCCGGAAAGCTAAATCTGACTGCCTTCTCACGGCAGTCCACCGAAGCATAACAAGTGGCTAGCCAATCCATGCCCAGAAGCACATCAAAGTCCAACATATCGAGGAGAATCAAATCAACTGATGAATCCCTCTCCCCGATACGAACGGAACACAAACGAAAAACAAAACGAGCGACAAACGACTCGCCTACCGGAGTACTAACAACAAGCGGATGATCTAACGACGACGACTCACGGCCCAACATCGGTGCAAAGTGTGTAGATACGTACGAATGTGTGGAACCTGGGTCGAATAATACCCGCGCGTCGAAAGAACAAACTGGCAAGGTACCTGTCACAACGGCATTGGATGCCTGCGCATCCTGCGGTGTCAAAGCAAAAACTCGGGCCTGTCCTGCACTGATAGCGGGCTGACCTCGACCTCGGCCTCTGCCTCCTCGTCCTCTCTGAACAGGACCGCCGCGTCCACGGCCTCTGGGTGCACCTAACTGGCGTGGAGCATCGCCGGTGGTAGGAAGTAGGGCTCTCTGAGGAGGGGGTGGTGATGGTGGCAGGGTCACATGCGGAACTGTCGCTGCTCCCTGTCGTCTCGCCGGACAGTCTCTGACAAAATGGTGCAAACTCCCGCACCCAAAACACCCTGGCGACGGCTGCTGCCCCTGGGGATAAGAACCATATAACTGTCCCCGCCCAAATCCTCTGCCAGGCCTATCTCTCGGGAAGAATCTGGCGCGCTGCCTCTGAGATGGTACATCGGTGCGAATCCTCTTTGGCCCAGAAACGGCCGAAGTCCGTGATATGCGTGCCTCCATCCGCAATGCCGTATCCATAGCAGCTGAATAAGTGTCGTAGTGCTGGGCGCCAATGGCAAGATATAGCTGGGCATCAAGTCCCTGTACGAACCTCTTCACCATCTTCTCCTCGGTATCCACCAAATACTGAGCATATCGGGATAACTGTGTAAACTGGATGTCATACTCAGACACCGTCATCCCAGGTGTCTTTACTAAGGCCTCGAAGCTACGAGCTCTGGCGTCACGAACGCTCTCTGGAAGGAAACGGGCTAGAAAGACCGCTGTAAACTCGGCCCACGTCATAGGCGGTAGACCTGCAGCTCGACCTCTCAAGACTGAATCCCACCATGTCTGCGCGAGACCCTCTAGTCGGAAACTCGCAAGCTCTACCCATCGATCATCCGAACATCTCAGCGAACGGCAAATCCTGGCTAAACTGTCAAGGAATGTCTGTGGGTCCTCCGCTGCCTCGGTGCCGGTGAATACTGGAGGTCTCAGCCTCATGAAATCCTGTAGCAAAACCGGAATGGCCACGGTGGTAGTAGTAGGAGCAGGTATCATGGTTGTCTGTGATGTAGTAGGTACGTCATCCGGCCTCGGTGTACGACTGGCTGCAACTAGGGATCCTACCATCTGACGTAGCTCCTGCATGCCTCCCATCATCTGTCGCAACTCCTCCATACCAGTCTCGAGCCTATCCATACGGCCTGGGGAAGGTGGATCGGTCTGTCCCTGCGGCGTAGGCATACCACCCTGCTCAGTCCTAGTCTCGGACGAGCCAGCTCGAATCTCGTCTCTGGCGGCAGCCCTCTGTGCCCTCGTAGCCTTCGGCGGCATAGTGGCTGTTACAGGAAAAGGGGTAATAAGAACAGTGCAATAGGATCATAGGATACACGGAATTGAAGAAGGAATTTTCAAGCAAGTATATCCTAAAGTCACTTAGGCGGGGTACCGTATCGTAAGTATGCCGCGGACATACGCACGCTACGTTACCCTGCTTAAGTCACTTACTCCATCTACCAAGGGTCATCCTACACTCAAAAAGGTAAAACCTATCGCTCTGATACCAACTTTGTCACGACCCGCAGGGTACGGAACGTGACTGGCACTTAAGTTTACGAAACGTCTAAAGACGTCCGTAAAATAAGTAAGCCAAAGCCCAGAAAACAAAACCAATTAAGCAAAAGAGTGAAGAAAACCCAATCAATTGAAAGCGAGTTTATCAAATAAGTCATGTAAAACCCTTTTTAAAAACAATACCAATTTTTCCGAAAATTTCGGCAGAGTCTCCTTTGTAAATACTGGCCCCTAAAATGGGTACAACAAAATATATATGAATCCAACAAAATAGGGCATCCCCAAGCGGGAGCTAGCTCTTCGCCACAAGGCGGTCACAAAACCCATGCAATATAAAGCAACAACAAGCAAAATAATCATAATGAAGCATAAGAAAAAACAGCATGTCGACTCAAGTGAGCTCGACCCCAAAATACAGCATAAAAGTCCACAAACCTCACAGTCTCATCTCTAGGTAAATACAATAATACTGGTAGAAACAGTAGATGGAGTACACTAGATACAAAGAATATACAAGGTGGTACAAAAATAATAACATGACCCACCTATGAGCAAAACCTCGAGTCCAGGCAAAAGAGGCAAAAGAACAAGTGCGCCCGCCGCTACTGTACTGACGGAGCGGACCTGCAAAAGGCTGTGGCACAACGGGGGTGAGTTGCCAACTCGTGAGTAATAAATAACATCTACAAAGGCTATCGTATGCATGCACACAAGCATCCTAGCATCTAAAATACAGGTATGAATAGATGCACTAGCAGGTGTGTATACAACATCAGTGTACGAATATGTATGCAACATGAATATCTGAGGTCTCAATAGGTATCTATAAGAAACATTTTATCTCTTTTTGTTTTTGAAACTCTTTTAGAATACCAGCATAATACTCAAGGAGTCGACGAGAACCGGTGTCCAGCAACGACACCTAAAAGCTGTCTCAAATCTCATAAATCCATGTCATAGTGTCTCTGGCCTCAGCCGTCCGGCTGACCCATCTCAAATATCAATATCTCATCATCTAGCGGCCACGGTCGGTATCCTCTGGATATCCGCCGTCCCAAACAGTCACCGGTAGGTAATCCGTCCCCTGCCAGGCTCAACGTCAACACCACATTCCTCTTGCCCCGGGGTACCTTACCGGGCCCACCATGTACCCGTGACGGTTCCTCCACTCCTCGACACGGATTTCCAAAACCACAGCAAACTCATGGTGGACGACACTTACATCACTAGAAAACCGCAATTTACATATTTTAAAAAAATATAGTAAGTTTAGAAATTTTTGCGGCTTTCCCCCGAAATCCAGAAATATCATAAAATCTCAAGAAATCCTCATAAGTGCATATGTCAATGATAATGAATGCATATGGTATCAATAATCAAGTTGCGATGTGTGATTAATAGATTAGGCATGAACAATTAATATGATGAAGTACATGCACATGAATAGCAATCCTACGGTTTCATTTTAAGGAATTAAAGGCAATAGCACAAGTTTAAGTATCAATTAGTAAAAGGTTTCAATTTAAAGGTTATCTAGTGTGGTGGCATGGCAATTACCAGGGTGTGTGTGTAAGCATGAATAGTGCTCGTGCTGCATATAAAAACCCTGGCAATGGTGCAGGTGTCCTATAAAATGGTTTCGTATAGGTATGTCAATATAATGCATGGATGCAGCAAATAATCAAATAAGTATTTCACCCCTAATTACTAACATCACTAAGAATCTTGTAAGTTACTAAAACTATAGGGCGGCTTGCGCCATCCAACGATAGTCCCCCGTAGATGTTACATCTACTCACCGGAATCCCTGGCTAGCTGTGTCCAATCACCGCTTTCCCCTTTCGCGCCGCGTCTGACGTCTCCGCGACCGAACCTGGAATTTACATCAATACCAAACATAAGGTTACTTATCAAGAACGACGCAAAACCCAACGAAACTACTAAAGTTCACTAGCTAGGTACAACGTGTGCAGGGTGCGCGGAACATACGCGAAAATCGCAAAAACTGCCAAAAATCGCCGATTTGGTCGCCCGGCAAAACTAAAACCCGACTACTCAAAACTCCGCGCTCACGCATCCTAAACGTAATAGGAGATGCTAAAAACATCCCCAAGGTATCACAAATAATTCACCAAATAATTTTAATAAAACCCTAGTAAGCACAAACTAGCAATTTTGGTGCAAAAATCGAAAATTAGCGATACGGTTATCATAATCCAACACAATATCCAACCACACAACAAGCAATCTACAAACACTATAATTACAACACATTAGCAAAGATTCAAAACCTATTTTCCATAAACAACCATTACTTGAATTATATAACCTAGCAATTCTTAATCCAAACTATATATGAAAACCTTAAATTAACACTAATTTATAACTCAATTAGCAAGTTAACCTTCTAGATTAGGTTAGCAAAACAACTAGATAACAAAATAAATTTAATTAACCACATAATGGTGTGCTAACAAACCCTAGTTTAAAACAAACTACTCTTTTATAAACTAGATTAGAAATTAGCTAAACTTTTAACACTAAAACCATATAATTAAAGGAATTTAGCCAAAAGAAATTAACTTGATGGAAATTATACCTCAAGATCTATGGATCAAGCATGTGATTTGCCTCTAAGGATGGCTTCCTAGCTCCAAGATTCAAGCAAGAATGGCTAAGGATAATGATAGCATAAGGATTTTGTTTGGATTTTTGAATAAAATTGTGGATTTTGATGTGTTTTTTTGAAGAAATTTGAAGAAAATGAAAAGAAAAGAGATGAAGAGGAGGAGGTGCAGGTTTCAGCCAGAGGGAGGTAAGGGGAGGGTGTGGGTGTGTTGGAAAAGTCATGAGTCAACTCTCCCAAAAGTCAATGCACCATACTTCATCAAACTATTTTTAAAATAAATTCATAAACAACCCAAATCAACACATGAAAGAAAACCAAAATGAGGCCAGAAATTTCTGGACCTGATCAAGGTGGGGCTGTCCTAGGGCTGAGGGAAGAGAGAGAGGGGTTTTACAAAAGAAGTTTTATGCAAAAAGACCCCCTACAAGTCAAAAATTGCAAGTTTTAGCTTAAAAGTCAATAATTTCGCTTTCTATACTAAAAATTAGTTAAAAATCAAAATAAAATTCTAAAAATTTATGTTACCACTAGATTTTAATTATCATAATTTTAAAGATTAAAATTAGCCCGGAAAAATTTGTATTTATCGCTAATTTAATGTATTTTTTTACCGGCTTAAAATAATATTAAAAAATTGAAAAATTAGGGAAAATTTTTAAACGACCAGAATTTCATAATTAACTCATTAGCTACTAAAAACAAGCAATTACCTATCCATTTTAAGTATAATTAGCCCTAAACTGCAAAATAACGAGAAAGACGGTTTTCGGAAAAATACCGAATTTTCACCGATTTTCAGGAAAACCCCAAAACGACTTTTCAAGACGCTACATATTTAGTATTCATGTTGTGTTTGTTGGCCTTTGTCAAGGCGTAGTGTACGGTAGCTGAATATTACTTATCTGTTTATGCATGTGATGTGATTGGATTAGGGTAGTAGTATGACCTTGTTGGCATTTGTCAAGGTTCGTACGGGTGGGTTTAATTCAATCAGGAAATGACGGGTTGAACTTGACTAGCATCCTATGGTTTGTTGGCCTTTGTCATGGTCATTGGAAGTTAGGGGAAAAAGTATTATCGGGAATTTCAAGTGTTGAAATTTGCAATGAGATTGCATACCTTCTATGAGATAGATGGATCCCGATACCCACTGCGAGTAAGAGTTACTCCTGGGAGATTTGTATACATCATAATTAGCCGATCAAGTAGGTGTCAAGAAAGGTATTAACGGGGTTACGCCCCTGGAAAAATGAGGTTTATTTTAATTAGGTCCGTGCGAAAGCACGGGGAACCTCCGTCAAAGTTCCAACACTGGCCTGGCCGAAAGATTGGTGAACTTATAAGGTGTAATTAATCCCGGCTAGTCTTACCTTTTAGGGTTTGAAGGAAGATTTCATAAAAACAGTGGGAGCCATCCTGATTAGATAAGATAATAACCAATCTAATCTTGCAAGAGCATACGCTAAGTGTATTCTTCTCTCTCTTTCCAGGTAGCGACAATGTCAGGCCTTAATCAAGATAATAATATGGATGTATTGACTGAACCCACTTGTTGTACTGAGCAGGGGAATGTTGGTTCCGCTCCAACTAATAATTGTTATAAGTCCGAGCAGGAAATAGGGGAATATCAGGATTGACACGCCACCCAAACGAAGAATAAGCATGTTGATGCATCTTCTTCGGGTGTGTTAGTTACCGAGAACTATTTCTCAGTACACTCTACGTCCTGGGTATTAGATACCGGATCGGGATCCCATATATGTAATATGTTACTTGGGCTAAGGAAATGTAGAGAACTGGGAATAAGTGATCATTCTCTAAAAGTAGGGAATGGTGCAGGTGTTACAGCCAAAGCAGTTGGTGAATATCACCTTGTATTACCAAATGGGAATACATTGATCTTGAACGAATGTTATTACGTGCCCTCTATGATATGCAATTTAATATCAATTTCTTTATTAGATAAAGAAGGATATAACTTTGTAGTAGAGAATAATGTTATGAACATTTACCTAAATCAAGTGTTGATTGGGTTTGGTGCGTTATGTAACGGGTTA
This sequence comes from Agapanthus africanus, assembly GCA_030015575.1. NCBI lineage: Eukaryota > Viridiplantae > Streptophyta > Magnoliopsida > Asparagales > Amaryllidaceae > Agapanthus > Agapanthus africanus. The sequence continues at coordinate 365,143,526 of CM057346.1, forward strand.
TACGTTCTGAATCAAAACACAGGTCATAACGTACAGAACACAAACAAGAGGAAGAGTTCTGAAATGAACGAATTCTTCTTGTGGCATTATAGACTAGGTCATATCAATACGACACGACTAGCTAAGTTACATAAGGATGGATATTCGAATCCGTTCGAATTATCATGTTATAAAACTTGCCATTCATGTCTCAAAGGAAAGATGACCAAAACTATGTTTACTGGACACGGAGAAAGAGTTACGGAACTCTTGGGACCGATACATAGTGATGTATGCGGTCCCATGTCTACACATGCCAGGAATGGTTCCTCGTACTTCATTACATTCACTTACAATCTCTCAAGATACGGACATGTGTTCCTTTTGAAACACAAGTCTGAATCTTTTGAGAAATTCAAAGAATATAAGCATGAAGTCGAGGACCAGAGGGGTAAAAGTATTAAAATCCTACGATCTGATCGGGGAGGAGAATACTTGAGCAATGAGTTCTTGGACTATTTAAAAGAGAATGGGATTCTCTCTCAGCATACTCCTCCGTATACACCACGGCACAACAGTGTATCAGAACGGAGGAATCGCACCCTATTAGATATGGTGTGCTCTATGATGAGCACCGCTGAGTTAGCTATTTCATTTTGGAGTTATGCGCTTGAGACAGCTGCATACCTATTGAATCAAATTCCATCTAAATCTGTTTCTACTACACCATATGAGATATGAAGTGGGAAGAGACCATGTTTAAAACGAGTTAAGATATGGGGTTGTCCGGCCTATGTCAAAAGGCAAAATCCGGATAAACTCGAGGCACGGTCAGTTCTTTGTAAGTTTGTGGGATATCCTAAACATTCACAAGGATATCTTTTCCACCACAGCGAGGAAAATGTGTTTTTTTCTCGACATGCCGCCATTTTAGAAAAGGAATTTCTTGCAAAAGAAATTAGTGGCGAAGAGGTAGAGCTGGAGGAAGTTCCAGCAGCACAAACTACAATTGAAGATTTAGTAGAACCAGAGAATTCGATAGTCCCCAACGAACATCAGTCTCTCCGCCGATCTAGTAGGGTTCCTCATCCACCTAAGAGATACTATGGTTTTCTCATTGATGGTGGGAGTGAGGATTGCAACATGGAAGATGATGACCCAACTAGCTTCGAGCAGACCATCACGAGTGGGGACTCTGTGAAATGTCCGGATGCAATGCGATCTGAGATGGAATCCATGTACACCAACAAAGTATGGACTTTGGAAGATGCTCCTGAAGGGGTAAAAACCATCGGGAGCAAGTGGATCTTCAAGAAAAAAACTTGGTGTAATTGGAAAAGTTGAGAATTTCAAAGCTAGACTTGTTGCAAAAGGTTTTCGTCAACGACTAGGTATAGATTAGGATGAAACCTTTTCTCCAGTGGCTATGCTTAAATCCATCCGGATCTTACTTGCCATCGCTGCATACCATAACTACGAAATCTGGCAAATGGATATTAAGACCGCCTTTCTAAATGGTGATTTAGAAGAGAGCATGTACATGACTCAGACAGAGGGCCTCATGGACAGTGGGAGCAGCGGAAAGGTGTGCAAGCTGCTTAAATTCATTTACTGGTTAAAGCAGGCATCGCGGAGTTGGAACATCTGTTTTGATATGGTAGTCAAAGAGTTTGACTTCATCAAAAACGTAGATGAACCTTGTATATACAATTAGGTAGCAGAGAGTAAGGTTGTCTTCCTCGTATTATATGTGGATGACATACTCTTGATAGGAAATGATGTTCTTATGCTGTACTCGGTCAAGCTCTTCTTTTCATAAAGATTCTCAATGAAAGATCTAGGTGATGCCTTCTACATCTTGGGGATTAAGATCTATAGAGATAGATCTAAACTGATACTAGGATTGTCCCAATCCAGGTTCATTGACACCATTTTAAAGAGGTTTAGTATGGAAGATTCCAAGCGTGGGAATTTACCCACGATCTCAGGACTCACACTCTCCAAAGAGATGTCTCCCAAGACTGATTTGGAAAGAACCCGCTTGCAAGGGATACCCTATGCTTCGGCAGTAAGCTCTATCATGTACGCGATGTTATGCACTAGACCCGATGTAGCACACTCACTAAGTGTAGTGAGTAGGTATCAAGCAGTTCCAGGAGAGAATCATTGGACAGCTGTGAAGAACATTCTCAAGTACTTGAGAAGGACTAAAGAGATGTTCTTGGTTTATGGTAATGGAGAACTCCAAGTGGAGTCCTTTACCGATTCGAGCTTCCAGAGTGATAAGGATGACTCTAAGTCAGTCTCGGAATTTGTCTTTACCCTCAATGGAGGGGCAGTTTGTTGGAAGAATTCCAAACAGGAAACCGTGGCAGACTCGACGATAGAGGCTGAATACATAGCTGCCAACGATGCTGCTTAAAAGGCTGTCTGGATGAAGAAGTTCATAAACGAACTTGGTGTGGTTCCGTCCATCGAGCATCCAATACCTTTGTATTGTGATAACAATAGAGCTGTCGCTTTGGCCAAGGAACCCTGGTCCTATCAGCGATCCAGGCATATTCTGAGGCGGTATTACCTGATCCGGGAGATAGTTGATCGCCGGGAGATCGAGGCTAGGAGAGTTGACACGAAGAACAACACGGCGGATCCACTCATGAAAGCCATACCATTGATACAATTTGAGAAACTCTTCAGGATGTTGGGTATGTGATACTACAACAACTGGCCTTAGTGCTAGTGGGAGATTGTTAGTTATGTGTATGCCCTAGAGGTCATTATTGTACATATGATATATATTATAGTGGATACTTGGACATATATAGAGATGACTTTCTTACTCGACATGATAGTATGCTATATGGTTGCTTTTTGTCTTAACATGTAGACTTGTATTGTGATACTGTCTTGCTCTCACATGTTGATAAGGCCCTTAGGATGAGTACTTGACTACCAGGACTATAATGGAGATCATAATAGTAGGGCTAGGGTAGTCCATATGTTCATCCATTAACTGTTCCTAGTCGAGGGTGTATCGAGATAGGGCATCGATATTCCAGAGTAGACAAGCATATACGCTGCTTGACCCATATGATAGGCGATGGATGATCCCACATCCATTGGTATACGGGTGCTCAGTGGAGACTGGGTACACTGAACGGACTCGCCGAGAACTCCTAGTTGGTATTATACCTATCGTCAGAGAGTAGTTCTCTGGTGACACTCGTATAGGTTAGTCTATAGACCCGAGATCGTCATGGAGTCTTGTGTGATTCCCACTGTGCTTTGATTTCCACCTTAACACGTTCAAGAGAACGTGCAAAACAGTGGCTTTTGGGTACTGTCTCGAGTCACATGGAGGCAATGAGCGATAGGAGGGGATTCGTCTCTCCCGGTATTGGGTATTGATGTTGCGCTATGCTCGATTGGCTATAACAGGAAGTCCCTGGCCAGGGATGATACGGAGATCTACTGGTAAGTGTTATCAGTAGTTTCTCGACCCGTTATGAGCCTCATATCGGCACGACTTATCGGTTACTGGGGTCTGACGTTTACCACGCCTTGACTAGATATGCGACATATCAGACGAAGAGACCGGACTGTACGGTAGTGTTACTGACAGGCTTTACAGGAGAATGAGCAGGCTTTCTTGTTGATCTTCTGATCGCTCAATACCTGGGTAGCCGTTACGTCCACATAGTACCGCTGACGGCTTATGGGTTCCAAATATGAACATCACCTACTGTCAGCGTATTGACGAGTCTTTAGAGTCCTACACAGAGGTTTACTAGCTCAGCCAAAACGAAGTAGGAGCACATATGTTATATGTGCGGGACCGAGATTAATACAAGTATGTGATACCGTATTCTATTCTCCCGATTTATGATATCGGTCGATTATATGAGATATAGCCGGGTTATCGAATCAAGTGTTGATTCGATAAGTTGATACAAATAATATTAGTAGGTCATATGAGTATAGCCGGATTATTAAATCAAATGTTGATTTAATTATTTAATGTATAATTATATATTTGATATATTTATTTACATTAACTAATATTAGCTCACTTAAGAATTTCTTTATCTCACTTACGCATCTAATGTGTGTGTGTGTGTGATATTAATTGTGTTTCTTTTTGTGTCATGCTTGATGCCATATGCTACATGGGTGTATGAGACTTACACCATGCACATGATAATGCAGGTTTATTTATTTAAAGTAAATCCAAATTACTTGGAAATCAGTCACATGGGTGAAGCTTGTGGATGCTTGTAGACCCATTGACTTAGTCCACTAGTTTTGTCTTACCTTATATTTATTAACCTAACCATTATTTAAATCCATGCTAAAGTCTCTACATGAGTTATATGAGATATTTTCTCACTCATGGTTGCTATAACATTATCTTCTTCATCTTCATCTTCATCAAGAGTGAGCTCTCGAGATTTTTGAGAAGTGAAGAAAAATAGTGAGAAAAAGATTTCTAAAGTGAGCAAAAATCTTACTTCGTCATCTTCTACTAGATTAGCCATTTAGTTTAGTGTGTTAGCTTCACTAATCTCTAATTAGTGAAAAGGTAGCTTGGGTTAGTGTCTCCTCGACGTAGATCATCTTCGGCCTCGAAGACTTCGCGGCAAGCTTGTTCCTTTCATCTTGTGGAGCCATTCTAGAGTCCGGAAGATCACTACTCGGAGCGAAAGGACTACTACCCGGAGCTATTGAAGTGAAGGACTGGTCTACGAAAGTTGTATTCCGTATTCACTTAGATGTAAAGTTGTTTACATATTGTTTCGTATAAATCTCTAGTTATGATTCTAGGGTTAGGATTGTTTAGCATGGAAAAATTTTGAAAATGGCATGGACGATGCCTCCCGAAACATTTTTGTCGTGCTAGGCATTCCTAAAATGCCGATGTGTGGCCTATAACTGTTCGAGAAACTACTGATAACACTTATCGGTAAATCTTATCAGCTCTGGCAAGGGACTTGCTGTTATAGCCAATTGAGCATAGCACAACATCAACTCCCAATACCGGGAGAGACGAAACCCCTCCTATCGCTCATTGCCTCCATGCGACTCGAGACTGTACCAAAAATCCACCTGTTTGAATGACTCCTTTGAGCCATGGTAGGGAGGAAATCAAAGCACAGTAGGGACCACACAAGACACTATGACGATCTCGGGTCTACAGACCAACCTATACCAGTGTCACCAGAGAACTGCTATTTGACGATAGGTATGGTACCATCTAGGAGTTCTCGACGAGTCCTGTTCGGTGTACCCATTCTCTAATGAGCACCTATGTACAATCATTGATGTCAAACACCAATGGTTGTGGGATCGACCATCGCCCCTATACAGGGTCAAGAAACGTACACACTAGTCTACTTTGGAATATCGATGCCCTGTCTCGATACTCCCTCGACTAGGAACGGTTAAAGGATGTGCTTGTGGACTGCACAAGCCCCACTAGTATGATTTGTATCATAGTCCTGGTAGTCAAGTTAACATCCTAAGGGCTTTATCAACATGTATCAGAGAGACATAATTGTTAGGAATATGTATACCCTAGAGGCCATTATTGTAAATGTGATGTATATTATAGTGGATACTTGGACATATATATAGAGGACTTTCTTGTTCGACATGATAGTATGCTATCTAGTTACTCTTTATCTTAACATGTTGACTGGTATTCTTTACTGCCTTACTCTCACATGTTGATAAAGCCCTTAGGATATGTACTTGACTACCAGGATTATGATGAGATCATACTAGTAGGGCCAGGGTGGTCCAAAAGTTCATCCTTTAATCAGTTCCTAGTCATGGGAATATCGAGATAGGGCATCGATATTCCAGAGTAGACTAGTGTGTACGTTTCTTATCCCTTAGAGGGTGATGGTTGATCCTACAACCATTGGTGTGTAACATCAAAGATTGTACACAGGTGCTCATTGGAGAATGGGTACACCAAACAGAACTAGCCGAGGACTCCTAGTTGGTAGTATACCTATCGTCAGATAGAAGCCCTCTGGTCACACTGGTACAGGTTAGTCTGTAGACCCGAGATCGTCATAGAGTCTTGTGTGGCTCCCACTTTGCTTTGATTTTCCTCCTTACCATGACTCAAAGGAGTCGTGAAAACAGGAGGATTTTGGGTACAGTCCCGAGTTACATGGAGGCAATGAGCGATTGTAGGGGTTTGTCTCTTCCGGTATTGGGGGTTGATGTTGCGCTATGCTCGATTGACTATAACTGGAAATCCCTGGCCAGGGCTGCTGCTGAGATTTACTGGTAAGAGTTATCAGTAGTTTCTCAAACCATTATAGGCCAGACATCAGCATGACTTATCATGTTACTGGGGTTTGACTTTTACCACCCCTAGAGATGTTATGCGACATATCAGACGAAGAGACCGGACTGTACGGTAGTGTTACTGATAGGCTTCATGAAGAGTATGGACGAGCTTGCTTGTTGATCTTCATATCGCTCAATACCCGGGTAGCCGTTACGTCCAGCTAGTACCACTGACGACTTGTAGGTGATTGATGTGATCATCACCTACTGCTGGAGTATTGACGAGTCTTTACAGTCCCGCACAGAAGTTTCCTATTTCGAGAGAAACAAAGTGGGGCACATATGTTGATATGTGTGTGGGAGTGATTAAATATGAATATGTGATACTGTATTATAATCTGGCAGTTATTTGATGTCGGTCAAGTTATATGTGATATAACGAGATTATCGAATCAAGTGTTGGTTTGATAATGTGATATTCAGATTAATGATATTAGTCGGTTATATGAGATGTAACCGGATTATTAAATCAAGTGTTGATTTAATAATGTGATATATATTATATATGATATAATTATATCTTGACTAATATTATTAGCTCACTAATTATGTTTCATAATATATATTAATATATTTATATTTGATATATATATATATATATTATAAGAAGCATGGCATCTATTTTCTATTTTTTAGAACATACAAAATGAGGTGTAAATTGTGGAGATATTTGTGGAATGGGCAAGGCATGGGTTTTTATCATATTATATTGGTCTTGACTCACTATTAAAGCATGGTTGCAATTTAGAATTGCAATTTATTCCATGCTTGAATTAGTGAGGAAAGAGAGAGCCATTTGAGTTTACTCTCATCATTTTTTCATTATTCATGCCTTAGCCATTTTCATGAGCTTTTGCTCTCTCTTGCTCTCTACAATTTTCTTTACCTCACCTCCAAGTTCAAACACTCACATGTGATGTGAATCATTGAACTTGTGAGAACCCTAGTGAGCAAATTAAACCCCTACTTCACCTTCACACATTAGATTAGCAATTTGATATGGAGTGTTGCCTTCACTAATGAGATTAGTGAAGGGTTAGCTTGAGCTTGTGGACTTTGGGTGGATCGTCTTTGGTACGAAGACCACGAAGGTGGTTCTTTCATCATGAAGAGGAGCCTATTGGAGTCGCGTCGATCACAACCCGGAGCTAGAGAAGAGAAGGACTCTATCTACAAGGGTATAACTTTCATTCCTTTCTACTAGTTTTGTGATGATACAAATCTAAACCCTAATATTCTAGCAAAGATCTTGTATAGTCTAACTTAGCACCTAATAAAAATTAAAATTCGGCATGCTTGATGCTACTAAAACTTCAAGGTGGTGCTAAGGACTACTTGTATGTGTACGGTAGCGCCCCGGCCGTCTTTCCGAGGCCAAAATGCGGAAACGAACTTTTTCAAAACTAGAAACCGGTGCTCTCGTATACTATAAATCCCGGATCAGACCATTAACCTATAACTAGAAACTAGAGAAATGGTTGGAAAGCTATACCGATTGATCCGTGTCCTTCGGTCTTTGGCCACCATCTCAAGCTCCTCGCGGCATCTCCGGTCTCGATCTCCTCGTCAGAAAGGGCACCACATCTTCGAGTCTTTTTATGGGCTCCCGCTTCATCCGACGCAACTCGGGCATGAAGTTCGCTAGCCGACGTGTCCAAGGCGAAGTAGAGAATGTGTGTGACAACTTTGTCTCTTGCATCCATTGCATGGATGGAGATTGAAGATGAAGCCATTAATGGAGGTTGTGAGCTAGAGGAACAAGAAGAAGAGGAAGAAGAAGAAGTTCCCTTGTCTTTTTCTTAAGTATTGAGAATCATAATGAGAGTGATAGAGTGTTATCAAAAATACAAGACCATACTCTATCATATGGCAGCCCCTCTCTCTCTCCTTTTCATTTCAACTCACAAATCCATCAAATAATGTGACATTTGCACAAGAAATGAGACCATGAGTCACCCATGAGGTACATGTCTCATTTAATGCACAAAATGATGATTTAAGCTCACAATTTCCATTTGTAAACATTAATCCAAATGTTTACAACAATAAAAAGATACGGCAACATCTAAAGTAAACTCGTGACGGATAACAAGGATACCCCTCACCGTATATACATACCTGCATCCGCATTCCGACTGGATGCGAATGCGATGAGACTAAAGTAATCCAACAAATCTAATACTAGGATCCGGCTTAAACCAAAGACCACTAGTATGATCCGCCCGATCATGGTCCGTGCACTACTGCACGTATATGATCGAACCCTGCCATATATCATACGTCCTCTACAACGTTTCGCCCGAAACTTGAAAACTGTCTGTGGGGGACTCTAAAGACTCGTCAATACTTTGGCTGTGGATTTAACTACTAGCACGTCAGAGGTACTAGCTGTACGTAACGGGCTACCAGGTATTGACCAAAAGGGAGGTCGATGAGTGAACTCATCCTGACACCCTACTGATCCTGTTAGTGACAATATCCGTACAGTCCGGTCCGTTCGTCTATGAGCATCGCATGGCGGGCCTAGAGGGTTGGTAAAACTCAGACCCCCAAAAGCGGTACAATTCGTGTCGGAGTGTAGCCGAGAACACCCTGAGATACTACTGGAATACCTACCAGTAAATCTCCTGCCTTGGCCAAGGACTTCGTGTAATGGCTCCCCTAGACACAGCGTGATCTCACCCCCAATACCGGGAAAGACGAAACCCCTGCCGATCCGCTCACCGCCTCCATGTGGCTCGGGACTTTACCCAACTAAAACCCATTTGCATGACTCTTTTGAGCCGTGGTAGGGTAGTAATCAAAGCACAGTGGGAACTCACATGAGACAAATGACGATCTCAGGTCAATGAACTAACCTGTACACATGTCACCAGGGAACTGCTATCCGACGTCAGGTATAATACCAACTAGCATGTTCCCGGCGAGTCTTGTCCGGTGTACTCATAACCCAATGAGCACCTGTATACATCTTAGGTGAACCGACTGACACCAATGGCTTGTGAGACCGGCCACCGCCCCTCGTCGGGGTCTCGACTGTATACACTAGTCTACTAATGGAGTATCGATACCCAGTCTCGAAAACTCCCACGACTAGAGACCACTTTAAAGATGTGCTTATAGACCCCAGCTCCCATGTATATGATCTCCATCATATTGCTGGCCGTCAAGCAAGAATCCTATGGTTTCTATCAAAGTGCAATAGTAACCTATAATGTCACCTAAAGCATGTACACGATGATAAAGATAAACCAGATAGCATACTATCATCTTGAGTAAGACTGTCCTACCGGTATAGGTCCTCCCTCAATCATTGCAATCACGTGCCTGTGATCCAATAATTGACTCTAAGGACACTATATCCAACAATCTCCGACTTGCACTCAAGGCTAATTATTGCGATGTCGCATACTCACAGCCCGTGTGATACCGAACACCCAACTCCTCTACTGATCAGTCTCCAAAGCCCGTTTGTGAAACTATTACGTTCGAGGAATAGCCTCAGTGAGTGGATCCGCCCTGATATTTCTTTCTATGTCTCTCTTTTTCTCATGTTCGCGGAGAAAGGCATCTCCCGAAATGAGCAATACCTGTCTTTAGAATATGTTTGGATATCTGATGGGACCTAGTTCATAAATGAACTCCAAATCCAAACTTCTTAGACTGTATCGTCAACTGAATTTAATCAGTGTCCTACGCCATGCCTCCCTCAGTATCCGCTTGGACCACCTGTCTAAACTACTGCCCCTCGTCAGAGGAAAAACTATAACTCTGACAATCACTCTGTCATACAGGTCACCTTGGAAGCCTGGAATGACAACCGTCTCCCGAAAGAGGCTGTTGTTATCATATACCTAGAACATCCACTTATGTTCTAAAACTGCTTCTGAACGTTTCTACAAGATAGTATTAATATCAACTTATTTCATCTACTGCAAAAACAACATCTGGTGTGGTACTTGATATCTCATGATTGACTCAATTGTCTAAGCAAGTAATCTGCCAATCATGCACATCCCTCTTGTTAGTGTATATACCCTAGAGGCCATTACTGTATCATACTAGTTTGTAAATTACTTAATAGAAGCTTGGGATATTCATAGTTGTATAGAAAATCTTGCTCAAAATGGTAGTATGCTACTTGGTTTGTTTCTACTTTAATATGTGCTGTGTTTCTTTTAGCATATCGTTTATACATATTAGTAGAGCCCTTAATTAGGATCTTTGCTTGATTACCAGCGTTGTGATGGCAGTCACACTTGTGGGGTCTGGGTAATCTATAAGCACATCCTTATACAGGTCCCTAGTCGTAGGACTATCGAGACAGGGCATCGATACTCCGGAGTAGACAGCGTATGCGCTTCTCATCCCAGCAGGGGAGATGGTCTGTCCCACAGCCATCATTACATCGTACTGGAGATATTATGCGGGTGCTCGTTAGGTTACGAGTACACTGAACAGGACTCGTCGGGAATTGTTGGTTGGTGTTATACCTATCGTCAGTTATCAGTTCCTAAGTGACATGAGTACAGCTTAGTCCGTTGACTTGACATTGTCACTTCGCCTCGAGTGTGTTCCCACTGTTCTTTGATTACTACCCTACCACGGCTCAAAGGAGTCGTGCAAACAGGTAGTAGTTGGGTGCAGTCCCGAAGTACTTGGAGGCAGTGACGGTTAGACAGGATTTGTCTCTCCCGGTATTGGGGGTTGATATTGCGCTGTGTCTAGGAGAGCCATTACACAAAGTTCCTGGCCAGGGCAAGCGAGATATACTGGTAGGTTTCCAGTGATATTTCAGGGTGTTCTGGGCTACACTCCGACACGACTTGTACCGCTATTAGGGGACTGACGTTTACAGCCCCCCTAGGCCCGCCATGCGATACTCTTAGACGAACAGACCAGACTGTATGGAGATTGCCACATACAGGCTCAGTAGGAGTTCGGATAGGTTTACCTCATCGGCCTTCTTATCGACATCTACCTGGGGACCGTTACGTACAGCTAGTGCCGCTTGCGGTCTGTGGATAAACCCACTGCCAGCGTAGTGTCGAGTCTTTAGAGTCCCACATAGAGAGTTTTCCTGCACTGAGCGATAGGTGTAGAGGCCGTATGGTTTTACGACAGGGCTACGATCACTTACATACACTTGTGTGTGTATGCTGTTCGGGCAGGCAATACTAGTGGGCTATGGTTTAAGCCGGATCCTAGTATTGCAAGGATGGATTTTTTTTGTCTTCTGTGCATTCGCATTCTACGGAATGCGGATGCGGGTGTGTATGCACAGTTGTGAGGAGCGAAGAGGAAGGTGGTGCCTCATTAGGGTTTTGACAGTTGATTTGGTCGAAACCAAAATGAGGCGGACTCATTAGGGTTTTGGCAGTTCATTTGGTCAAAACCATTATCAGCCGGGGACATTATTTACTAATCTTTTTAGTGATTATTAAGTGATGGCTAATTGCTTTGACCATTTGACCATACTTGACTTTGTTGACCATTTGACCAAAGTTGACTTGGACCTTCATGAGAGGTCTAGAGTTTTCTTTGGTTTTTCTTTTTCTTTTTATTCTTTGGGTTATGATAATGGTCAAGTCAATTGATGCCATCAACTTAATCTTGAAAAGATTAGTAATGATGATAGTGGTGTATTATTGCAACCATGGTTCATTCTCTCTACACAATAATTCATTTCTCATTTCTCATTCTCTCTCTAGAAAAGAAATGAGAAAGCTCCATGGTTGTTCTCCTTCTTCTTCCTCCTCTTGATTCTTCCCTTGATCTCATGTGTTGAGAGAAAAGGGATCTAAATAGACAAACACTTCCATCTATCTTTTACACATCCTAGGACATCAAGACTAGTGATATTGTTGCCTTAGTTGCCTCGGCTCGAGGTGGAGCTCGGAGTACATCTCCCTGGTGGATCGTCTTCGACTCAAGAAGGCCGCGGAGGTGATCAAGATCCGGATCGACCCTCGGAGCGTGGATGGACAAGCCGGATAGCGGAATGGAGACCCGAAGGACCGGTATCATGGCGTATAATCTCTACGGCATAGTAGATAGAACCTCAAGAAGTTTGCTAGTTTGTAGTTCTCTACACAATAATTCATTTCTCATTTCTCATTCTCTCTATAGAAAAGAAATGAGAAAGCTCCATGGTTGTTCTCCTTCTTCTTCCTCCTCTTGATTCTTCCCTTGATCTTATGTGTTGAGAGAAAAGGGATCTAAATAGACAAGCACTTCAATCTATCTTTTACACATCCTAGGACATCAAGACTGGTGATCTTGTTGCCCTAGTTGCCTCGGCTCGAGGTGGAGCTCGGAGTACATCTCCCGGGTGGATTGTCTTCGACTCAAGAAGGCCGCGGAGGTGATCAAGATCCGGATCGACCCTCGGAGCGTGGATGGACAAGCCGGACAGCGGAATGGAGACCCGAAGGACCGGTATCATGGCGTATAATCTCTACGGCATAGTAGATAGAACCTCAAGAAGTTTGCTAGTTTGTAGTTTAGCAAAGATCCTTCCTTTAGTCCATGTTGCCTTTGCACTAAAAATTGATTTTTTACCATTTCCGCCTCCCTGTAAGAACCGGGGTGTGCAACGTGGACTTACAGTGGTATCAGAGCCAGGCTAAACATAAACTAGCATGTTAGCAAAGTATTTAGAATCTCGATCGAAAAAAAATTCGCAAAACATGTCCGGAAAAATCAACTTTCTGCCGATTTTTTATACCGCATTAAAAATTATTTAACATACATGAAAAATCGGCTCAGGGTTTTCTAAAGACACCCACCAAAAACGATCCAGTGACTCGGTCAAAGTGCCGCGGAACCGCGGCAAGAACATGCTTATTGCCACGGATCCGCAGCCGAGTTGACTCGGCCGTGGACCGTTTTTGGAGCAGTATTCTTAGTTGGATGTTTTGGGATTTTTAGTATATTTTGTTTCTGCCCAGAATTTCCAGAGAACAAATTTGTTTTTGGGGTAGTTACAAATCCGTATTTTGATCGAAATTCCGTAGACTTTGGCTAATGGATATTATCTGTGATCTGATATATGTATTGAACGTTTGCTAATCTCTATACGATGATTAGTGGGGGTTATACATATCTGTGATCTGTAATGTTGATGGTTTGTGGATATGAACTCGGTGGATTGTCGCGGATGAATAGCCGGGGGATGTGAGATGAGAGTTTCTTTTTCTTTCATTCAATGTAAAGTTTGTAATTGATGTAATATTATTTTATGGCCGCACATCCTGGATGAGATTGTAGCCGCCATTGTATATTATTTCTTTTTAATGTTTTTGCTCCTAGGATAGACCCAAGGTGGGGTGCACAAACTACCGGGTATCTCGAAGTGCCGAGTGGCCTACTCACGTTGTTGAGGGAGGTTGCTTCGCTTTGGGTACTTGGCGGGAAGTTTGCCGCACCCGTAGGGGTCTAGGGTGGGGTTTGGCTATTCATCGCGACCGTGTAATCCGTCTTTCGTTGTAGGCTCGAACGAAACGCGGATTCCTAGTATATCCAAAGTGTTCATCTGTGATCTGGAATGGCTATCATTGCATCTGACGAATGTATATATCTATATATATGATATCTATTTAGGCGTTGCTTATGTTTTGCATCCGCGCTAGTCCAGCCCCCGCTCTGTCGTTAGTTAAGTAACCTAACGGGTGAAGACGGGACCCCGTGGCGAATGCGGATGGCATAAGCGTACGTCATATTTTCGTTGTTTTCTGCAATGGTAGGATTAAATGATGGGACGCATTAAAATTAATGCAAGAAAATAAACCAAAGTTAAAGTCGTTGGAACAATTTAAAAACCACTCGGTTTCTTTTCAAAAAACAACTTTTAAACGCGGAGCTTAAACCACTCCTTTTAAAAGCTATCAAGGTTCCTTCGATTATATCAAGTTCACTACGTTCACGGTTTCGCCAAAACCATTCATAACCCTCCGTCGTTTCATATGAATATCCAAAAGTATTCAAGCTGTGTTTGTTGGCCATAGTCAAGGCACAGTGATTGGTAGCTAGTGGGTATTCATATGTTGCATAGATAGATGCGTTGGTTTGGGACAGTCGTATTACTTTGTTGGCCATAGTCAAGGGTATATACGGGTGGGTTCAAATCAACCTGGACAACGACGGGTAGAACTTGACATGTGACTTATGATTTGTTGGCCTTAGTCAAGGTCATAAGAGCATGGGGCAAAAATCCACATCGGGAGTTTCTAAAAAAACTGAAACTTGCTAGTGCTGCATACCATTTGGAGTGTGATGATTCTGGTAGGATTCCTTCAGTTTTGTCATACGATGATATTTGGATCCCGATCCTACTGTGAGTATATGCTACTCCTCGGGAACTTTCTCGCTTAACGATCAATGCTATAAACCAAGTAGGTGTCTAGAAAGGTGTTAGCGGGGCTACGCCCACTGGGAAAAGAGGTTACTTAATTAAGGAACTTCGCGAAAGCGTTGGAAAACCTCCCTCGAAGTAACGACACCAGCCTGGCTGAACGGTTAAGCAAGTATTGTACGGTGAGATTGATCCCGACTAACTCTTCCTTTATGGTTTGAGGAAGGATTCGAGAGACAGTGGGAGCCATCCTGTTTAGATAAATTAAAAACCAATCTAAACTTGCAAGTGCACCATGCTAAAGTGTTTTCTTCTCTCTCTCTTAATTGCAGCGACCCAGTGACCAGACATAGGTTACATCTAGATAATAAAATGACTGAATCTGACTGTTTTGACTGGCAAAGGTCTGTCCAGATGTCCATTGCCCATGACAAGCTGGGACACCTCTTGACTGATCCAACCCATGCCGTCTCAGGCCCAGTTTCTGTTAGTTATATGTATGCCCTAGAGGCCATTACTGTACATTGGATGTATATTGTAGTGGATGCTGGGACATATATAGGTAGGACTTTCTTGCTCGACATGATAGTACGCTATCTGGTTGCTCTTTATCTTAACATGTATACTTTCTGTCTCTCTGTTACATGTTGATAAAGCCCTTAGGATGTGTACTCGACTTCCAGGACTGTGATGCAGATTATACTAGTGGGGCCTGGGTAGTCCATGAGTACATCCTTCAATGTTCCTAGTCGTGGGAATATCGAGACGGGGCATCGATATTCCAGAGTAGACTAGCGTATATCTTCTCGACCCATGTGATGGGCGATGGATGATCCCATATCCATTGGTGTTTGACATCAGATACGGTATACGGGTGCTCAGTAGAGACTGGGTACACTGAACGGACTCGCCGAGAACTCCCAGATGGTATTATACCTCACGTCAGATGGCAGTTCTCTGGTGACACTGGTACAGCTTAGTCTGTTGACCCGAGATCGTCAAAGAGTCTTGTGTGTCTCCCACTGTGCTTTGATTTCCACCCTACCACGGCTCTACTGAGTCGTGCAAACAGGTGGTTTTTGGGTACAGTCCCGATTCACATGGAGGCAATGAGCGATAGGAGGGGATTCGTCTCTCCCGGTATTGGGGGTTGATGTTGCGCTATGCTCGACTGGCCAAAACAGGAAATCCCTGGCCAGGGTTGCAGTGATATACTGGTAAGAGTTATCAGTAGTTTCACGATTGTTATGGACCTCACGTCGGCATGACTTATCGAGCTATTGGGGTCTGACGCTTACCACCCCTAGGCGAGATATGCGACATATCAGACGAACAGACCGGACTGTATGGTAAGTATTACTGGTTGGATTCATAGGAGTGTGAGCGGGCTTGCTCGTCGATCTTCTGATCGCTCAATACCCGGGTGGCCGTTACGTTTAGCAGACCGCTTGCGGCTTGTGGGTGCTTGATATGATCATCATCTGCTGCCGGCGTATTGACGAGTCTTTAGAGTCCTACACAGAGGTTTCCTGGCTCAAGCGAAACGAAATAGGAGCGCATATGAGATATGTGCGGGACCGAGAATAATGTGTGTATGTGATACCGTATTCTATTCTCGCGATGAATGTATCGAATGGTTGTATGCGATATAACCTAGTTATCGAATCAAGGATTGATTCGATAAGTCGATACATTGGATACTAGTCGGTTATATGCGTTATGACCGGATCGTTAAATCAAGTATTGATTTAATGATTTAATGCATAATTATATTTTTGATATAATAATTTGCATTAACTAGTATTTGTTCACTTTAATTGGATTTTCTCACTTGAAGTACACAAGTTGTATATGTGATATACTTTTGTGCAATTGTTTGTATCATGTTTGATGATACATGCTAACTTGAGTTTGTGTGTATGATTAAACCATGGTTATATGAATGGTTAGGGTTTTGTTTACTTATTCATTCATTTATTTATTTTGGCAAAAGAAAATGATATGGTGGCTTTCTTTGTTTGCTTGTTGAAGCTTCATGAAGCTTTGAACAAGTCCACCATATTTGTCTCATGCTTAACCCTAACCATTCCACCTAACCATAGTCTATTCTCTACACCTAACCATGGTTAGTATATGATAAGTATTCATATTATTTTCCTTTTTCAGAATAACTTATCATATTCTTTTTCTTCTTCTTCTTCATCATCTACAATGAAGAAAGCTTGCCTCCATCAATGGCAACTTGAGAAAAAGAGTGAGAAATCCAATTCTAAAGTGAACCCACCTCCTATTTCTTCATTCTCTACCACTTGCCAAGTAGTATAGGGTGTTTTCTTCACAAGTTTCATGGCTTGGTGAAGTTGGAGCTTGATCTTGTGTTGCCTCGACGTAGGTCATCTTCGGCATCGAAGTCGACGACCTAGCCCGCCCATTTCTCCGATGAAGCCGATGCTAGAGTCCGGGATCCAATATGGACAGCGGAGTGACGTCATCACGGAGCCTAAGAGGTGGAGGACCGGATCTACAAAGGTTGTAGTCACTTTCCTTTAAGTTAAAGTTGTTTACATGCATCGCATCACCTATACATCTAGTTAACGATCCGTATTAGGGTTTGTAGGCACATAGAAAATTTTGAATTAGCCATGTTTGATCACTTGTGAGTCCTCATTAGTGTGCCTAGGAACCCTTCTGTTTTCCCTGTCACGGATATTCATATCCGCAAGACATCGGAAAAGGACTGTGCGAAAGCCAAGTGCCTCGTGTTAGCCTCAGTTGATGGTGCATACCAGATGCAGCACGAGAAGATGGACTTAGTTTCTATCTTCCTCCATAACAAAGATTTATATGTATAGCAATCTCGTATCGCAAGATGTGAGACCTCGAACGAATTGCTTCCAGCGAGGTTGGCTATCGGGTCATCTGTAGGGGGCAACGTTCATACAGAAACCAGCTATTTTGAGCTCACGGACCTGAAGACCACGTTGAAGAACGGGTCAGATGCTGACTTGGTTCTACAGTCTCTATCTTCTACCCTGAAGGAAACCGGGGAAGTAGAAAGAAAGGGAAGGGCAGAAGTTTCGGGACAGGATGTAGTAAAAGTGGGACGTTCCTATTGTTACGGGAATGAACATTGGCAGAAAGATTACATGGCTATTAAAGCCAGTAGCCAGGATTCGAAGCATGTTGTGGCTTCAGCTTCGTGTCACGACCCGACAGTACGGAACGTGACTGGCACTTAGATTACGAGACGTCTAAAGGCGTACCGTAACCTAAGTCAGCCAAAGCCCAGAAATCTAACCCAAAATCAAAAGAGAGTGAAGGAAAACCTTAAATGAAAACGGTTTTTAAATCAATTGAGTTGCAAAGAATTCCTTTTTAAAACATCAAAAATTTCTGAAAATTTCGGCAGAGTCTCCCCTGTATTTTCTATCCCCAAAAATGGGTACAACAAGATAATACATATGAAATCATAAAAATGGCATCCCCAAGCGGGAGCTAGCTCTTCGCCCAAGGCGGATCACAACCACATGCAATATATAAGCAATACCAAGAAAAGAGCAGAAGAAACCCAAAATATCAGAAAACGCAACGCCGACTCAAGTGAGCTCGACCCAAAAGAAACCACAAATATACAAATCTCTCAGTCTCATCACTAGGTCGCATATACAATACAAGTGGTAGATGGAGAATACTAGATACAATGATAAAGCAAAAAGAAATAAAGTATACTCGCAACCCACCTACGGGCGATATCGCGAGTCTGAGCAAAAGGAACTGATGACAAGATAGCCCGCCGCTACTAGACTGACGGGTCCGACCTGCAAGACACTGTGGCACAACGGGGGTGAGTTGCCAGCTCGTGAGTAAATATAACATCTAGTAAGGCAATCGTAAGAATGCACGCAATGCGGAACAACATGTATGTCCATATGTGATATAATAACTCTAGTATGCATGCACATGTATGCAATATCTTTCCTAACTCTTTAAGTGTTTTAAATGTTAAAGTTACTGGATTCTTAACTTTTAGAAAGTGTATGTCTGTATAATAACTAAATATCATCAAGAAATCATCTGAAAACCCGTGTCAAGTATCGACACCAAATAGAAATCATATCTGTCTCAATATCGGGCTCCGTCAGTCCGGATCGGCCCATATCATAAATCTCACGACAACGGTCGGTATCCTCCGGATATCCGCCGCGCCAGACATCACCGGTAGGTAGTCTTCCCCTGCCAGGCTCATCGTCTACAACTCGATCTTCTTGCCCCGGGGTACCATACCGGGCCCACCATGTACCCGAGACGGTTCATCCACTCCTCGAATCGGGTCTCGAAATTCAACAGAAAACATGAAAACTCATGGTGGACGACACATACGTCACGAGAAAACCGCAACTTTGTTTTAAAAATGATAAATATAAGCTTTGTTAAATTCTTGCGGTTTTCCCCAAAAAAAATCCAGAAATCGCAGCAAACTGAAATCCTCAAGAAATCATAATGCCCACATGTTATATATGATAAGTGTCTATGATATCAATGTATATGATGTGAGAGTTTGGCTAGAAATCTATGTGAATATGATAGCAATGAGAGGTATATGCGTGCGATAAAATCTCAAATATCATGCATGAATGCAATGGCGTTACTAAGCTAAACAGGTTTTTATAGTGCACGTGGCATGGCAAATACCAAAGGCGTGTGTGTCACATGAATAGTGCGTGTGTAATAGATGCCAATGGTAAGGTGTTCGTGTCCTACGAAATGATATCGCATATGTATATAAGAATGTCATATGAATGTCCATGCAATCTAGTATAGGGTTAGCTGTAAGGGTATGCAATGTACATAAATGGATAAGCTAGCTAACAATATAATTATTGCATAAAGTAGAGTAATCCTAACTAGGGAGGGGGGGCCTCACGCCATCCAGACGATTCCCCCATAGATGAATATATCTACTCACCAGAAATCCCCGCTAAACTGATCCGGCCACCGCCTTGCCTTTGCGCGCCGTATCCGAAGTTTCCCCGACCGATCCTAAATTTGCACAACACCAAGTATAAGATTACAACACCTAAAATGATGAAAGTCACATTATACAAATATCGACGCTCACAAATTAAACATAGCATGCACTCGGTGCGCGGAAAAACGCACGAAAATCGCTAATTTTTTAGCTAAAATCGTCATTTCGGGGAAATCGACAAAACTACAACCCGACTAGACGAAACCCCACGTTCGCGCACTCTAATAATCCTATACGAAGCTAATAATATCGCTAACCTAGCGCAATTTGAACGCATACTATTTTTCGTAAAAATCTAGTAAGCGATTTTCAAACCAAATCGATACAAACGTTGAATTTGTCGTTTTAGCGAGCATACCAATACACAATTAACCACTCCAATCATCTAGATAACCATCCCTAACATAATCCCACCATTATGCTACAAACCCTAATTTCTAAAATCAAAACCTTCTCTTGATTTTTCCTAATCAAACATTTACTACTAAACTAATATTTAGAATTGAAATTCTAGCACAATTAAACCTTAAGTAAGCAAACTAGTTTAGGATTTTCACCTCTCAAGCTTCAACCCTAACTTGATCAAGTCTCCAAGAAGCCCCCTTTCATCATGTTTTTGAACAAATTTGGGTTGAAGAGAGAAGGGATTAGGGTTAAGCTTTGAATGGAGGTGGAAATTGTGGATTTTTCTTGAATTTTTTTGCAAGAAATGAAGCAAAATGGAGTGAGGAAGTGGGGAAAACTGCAGGTGCTGAGGTCGGCCAGCAGGTGGAGGAGAGAGTTTGGGAAATTTGGAGAAGATTCTAGGTCCAAAACACCCCCATGTTATCATTTAATGCATTTCTTTTCAACATTTTACAAAAAAACCCTTATTTTACCTCATTTTCTCATTAAATTTCCAACCCAAAAACTAAAAATGTGAAAGTCATGACACAATTTTATTAACACCATATTTTAGCTTATAAAGACTCCTAATTAAGAAATTTACCTAATTAAATTTGTATTTATCCCTAATTAAATGTATTTAAAAAGGCTTAAAATAATAAAAAATATAATTAATTACCAAAAAAATTTTATTTAACTAGAAAATTATAAATGACATTTTAGTGACAAAATTATAGTATTATCTTATTTAAATTTTGTATAAGTAGGTCTACAATGAAAATTATCAATTTTGACTTTTTACGGAAAAAGCCGAAAAATTTGCCGATTACCGAAAAACTGCCTAAACGATTTTCGAAGGGTTACAATCTTCCCCCCTTAAAGAAATTCGGTCCCCGAATTTAGAATTCAACTACGCGTACCTTCAAAAAGATGGGGATATCTCTTCCTCATCTCGACCTCGGTCTCCCAGGTGACCTCCTCGCTGTTCGGGCCACACCAAAGAACCTTGACAGACGGTATGACCTTCGACCTCAACTTCTTCACCTGCCGATCCAAGATGACAACCGGCTGCTCGGTGAAAGAAAGATCACGCTCTAACTGGATCGTCTGGTGCTGAATCGCCTGGGAAGGATCATGAAGGTACTTGCGGAGCATCGAGACATGGAATACGGGGTGAACATCGGGGAAGCTGGGAGGAAGAGCTAACCGATAAGCGACTGGACCAACACGCTCTAGGATCTCGAAAGGACCAACATATCTAGGACTCAGTTTCCCTTTCCGCCCAAATCTCATCACACCCTTCATCGGAGAGACCTTTAGGAAAACATGATCGCCAACAGCGAACTCGAGTCGGCGACGGCGCCTGTCAGCATATGATTTCTGCCTGCTCTGTGCCGCTCTCATCCTGTCCCGAATCAGCTGTATCTTCTCGGTCGTCTCCTGTACAATCTGCGGCCCTAAAATACTGCTCTCCCTGAGCTCTGTCCAACATACAGGCGATCGACATCTCCTCCCATATAAAGCCTCGAAAGGTGCCATCTGAATCGTCTCCTGGAAGCTATTATTGTAGGAAAACTCGATCAAAGGCAAATGACGATCCCAGCTACCACCGAAATCCAAAACACAAGCTCTGAGCATGTCCTCAAGAGTCTGAATCGTACGCTCCGACTGACCGTCAGTCTGAGGATGAAAGGCTGTGCTAAAACTCAATCGGGTGCCCAAAGCTTCCTGGAGTTTCTGCCACAATCGGCTGGTAAACTGGGTGCCACGGTCGGACACGATGCAAGTAGGAACACCATGCAGTCGCACTATCTCATCAATATAAACCTGGGCATACTGAGAAAATCCAAAAGTGGTCTTCACTGGCAGGAAGTGAGCCGCTTTCGTCAGTCGATCCACAATCACCCAAATAGAGTCATACCCTCGACTGGTCCTGGGTAGACCCACAACGAAGTCCATGGAGACCTGCTCCCACTTCCACTCAGGGATGGGCAAAGGCTGTAACTCGCCGGCTGGCCTCTGGTGCTCGGCCTTGACTTGCTGACAAGTCAGGCATCTCGACACAAAATCTGTAATATCCTTCTTCATCCCGTCCCACCAGTAAACCTCTCTCAAATCACGATACATCTTGGTGGAACCTGGGTGAACACTGTATACTGATCTATGTGCCTCCTCGAGAATATCACGCCTCAGTCCTTCTGAATCTGGCACACACAGTCGAGTCCCAAATCGAAGTATCCCCTGATCATCAATCACGAACTCCGAAACTCTGCCCTGTCGAATCTGCTCAATAATCTCTAATGTACAGGCATCGCCGGACTGTGCCTCGTGGATACGGTCAAGTAACTGTGGGCGTGCTCTGAAATGGGCCAGCTGTCCTCCTGTAGGAGTAAACTCGAACTGCACTCTGCTATCACATAAAACCTGCCAATCTGCCGTCGACTGCATCTGTACTGCGCTCAAACAAGATAAGCTACCTCCGGGCCTCCTACTCAAAGCATCTGCCACCACATTCGCCTTGCCCGGATGGTATAGAATCTCGCAGTCATAATCTTTCACCAACTCCATCCAACGACGCTGTCTCAGGTTCAGGTCTCGCTGCTGGAAGATATACTTCAAACTCTTGTGGTCAGTGAATATCTGGCACGACTCACCGTATAGGTAATGTCTCCAGATCTTGAGTGCAAATACCACTGCAGCCATCTCTAAATCATGGGTGGGGTAGTTCTGCTCGTGTTTCCTCAGCTGCCGAGAAGCATACGCGATAACTCTGTCGTGCTGCATCAACACACATCCCAGCCCCACTCTAGAAGCATCACAATATACCACGAACCCGCCTGATCCTGAAGGCAATGCTAACACTGGAGCAGTAGTCAGACGAGTCTTCAACTGCTGGAAGCTATCCTCACATGCCTGGGTCCAATCAAAAGGAACCCCCTTCCGGGTCAACCCGGTCAAAGGTGCAGCAATGCGGGAGAAATCCTGGACGAAACGTCGATAATAGCCGGCCAGACCTAGAAAGCTGCGAACCTCTGTGACTGATACCGGTCTAGGCCAACGCTGAACTGCCTCGATCTTCTTCGGGTCCACGCAAATACCATCTCTCGTCACCACATGACCCAAGAAGTCGACACTGTCTAACCAGAACGCGCACTTGGAGAATTTGGCGAACAGCTGATGCTCCCTCAAAGTCTGCAATGTGATACGTAAGTGCTGCTCATGCTCCTCTCGGCTCCGAGAATAAACCAAGATGTCGTCAATGAACACAATAATGAACTGATCGAGATACGGCCTGAATACGCGGTTCATCAAATCCATAAATGCTGCCAGGGCATTGGTGAGCCCGAACGACATCACCAAGAACTCATAATGACCACACGGAAGGCGGTCTTCGGAATATCCTCCTTCCGAACCCGCAACTGGTGATAACCTGATCGTAAATCAACCTTCGAGAAAAACCCTGCACCCTGGAGCTGATCAAATAAGTCATCAATGCGGGGTAGGGGATACCTGTTCCGCACAGTAACCCGGTTCAGCTGACGATAATCAATGCATAAACGCATACTTCCATCCTTCTTCTTAACAAACAAGACGGGAGCACCCCAAGGTGACACACTCGGTCGGATGAGCCCTTTGTCCAGCAAGTCCTGTAACTGATCCTTTAGCTCTCTCAGCTCTGCCGGGGCCATCCGATAAGGAGGTATAGAAATAGGCCCCGTGCCAGGGATCAAGTCAATACAGAACTCAATCTCGCGCTCTGGTGGCAGACCAGGCAGCTCGTCAGGGAATACATCAGGAAACTCTCTCACAACAGGGACCTGGTCCAACGGAACCTCTGTGGAGCTAGTATCACAAACATAAGCTAAGAATCCCTGACACCCTTTCCTTAAGAGCTGACCAGCGCGAAGAGAAGAAATCAAGCTGGGAAGGGTAGCGCTACGATCTCCCTGAATAATAAGAACCGGTTCGCCCGGAAAACTGAATCTGACTGCTTTTTCACGGCAGTCCACGGATGCATAACAGATGGCTAGCCAGTCCATACCAAGAAGAACATCAAAGTCGAGCATATCGAGGAGAATCAAATCTACTGAAGAATCTCTCTCCCCGATACGAACGGAACAAGATCGATACACAAAACGGGCAACAAAAGACTCGCCTACCGGGGTAATAACGACAAGCGGCTGATCTAACGGAGAAGACTCTCGGCCCAACCTCGGTGCAAAATACGTGGAAACATAGGAATGTGTGGAGCCCGGATCAAATAATACCCGTGCATCAAAAGAACATACTGGCAGAGTACCTGTCACGACGGCATTGGATGCCTGTGCATCCTGAGGAGTCAATGCGAACACTCGGGCCTGTCCACCACTAATAGCTGGCTGTCCTCTGCCTCTACCTCGGCCTCTGCCTCTGCCTCTGCCTCTGTCGCCTCGTCCTCTCTGAACCGGACCGCCACGCCCACGGCCTCTAGAAGCATCTGGCTGGCGTGAAGCATTATCAGAAGGAGGAAGTAAAGCTCTCTGCGAAGGTGGTGAAGGTGGTAAAGTCACATGCGGGACTGTCGCCGCGCCCGGACGTCCCATGGTACAGTCTCTGACACGGTGATACTGACTCCCGCACCGAAAACATCCTGGAGACGACTGCTGGGTCTGTGGATATGAACCAAATAACTGACCTCGTCTCAATCCTCTGCCTCCGCCATCCCCTGGAAATAATCTATCACGATGTCTGCCCATCTGCCGCTGAGCTGGCGTATCAGTACGGATCCTCTTCGGCCCAGAAGCGACCGGAGTCTCAGAAATACGCTCCTCCAAAAGTAAGGCTGCATCCATCGCGGCTGCGTATGTATCAAAGTGCTGGGTGCCGATGGCAAGGAATAGCTGTGTATCAAGCCCTCTTACAAACCTCTTTATTCTCTTCTCTTCTGTGTCGACTAGGTACGGAGCATATCGAGACAACTGGGTAAACTGTATATCATACTCCGACACTGTCATCCCCGGAGTCTTGCGCAAAGACTCAAAACTACGGACTCGAGCATCTCGGACACTCTCCGGAAGAAAACGGGCAAGAAATGCAGATGTAAACTCATCCCAGGTCATAGAAGGCAGACCTGCAGCTCGGCCTCTCTCTACGGAGTCGTACCATGTCTGGGCAAGTCCCTCCAGATGAAAACTCGCAAACTCCACCAATCTATCATCAGAACACCTCAACGATCGGCCAATCCGAGCCATCCTATCCAGAAATGCCTGTGGGTCCTCTGTCGCATCTGTACAGTTAAAAGCTGGAGGTCTCAATCTCATGAACTCCTGTAGTGAAACAGGGATAGTCTCCGTAGTAGCAGAAGGAGTGACCATCTGTGCAGCAGGTACGATCGTGGTCTGTGCGGTGGAAGGAACGTCCTCGGATCTCTGTGCCCGGCTGGACTCAACTAAAGATCCCATCATCTGCCGCAACTCTTGCATGCCGGCCTCTAATCTGGCAATACGGTCAGGATAAGGCGGATCAGTAGGACCCTGAGGGGTAGGCGTATCCTCCCGCTCGATCCTCGCCTCAGACGAGCCCGCTCGAATCTCATCCCTAGCGGCAGCCCGCTGAGCTCTCGTAGTCTTTGGCGGCATCGAAACTGGAATAAGAAACATGACTGATAAGGACATTGCAATGGAATCAAGGAATGCAAGGAATCACGAAAGGAAATACAAGCAATTATGTCCTAAGGTCACTTAGGCGGAGTACCATATCGTAAGTATGCCGCGGACCATACCCACGCTACGCCACTCTGCTTAAGTCACCTACTCCATCTACCAAGGTCGTCCTACACTCAGAAAGGTAAAACCTACGCTCTGATACCAACTTTGTCACGACCCGACAGTACGGAACGTGACTGGCACTTAGATTACGAGACGTCTAAAGGCGTACCGTAACCTAAGTCAGCCAAAGCCCAGAAATCTAACCCAAAATCAAAAGAGAGTGAAGGAAAACCTTAAATGAAAACGGTTTTTAAATCAATTGAGTTGCAAAGAATTCCTTTTTAAAACATCAAAAATTTCTGAAAATTTCGGCAGAGTCTCCCCTGTATTTTCTATCCCCAAAAATGGGTACAACAAGATAATACATATGAAATCATAAAAATGGCATCCCCAAGCGGGAGCTAGCTCTTCGCCCAAGGCGGATCACAACCACATGCAATATATAAGCAATACCAAGAAAAGAGCAGAAGAAACCCAAAATATCAGAAAACGCAACGCCGACTCAAGTGAGCTCGACCCAAAAGAAACCACAAATATACAAATCTCTCAGTCTCATCACTAGGTCGCATATACAATACAAGTGGTAGATGGAGAATACTAGATACAATGATAAAGCAAAAAGAAATAAAGTATACTCGCAACCCACCTACGGGCGATATCGCGAGTCTGAGCAAAAGGAACTGATGACAAGATAGCCCGCCGCTACTAGACTGACGGGTCCGACCTGCAAGACACTGTGGCACAACGGGGGTGAGTTGCCAGCTCGTGAGTAAATATAACATCTAGTAAGGCAATCGTAAGAATGCACGCAATGCGGAACAACATGTATGTCCATATGTGATATAATAACTCTAGTATGCATGCACATGTATGCAATATCTTTCCTAACTCTTTAAGTGTTTTAAATGTTAAAGTTACTGGATTCTTAACTTTTAGAAAGTGTATGTCTGTATAATAACTAAATATCATCAAGAAATCATCTGAAAACCCGTGTCAAGTATCGACACCAAATAGAAATCATATCTGTCTCAATATCGGGCTCCGTCAGTCCGGATCGGCCCATATCATAAATCTCACGACAACGGTCGGTATCCTCCGGATATCCGCCGCGCCAGACATCACCGGTAGGTAGTCTTCCCCTGCCAGGCTCATCGTCTACAACTCGATCTTCTTGCCCCGGGGTACCATACCGGGCCCACCATGTACCCGAGACGGTTCATCCACTCCTCGAATCGGGTCTCGAAATCCAACAGAAAACATGAAAACTCATGGTGGACGACACATACGTCACGAGAAAACCGCAACTTTGTTTTAAAAATGATAAATATAAGCTTTGTTAAATTCTTGCGGTTTTCCCCAAAAAAAATCCAGAAATCGCAGCAAACTGAAATCCTCAAGAAATCATAATGCCCACATGTTATATATGATAAGTGTCTATGATATCAATGTATATGATGTGAGAGTTTGGCTAGAAATCTATGTGAATATGATAGCAATGCGAGGTATATGCGTGCGATAAAATCTCAAATATCATGCATGAATGCAATGGCGTTACTAAGCTAAACAGGTTTTTATAGTGCACGTGGCATGGCAAATACCAAAGGCGTGTGTGTCACATGAATAGTGCGCATGTAATAGATGCCAATGGTAAGGTGTTCGTGTCCTACGAAATGATATCGCATATGTATATAAGAATGTCATATGAATGTCCATGCAATCTAGTATAGGGTTAGTTGTAAGGGTATGCAATGTACATAAATGGATAAGCTAGCTAACAATATAATTATTGCATAAAGTAGAGTAATCCTAACTAGGGAGGGGGGGCCTCAAGCCATCCAGACGATTCCCCCATAGATGAATATATCTACTCACCAGAAATCCCCGCTAATCTGATCCGGCCACCGCCTTGCCTTTGCGCGCCGTATCCGAAGTTTCCCCGACCGATCCTAAATTTGCACAACACCAAGTATAAGATTACAACACCTAAAACGATGAAAGTCACATTATACAAATATCGACGCTCACAAATTAAACATAGCATGCACTCGGTGCGCGGAAAAACGCACGAAAATCGCTAATTTTTTAGCTAAAATCGTCATTTCGGGGAAATCGACAAAACTACAACCCGACTAGACGAAACCCCACGTTCGCGCACTCTAATAATCCTATACGAAGCTAATAATATCGCTAACCTAGCACAATTTGAACGCATACTATTTTTCGTAAAAATCTAGTAAGCGATTTTCAAACCAAATCGATACAAACGTTGAATTTGTCGTTTTAGCGAGCATACCAATACACAATTAACCACTCCAATCACCTAGATAACCATCCCTAACATAATCCCACCATTATGCTACAAACCCTAATTTCTAAAATCAAAACCTTCTCTTGATTTTTCCTAATCAAACATTTACTACTAAACTAATATTTAGAATTGAAATTCTAGCACAATTAAACCTTAAGTAAGCAAACTAGTTTAGGATTTTCACCTCTCAAGCTTGAACCCTAACTTGATCAAGTCTCCAAGAAGCCCCCTTTCATCATGTTTTTGAACAAATTTGGGTTGAAGAGAGAAGGGATTAGGGTTAAGCTTTGAATGGAGGTGGAAATTGTGGATTTTTCTTGAATTTTTTTGCAAGAAATGAAGCAAAATGGAGTGAGGAAGTGGGGAAAACTGCAGGTGCTGAGGTCGGCCAGCAGGTGGAGGAGAGAGTTTGGGAAATTTGGAGAAGATTCTAGGTCCAAAACACCCCCATGTTATCATTTAATGCATTTCTTTTCAACATTTTACAAAAAAACCCTTATTTTACCTCATTTTCTCATTAAATTTCCAACCCAAAAACTAAAAATGTGAAAGTCATGACACAATTTTATTAACACCATATTTTAGCTTATAAAGACTCCTAATTAAGAAATTTACCTAATTAAATTTGTATTTATCCCTAATTAAATGTATTTAAAAAGGCTTAAAATAATAAAAAATATAATTAATTACCAAAAAATTTTTATTTAACTAGAAAATTATAAATGACATTTTAGTGACAAAATTATAGTATTATCTTATTTAAATTTTGTATAACTAGGTCTACAATGAAAATTATCAATTTTGACTTTTTACGGAAAAGGCCGAAAAATTTGCCGATTACCGAAAAACTGCCTAAACGATTTTCGAAGGGTTACACTTCGGGTGTGTTTGTAATAGAGAACTGTATGTCAGTTAACCCTACTTCCTTGGTATTGGATACCGGATCAGGATCTCACATCTGTAATTCGTTACAGGATCTGAGAAACCGTAGGGTTATCAGGATAGGTGATATGAATCTAAGGGTTTCTAATGGAATGAGCATGTATGCTGAATCCATAGGGGAGTATCGTCTTGGACTGACAACTGGGCAGATATTGATTCTGCGTGACTGTTTTTATGTACCAGGTGCGACTTGTAATATCATATCTGTATCCTTACTTTCTAAGGAAGGATACGATTTTACTTTTGTAAGCGATGTGGTCAACATCCACCTAAATCATGTTCTGATTGGGTCAGGTACATTGAAAAACGGGATATACGTATTAAATCAAGCTCAGATTTTCAGTGTCCAGAACACATTTAAAAGAATGTCTCCGGAATTAAATCAGGCTTTCTTATGGCATTGTAGACTGGGTCACATTAATGAGACACGGTTAACAAAGTTACATAATGAAGGATACTTGGATCCGTTCGAGTACCAGTTTTATGCCACTTGTGAATCTTGTCTCATGAGAAAGATGACAAAGACTCCGTTAACTGGACACGGAGAAAGAGCAAGCGAGCTCTTAGGACTCATACACAGTGATGTGTGTGGTCCAATGTCTACACATGCGTGAAATGGTTATTCATACTTCATTACTTTCACAGATGATTTCTCTAGGTATGGACATGTCTTCTTGATGAAGCAAAAATCCGAGGCCTTTGAGAAATTTCGGGAATACAAGAATGAAGTTGAAAAACAAACATGAAAAAATATCAAGACACTAAGATCTGATCGAGGTGGTGAATACTTGAGTGCCGAGTTTCTGGGCTACTTAAAAGAGAATAGAATTCTCTCTCAGCTTACTCCTCCATACACACCACAACACAACGGTGTATCGAAAAGGCGGAATCGAACCCTATTGGATATGGTTCATTCCATGATGAGTAAGGATGAGTTACCGCGATCCTTCTGGAGTTATGCGCTAGAAACAACTGCATATCTTTTGAACCAAGTTCCTACTAAGTTAGTGCCTACCACACCATATCAGATGTGGAGTGGGAAGAAACCCTGCCATAAACACTTTAAGACATGGGGGTGTCCAGCTTTTGTTATAAAGCAGCATGCGGACAAGCTCGAGGCACGTTCAGTACAGTGTAAGTTTGTGGGATACCTAAAGAACACCAAGGGGTATCTTTTCTATTACGCAGAGGAACAAAAGGTTTTTGTTTCTTGTCATGCCCGCTTCTTGGAAACTGAGTTTTTGGAAAATCAGATAAGTGGGAGCGCCATAGAACCGGAAGAAATTCCAGAACCACGAGCTATTACTGAAACCTTAGTGGAACCAGAGGGTTCAGGAGAACCGGACATCCCAGCGCCACTCCGCAGAAGTAGTAGGCAGTCTCATCCGCCCGAGAGATACTACTGTTTTCTCATAGACGGGCATAGAGAGGATTGCACTATTGATTATGAATACCCTATTAGCTTTTAGCAAGCCATTCAGAGCGGTGACTCGGTAAAATGGCTGGATGCAATGCGGACTGAGATGGAGTCCATGTACACCGACAAAGTTTGGACTTTGGACTTTGCTCCAGAAGGGGTAGAACCCGTAGGCTGCAAATGGATCTTCAGAAAGAAGATTGGTGTAGATGGGCAGGTTGAAACCTATAAAGCTAGACTTGTAGCAAAGGGTTTTCGTCAAAGACCTGGTTTGGACTATGACGAGACCTTTTCTCAGGTGGCTATGCTCAAATCCATTCGGATCCTTCTTGCCATTGCTGCCTTCCACGATTATGAGATCTGGCAGATGGACGTAAAGACGGCTTTCCTAAATGGAAATTTGGAAGAGTGCGTCTATATGGATCAGCCGGAGGAATCATTCAGAGTGGGAGCAGCGGTAAAGTGTGCAAGTTGCTCAAGTCCATTTATGGACTGAAGCAGGCATCGCGGAGTTGGAACATCTGCTTTGATGATACTGTCAAGGAGTTTGACTTTATCAAAAACCCAGATGAACCATGCATTTACAGTAAGATTGTAGGGAGAACTGTGGTATTCCTCGTCTTGTACGTGGATGACATTCTCCTAATAGGAAATGATATTCCTATGCTACAGTCAGTCAAAGGATTCTTGTCACAGAGGTTCTCCATGAAGGACCTGGGCGATGCCAACTACATTCTGGGGATCCAGATCTATCGTGATAGATCTAAGAAGATGTTGGGACTTTTGCAGTCCAGGTACATTGACACCATACTGAAATGATTCAGTATGAAAGATTCCAAGCGCGGTAATCTACCGGCTTGTCACGGAATCACCCTCTCCAAAGAGATATCTCCCAAGACTGATTTGGAAAGGGATCGCATGTCATCTATACCCTACGCATATGCGGTAGGCTCTATAATGTATGCGATGTTATGTACCAGACCAGATGTAGCATACGCATTGAGCGTTGTAAGCCGGTATCAGTCGGACCCAGGGGAGAAACACTGGATAGCAGTAAAGAACATTCTCAAGTACCTGAGAAGGACTAAGTGGATGGTCTTGGTGTATGGCGGAAAAGACCTCCAGATCGAGGCCTTTGCTGACTCCAGCTTCCAGAGTGACAAGGATGACTCCAAGTCCATGTCGGGTTATGTCTTTACCCTCAATGGAGGGGCGGTTTGCTGGAAGAGTTCCAAGCAGGAAACCGTTGCTGACTCAACTATAGAAGCGGAGTACATAGCTGCTTGCGATGCCGCAAAGGAAGCTGTCTGGATGAAGAAGTTCCTCACGGAGCTTCAGTTAGTTCCTACCATTGTTGATCCAATACCGCTGTATTGTGACAACAACGGAGCTATAGCTTTAGCGAAGGAACCCAGGTCCCATCAGAAGTCCAGACACATTTTGAGGCGGTACCACCTGATCAGGGAGATCGCAGATCGTCGGGAGATCGAGGTGAAGAGAGTAAATTCAGAAGATAACATTGCAGATCTATTCACGAAGGCCATTCCCCAGTCTCAGTTCGAGCGGCTGATCGAGATGATAGGTCTTCGATACGCCAGTACATGGCCCTAGTGCAAGTGCGAGATTGTTAGTGTATATGCCCTAGAGGCCATTACTGTATCATACTATTTTGTATATTACTTAATGGAAGTATGGGATATTCACAGTTGTATAGACAATCTTGCTCAAAATGGTAGTATGCCACTTGGTTTGTTTCTACTTTAATATGTGCTGTGCTTCTTTTAGCATATCGCTTATACATATTAGTAGAGCCTTTAGGATCTTTGCTTGATTACCAGCGTTGTGATGGAAGTCACACTTGTGGGGGCTGGGTAATCTATAAGCACATCCTTATACAGGTCCCTAGTCGCAGGACTATCGAGACAGGGCATCGATACTCTGGAGTAGACTAGCGTATGCGCTTCTCATCCCAGCAGGGGTGATGGTCTGTCCCACAGCCATCAGTACGTCGTACTGGAGATAGTATGCGGGTGCTCGTTAGGTTACGAGTACATTGGACAAGACTCGTCGGGAACTGTTGGTTGGTATTATACCTATCGTCAGTTATCAGTTCCCAGGTGACATTAGTACAGCTTAGTCCGTTGACTTGACACTGTCACTTCACCTCGAGTGTGTTCCCACTATTCTTTGATTACTACCCTACCACGGCTCAAAAGAGTCGTGCAAACAGGTAGTAGTTGGGTGCATTCCCGAAGAACTTGGAGGCAGTGATGGTTAGACAGGATTCGTCTCTCCCGGTATTGGGGGTTGATATCGCGCTGTGTCTAGGAGAGCCATTACACAAAGTCCCTGGCCAGGGCAAGCGAGATATACTGGTAGGTTTCCAGTGATATCTCAGGGTGTTCTGGGCTACACTCCGACACGACTTGTACCGCTATTAGGGGACTGAAGTTTACCACCCCCGTAGGCCCGCCATGCGATACTCTTAGACGAACAGACTGGACTGTATGGAGATTGTCACATACAGGCTCAGTAGGAGTTCGGATGGGTTTACCTCATCGGCCTTCTTATCGACATCTACCTGGGGACCGTTACGTACAGCTAGTGCCGCTTGCGGTCTGTGGTTAAACCCACTGCCAGCGTAGTGTCGAGTCTTTGGAGTCCCACATAGAGAGTTTCCCTGCACTGAGCGATAGGTGTAGAGGCCGTATGGTTTTACGGCATGGCTACGATCACTTACGTGCACTTGTGTGCATATGCTGTTCGGGCAGGCAATACTAGTGGGCTTTGGTTTAAGCCGGATCCTGGTATTGCAAGGATGGATTTGTTTTCTCTTCTGTGCTTTCGCATTCTACGGAATGCGGATGAGGATGTGTATGCACAGTTGTGAGGAGCGAAGAGGAAGGTGGTGCCTCATTAGGGTTTTAACAGTTGATTCGGTCGAAACCAAAATGAGGCGGACTCATTAGGGTTTTGGAAGTTCATTTGGTCAAAACCATTATGAGCCGGGGACATTATTTTCTAATCATTTTAGTGATTATTAAGTGATGGCTAATTGCTTTGACCATTTGACCATACATGACTTTGTTGACCATTTGACCAAAGTTGACTTGGACCTTTATGAGAGGTCTAGAATTTTCTTTGGTTTTTCTTTTTCTTTTTATTCTTTGGGTTATGATAATGGTCAAGTCAATTGATGCCATCAACTTAATCTTGAAAAGATTAGTAATGATGATAGTGGTGTATTATTGCAACCATGGTTCATTCTCTCTACACAATAATTCATTTCTCATTTCTCATTCTCTCTCTAGAAAAGAAATGAGAAAGCTCCATGGTTGTTCTCCTTCTTCTTCCTCCTCTTGATTCTTCCCTTGATCTCATGTGTTGAGAGAAAATGGATCCAAATAGACAAACACTTCCATCTATCCCTTCTACACATCCTAGGACATCAAGACTTGCGATCTTATTGCCCTAGTTGCCTCGGCTCGAGGTGGAGCTCGGAGTGTAGGGTTCCTAGGCACTCTAGTGAGGTCTCACAAGGCATCGAACATGCCAATTTCAAAAATTCTAGGTGCCGAGAGACCCGACTACGGATCGTTTGCTAGAAATCTAGGCGAAAAAGCTAACTAGTTAACACTTAACTATGAGATATGGAAATACAACCTTTGTAGATCCGGTGCTCCACCTCCATAGCTCCGCAACGAAGTCGTCTCCGCTGTCCAAAAAGAATCTGGGCTCTAGTGTCGGCTTCGTCGGAGAAATGGCGAGCTAGGTCGTCGATGTCCATGCCGAAGATGATCTACGTCGAGGCATCGATAGATCAAGCTCCACCTTCACCTAGCTTTGAAAACTTGTGAAGGAAACACACTCTACTACTTGGCAAGAGGTAGAGGATGAAGAAATAGGAAGTGGGTAGACTTTAGAATTGGATTTCTCACTCATTTCATCAATCCACCATTGATGCAATCAAGCTTTTTCAAGTGAAGAAAAAAAAGAAGAAGAAGAAGCTTGTTATGATAAGAATTTATTTAATTAGAAAAGAAACTCATTCTTATCATAACATGACCATGGTTAGTTGTAGAGAGTGAACTAGGGTTAGTGGAGTGGTTAGGGTTAAGCATGAGACAAAATGGTTAACTAAGTCAAAGCTTCATGAAGATTCATGAACAAAACAAAATAGCAACCATTTTTCCCTTTTTGCTTTTAATTTTCTTTTCCAAATGAATAACTAATAAATAAATAAATGAAAAAGAAAACATAACCCTAACCATTCACAACCATGGTTTAATCTTTACACTTAACCAATTTAGCATGAATCATCAAACATGATACAATCATGTGCACAAAAATATATCGCATATATAATGCGCACATCCGAGTGAGAAAATCCATATAAAGTCAACCAATACTATTTAATGCAAAGTAATATATCAAATATATAATTATACATTAAATCATTAAATCAACACTTGATTTAACGATCCGGTCATATCGCATATAACCGACTAGTATCCTATGTATCGGTTTATCGAATCAATGCTTGAATCGATAACTAGGTTATATCGCATACAACCATTCGATACATTTATCGCGAGAATGGAATACGGTATCACATACACGCATTATTCTCGGTCCCGCACATATCTCATATGCGCTCCTATTTCGTTTCGCTTGAGCCAGGAAACCTCTGTGTAGGACTCTAAAGACTCGTCAATACGCCGGCAGCAGGTGATGATCATATCAAGCACCCACAAGCCGCAAGCGGTCTGCTAAACGTAACGGCCACCCGGGTATTGAGCGATCTGAAGATCGACGAGCAAGCCCGCTCACACTCCAGTGAATCCGACCTGTAACACTACCGTACAGTCCGGTCTGATCGTCTGATATGTCGCATATCTCGCCTAGGGGTGGTAAACGTCAGACCCCAATAGTTCGATAAGTCGTGTCGATATGAGGCTCATAACGGGTCGAGAAACTTCTGGTAACACTTACCAGCAATTCTCTGAGCAGCCCTGGCCAGGGACTTCCTGTTATAGCCAATCGAACACAGTGCAACATCAACTCCCTATACCGGGAGAGACGAATCCCCTCCTATCGCTCATTGCCTCCATGTGACTCGGGACTGTACCCAAAAACCACCGTTTTGCACGCCCTCTTGGACGTGGTAAGATGGAAATCAAAGCACAGTGGGAACCACACAAGACTCTATGACGATCTCGGGTCAACAGACTACTCTGTACCAGTGTCACCAGAGAACTGCCATCTGACGTGAGGTATAATACCATCTGGGAGTTCTCAGCGAGTCCGTCCAGTGTACCCAGTCTCTACTGAGCACCTGTATATCATCTCTGATGTCAAACACCAATGGATATGGGATCATCCATCGCCCATCTGTATGGGTCGAGAAGGTATACGCTAGTCTACTCTGGTATATCGATGCCCCGTCTCGATACACCCACGACTAGGGACTTTGAAGGATGTACTTATGGACTACCATGTCCCTACTAGTATGATCCGCATCATAGTCCAGGTAGTCAAGTACAGATCCTAAGGGCTTTACCAACATGTAACATAGAGACAATCAGTATACACGTTAAGGTAAAGATCAACCAGATAGCATACTATCATGTCGAGCAAGAAAGTCCTCCCTATATATGTCCCAGCATCCACTACAATATACATCCTATGTATCGTAATGGCCTCTAGGGCAAACATATAACTAACAATCTCCCACTTGCACTAGGGCCATCTGATAGCAGTGGTTGTAGTATCTCATACTCAACCATCCCATAAAAGTCTCTCTCTGGGAACAGGCCTTTGTGAGTGGATCCGCTGTGTTGTCCTCTGAGTCTACTCTCCTAACCTCGATCCCCTGGAGATCAACCATCTCCATGATCAGGTGATACTGCCTTAGAATATGTCTGGATCACTGATGGGACGGACGTTCTTTGGCATAAGCCACAACTCCATTGTCTCACAATGGTTGGAACGTAGTTCATCTCATGAACCAATATACACCCAGACTGCCTCTTTGGTAGCATCTTAAGTAGCGATGTATCGTGCCTTTATCGTCTAGTATGCCACGGTATCTAGCTTGGAACTCTTCCAACATACCGTCCTTTTACTGAGGGTAAAGACAATGCCTGTGACTGACATTCAGTCGTCTTTATCACCCTGGAACCCTTCCAGTGATTCTCCCCAGGATCATGTGATACCATCTCACTTCGACAAGTGAGAATCCTAACATCCATTTAGATCTAACTCATAGATCCAAAATCGAGGATTTAGGAGGTATTACTTTGATCCTATATGGAGAATCATTGTGATAAGCGGAGATTGACTGAGCGTAGCATAGGAAACTCCTTCCCTATCATGAGCATGACATCCACGTACTCTACGAGGATCACCACCATACTCCCTACTACCTTTTTGTTTATACATGGTTCATCTACCATTTTGATGATGTCAAACTCTTTGACTTATCCATCAAAACAGATGTTCCAACTCCGCGATGCCTGCTTTATCCTATAAAGCATCTTGCACACGTTTCCGCTGCTCCCACTGTCTACGAAGCCCTCTGGCTGTGTACTTATAGACGCACTCTTCTAAAACATCATTTAGAAAAGCAGTCATGACACCCAACCACCAGATATCGTAGTCATGGTATGTAGCCGTGACAAATAGGATATGGATGGACTTAAGCATAGATCCTGGAAAAGGTTTCATCATTATCCACGCCTGGTCGATGACGAAAACCTTTAACAATTCTAGCTTTGAAGTCTCAACTTTTCCATGTACACCAAGTAATCTTCTCAAGATATACTTGCTCATGATGGGGATTTAACCCTTCAGATATAGCAACTAAAGTCCATACTTTGTCGGTGTATAAGGATTCCATCTCAGATCGATAAACATCCAGCCATTCTTACAGAGTCCTACTCCTGATGGCCAGCTCGAAACTAGTTGGGTCATCATCTCATGATGCAATCCTCGCTCCCACTGTCATAGAGAAACCAAAGTATCTCTCAGGTGGGTGAGGAACCCTACTAGATCGGCGGAGAGGCTGAGGTTCGTTGGTATCTACTGAATCCTTTGGTTCTACCAAATCATCTTCTGTTGTTTGTATAGTTGGAACCATTCCAGTTGTACATAACAGATCTTGCCTCGAGCTTGTCCGGATTTTGCTTTTAGACATAGGCCGGACAACCCCAAATCTTAACTATCTTAAGATATGGGCTCTTCCCTTTCTATATCACATATGAAATGGTAGGCAACTGATTTGATTGGAACCCTATTCAATAGGTATGCAGCTTCTCAAGTGCATAACTCCCAAAAGGAAAAAGGTAACTCAGTAGTACTCATCATAGAGCACACCTTATCATATAGGGTGTTATTGCTCCGCCCCGATATACCATCGTGCTATGGTGTATACAGAGGAGTAATGCTGAGAAAGAATCTCATTCTCCTTTAGAATAATCCAGGATTTTCGTGCTCAAGTATTCTTCTCCTTGATCTCATCATAGGACATAATACTTATACCCGTATTGGTTCTCTACTTCTAGCTTATATTCTGTGAATATCTCAAAAGGCTCGGACTCATGTTTCAACAGGAACATATGTCTGAATCTTGAGAGATTATCAGAGAATGTAATGAAGTATAAAGAACCAGTCCTGGCATGTGTAGACAGGGGACCTTACATACATCAACATGTATCATCCCAAGAGTTTACTAACTCTTTCTCTGTTTCCAATAAACAGAGTTG
This sequence comes from Agapanthus africanus, assembly GCA_030015575.1. NCBI lineage: Eukaryota > Viridiplantae > Streptophyta > Magnoliopsida > Asparagales > Amaryllidaceae > Agapanthus > Agapanthus africanus. The sequence goes on from CM057346.1 coordinate 365,181,808, forward strand.
TGGTCATCTTATCTTTGTGACATGACTGGCGAGTTTCACAAGATGTAAATTCAAACTGTTTTAAATATGCATCTATGTGGAACTTAGCTAGTCGGGTCCCATTGATATGACCTAGTCTACAATACCTCAAGAAGGATTTGTTCATTTCTGAACTCTTCCTCTTGTGTGTGTTCTGTATACTAAGAACTGTAGTTTGATTTAGAACATCAATGCTTTTAGATAACGTGCCTGAACCGATCAACTTTTGATATAGGAAATGTTTAAAACATTATCCAACAATACAAAATTTTATCATTTCTTTAATGATAAAGAGACTGATATGATTTTGTATATCAGGTTCGGTATCTAATACCATTCGTTCAGAATTAATGTATCGTAATACAGGGTGACAGTGACCAACAGACTTGGCTGCAACACTTGCCCCGATTTCTGCCTCATGAAACTTATCACCCGTTCTCAGTTTTCTACCTTTCTGTAGCCCTATGTAACAGATTACATATCTGGGATCCTGATCTGGTATCACATACCCAGGACGTAGAGGATACTGAGAAACAGTTCTGTATAATGAACACACCCAAAGATGATGCATCAGCATGCACTCTCTTCGTTTGGGCGGCAAGGGAATTCTGGTAATCCCCAATTTCCTGCTCTGTCTTATAGCAATTATAAGTTGGAGCGGGACCAACGTTCCCCAGCTCAGTATAACAAGCGGGTTTGGTCAATTATCCGTATTATTATCTTGATTAAGGAGTGATATGGTCGCTACCTAGGAGAGAGAGAGAAGAAAACACTCAGCGTGCGCTCTTGCAAGAATAGATTGGTTATTATTTTATCTAATCAGGATGGCTCCCACTGCTTTTTATCAAATCTTCCTTCAAACCCTAAAAGGAAAGACTAGCTGGGATTAATTACACACTACAAGTTCGCCAATCTTTCAGCCAGGCCAGTGTCGGTACTTTGAGGGAGGTCCCCCGTGCTTTCGCACGAACCTAATTAATGTAAACCTCGTTTTCCCAGAGGCGTAACCCCGTTGACACCTTTCTAGACACCTACTTGATCGGCTAATTGTAATGTATAAAACTCTCCTAGGAGTAACACTTACTCGCAGCGGGTATCGGGATCCAACTATCTCATAGAAGGTATGCAATCTCATTGCAAATTTCAACACTTGAAATTCCCGATAATATTTTGCCCCTAACCTCCTATGACCTTGACAAAGGCCAACAAACCATAGGATGCTAGTCAAGTTCAACCCGTCATTTCCTGATTGAATTAAACCCACCCGCACGGCCCTTGACAAAGGCCAACAAGGTCGCACGACTACCCTAACCCAATCTGCATCATATGCATAAGCAGATAAGCACCAGTTAGCTACCGCACACTGCGCCTTGACAAAGGCCAACAAACGCAGCACGAATACTAACTACTACTTATCTGAAATGACGGAGGGCTACGACAGATTTTTCAGAAAACCCTTTGCGTAATGAACTTGATATCGTTGTAGAATCAAATGAATTTTGAAATGGAGTGTTTTTGAGGCTTTCCTAGTTTTGCTAAAGGAGTCACTCCCGGTGAAGGGATCGTCGGTCCTTTCCTCGTCGAATGAGGTGCGGGATATATCATATATATCACTGTGCAAAGCAAAAACACTTAAAAGCAATCAAAAGACAAACCGAGTGTGTAGCATCTGCCAGTTATTGCTAAAGGAGTCACTCCCGGTGAAGGGATCTCGGTCATTTCCTTATCGAATAAGGTGCAGGATATATCATATATACCGCTGTGCAAAGCAAGAACTGTAGCTACCTGTTTTATTTTGAAATTCGATTCTACAACATCTTAGGTTTCTTTTAATTCATTAATCACATTAATGAAGTCCCATCATTTAATTACCTAAACATCACAGATAAATACGACGTACACTTATGCCATCCGCATTCGCCTCGATGTCCCCTCGTGCACCGTTAGGTTAGGTAACTAACGGCAGAGCGGGGCAGGGCTAGCGCGGGTGTAAAACATAAGTAACGTCTATATAATATATCATATATACTATATACTGTATCTATCACAGAACATCACATGATCACATCACAGATATCGCAGCAGAAGAATCATATGAAATATTGGATATACTAGGACGTCCGTGTTTTCAATACGAGCCAGTATAAAACACGGATTCCACGGTCGTGATGAATAGCCAAACCCACACCCCTAGACCCCTACGAGAGCGGCAAGCAACCCTACCAATTCTAGAGTTAGGAGACCCGGACTCGACTCCTCGAGTTGGTCTCCCACTGGACTCCAGAACCCGATTACTTGTGCCCTCCTCCTTGGGTCTGTCCTAGTGCGGAAAAGTAAATAATATACAACGGGTGACTACTTCCGCAACCTGGAAGTGCCCCAATAAAAGAATATTACATACAATTTTTTACATGAATGAAAATGAAAAACACTCATCTCACATAAAAACCCCCGGCTATTCAAACACGACGATCCAATATAACATATCCAGCAACACATAACATCACATGTCATCAATGTAAGTAAATGTGCGCATCCCAATTGTCGTTGACATATAGCAACGAAACCGGCGATATCACACATTACACTTACGGTCACAGAAAAGAAAGTGTAAAACTACAACAGTTGGAATCCGCAACCACCTCAGACATCGCATGCCTGACCAAATGAATTCCTTAGACATCGCATGCCTAATAATTATAAACCCCGCATTCTAGTCTCAAAATCGAAAACTCTTTTCAATATCAAGTCGGGCAATTCAACAGGATTCCCGACATCCTGATCAAATGCTCGTCGCAAACTTCAGTAGACGGCTGCACCCCCGATACCGTCGACGAAGTGCACCAAGGCGGAACACCGATACCGCGAGCACCCGGAGGGATGCTTTCGGCGACGGGGTTCTCCTACAGTCACTTGGTCGGGGCTATGGAGTGAGGCTGTCTATTAAGTTTACCCGGCGAGTATACGCGTACGCTACGTGATTGCGACTGACTTTTGATCACATCAAAATTCCGTGGCAACCGTTCAAGTGAGACTAAACTGCTATGTTTATAATATTCATTCAGTTATCTCATAACTTATTGTGAATTCCAATTATTGTATCCCATTCCGGATAAACAGAAAATGTTAAACTTTCCGATCGAACAATCGAACACCCAAGTTTTCCCGATACAGATCAACACATGAACAAGTCTAACAACATTCCGTTCGTGCCTCAGTACCAACGGTCCAGCCGTAGAAGGGTCAAGCCAACGCCTCACATGTGGCACGCCGTACTGCCCCAAACCCGAAGGTTCAAAGGGCAGTTCAAGACGGTCACATAATCGAGTTAAGGTTTGTTGTCTTCTAGAGGGTCCATCGAGTTACTTGCACTACTTAGAACGTCATTAAACTACGAAAAAATCCAACACTTGGAAATTTCCCGACAGGGGAAAAATTGGGTATTTATATCCGGTCGAACTTTTTAACATATTCTAAAATTATCTGGAAAGCCACACAGACAAAATTTGATACTCCGATCGAAACACCGAATCCCCAAATACACTGCAGAAAATTCAACTCTTGAATAAAAATTAAAAATTCCCAGAAAATCCAGCATTATCAATTAGGAGTTACTGTGTAAAAGATATTATATAAAGTATCCGTACGGCCGCGGAACCGCCGCACGAGCCATGCTCGTGCCGCGGATCCGCGGCAGTTCAATGGAATTAGGAAGTCGAATTTCACAGGAACTCTTAAAATCACCTGCTGAATTTTCTGCATATTTTTAATGTTGAAAAATCCACGTTTTTCAAAAAAGGACAGAGAGCAAGTTTGTGATCGGGTTTCGGGTTCGTTCGGACTTCAAATTCCGTCTGGACTTCGCCTAAGGCTCTAGCTAGGCTCTGATACCACTGTAGGGTTCCTAGGCATGCTAAGGAGGTCTCACAAGGCATCGAACATGCCAATATAAAATTTTACGGTGCCGAGAAACCCTAAACTACGGATCGTTTGCTAGAAATCTAGGCGAAAAAGCTAACTAGTTAACACTTAACTATGAGATACGGAAATACAACCTTTGTAGATCCGGTGCTCCACCTCCATAGCTCCGCAACGAAGTGGTCTCCGCTGTCCAAAAAGAATCCGGGCTCTAGTGTCGGCTTCGTCGGAGAAATGGCGAGCTAGGTCGTCGATGTCCATGCCGAAGATGATTTACGTCGAGGCATCGATAGATCAAGCTCCACCTTCACCTAGCTTTGAAAACTTGTGAAGGAAACACACTCTACTACTTGGCAAGAGGTAGAGGATGAAGAAATAGGAAGTGGGTAGACTTTAGAATTGGATTTCTCACTCATTTCATCAATCCACCATTGATGCAATCAAGCTTTTTCAAGTGAAGAAAAAAAAGAAGAAGAAGAAGCTTGTTATGATAAGAATTTATTTAATTAGAAAAGAAACTCATTCTTATCATAACATGACCATGGTTAGTTGTAGAGAGTGAACTAGGGTTAGTGGAGTGGTTAGGGTTAAGCATGAGACAAAATGGTTAACTAAGTCAAAGCTTCATGAAGATTCATGAACAAAACAAAATAGCAACCATTTTTCCCTTTTTGCTTTTAATTTTCTTTTCCAAATGAATAACTAATAAATAAATAAATGAAAAAGAAAACATAACCCTAACCATTCACAACCATGGTTTAATCTTTACACTTAACCAATTTAGCATGAATCATCAAACATGATACAATCATGTGCACAAAAATATATCGCATATATAATGCGCACATCCGAGTGAGAAAATCCATATAAAGTCAACCAATACTAGTTAATACAAAGTAATATATCAAATATATAATTATACATTAAATCATTAAATCAACACTTAATTTAACGATCCGGTCATATCGCATATAACCGACTAGTATCCTATGTATCGGTTTATCGAATCAATGCTTGAATCGATAACTAGATAATATCGCATACAACCATTCGATACATTTATCGCGAGAATGGAATACGGTATCACATACACGCATTATTCTCGGTCCCGCACATATCTCATATGCGCTCCTATTTCGTTTCGCTTGAGCCAGGAAACCTCTGTGTAGGACTCTAAAGACTCGTCAATACGCCGGCAGCAAGTGATGATCATATCAAGCACCCACAAGCCGCAAGCGGTCTGCTAAACGTAACGGCCACCCAGGTATTGAGCGATCTGAAGATCGACGAGCAAGCCCGCTCACACTCCAGTGAATCCGACCAGTAACACTACCGTACAGTCCGGTCTGATCGTCTGATATGTCGCATATCTCGCCTAGGGGTGGTAAACGTCAGACCCCAATAGTTCGATAAGTCGTGTCGATATGAGGCTCATAACGGGTCGAGAAACTACTGGTAACACTTACCAGCAATTCTCTGAGCAGCCCTGGCCAGGGACTTCCTGTTATAGCCAATCGAACACAGTGCAACATCAACTCCCTATACCGGGAGAGACGAATCCCCTCCTATCGCTCATTGCCTCCATGTGACTCGGGACTGTACCCAAAAACCACCGTTTTGCACGCCCTCTTGGACGTGGTAAGATGGAAATCAAAGCACAGTGGGAACCACACAAGACTCTATGACGATCTCGGGTCAACAGACTACTCTGTACCAGTGTCACTAGAGAACTGCCATCTGACGTGAGGTATAATACCATCTGGGAGTTCTCGGCGAGTCCGTCCAGTGTACCCAGTCTCTACTGAGCACCCGTATATCATCTCTGATGTCAAACACCAATGGATATGGGATCATCCATCGCCCATCTGTATGGGTCGAGAAGGTATACGCTAGTCTACTCTGGTATATCGATGCCCCGTCTCGATACACCCACGACTAGGGACTTTGAAGGATGTACTTATGGACTACCATGTCCCCACTAGTATGATCCGCATCATAGTCCAGGTAGTCAAGTACAGATCCTAAGGGCTTTACCAACATGTAACATAGAGACAATCAGTATACACGTTAAGGTAAAGATCAACCAGATAGCATACTATCATGTCGAGCAAGAAAGTCCTCCCTATATATGTCCCAGCATCCACTACAATATACATCCTATGTATAGTAATGGCCTCTAGGGCATACATATAACTAACATGGAGTACATCTCTCGGGTGGATCGTCTTCGACTCAAGAAGGTCGCGGAGGTGATCAAGATCCGGATCGACCCTCGGAGCGTGGATGGACAAGCTGGACAGCGGAATGGAGACCCGAAGGACCGGTATCGTAAGGTATAATCTCTACGGCATAGTAGATAGAACCTCAAGAAGTTTTCTAGTTTGTAGTTTAGCAAAGATCCTTCCTTTAGTCCATGTTGTCTTTGCACTAAAAATTGAATTTTTACTATTTCCGCCTCCCCGTAAGAACCGGGGTGTGCAACGTGGACTTACCGTCCCCTTTAGTCTATAAGACACCTTTTATTGAGGGTGGCTCCATCACCTGCTGGTACACTACCGTGCCAGTAGTCGTCCATTCTAAAACACCTTTAGAATGCTGTCTAAGTACCCAGATTGGGAAACTACCCAAATTTAGATCTAAAACCATAGATCTAGTAACCAGAATATCTGATACAATATCCATATCTTATGTGGAGAAACCACTGTGTGACAACCAAAGTATAACCGATCGTAGTATAGGAATTTCACTTCCTACTCTGTGTATGTCATCCAAATACCAGGACATCACACCCTACTACCTTCTTAACAGATCCATCCCTTATTCTGATGAAGTCAAACCTATGACTGTCAATCAGAAATAGATGATCTATCTCCGCTATATCTGCTTTAGTCCATAAATAGACATAAGCTACTTGTCCACTATGCTTCCGCTGCTCCCACTGACTACGACAACCCTCTGGCAGAATAGTATACAGGTACACATCTAAAGCTAGTTCAGAACGACGCTATACTCATCCTCCAGCCGGGTCTCACAGTCTGGAACAACAGCAATGGCAAGTCTGGGTAAACAAGAACCTCCCTGTCACCGTCCTTGAGGCTACCGGAGAACCTCTCGGGTGCCTGAGGTTACCCACCATATCTGCGGAGTGGCTAATGTAATGTCAAACCAAATTGAATCTTTAGGTTCTTATTAAATTTTCGGTAATCGTTTGCGGTTCTGGAATCACTTCCAGTTCTACAATACTCCCACTACAGTTTTCTGAAAAAACCCATTTTTATTAAAACTGCGGCGAGTCAAAAGCAATATCACCATTGATCTTCAAGATGGTAGAAAGTCAACCCTCGTCATAGCTCGGGTCAACCCACAAACAGCCATTACAGAAACGTGCCTTGAGTTATCCAGAGTCTGGTTTTAAGCATAAACCAGACAACTCTCCGTACCTTAACATCGTTAAGATATGAACCGTTCTATATCCAATATAGAAATAGAGGCACTAATTTAATTGGAACCAGAATCAAATCATGCAGCTGTCTCCAGTGCATGTCAACTAAATGGAGAGAGGCCGATCGGCATTACTCAACTTAAGAGTGTTTCCAATTATGAGTAACCTGAAAGAGAAGCAAGTTCTCTTAATCATTACTATTAACTGAATACCATACACAAGTATCTATATCTTCGATCACCTTGAAGAATCCTGATACTTGCAACTCCTGGTTCTCTACTTTATTCTTATACCTATAACTTCTCAAAACTTAGACCTTGTATTTTCTACGAAACACATGTCTAAGAACTAGAGAAGTCACAAGTAAATAGAACATAGTACGAGTACCAACCCCTATGTCCTCATGGACACTGGACAACATACAATACTCTGTATAAGTCCCTTGAGTCTAATAACTCATTCCCTTTATGTCGTAGGTTGAAAACTGTACTTATGGTTAAGAAGAATTACACCACTGTTTAACGCTCCTTACCTAACCATCCACTGATATAGGTAAATGTCATAGACATAATTTCAAAAAGTTACATCTCACTTTATAAAAATAAACGTATAAATATATCAATTTGAAATTGGTGCATAACAACGGATATTCAGAACCAAATATTTGCCGTCCGGCAAACAACCCAGGCGATTTCCTCAAATATCATCAATTACAGCGAATCCCGATATGATGAGGATGATCACCCAATTCCCAATAACTTACTCCCACTCATCTCTGTAAAACCATACAGATGTGAGAATCAAACCTGGTAAATATATACCCTGGAGAAAGGGCTAATTAGGAAATCAGTTTTCTTTTAGCAATACACAGTGAAACTGAAACATATAAATGTTTCGAAGGGGTATCTGGGTATTCCTAGTAATGCCTCTTCTATTATCAGATTCACAACTATAACCGTATATTTCTTTGCCATCTCTCCAAATCCCGTTTTATTTCTTTAGTCATTACTTTCTGTACACCCGTTTAGGCCAAATGGTTTTCTTCCTTCCCTACCGTTCGGCACCAGTCTATGGTTTGGAAGAAAACTATCCAATAAGCATAATGGGTGTACTCTCTTAATCCTAGGAGTACTCGTAACCCGAGAGAAGGTAAAGATAAAAGACAATTGAATAAACCTTATTCCTATTTCTCCTGAACCATAATCTATCCCTGAACTGGAACAAGTTCCTTCGAGTTCGTATATAACCATACGATGGAGTATCCAAAAAACTGTGGATCTTCGTAGTGATACGGAGTGTCCTGGAGAAATAAAAAGGTGAAGTAGGAGTGGAGATGAAATACTTGGTTTGGTCGTGAATAGCAGTCGCAATTTACTTTGCCCTCTTACTAATCCCTTTATTTGTCTTTACTTAATACCTTCTGTACACCAACCTTAGGCTAATTGGTTTTCTTCATTCCCCACCGTTCGGCACCTGCCTATTGTTTTGAAGAAGACTATCCAATTAGCATAATAGGTGTACCGTCCTAATCCAAGGAGCACTCGCAACCCGAGAGAAGGTAAAAGGAAAAGACAACTGAATAGTCCTATTCATTTTCTCCAGAACCAGAAACCATCCTCGAATCTGGAACAAGTTCCTTCGAGTTCGTATATAACCATACGATGGTTTTATCCAATGGAAGTGGATGTTCGTAGTAATACGGGGTGTTCCGAAGAAAAGGGTAAAAGTAGGAGTGGCAATGAGGTATGCAACTGTGACAATCCAAAAGCCAGTGTTTTTAACAAGGTTCGGTTAACTTGGTCACTGAGTCATAGTCTAGGGTCGGGCCATGGTTGCTGCCAAAGAGAGAGAGAAAAGAAACACTCGGCGTACACTTTATCCTAGATCAGAATGGTTATCACTTTATCTAATCAGGAAACCTCCCACTGTATCGTCAAATTGTCCTCCAAACCTGAAAGAAGAATTAGTCGGGATCACCCAAGGAGTAAACCAACTCATCAGTGGGAATCGGGATCCAACTATCATTGCATGATAACGTGATGGAATCCACTCACGTTATCACACTCCAGAAGGTACGCGCATATCTGGCAGGTTTCAGTTTCTTTAAAAACTCCCGATGTGATTTTTACCTCTAGGACCGAAGTGACCTTGACACAGTCAACAAATCAAAGAGTCCTAGTCAAATTCAACCCGTCATTATCGTGGATTGCATTAAACCCACCCGTACGAGCCCTTGATACAGTCAACAAGGCCGCACGACTGTCCTAACCAATCGCATTAATATGGCACAAACAAACACTACTTAGCTACCGCACACTACGCCTTGACACAGTCAACAAACGTAGCACGAATACTAAGTAATACTTGTCAGAAATGACGGTGGGCTACGGCTGGTTTTTGGCGAAAAACCTTTAACGTAATGAACTTGATATCGTTTAAGGAAATGCATAACTTTTTATAAAAATATAGTGGCGAAAACCTTTGCTAAAGAGGTCACTCCCGGTGAAGGAATCTCGGCTCTTTCCCCATAGAATGAGGTGCAGGATATTCCAACTGAATACCACGATGCAAAGCAAAAAGGTAATCGGCTATAGTGAAGTTATTACCCTGACGCAAACTTCTATCCAAGGGGTCACTCCCGGTGAAGGGATCTCGGCCCTTGCCTCGTCGACTGAGGTGCTGGATATTCATAACCGAATACCACTGTGCAAAATAAAAGAGAACATCTTTGCAATAACAGCTTTTTTGGAAAAATGTTCCAACAACATCAGATTAGGTTTCTTTAGCTTGCATTGATCCGAATCAATGCAGTCCCATCAATTAATCACACCATAAAAGAAAGAAAATATGATGTACGTATAAGCCATCCGCATTAGCCACTGGGTCCCGTCATCACCCGTTAGGTTACTTAACTAACGACAGAGCGGGGACTGGACTAGCGCGGGTGTAAAACATATACAACATCTACTAGTATATATATCAATATATAATAATCGCTCAAGGCGTGATAAAATGCAACATCACAGAAATGTAATAAGTATCACAGAACAATACAGATAATCTGGGATCCCCGGGTTACATAGAGCCGCTACTGAAACCCGACGTTCCTCTGGTCGTGTGGATAGCCTGTGCAATGAAATCCTAGAACCCTACGGGCGCGGCAAGTTACCCGCCAAAACCTGAAGCGAGGCATCCCCCTTCAACAAAGTGAATGAACCACCCAGCACTTCACGGAATCCGGTAACTTGAGCACCCCTCCTTGGATCAACCTATACCCCTTACGAGTGCGGTGAATAGCCCGCCAATTCTAGAGTGAAGCCCCCTCCGTCTCAAAGCCATGAGATGCGGGCTCGTTTCCCTCGAGAACCCGGCTATCCATGCACTCCACCGCGGGGTAATCCTAGTACAGAAAGTAAAATATACACAACGGGTACATCGACCTCAGCCCGGTCATGCCCCAAAAGAATAATATACAAACAGGCAGTGACGGCAGTCCACATGTCGGACGCTCGCCCCGCAATATCAAATGTACAAATACTACCAAACTGTACTACCATTGAAACCAGGCAATCCACCATGACAAATCCGCAAAATCACAGCACAACACAGAACATAAACGTGAATGTCACGTTCGCAAATCCGTCTAAAAGAGCTATAGCAATTAGACAAGATTTACCGATCAAATGACATTCACGGTCGCAGATATAATGTAAATTCTGTGAACTAACAGATTTAAAATTTTCGATCGACAAAATTACCCGAAGTGAGCCCCAAGCACAATTTCCAGTACTCAAAATAATCTGGGCCAAAACTAAAAATACCAGAAACCCTAATTCCAATTCAGAGAGCACTGCAGAAAATTTGGTGTACTAATGCTACAGTACGGCGGCGGAACCGCGGCCAAAATGTGGGTACGGCCGCGGTTCCGCGGCACTACAGTGAGTTCAGCATACCAAATTTTCTCAGATCTCTTAGAAAAGCGTGCCTGTTTTTCTGCAATACTCAAAATAATTTTTAGACGACAAAAAAATTTCGACAGAAACTGCACAAATTGGAATCGCGGTTTTTGAAATTTTGTTCGATCAAAATTCTAAACACGTTAGAGAAAGCTAGTAAAGGTTAATGGTGTGGCTCTGATACCATGTAAGTGTACGGTACCACTCCGACCGTCTTTCCGAGGCCAAAATGCTGAAACGAAACTTTTTCAAAACTAGAAACCGGCGCTATCGTATACTATAAATCCCTGATCGGACCATTAACCTATAACTAGCAACTAGAGAAAGGGTTGGAAAGCTATGCCGATCGATCCGTGTCCTTCGGTCTTTGGCCACTATCCCAAGTTCCTCGCGGCATCTCCGGTCTCGATCTCCTCGTCGAAAAGGGCACCACATCTTAGAGTCTTTTTACGGGCTCCTGCTTCATCCGAAGCAACTCGGGCATGAAGTTCGCTAGCCGACGTGTCCAAGGCGAAGTAGAGAATGTGTGTGACAACTTTGTCTCTTGCATCCATTGCATGGATGGAGGTTGAAGATGAAGCCATTAATGGTGGTTGTGACCTAGAGGAAGAAGAAGAAGTTCCCTTTTCTTTTTCTTATGTATTGAGAATGATAATGAGAGTGAGAGAATGTTATCAAAAATACAAGACCAGACTCTATCATATGGCAGCCCCTCTCTCTCCCCTATTATTTCAACTCACAAATCCATCAAATAATGTGACATTCGCACAAGAAATGAGACCATGAGTCACCCATGAGGTACATGTCTCATTTAATGCACAAAATGATGATTTAAGCTCACAATTTCCATTTTTAAACATTAATCCAAATGTTTACAACAATAAAAAGATACGACAATATCTAAAGTAAACTCGTGACGGATCACAAGGATACCCCTCACCTGTATATACATACCTGCATCCGCATTCCGACTGAATGCGAATGCGATGAGACTAAAGTAATCCAACAAATCTAATACTAGGATCCGGCTTAAACCAAAGACCACTAGTATGATCCGCCCGATCATGATCCATGCACTACTGTATGTATATGATCGAACCCTGCCATAAATCATACGGCCTCTACAACATTTCTCCTGAAACTTGAAAATTGTCTGTGGGGGACTCTAAAGACTCGTCAATACTTTGGCTGTGGATTTAACCACTAGCACGTCAGAGATACTAGCTGTACGTAACCGGCTACCATGTATTGACCAAAAGGGAGGTCGATGAGAGAACTCATCCTGACACCCTACTGATCCTGTCAGTGACAATATCCGTACAGTCCGGTCCGTTCGTCTATGAGCATCGCATGGCAGGCCTAGGGGGTTGGTAAAAGTCAGACCCCCAAAAGCGGTACAAGTCGTGTCGGAGTGTAGCCCAGAACATCCTGAGATACTTGTAGGGTTCCTAGGCACACTAATGAGGTCTCACAAGGCATCAACCATGCCAATTTCAAAAATTACAAGTGCCGAGAAACCCTAATACGGATCGTTAACTAGATTTTAGGCGAAACTAGCAACTAGTTAACAACTTAACTAAGTGAACGGAAATACAACCTTTGTAGATCCGGTTCTCCACCTCCATAGCACCATGATGAAGTCTCCTTGCTGTCCAAATCGAATCCCGAGCTCTAGCGTCGGCTTCATCGGAGAAATGGGCGGGCTTGGTCGTCGACTTCAATGCCGAAGATGATCTACGTCGAGGCAACACTAGATCAAGCTCCAACTTCACCAAGCCATGAAACTTGTGAAGAAAACACCCTATACTACTTGGCAAGTGGTAGAGGATGAATAAATAGGAAGTGGGTTCACTTTAGAATTGGATTTCTCACTCTTTTTCTCAAGTTGCCATTGTTGGTAGCAAGCTTCTTCATTTTCAAGAAGAAGAAGAAGAAGATAATATATGATAAGTATTTTATAAAATATAAAATAAAAGGAATACTTATCATATAGCAACCATGGTCAAGTGTAGAGAATGAACTAGGGTTAAATGGAATGGTTAGGGTTAAGCATGAAAACAAAAAAGGTCACTTAGTCAAAGTTTCATGAAGCTTCAACTAGCAAACAAAGAAAGCCTCCATTCATTTATTTTGCAAAAATAAATAAACAAAATAAATGAATAAGTAAATCAAAACCCTAACCATTACACAACCATGGTTTAATCATACACTTAACAAAGTATGCATGTATCATCAAACATGATACAAACAAGTGCACAAAAATATATCACATATACAATGTGCACATCAAGTGAGAAAATCCTTTTAAAGTGAACCTATACCAGTTAATGCAAAGTAATATATCAAATATATAATTATACATTAAATCATTAAATCAACACTTGATTTAACGATCCGGTCATATCGCATATGACCGACTAATATCCAATGTATCGGCTTATCGAATCAATCCCCGATTCGATAACTAGGTTATATCGCATACAACCAATCGATACATTTATCGCTCGAATAGAATACGGTATCACATACACGCATTATTGTAGGTCCCGCACATATCTCATATGCGCTCCTATTTCGTTTCGCTTGAGCCAGGAAACCTCTGTGTAGGACTCTAAAGACTCGTCAATACGCCGGCAGCAGGTGATGATCATATCAAACACCCACAAGCCGCAAGCGGTCTGCTAAACGTAACGGCCACCCGGGTATTGAGCGATCAGAAGATCGACGAGCAAGCCCGCTCACACTCCTGTGAATCCAACCAGTAACACTTACCGTACAGTCCGGTTAGTTCGTCTGATATGTCGCATATCTCGCCTAGGGGTGGTAAACGTCAGACCCCAATAGCTCGATAAGTCGTGTCGATATGAGGTCTATAACAGTTTGAGAAACTACTGGTAACACTTACCAGTAAATCTCAGCAACCCTGGCCAGGGATTTCCGGTTATAGCCAATCGAACACAGCGCAACATCAACTCCCTATACCGGGAGAGACGAATCCCCTCCTATCGCTCATTGCCTCCATGTGATTCGGGACTGTACCCAAAAGCCACCGTTTTGCACGCCCTCTTGGACGTGGTAAGGTGGAAATTAAAGCACAGTAGGAACCACACAAGACTCTATGACGATCTTGGGTCAACAGACTACTCTGTACCAGTGTCACCAGAGAACTGCCATCTGACATAAGGTATAATACCATCTGGGAGTTCTCGGCGAGTCCGTCCAGTGTACCCAGTCTCCACTGAGCACCCGTATATCATCTCTGATGTCAAACACCAATGGATATGGGATCATCCATGGCCCATCTGTATGGGTCGAGAAGGTATACGCTAGTCTACACTGGTATATCGATGCCCCGTCTCGATACACCCACGACTAGGGACCTTGAAAGATGTACTTATGGACTACCATGTCCCCACTAGTATGATCTGCATCATAGTCCAGGTAGTCAAGTACACATCCTAAGGGCTTTACCAACATGTAACAGAGAGACAATCAGTATACACGTTAAGGTAAAGAGCAACCAGATAGCATACTATCATGTCGAGCAAGAAAGTCCTCCCTATATATATCCAAGCATCCACTACAATATACATCCTATGTATAGTAATGGCTTCTAGGGCATACATATAACTAACAATCTCCCACTTGCACTAGGGCCATCTGATAACAGTGGTTGCAGTATCTCATACTCAACCATCCCATAAAAGTCTCTCTCTGGGAAAATGCCTTTGTGAGTGGATCCGCCGTGTTGTCCGCTGAGTCTACTCTCCTAACCTTGATCCCCTAGGAGATCAACCATCTCCATGATCAGGTGATACTGCCTTAGAATATGTCTGGATCACTGATGGGACGGACGTTCTTTGGCATAAGTCACAGCTCCATTGTCTCACAATGGGAGGAACGTAGTTCATCTCATGAACCAATATACACCCAAACAGCCTCTTTGGTAGCATCTTAAGTAGCAATGTATCTAGCCTTTATCGTCTAGTATGCCACGGTATCTAGCTTGGAACTTTTCCAACATACCGTCCCTTTAATGAGGGTAAAGACAATGCCTGCGACTGACTTTCAGTCGTTCTTATCACCCTGGAAACCTTCCAGTGATTCTCCCCAGGATCGATTGATACCATCTCACTACAACTAGTGAGAATCCTAACATCCAATTAGATCTATCTCATAGATCCAAAACCTAGGATTTAGGAGGCATCATTAAATCCTATATGGAGAATCCTTGTGATGAGCGGAGATTGACCGAGTGTAGCATAGGAAACTCCTTTCTTATCAAGAGTATGACATCCACGTACTCTACGAGGATCACCACCATACTCCTTACTACCTTTTTGTTTATACAAGGTTCATCTACCATTTTGATGATGTCAAACTCTTTGACTAATCCATCAAAACAGATGTTCTAACTCCGCGATGCCTGCTTTATCACATAAACCATCTTGCACACGTTTCCGCTGCTCCCACTGTCTACGAAGCCCTCTGGTTGTGTACTTATAGACGCCCTCTTCTAAAACATCATTTAGAAAAGCAGTCATGACACCCAACCGCCAGATATCGTAGTCATGGTATGTAGCCGTGGCAAGTAGGATCTGAATGGACTTAAGCATAGCTCCTTAGAAAAGGTTTCATCATGATCCATACCTGGTTAATGATGCAAACCTTTAACAAGTCTACCTTTGAAAGTCTCAACTTTTCCATATACACCAAGTAATCTTCTCAAGATATACTTGCTCCTGATGAGGATTTAACCCTTCAGATAAAGCAACTAAAGTCCATACTTTGTTGGTGTATAAGGATTCCATTTCAGATCACTAAGCATCCAGCCATTCTTACAGAGTCCCACTCCTGATGGCCAGCTCGAAACTAGTTGGGTCATCATCTCATGATGCAATCCTCGCTCCCATTGTCATAGAGAAACCGAAATATCTTTCAGGTGGGTGAGGAACCCTACTAGATCGGCGGAGAGGCCGAGGTTCGTTGGAATCTACTGAATCCTTTGGTTCTACCAAATCATCTGCTGTTGTTTGTATAGCTGGAACCTTTCCAGTTGTACATAACAGACCTTGCCTCGAGCTTGTCCGGATTATGCTTTTAGACATAGCCCGGACAACCCAAAATCTTAACCAACTTAAGATATGGGCTCTTCCCTTTCCATATCACATATGAAGCGGTAGGCAACTGATTTGATTGGAACCCAATTCAATTGGTATGCAGCTTCTCAAGTGCATAACTCCCAAAAGGAAATAGGAAACACAGTAGTACTCATCATAGAGCACACCATATCACATAGGGTGCTATTGCTCCGCCCCGATATACCATCGTGCTATGGTGTATACGGAGGAGTAATGCTGAGAGAGAATCTTATTCTCCTTTAGAATAATCCAGGATTTCCGTGCTCAAGTATTCTCCTCCTCGATCTCATCAAAGGACATAATACTTATACCCGTGTTTTGGTTTTCTACTTCTAAATCATATTCTGTGAATATCTCAAAAGGTTCGGACTTGTGTTTCAACAGGAACATATGTCTGAATCTTGAGAGATTATCAGAGAATGTAACGAAGTACAAAGAACCAGTCCTGGCATATGTAGACAGGGGACCTTACATACATCAACATGTATCATCCCAAGAGTTTACTAACTCTTTCTCTGTTTCCAGTAAACAGAGCTATGGTCATCGTATCTTTGTGACATGACTGGCAAGTTTCATAAGATGTAAATTCAAACAGATTAAATATGCATCTAAATGTAACTTCAGCTAGTCAGGTCGCATTGATATGACCTAGTCTACAATACCTCAAGAAAAATTCGTTCATTTCTGAACTCATCCTTTTGTGTGTGTTCTGTATACTAAGAACTGTAGTTTGATTTAGAACATCAACGCTTTTAGATAACGTGCCTGATCCGATCAACTTTTGATATAGGAAATGTTCAAAACATTATCCATCAATACAAAATTTTATCATTTCTTTACTAATAAAGAGACTGATATGATTTTGTATATCAGGTTCGGTATCTAATAGTATTTGTTAAGAATCAATGTATTTGTAATACAAGGTGACAGTGACCAACAGACTTGGCTGCAACACTTGCCCCGTTTTCTGCCTTATGAAACTTATCACCCGTTCTCAGTTCTCTACCTTTCTGTAGCCCTATGTAACAGATTACATATTTGGGATCCCGATCTGGTATCACATACCCAGGACGTAAAGGATACTGAGAAACAGTTCTTTGTAATGAACACACCCGAAGATGATGCATCATCATGCACTCTCTTCGTTTGGGCGGCACGGGAATTTTGGTAATCCCCAATTTCCTGCTCTTTCTTATAACAATTATAAGTTGGAGCGGGACCAACGTTCCCCAGCTCAGTATAACAAGCGGGTTCGGTCAATACATACGTATTATTATCTTTATTAAGGCGTGATATGGTTGCTACCTGGAGAGAGAGAGAAGAAAACACTCAGCGTGCGCTCTTGCAAGAATAGATTGGTTATTATTTTATCTAATCAGGATGGCTCCCACTGGTTTTTATCAAATCTTCTTTCAAACCCTAAAAGGAAAGACTAGCCGGGATTAATTACACACTACAAGTTTTCCAATCTTTCAGCCAGGCTAGTGTCGGTACTTTGAGGGAGGTCCCCCGTGCTTTCGCACGAACCTAATTAATGTAAACCTCATTTTCCCAGAGGCGTAACCCCGTTGACACCTTTCTAGACACCTACTTGATCGGCTAATTGTAATGTGTAAAACTCTCCCAGGAGTAACAATTACTCGCAGTGGGTATCGGGATCCAACTATCTCATAGAAGGTATGCAATCTCATTGCAAATTTCAACACTTGAAATTCCCGATAATATTTTGCCTCTAGCACCCTATGACCTTGACGGAGGTCAACAAACCATAGGCTACTAGTCAAGTTCAACCCGTAATTTCTTGATCGAATTAAACCCACCCGCATGACTCTTGACGGAGGTCAACAAGGCCGCACGACTACCCTAATCCAATCTGCATCATATGCATAAAGAGATAAATACTAGTTAGCTACCGCACACTACGCCTTGACGGAGGTCAACAAACGTAGCACGAATACTAAATAGGAGTTATCTGAAATAACGGAGGGCTACGACAGGTTTTTCTGAAAACCTATTGCGTAATGAACTTGATATCGTTGTAGAATCAAATGATTTTAAAATGGAGTGCTTTTGAGGCTTTTCTAGTTTTGATAAAGGAGTCACTCCCGGTGAAGTGATCGTCGGTCCTTTCCTCGTCGAATGAGGTGCGAGATATATCATATATATCACTGTGCAAAGCAAAACTCTTAAAAGCAATCAAAAGACAAACCGAGTGTGTAGCATCTGCCAGTTATTGCTAAAGGAGTCACTCCCGGTGAAGGGATCTCGGTCCTTTCCTTATCGAATAAGGTGCAGGATATATCATATATACTGCTGTGCAAAGCAAGAACTGTAGCTACCTGTTTTATTTTTGAAATTCGATTCTACAACATCTTTAGGTTTCTTTTACTTTCATTAATCACATTAATGAAGTCCCATCATTTAAGTACTTAAACATCACAGATAAATACGACGTACACTTATGCCATCCGCATTCGCCTCGATGTCCCCTCGTGCACCGTTTGGTTAGGTAACTAACGGCAGAGCGGGGCAGGGTTAGCGCGGGTGTAAAACATAAGTAACGCCTATATAATATATCATATATACTATATAAAGTATCCATCACAGAACATATCATGATCACATCACAGATATCGCAGCAGAAGAAACATATGAAATATTGGATATACTAGGACGTCCGTGTTTTCAATACGAGCCAGTATAAAACACGGATTCCACGGTCGCGATGAATAGCCAAACCCACACCCCTAGACCCCTATGAGAGCGGCAAGCAACCCTACCAATTCTAGAGTTAGGAGACCCGGACTCGACTCCTCGAGTTGGTCTCCCACAGGACTCCAGAACCCGGTTACTTGTGCTCCCCTTCTTGGGTCTATCCTAGTGCGGAAAAGTAAATAATATACAGAGGGTGACATCTTCCGCAACCTGGAAGTGCCCCAATAAAAGAATATTACATACAAGTTTTTACATGAATGAAAATGAAAAACACTCATCTCACATAAAAAACCCCCGGCTATTCAAACACGACGATCCAATATAATATATCCAGCAACACATAACATCACATGTCATCAACGTAAGTAAATATGCGCATCCCAATTGTCGTTGACATATAGCAACGAAACCGGCGATATCACATATTACACTTACGGTCACAGAAACGAAAGTGTAAAACTACAACAGTTGGAATCTGCAACCTTCATAGACATCGCATGCCTAATCAAATGAAATACTTAGACATCGCATGCCTAACAATTATAAACCCCGCATTTTAGTCTCATTATCGAAAACATTTTTCAATATCAAGTCGGGCAATTCAACAAGATTCCCGATATCCTGATCGAATGCTCGTCGCAAATTTTAGTAGGCGGCCGCACCCCCGACGCCGTCGACAAAGTGCACCAAGGCGGAACACCGCTGCCGCGAGCACCCGAACGGATGCTTTCGGCGACGGGGTTCTCCTACAGTCACTTGGTCGGGGCTATGGAGTGAGGCTGTCTATTAAGTTTACCGGCGAGTATCCGCGTACGCTACGTGATTGCGACGGACTTTTGATCACATCAAAATTCCGTGGCAACCGATCAAGTGAGACTAAAGTACTATGTTTATAACATTCATGTTAGTTATCTCATAACTATTTGTGAATTCCAAATATTGTATCACATTCCGGATAAATAAAAATGTTAAACTTTCCGATCGAACAATCGAACACCCAAGTTTTCCCGAAACAGATCAACACATGAAATAAGTTTAAAAACATTCACTTCATGCCTCAGTAGCAACGGTCCAGCCGTAGAAGGGTCAAGCCAACGCCTCACATGTGGCACGCCGTACTACCCCAAACCCTAAGGTTCAAAGGGCAGTTCAAGACGGTCACATAATCGAGTTAAGGTTTGTTGTCTTCTAGAGGGTCCATCGCGTTACTTGCACTACTTAGAACGTCTTTAAACCACGGAAAAATCCAACACATGGAAATTTCCCGACAGGGGAAAAATTGGGTATTTATATCCGGTCGAACTTTTTAACATATTCAAAAATTATCCGGAAAACACCTAGACAAAGTTTGATAATCCGATCGAATAATCGAATCCCCAAAACAACCCCAGAAAAAATCAACTGTTGAGTAAAATATAAAAATTTCCAGAAGACTCAGCACTTCAAGACAAGAATTACTGTGAAAGCCACGTGGTCTAACTCACCAAAATGGCCGCGGAACCGCCGCGAAACCCAGGGTGGGACCGCGGTTCCGCGGCTCTTTGGTCGAGTTAGCATCACGTGCTTCACAGTAACTCATAGAATTCCCTGCTGAATTTTTTGGCAATTTTTAATTCACAAAAATCCAAATTTTCAGAAAATTTCCAGAGAGCAATTTGAGTTAGGGTTTCGATGTTCATTCGGATTTCAAACGTCGTCTACACTTCGCCTAAGATTCTTGCTAGGCTCTGATACCACTGTAGGGTTCCTAGGCACACTAATGAGTTCCCACAAGGCATCAACCATGCCAATTTCAAAAATTACAAGTGCCGAGAAACCCTAATACGGATCGTTAACTAGATTTTAGGCGAAACTAGCAACTAGTTAACAACTTAACTAAGTGAACGGAAATACAACCTTTGTAGATCCGGTTCTCCACCTCCATAGCTCCATGATGAAGTCTCCTTGCTGTCCAAATCGAATCCCGGGCTCTAGCGTCGGCTTCATCGGAGAAATGGGCGGGCTTGGTCGTCGGCTTCGATGCCGAAGATGATCTACGTCGAGGCAACACTAGATCAAGCTCCAACTTCACCAAGCCATGAAACTTGTGAAGAAAACACCCTATACTACTTGGCAAGTGGTAGAGGATGAACAAATAGGAAGTGGGTTCACTTTAGAATTGGATTTCTCACTCTTTTTCTCAAGTTGCCATTGTTGGTAGCAAGCTTCTTCATTTTCAAGAAGAAGAAGAAGAAGATAATATATGATAAGTATTTTATAAAATAGAAAATAAAAGGAATACTTATCATATATCAACTATGGTCAAGTGTAGAGAATGAACTAGGGTTAAGTGGAATGGTTAGGGTTAAGCATGAAAACAAAAAAGGTCACTTAGTCAAAGTTTCATGAAGCTTCAACTAGCAAACAAAGAAAGCCTCCATTCATTTATTTTGCAAAAATAAATAAACAAAATAAATGAATAAGTAAATCAAAACTCTAACCATTACACAACCATGGTTTAATCATACACTTAACAAAGTATGCATGTATCATCAAACATGATACAAACAAGTGCACAAAAATATATCACATATACAATGTGCACATCAAGTGAGAAAATCCTTTTAAAGTGAACCTATACTAGTTAATGCAAAGTAATATATCAAATATATAATTATACATTAAATCATTAAATCAACACTTGATTTAACGATCCGGTCATATCGCATATGACCGACTAATATCCAATGTATCGGCTTATCGAATCAATCCTCGATTCGATAATTAGGTTATATCGCATACAACCAATCGATACATTTATCGCGAGAATAGAATACGGTATCACATACACGCATTATTCTCGGTCCCGCACATATCTCATATGCGCTCCTATTTCGTTTCGCTTGAGCCAGGAAACCTCTGTGTAGGACTCTAAAGACTCGTCAATACGCCGGCAGCAGGTGATGATCATATCAAACACCCACAAGCCGCAAGCGGTCTGCTAAACGTAACGGCCACCCGGGTATTGAGCTATCAGAAGATCGACGAGCAAGCCCGCTCACACTTCTGTGAATCCAACCAGTAACACTTACCGTACAGTCCGGTCAGTTCGTCTGATATGTCGCATATCTCGCCTAGGGGTGGTAAACGTCAGACCCCAATAGCTCGATAAGTCGTGTCGATATGAGGTCTATAGAAGTTTGAGAAACTACTGGTAACACTTACCAGTAAATCTCAGCAACCCTGGCCAGGGATTTCCGGTTATAGCCAATCGAACACAGCGCAACATCAACTCCCTATACCGGGAGAGACGAATCCCCTCCTATCGCTCATTGCCTCCATGTGATTCGGGACTGTACCCAAAAGCCACCGTTTTGCACGCCCTCTTGGACGTGGTAAGGTGGAAATCAAAGCACAGTAGGAACCACACAAGACTCTATGACGATCTCGGGTCAACAGACTACTCTGTACCAGTGTCACCAGAGAACTTCCATCTGACGTAAGGTATAATACCATCTGGGAGTTCTCGGCGAGTCCGTCCAGTGTACCCAGTCTCCACTGAGCACCCGTATATCATCTCTGATGTCAAACACCAATGGATATGGGATCATCCATCGTCCATCTGTATGGGTCGAGAAGGTATACGCTAGTCTACACTGGTATATCGATGCCCCGTCTCGATACACCCACGACTAGGGACCTTGAAGGATGTTCTTATGGACTACCATGTCCCCACTAGTATGATCTGCATCATAGTCCAGGTAGTCAAGTACACATCCTAAGGGCTTTACCAACATGTAACAGAGAGACAATCAGTATACACGTTAAGGTAAAGAGCAACCAGATAGCATACTATCATGTCAAGCAAGAAAGTCCTCCCTATATATGTCCAAGCATCCACTACAATATACATCCTATGTATAGTAATGGCCTCTAGGGCATACATATAACTAACAATACTACTGGAATACCTACCAGTAAATCTCCTGCCTTGGCCAAGGACTTCGTGTAATGGCTCTCCTAGACACAGCGCGATCTCACCCCCAATACCGAGAGAGACGAAACCCCTGTCGATCCGCTCACTGCCTCCATGTGGCTCGGGACTGTACCCAACTAAAACCTGTTTGCATGACTCCTTTGAGTCGTGGTAGGGTAGTAATCAAATCACAGTGGGAACACACACGAGACAAATGACGATCTCAGGTCAATGAACTAACCTGTACACATGTCACCAGGGAACTGCTATATGACGTCAGGTATAATACCAACTAGCTTGTTCCCGGCGAGTCCTGTCCGGTGTAATCATAAACCAATGTGCATCTGTATACATCTTAGGTGAACCAACTGACACCAATGGCTTGTGAGACCGGCCACCGCCCCTCGTCGGGGTCTCGACTGTATACACGACTACTAATGGAGTATCGATGCCCAGTCTCGAAAACTCCCACGACTAGGGACCACTTTAAGGATGTGCTTATAGACCCCAGCTCCCATATATATGATCGCCATCATACTGTTGGCCGTCAAGCAAGAATCCTATGGGCTCTATCAAAGTGCAATAGTGACCTATAATGTCACCTAAAGCATGTACACGATGATAAAGATAAACCAGATAGCATACTATCATCTTGAGTAAAACTGTCCTACCGGTATAGGTCCTCCCTCAATCATTGCAATCACGTGCCTGTGATCCAATAATTGACTCTGAGGGCACTATATGCAACACTACTTTCATGGTATCAGAGCCAAGCTAGAACATTAGGATAGACTATTATATCTTGTAGCGACGTTAAAAATCCGCCGTTTTTGTCGCGCAAAAACTGCAGATAAAAACAGTTTGCAAAATAATGTTTTGAGTTGTTTGCATACCCCGCGGGCTCACGGTTTGAACCGAGAAGCCGCGGCGTAGAGCATGCGCACTCCGGGGACAGCCCCGGGGGACCAGAGGACGGACCCACACTCCAAGACCACCATAAGGTGGCCTTGGGGGTGGGTGACCCGAGAGCACCCCAACTGGGTGCTCTCGGGTCTGCCTTCCCTTAGGGGCCACTTCGATGTGGCCCCTTGGTGTGGGTACCCCCCGGAGGTCTCCCATTCGATAGTTAATTTTGGGATCTTCACCTCCGTGAAGATTCGGACGGGTTTTGAGTTTGTTTCGACTCTCGGATTGGTTTAAAACGATCGGTTTTGGAATTTAGCTCCCTGGATTTTTCATGTCTTGGAAAAATTGGTTTAGTTTGCTAATTGCATGCGAAATTCTAATGTCGCAGTTACTTTACAAGCTTTGTGAAGTGTGATACAATTATTCGAATCCGTATTAATTGTTTTTATGAAAACTAGTTAGTATATTGTAAACCTAGACGTTTAGTCTCAATTGATCGATTTCCACGAAGTTTTGATTCGGATCAAAACACCGTCGCAATTGCGTATTGTATGCGATCACTAAGTCGGGAATCTTATTGAATTATCTGACAACCAATTGAAAAGATTTTTCAATTTGAGACTAAAATGCATGTTTTATAAGTTAGGCATGAAATCCGGAATATGAGATATTCCGGGTTTATGATGTCTAAGGATATTGCGGATTCTAATTATTGTAGTTTTCTGTTTTCTTTTCTGCAACCGTAAGTGTAATATGTGGGGTATCCCAATCTCGTTGCTATATGTCAACAAGTTTTAGGGATACACATATTTGCTTACGTTGATGATATGTGATATCATGTGTTGTTGTTGATATGATTTATTGGATCATCGTGAAAGAATAGCCGGGGGGTTCTATGTGAGATGAGAGTTTTTATTTTCATTCATGTAAAATCTGTATGTAATATTCTTTTATTGGGGCACTTCCGGGTTGAGGATGATGTCACCACTGTTGTATATGCAGGGTTCCCTAGGTCTCCGCTGGGTTTCGAGAGGCATCGTCCATGCCAATTTTAAAAATTTTTCGTATAAAGAACCCTAACCTAGAATCTTAACTAGAGATTTAGACGAAACAATAATATAAACAACATTACATACAAACTGAACAAGGAATACAACCTTTGTAGACCGGTCCTTCACTTCAATTGCTCCGTGTAGTAGTCCCTTCGCTCCAAGTAGTGAACTCCCGGACTCTAGAAAGGCTCTACAAGATGAATGGAACAAGCTTACTTGAAGTCTTCGAGGCCGAAGATGATCTACATCGAGGAGACACAAACCTTAGCTACCTCTTCACTAAATTACTGTTTAGTGAAGCAAACACCCTAAACTAAATGGCGAGTATAGTAGAGGATGATGAAGTATGAATTTTTCTCACTTTAGATTTATTTTTCTCACAATATTTCTTCATCTCTCCAAACTCTAGAAAGCTTTTGGAGATGATGAAGAAGATGAAGTGGAGATGAGAATGAAACTCATGAGGTGAGAATAGCAACCATGGGTGAGTTTATGTCATACACTAAATCATGTAGAGACTAAACTATGGCTAAGGATAATGGTTGGGTTAATAAATATCTTAGGTAAAACAAAACTAGTGGACTAAGTCAATGGGCTTAACAAGATTCTCCAAGCTTCAAGACATGACAAAATTCCAACCAATTTTGAATTTCTTAAATAAATAAAAACCCTAGATTATCATAACCATGGTGTAAGAATCACACACCCATGTTGCATGTGGCATCAAGCATGACACAAAAAAATGTACATTAATATATATCACATATATACTATATGCACACAAGTGAGAAAAAGAAATGTTTAAGTGAGATAATATTAGTTAATGTAATTCAATATATCAAATATATAAATATACATTAAATTATTAAATCGACACTTGATTTAATAATCCGGCTATATCACATACAACCGGCTAATATCAAATGTAACAACTTATCGAATCAACACTTGATCCGATAACCCGGCCATATCACATATAACCGTCCGATATCACATATCACGATAATAAAATGCGGTATCACATACGCGGATTAATCTCGGTCCCGTACATGTCACATATGTGCTCCTACTTCGTTTCGCTTGAGCCATGAAACCTCTTTGTAGGACTCTAAAGACTCGTCAATACGCCGGCAGTAGGTGGTGATCATATCAGTCACCTACAAGCCGCAAGCGGTCTGCTAAACGTAATGGCCACCCGGGTATTGAGCGATAAATAGATCAACAAGCAAGCCTGCTTATACTCCTACGAATCCAATTAGTAACACTACCGTAAAGTCCGGTCTTTTCGTCTGATATGTCGCATATCACAGCCTGGGGGTGGTAAAAAATCAGACCCCAATAACCTGATAAGTCATGCCGATTCAAGGTCCATAAGGGTTCGAGAAACTACTAATAACACTTACCAGTAGATCTCAGCAACCCTGGCCAGGGATTACCTGTTATGGCCAATCAAGCATAGCGCAACATCAACCCCAATTACCGGGAGATACGAAATCCCCTCCTATCGCTCATTGCCTCCATATGACTCGGGACTGTACCTAAAAACAACTGTTTTGCATGATCTCTTGAACGTTGTAAGGTAGAAATCAAAGCACAGTGGGAATCACACAAGACTCTATGTCGATCTCGGGTCGACAGACTAACCTGTACCAGTGTCACCAAAGAACTGCTATCTGACAATAGGTATAATACCATCTAGGAGTTCTCGGTGAGTCCATTTTGTGTACCCAGTCTCCACTGAGCACCCGTATACCATCTCTGATGTCAAACACCAATGGATATGGGATCACCTATCGCCCATCATATGGGTCGAGAAATGTATACGCTAGTCTATTCTGGAGTATCGATGCCCCATCTCGATACTCCCACAACTAGGAACAATTGAAGGATGTACTTACCGACTACCTCTGCCCCACCAGTATGATCTGCATCATAATCCTGATAGTCAAGTACTCATCCTAAGGGCTTTATCAACATGAAATAAAGAGACAATAAGTGCACATGTTAAGATAAAAAGCAATCGGATAGCATACTAACATGTCGAGCAAGAAAGTCGTCCCTATATATGTCCAAGCATCCATTAGAATATACATCACATGTATAATAATGGCCTCTAAGGCATACATATAACTAACAGTATATTATTTACTTTTCCACATTAGTATAGACCCAAGGTGGGGAGCACAAGTAACCGAGTTCTAGAGTCCAGTGGGAGGCCATCTCAAGGAGTTGAGACCGGGTCTCCTAACTCTAGAATTGGCAAGGTTACTTACCGCTCTCGTAGGGGTCTAGGGATGTGGGTTTTTCTATTCATCATGACTGTGGAATCCGTGTTTTACATTACTGGCTAGATTTAAAACACGGACGTCCTAGTATATCCAATATTTCATATATTGCTTCTGCTGCTTGATTCTGTAATACTGATTATATAACTTTGTAAGACGAATGTAATATTATATATATGATATGTAATAAACGTTGCTTATGTTTTGCACCTGCGTTAGTCCAGCCCCCGCTCTACCGGTAGTTAAGTAACCTAACGGTG
Organism: Agapanthus africanus; assembly: GCA_030015575.1. NCBI lineage: Eukaryota > Viridiplantae > Streptophyta > Magnoliopsida > Asparagales > Amaryllidaceae > Agapanthus > Agapanthus africanus. The sequence goes on from CM057346.1 coordinate 365,209,456, forward strand.
CATGATAGGGCCAAGTGGCGAATGCGGATGGCATAAGCGTACGTTATTTTTTCATTTCATTTTTATGTGATGTTTAGGAAACACTAATTGATGGGAATTCATTAATGAGATTAATGAAAAGAAAGAAACCAAAAGATGTTGTAGAATCAAATTTTCAAAAAGGGTAGCTCTAGTTTTTTGCGTTGCATAGTGGTATTCCTTGATGAATATCCAACACCCAATTCGATGAGGAAAGAGCAGAGATCCCTTCACCGGGAGTGACCTCTTTAGCGAAACTAGCAAATGCTAAAATCCACTCGGTTTTGTCTTTTGATTGCTTCTCTAGTTCTTGCTTTGCATAGTTGTATTCATGAATATCCTGCACCTCATTCGATGAGGAAAGAGCCGAGATCCCTTCACCGGGAGTGACCACTTTAACAAAACTAGCAAAAGCCTAAAAAACAATCATTTTCAAAATCATTAGATTCTACAAACGATATCAAGTTCATTACGCTCATGGTTTTCTTAAAAACCTGCGTAGCCCTCCGTCATTTTAGATAAGTGCTATTTTAGTATTCGTGCTACGGTTGTTTATCCTCCGTCAAGGCGTAGTGTGCGGTAGCTGATTAGTACTTATCTGTAGCATGTGATGCGATTGAATTCGGGTAGTCATATGGCGTTGTTTGGCCTCCGTCAAGGGTTGGGCAAGTGGGTCTAATTCAATCAAGAAATGAACGGGTTGAACTTGACTAGCGGCTTATGGGTTGTTTGGCCTCTGTCAAGGACATCGGACGCTAGGGGTAAAAATTATTATCGGGAATTTCAAGTGTTGAAATTTGTAATGAGATTGCATACCTTCTATGTAATTGTTGGATCCCGATACACACTGCGAGTAAGAGTTACTCATGGGAGAATTTTGCACTTAATAATTATCTAATCCAGTAGGTGTCTAGAATGGTGTCAATGGGGTTATGCCTATAGGAAAATGAGGTTTATTTTAATTAGGTCTGTGCGAAAGCACGGGAAACCTCCCTCGGAGTACCGATACCTGCCTGGCCAAACGATTGGCGAACCTGCAAGGTGTAATTAATCCCGGCTAATCTTACCTTTTAGTGTTTGAAGGAAGATTTGATAAAACCAGTGGGAGCCATCCTGATTAGATAAGATAATAACCAATCTAATCATGCAAAGAGAGCACGCTAACGCGTTTCCTTCTCTCTCTCTCTCTCTCCAGGAAGCAACCAATGTCATGCCTTAATCAAGATAATAATATGGATGTATTGACCGAACCTTCCTTTTATACAGGGCTAGGGAACGTTGGTCCCGCTCCATCTTATGACTGTCATAAGTCTGAGCAAAGGATAGGGGAATATCAGGATTCTTGTGCCACCCGTACGAAGAAAAATCATGTTGATGCATCTTCTTCGGGTGTGTTCGTTACCGAGAACTGTTTCTCAGTTTGTTCTACGTCTAAGGTATTGGATACCGGATCAGGATCCCACGTATGTAATTTGTTACATGGGCTAAAAAAAGGTGGAGAACTGGGAAAAGGTGATAAATCCCTAACAGTAGGAAAATGGTGCAATTGTTGCCGCCAAAGCAGTTGGCGATTATCACCTTGCATTACCAACTGGTAATACATTGATTCTAAATGACTGTTACTACGTACCAAAGATGATGTGAAACATTATATCGGTTTCTTTGCTAATTAAAAAAGGATATAATCTCACATTAGAGGATAATGTTATGAACATTTTCTAGAATCAAGTGTTGATTGGATCTGGTACGTTATTGTTAGTTATATGTATGCCCTAGAGGCCATTACTATACATAGGATGTATATTGTAGTGGATGCTGGGACATATATAGGGAGGACTTTCTTGCTCGACATGATAATATGCTATCTGGTTGATCTTTACCTTAACGTGTATACTGATTGTCTCTCTGTTACATGTTGGTAAAGCCCTTAGGATCTGTACTTGACTACCTGGACTATGATGCGGATCATACTAGTGGGGACATGGTAGTCCATAAGTACATCCTTCAAAGTCCCTAGTCGTGGGTGTATCGAGACGGGGCATCGATATACCAGAGTAGACTAGCGTATACCTTCTCGACCCATACAGATGGGCGATGGATGATCCCATATCCATTGGTGTTTGACATCAGAGATGATATACGGGTGCTCAGTAGAGACTGGGTACACTGGACGGACTCGCCGAGAACTCCCAGATGGTATTATACCTCACGTCAGATGGCAGTTCTCTGGTGACACTGGTACAGAGTAGTCTGTTGACCCGAGATCTTCATAGAGTCTTGTGTGGTTCCCACTGTGCTTTGATTTCCATCTTACCACGTCCAAGAGGGCGTGCAAAACGGTGGTTTTTGGGTACAGTCCCGAGTCACATGGAGGCAATGAGCGATAGGAGGGGATTCGTCTCTCCCGGTATAGGGAGTTGATGTTGCACTGTGTTCGATTGGCTATAACAGGAAGTCCCTGGCCAGGGCTGCTCAGAGAATTGCTGGTAAGTGTTACCAGTAGTTTCTCGACCCGTTATGAGCCTCATATCGACACGACTTATCGAGCTATTGGGGTCTGACGTTTACCACCCCTAGGCGAGATATGCGACATATCAGACGATCAGACCGGACTGTACGGTAGTGTTACTGGTTGGATTCACAGGAGTATGAGCGGGCTTGCTCGTCGATCTTCTGATCGCTCAATACCCGGGTGGCCGTTACGTTTAGCAGACCGCTTGCGGCTTGTGGGTGTTTGATATGATCATCACCTGCTGCCGGCGTATTGACGAGTCTTTAGAGTCCTACACAGAGGTTTCCTGGCTCAAGCGAAACGAAATAGGAGCGCATATGAGATATGTGCGGGACCGAGAATAATACGTGTATGTGATACCGTATTACATTCTCGCGATGAATGTGTCGTATGGTTATATGCGATATAACCTAGTTATAGAATCGAGGGTTGATTCGATAAGACGATACATTGGATACTAGTAGGTTATATGCGATATGACCGGATCGTTAAATCAAGTGTTGATTTAATGATTTAATGCATAATTATATATTTGATATATTACTTTGCGTTAACTAGTATTGGTTCACTTTAAATGGATTTTCTCACTCGGATTGTACACATTGTATATGTGATATACTTTTGTGCACTTCATTGTATCATGTTTGATGATACATGTTATGCTAGGGTTTTTGTGTAAAGATCAAACCATGGTTACAAGATTATGGTTAGGGTTTTGTTTTATTCACTTATTTATTTATCCATTTCTTTTGGAAAATAAATGGAAAGGAGAAAAGAATGGTGGCTTAATTTGGAGTTTAGTTGAAGCTTCATGAAACTTTGATCAAGTCAACCATTCTTATCTCATCCTTAACCCTAACCATTCCCACTAACCATGATTCATTCTCTACACTTGACTAGAGTTAATATTATGATAAGTATTGTTATTCTTTTCTTTTTTGAATTATCTTATCACAATATTCTTCTTCTTCTTCATCTTCTTTCATGAAGAAAAAGCTTTCTTCATCAATGGTGATTGATGATAAAGAGTGAGAAATCCAATTCTAAATTGAACCCACTTCCTATATCTTCATCCTCTACCTCTTGCCAAGTAGTAGAGTGTGTTTTCTTCACAAGTTTCTTGACTTGATGAAGTCGGAGCTTGATTTAGCGATGCCTCGACGTAGATCATCTTCGGCACGTCGTCGATGACCTATCCCGCTTCTTCTCCGATGGAGCCGACCAAGAGCCCGGATTTTGGATTTGTACAGCGGAGATGACTTCTTCATGGAGCTATAGAGGTGGACAAACGGATCTACAAAGGTTGTATATCCGTATCCCTTAGTTAAGTGTTAACTAGTTAGCTTTTTCGCCTAGTTTTCTAGCAAACGATCCGTAGTCGGGTCTCTCGGCACCCGTAAATTTTTATATTGGCATGTTCGATACCTTATGAGACCTCCATAGGGTGCCTAGGAACCCTACAGAGGTATCAGAGACTAGCTAGAGCCTTAGGCGAAGTCCAGACGACGTTTGAAATCCGAACGAACCCGAAACCCCATTTTTTCCATGCTCTCTGTCCAATTTTCAAAAACTGTGATTTTTCAATATTAAAAATTTGCAGAAAATCAAGCAGGGTTTTATATGAAATACTGTGAAAAACGGAGACCTAACTCCGTCATAACGGCGCGGAACCGCGGCCTAATCCCACGTGGAGCGGCTGTTCCGCGGCAATACTGTTGACTCGTTGACTCCTTTTTGCACAGTAATGTTTATTATTAACCCCTGTGTTTTCTGGGTAATTTTAATGTATACTCTACAGTTGAGTATTCTGGAGTTGTTTTGGGGACTCGGTGTATTCGATCGGATTATCAAATTTTGTCTGTGTGGCTTTCCGGATAATTTTTAGAATATGTTAAAAAGTTCGACCGGATATAAATACCCAATTTTTCCCCTGTCGGGAAATTTCCAAATGTTGGATTTTTCCGTAGTTTAACGACGTTCTAAGTAGTGCAAGTAACGCGATGGACCCTCTAGAAGACAACAAACCTTAACTCGATTATGTGACCGTCTTGAACTGCCCTTTGAACCTTCGGGTTTGGGGCAGTACGGCGTGCCACATGTGAGGCGTTGGCTTGACCCTTCTACGGCTGGACCGTCGGTACTGAGGCACGAACTGAATGTTTTTAGACTTATTTCATGTGTTGATCTATATCGGGAAAACTTGGGTGTTCGAATGTTCAATCGGAAAGTTTAACATTTTCTAATTATCTGGAATGGGATACAATAATTGGAATTCACAACAGTTATGAGATAACTGAATGAATGTTATAAACATAGCACTTTAGTCTCACTTGATTGGTTGCCACGGAATTTTGATGTGATCAAAAGTCCGTCGCAATCACGTAGCGTACGCGGATACTCGCCGGGTAAACTTAATAGACAGCCTCACTCCATAGCCCCGACCAAGTGACTGTAGGAGAACCCCGTCGCCGAAAGCATCCGTTCGGGTGCTCCCGGCAGCGGTGTTCCGCCTTGGTGCACTTCGTCGACGGTATCGGGGGTGCGGCCGCCTACTAAAGTTTGCGACGAGCATTCGATCAGGATGTCGGGAATCTTGTTGAATTGCCCGACTTGATATTGAAAAGTGTTTTCGATAAAGAGACTAAAATGCGGGGTTTATAATTGTTAGGCATGCGATGTCTAAGTAATTCATTTGATTAGGCATGCGATGTTTAAAAAGATTGCGGATTCCAACTGTTGTAGTTTTACACTTTCTTTTCTGTGACCGTAAGTGTAATATGTGATATCGCCGGTTTCGTTGCTATATGTCAACGACAATTGGGATGCGCATATTTACTTACGTTGATGACATGTGATGTTATGTGTTGCTGGATATGTTATATTGGATCGTCGTGTTTGAATAGCCGGGGGTTTTTATGTGAGATGAGTGTTTTTTCATTTTTATTCATGTAAAAACTTGTATGTAATATTCTTTTATTGGGGCGCTTCCAGGTTGCGGAAGTAGTCACCTTTTGTATATTATTTACTTTTCCGCACTAGGATAGACCCAAGGAGGAGGGCACAAGTAACCGGGTTCTGGAGTCCAGTGGGAGACCAACTCGAGGAGTCGAGTCCGGGTCTCCTAACTCCAGAATTGGTAGGGTTGCTTGCCGCTCTCGTAGGGGTCTAGGGGTGTGGGTTTGGCTATTCATCACGACCGTGGAATCCGTGTTTTATACTGGCTCGTATTGAAAACACGGACGTCCTAGTATATCCAATATTTCATATGATTCTTCTGCTGCGATATCTGTGATGTGATCATGTGATCTTCTGTGATAGATACAGTATATAGTATATATGATATATTATATAGACGTTACTTATGTTTTACACCCGCGCTAGCCCTGCCCTGCTCTGCCGTTAGTTACCTAACCTAACGGTGCACGAGGGGACATCGAGGCGAATGTGGATGGCATAAGTGTACGTCGTATTTATCTGTGATGTTTAGGTACTTAAATGATGGGACTTCATTAATGAGATTAATGAAATAAAAGAAACCTAAGATGTTGTAGAATCGAATTTCAAAATAAAACAGGTAGCTACAGTTCTTGCTTTGCACAGAGGTATATGTGATATATCCTGCACCTTATTCGATGAGGAAAGGACCGAGATCCCTTCACCGGGAGTGACTCCTTTAGCAATAACTGGCAGATGCTACACACTCGGTTTGTATTTTGATTGCTTTTAAGTGTTTTTGCTTTGCACAGTGATATATATGATATATCCCGCACCTCATTCGACGAGGAAAGGACCGACGATCCCTTCACCGGGAGTGACTCCTTTAGCAAAACTAGAAAAGCCTCAAAAACACTCCATTTTAAAAATCATTTGATTCTACAACGATATCAAGTTCATTACGCAATAGGTTTTCAGAAAAACCTGTCGTAGCCCTCCGTCATTTCAGATAAGTACTAGTTAGTATTCGTGCTGCGGTTGTTTGGCATGCGTCAAGGCGTAGTGTACGGTAGCTAACTAGTGCTTATCTGCTAGCATATGATGCGATTGGATTAGGGTATTCGTACGGCGTTGTTTGGCATGCGTCAAGGGTCGTGCGGGTGGGTTTAATTCAATCAAGAAATGTACGGGTTGAACTTGACTAGCAGACTATGGGTTGTTTGGCATGCGTCAAGGTCATAGCGAGCTAGGGGCAAAATATTATCGGGAATTTCAAGTGTTGAAATTTGCAATGAGATTGCATACCTTCTATGAGATAGTTGGATCCCGATACCCGCTGCGAGTAAGAGTTACTCCTGGGAGAGTTTTACACATTACAATTAGCCGATCAAGTAGGTGTCTAGAAAGGTGTCAACGGGGTTACGCCTCTGGGAAAACGAGGTTTACATTAATTAGGTTCGTGCGAAAGCACGGGGGACCTCCCTCAAAGTACCGACACTGGCCTGGCTGAAAGATTGGCGAACTTGTAGTGTGTAATTAATCCCGGCTAGTCTTTCCTTTTAGGGTTTGAAGGAAGATTTGATAAAAAGCAGTGGGAGCCATCCTGATTAGATAAAATAATAACCAATCTATTCTTGACAGAGCGCACGCTGAGTGTTTTCTTCTCTCTCTCTCCAGGTAGCGACCATATCACGCCTTAATCAAGATAATAATACGGATTATTGACCGAACCCCCTTGTTATTCTGAGCTGGGGAACGTTGGTCCCGCTCCAACTTATAATTGTTATAAGACAGAGCAGGAAATTGGGGAATACCAGATTTCCCGTGCCGCCCAAACGAAGAGAGTGCATGCTGATGCATCATCTTCGGGTGTGTTCATTATACAGAACTGTTTCTCAATGTCCTTTACGTCCTGGGTATATGATACCAGATCAGGATCCCAGATATGTAATCTGTTACATAGGGCTACAGAAAGGTAGAGAACTAAGAACGGGTGATAAGTTTCATGAGGCAGAAAACGGGGCAAGAGTTGCAGCCAAGTCTGTTGGTCACTGTCACCCTGTATTACCAATACATTGATTCTGAACGAAAGTTATTAGATACCGAACCTGATATACAAAATCTTATCAGTCTCTTTATTAGTAAAGAAATGATAAAATTTTGTATTGTTGGATAATGTTTTGAACATTTCCTATATCAAAAGTTGATCGGTTCAGGCACGTTATCTAAAAGCATTAATGTTCTAAATCAAACTACAGTTCTTAGTATACGGAACACACACAAGAGGAAGAGTTCAGAAATGAACGAATTCTTCTTGAGGTATTGTAGACTAGGTCATATCAATGCGACCCGACAAGCTAAGTTCCATATAGATGCATATTTAAATCTGTTTGAATTTACATCTTGTGAAACTTGCCAGTCATGTCACAGAGATAAGATGACCACAGCTCTGTTTATTGGAAACAGAGAAAGAGTTACTGAACTCTTGGGATGATACATGATGATGTATGTAGGTCCCCTGTCTACACATGCCAGGACTGGTTCTTTATACTTCATTACGTTCTCTGATAATCTCTCAAGATTCAAACGTATGTTCTTGTTGAAACACAAGTCTGAACCTTTTGAGATATTCACAGAATATAAGATAGAAGTAAAGAACCAATAAGGGTACAAGTATTATGTCCTTTGATGTGATCAAGGAGGAGAATACTTGAGCACGGAAATCCTGGATTATTCTAAAGGAGAATGAGATTCTCTCTCAGAATTACTCCTCCGAATACACCATAGCACGATGGTATATCGGGGCGGAGCAATCACACCCTATATGATATGGTGTGCTCTATGATGAGTATTACTGAGTTACCTATTTCCTTTTAGGGGTTATGCACTTGAGAAGCTGCATACCTATTGAATAGGGTTCGAATCAAATTAGTTGCCTACCATTTCATATGTGATATGGAAAGGGAAGAGCCCATGTCTTAAGCTAGTTAAGATTTGGGGTTGTCCGGCCTATGTCTGAAAAGCAAAATCCGGACAAGCTCGAGGCAAGGTCAGTAATGTAGAACTGGAAAGGTTCCAGCTATACAAACTGCAGTTGATGATTTAAAAGAACCAAAGGATTTGATAGTTACCAACGAACCTCAGCCTCTCCGCCGATCTAGTAGGGTTCCTCACCCACCTGAGAGATACTTCGGTTTCTCTATGACAGTGGGAGCGAGGATTACATCATGAGATGATGACCCAACTAGTTTCGAGCTGGCCATCAGGAGTAAGACTCTGTAAGAATGGCTGGATGCTTAGTGATCTGAGATGGAATCCTTATACACCAACAAAGTATGGACTTTGGTTGCTATATCTGAAGGATTAAATCCCCATCAGGAGCAAGTATATCTTGAGAAGATTACTTGGTGTACATGGAAAAGTTGAGACTTTCAAAGCTAGACTTGTTAAAGGTTTGCATCATTGACCAGGTATGGATCATGACGAAACCTTTTCTAAGGAGCTATGCTTAAGTCCATCCAGATCCTACTTGTCACGGCTACATACCATGACTACGATATCTGGTGGTTGGGTGTCATGACTGCTTTTCTAAATGATGTTTTAGAAGAGTGCGTCTATAAGTACACAGCCAGAGGGCTTCGTAGACAGTGGGAGCAGCGGAAACGTGTGCAAGATGCTTTATAGGATAAAGCAGGCATCGCGGAGTTGGAACATCTGTTTTGATGGATAAGTCAAAGAGTTTGACATCATCAAAATGGTAGATGAACCTTGTATAAACAAAAAGGTAGTAGGGAGTATGGTGGTGATCCTCGTAGAGTACGTGGATGTCATGCTCATGATAGGGAAGGAGTTTCCTATGCTACGCTCAGTCAATCTCCGCTTATCACAATGATTCTCCATATAGGATCAAAGTGATACCTCCTAAATCCTCGATTTTGGATCTATGAGATAGATCTAATTGGAAATTAGGATACTCACTAGTTGTAGTGAGATGGTATCAATCGATCCTGGGGAGAATCGCTGGAAGTGTTCCAGTGTGATAAAGACGACTGAATGTCAGTCGCAGGCATTGCCTTTACCCTCAGTAAAGGGACGGTATGTTGGAAGAGTTCCAAGCTAGATACCGTGGCATACTAGACGATAAAGGCTGGATACATCGCTACTTAAGATGCTACCAAAGTGGCTGTCTGGGTGTATATTGGTTCATGAGATGAACTTAGTTCCTCCCATTGTGTGACAATGGGGTTGTGGCTTATGCCAAGGAACGTCCGTCCCATCAGTGATCCAGACATATTCTAAGGCAGTATCACCTGATCATGGAGATGGTTGATCTCCAGGGGATCGAGGTTAGGAGAGTAGACTCAGAGGACAACACAACGGATCCACTCACAAAGGCCTGTTCCCAGAGAGAGACTTTTATGGGATGGTTGAGTATGAGATACTACAACCACTGCTATCAGATGGCCCTAGTGCAAGTGGGAGATTGTTAGTTATATATATGCCCTAGAGGCCATTACTATACATAGGATGTATATTGTAGTGGATGCTGGGACATATATAGGGAGGACTTTCTTGCTCGACATGATAGTATGCTATCTGGTTGATCTTTACCTTAACGTGTATACTGATTGTCTCTCTGTTACATGTTGGTAAAGCCCTTAGGATCTGTACTTGACTACCTGGACTATGATGCGGATCATACTAGTGGGGACATGGTAGTCCATAAGTACATCCTTCAAAGTCCCTAGTCGTGGGTGTATCGAGACGGGGCATCGATATACCAGAGTAGACTAGCGTATACCTTCTCGACCCATACAGATGGGCGATAGATGATCCCATATCCATTGGTGTTTGACATCAGAGATGATATACGGGTGCTCAGTAGAGACTGGGTACACTGGACGGACTCGCCGAGAACTCCCAGATGGTATTATACCTCACGTCAGATGGCAGTTCTCTGGTGACACTGGTACAGAGTAGTCTGTTGACCCGAGATCGTCATAGAGTCTTGTGTGGTTCCCACTGTGCTTTGATTTCCATCTTACCACGTCCAAGAGGGCGTGCAAAACGGTGGTTTTTAGGTACAGTCCCGAGTCACATGGAGGCAATGAGCGATAGGAGGGGATTCGTCTCTCCCGGTATAGGGAGTTGATGTTGCACTGTGTTCGATTGGCTATAACAGGAAGTCCCTGGCCAGGGCTGCTCAGAGAATTGCTGGTAAGTGTTACCAGTAGTTTCTCGACCCGTTATGAGCCTCATATCGACACGACTTATCGAGCTATTGGGGTCTGACGTTTACCACCCCTAGACGAGATATGCGACATATCAGACGATCAGACCGGATTGTACGGTAGTGTTACTGGTTGGATTCACAGGAGTATGAGCGGGCTTGCTCGTCGATCTTCTGATCGCTCAATACCCGGGTGGCCGTTACGTTTAGCAGACCGGTTGCGGCTTGTGGGTGTTTGATATGATCATCACCTGCTGCCGGCGTATTGACGAGTCTTTAGAGTCCTACACAGAGGTTTCCTGGCTCAAGCGAAACGAAATAGGAGCGCATATGAGATATGTGCGGGACCGAGAATAATACGTGTATGTGATACCGTATTACATTCTCGCGATGAATGTGTCGTATGGTTATATGCGATATAACCTAGTTATCGAATCGAGGGTTGATTCGATAAGACGATACATTGGATACTAGTCGGTTATATGCGATATGACCGGATCGTTAAATCAAGTGTTGATTTAATGATTTAATGCATAATTATATATTTGATATATTACTTTGCGTTAACTAGTATTGGTTCACTTTAAATGGATTTTCTCACTCGGATTGTACACATTGTATATGTGATATACTTTTGTGCACTTCATTGTATCATGTTTGATGATACATGTTATGCTAGGGTTTTTGTGTAAAGATCAAACCATGGTTACATGATTATGGTTAGGGTTTTGTTTTATTCACTTATTTATTTATCCATTTCTTTTGGAAAATAAATGGAAAGGAGAAAAGAATGGTGGCTTAATTTGGAGTTTAGTTGAAGCTTCATGAAACTTTGATCAAGTCAACCATTCTTATCTCATCCTTAACCCTAACCATTCCCACTAACCATGATTCATTCTCTACACTTGACTAGAGTTAATATTATGATAAGTATCGTTATTCTTTTCTTTTTTGAATTATCTTATCACAATATTCTTCTTCTTCTTCATCTTCTTTCATGAAGAAAAAGCTTTCTTCATCAATGGTGATTGATGATAAAGAGTGAGAAATCCAAATCTAAATTGAACCCACTTACTATTTCTTCATCCTCTACCTCTTGCCAAGTAGTAGAGTGTGTTTTCTTCACAAGTTTCTTGACTTGATGAAGTCGGAGCTTGATTTAGCGATGCCTCGACGTAGATCATCTTCGGCACGTCGTCGATGACCGAGCCCGCTTCTTCTCCGATGAAGCCGACGCAAGAGCCCGGATTTCGGATTTGTACAGCGGAGATGACTTCTTCATGGAGCTATGGAGGTGGACAAACGGATCTACAAAGGTTGTATATCCGTATCCCTTAGTTAAGTGTTAACTAGTTATCTTTTTCGCCTAGTTTTCTAGCAAACGATCCGTAGTCGGGTCTCTCGGCACCCGTAAATTTTTATATTGGCATGTTCGATGCCTTATGAGACCTCCATAGGGTGCCTAGGAACCCTACAGTTATGTAACGGTATATACGTTCTTAATCAAAGTACAATTCTTAATATACAAAACACAAACAAGTGGAAAAGTTCAGAAATGAACGAAGCCTTCTTGTGGCACTATCGACTAGGTCATATCAATGCGACAAGACTGGCTAAGTTGCATAAAGATGGATATTTGAATCCGTTCGAATTTTCATTTTATGAAACTTGCCATTAATGTCTCAAAGGGTAGATGACCAAGCCTCCATTTACTGGACACGGAGAAAGAGCTTCGGAACTCTTGGGACTTATACATAGTGATGTATGTGGTCCTATGTGTACACATTCCAGAAATGGTTTCTCGTACTTTATTACATTCACTGATGATCTCTCAAGGTCCGGACATGTGTTCTTGTTGAAACACAAGTCTGAAGTTTTTGAGAAATTCAAAGACTATAAGTGCGAAGTTGAAAACCAGACGGGCAAAAGTATTAAAATCCTACGATCTGATCGGGGAAGTGAATACTTGAGCAGGGAATTCCGAGACTATCTAAAAGAGAATGGGATTCTCTCTCAGCTTACTCCTCCGTATACACCACAGCACAACGGTGTATCGGAGCGGTGGAATCGCACCCTATTAGATATGGTGCGCTCTATGATTAGTACTGCTGAGTTGCCGATCTCTTTTTGGGGTTATGCGCTTGAGACAGCTGCATACCTATTAAATAGAGTTCCGACCAAATCAGTGCCTACCACTCCATAATAGATATGGAATGGGAAGAAGTCATATCTTAATTTTATTCAGATATGGGGTTGTCCAGCCTATGTGAAAACACAAAATCCGGACAAGCTCGAGGCAAGGTCAGTTCTGTGCAAATTTATGGGATATACTAAACATTCGCCAGGGTATATCTTCTACCACTCCGACGAACAAAAGGTGTTTTTTTCTTGACATGCCACCATTTTATAAAAATGGATTTCTTATTAAAGAAATTAAAGGTAATGAAGTAGAACTGGAAGAAGTTCCAGCAGCACAGTCTACAACTGACGATTTGGTGGAACCGGAGGATCCAATAGTACCCAACGAACCCCATCCACTCCACAGATCTAGTAGGGTTTCTCATCCACCTAAGAGATACTACGGTTTTCTCATAGACGGTGGGAGCGAGGATTGCATCATGGAAGATGATGAACCGACTAGTTCCGAGCAGGCCATCACAAGTGGAGACTCTGTGAAATGGCTGGATGCTATGAGATCCGAGATAGAATCCATGTACACCAACCAAGTATGGACTTTGGAAGTTTCTCCTAAAGGGGTAAAACCCATTGGGAGCAAGTGGATCCTCAAAAAGAAGATAGGTGTAGATGGAAAAGTTGAGACTTTCAAAGCTAGACTTGTAGCAAAAGGTTTTCGTCAACGGCCTGGCGTCGACTATGATGAAACCTTTTCTCCTGCCGCTATGCTTAAGTCCATCAGGATCCTACTTGCCATTGTTACATACCATGACTACGAAATCTGGCAGATGGACGTCAAGACCACTTTTCTAAATGGTGATTTAGAATAGAGCGTGTACATGACACAGCCAGAGGGCTTCGTAGACGGTGGGAGCAGGGAAAAGGTGTCAAAGCTGCTTGAATCCATCTACAGATTAAAAAAGGAGTCGCGGAGTTAGAACTGTAGGAATGCCTACCAGGACAGCAAGGGTTTGGGAGGCATCGTCCTTGCCATTTTCAAAATTTTGCCATGCTAACCAATCCTAACCCTAGAATCTTAACTAGAGATTTAGACAATACAAAGTGTAAACTACTTTACAACTAAGTGAACAAGGAATACAACCTTTGTAGATCGGTCCTTCACTTCAATAGTTCCGTGTAGTAGTCCCCTTGCTCCAAGTAGTGATCTTCTGGACTCTAGAATGGCTCCACAAGATGAAAGGAACGAGCTTGCACGAAGTCTTCGAGGCCGAAGATGATCTATGTCGAGGAGACACTAACCCAAGTTACTGAAAGTATACTCCAGTGCCTTGGCAGTCAATTCGAGGCCAAATCCGGAATAAAAACTTTTCAAAATGGCTCTAACGTAACCCTAAAACCCGGATCGTTCCATTAACGGTAAACTAGTAAACTGTAAAAGAGTTTGAAGAGATTACAACGATCGATCGTGTCCTTCGGTCTTCAATATCTTCCCCTTGCTTGTTGCGGCTACCCCAACGATGTTCGATCTCCGATCTCGCTCGTCGTAGTGGCTCCACGTCGAAGATTCTTTATACGGGCTCCCGCTTCAAAACCGAAGCAACTCGGACATCAAGTTTGCCAAAAGAGATGACAAAGATGAAGAAGAGATAGTGTGTGATTATTTTGTCTCATAACACTCTAGGATTCTCAACAAAAAAGAGGGATAGAGTGGAGGTTGAAGAAGAATCCATTGATGGAAGTTGTGAGCTCAAGAAGAAAGCTAGTGAAGAAAAGGAGCTTGCTTATTGTGTGAGATGAAAATGTGAGAGCTCTTATAATATCTCAAGACCAAACCCAAGCCATTTTGTGGCGGCCCTCTCTCTCTCCACATATCAATCCCACACAATAATCAATCAAGAGAATAGACATGGCACAAGAAAACACACCATGAGTCACCAAAAATTCACATGCCATATTTAATGCTCATGGTCAAGACTTGAACTCGCAATTTCAACTTAATAAACATTAATCCAAATGTTTAAAACAATAAATAGAATGGCATCTTCTAAAGTAAACTTGTGACGGATCGCAAGAATACCCGTCATCTGTTTATACATACCTGCATCCACATTCCGACTGAATATGAATACAACGAGACGAAAATAATCCAACAATCTAATACTAGAATCCGGCTTAAACCAAAGCCCACTAGTATGATCCGTCCGATCATGATCCGTGCACAAATCTACGTATATGATCGAACCCTACCATAAAACCATACGGCCTCTACAACGTTTTGCCCGAACTTGGGAAACTCACTGTGTAGGACTCTAAAGACTCGTCAATACGCTGGCAGTCGGTTTAACCACATGCACGTCAGTGGCACTAGCTGTACGTAACGGCTGCCCAGGTATTGAGCGAAAGGGAGGCCGACGAGCGAACTCATCCTGAAACCCTACCGAGCCAGTCAGTGACAATATCCGTACAGTCTGGTCCGTTCGTCTATGAGTATCGCATATCAGGCCTAGGGGGCTTGTAAACGTCAGACCCCCAATAGCGGTATATGTCGAGTCGGAGTGTAGCCCAAAACACCCTAAGAAACTACTGGAATACCTACCAGTAAATCTCGCTTGCCCTGGCCAGGAACTTTGTGTAATGGCTCTCCAGACACAGCGCAATCTCACCCCCAATACCGGGAGAGACGAAACCCCTGCCGATCCGCTCACCACCTCTATGTCACTCGGGACTGTACCCAACTAAAACCTATTTGCACGACTCCTTTGAGCCGTGGTAGGGTAGTAATCAAAGCACAGTGGGAACTCACTCGAGAAAAATGATGATCTCAGGTCGATAGACTAACCTGTACATATGTCACCAGGGAACTGCTATCTGACAGTAGGTATAATACCAACTAGCATGTCCCCGGCGAGTCCGTTCGGTGTACTCATACCCCAATGAGCACCTGTATACTTCTTTGGTGAACCAACTGACACTAATAGCTTGTGAGACCTGCCATCGCCCCTCATCGGGTTCTCGATCCGTATACACTAGTCTACTCTCGGAATATCGATACCCAGCCTCGAAACTCCCACGACTAGGGACACTTTAAGGATGTGCTTATAGACTACCCAACTCTCACGTATATGATCGCCATCATACCGCTGGTAGTCAAGCAAGAATCCTATGGGCTCTATCAACATGTAATAGTGATCAGTAATGTCACCTAAAGCATGTACACAATGATAAAGACAAACCAGATAGCATACTATCATCTCGAGTATGACTGTCCAACCAGTATAGGTCCCCCTTCAATCATTGCAATCACGTGCTTGCGATTCAATAATTGACTTTGAGGGCACTATAGCCAACAATCTCCCACTTGCACTTAAGGCTAATTATTGAGGTGTCGCATACTCACAGCCCGTGTGATACTGAACACCCAACTCCTCTACTAATCAGTTTCACAAAGCTCGTTTATAAAACTATTGCGTTCGAGAAATAGCCTCAGTGAGTGGATCCGCCCAGATGTTTCTTTCTATGTCTCTCTTTATCTCAAGTTCTCGGAGAAAGCCATCTCCCGAAATGTGCAATACCTGTCTTAGGATATGACTGGTTATCTGATGGGACCTAGTTCACAAATGAACTCCAAATCCATCAAACTTCTTAGACTGTATCATCAACTGAATTTAATCAGTATCCTGCGCCACGCCTCCCTCAGTATTCGCTTGGAATACCTGTCCAAACTACTGCCCCTCGTCAGAGGGAAAATTATAACTCTGACATTCACTCGGTCATCCAGGTCATCTTGGAAGCCAGGAATGATAACCGTCTCCCGAAGGAGGCTGCCGTTATCAAATCCCTAGAACATCCACTTATGTTCATAAACTGCTTCCGAATGTTTCTCCAGGATTGGATTAATATAAACTTATTGCAGCTAGTGTAAAAACAACATCCGCTGTGGTACTTGACATCTCATGATCAGCTTAATTACCTAAGCAAGTGATATGCCAATCATGCACATCCCTCTCCCCTTTAGTCTCTAAGACACCTTTAGAGAGGGTGACTCCATCACCTGCAGGTACACAACCATACCAGGAGTCGTCCGTTCCAAAACACCTTTAGAATACTGTCTAAGTACCCAGATTGGGACACTTCCTAAACCTAGATCTAAAACCATAGATCTAGTAACCAGAATGCCTGATATTATATCCATTTCCTATATGGAGAAACCACTGTGTGACAACCACAGTATACCCGATCGTAGTATAGGAATTTTACTTCCTACTATATGTATGTCATCAAAATACCAGGACATCACACCCTACTACCTTTTTAACAGATCCATCCCCTATTCTGATGAAGTCAGAACCTATGACTGTCATATCAAAAATAGATGATCTATCTCCGCTATATCTGCTTTAGTCTATAAAGAGACATAAGCTATTTGTCCACTATGCTTCCGCTGCTCCCACTGACCACAACAACCTTCCGGCAGAATCATATACACGTGCACTTCTAAAGCTAGTTTAGAACGACGCTATACTCATCCTCCTGCCGGGTCTCACAGTATGGAACAACTGTAATGGAAAGTCTTAGTAAACAAGAACCTCCCTGTCACCGTCCTTGAGGCTATCGGAGTACCTCTCGGGAGCTTGAGGTTACCCACCATATCTGCGGAGTAGCTAATGGAATGTAAAACCTGATTGAATCTTTAGATCCTATTAAATTTTCAGTAATCGTTTGCTGTTCTGGAATCACTTCCAGTTCTACCATACTCCCACTTCCGTTTTCTGAAAAAATCCATTTTACTAAATTTGTGGCGAGTCAAGAACAATATCACTATTGATCTCCCAGATGGTAGAAAATTAACCCTCGTCATAGCCTCGGTTAACCTACAAACAGCCATTACAGAAATGTGCCTCGAGTTGTCCAGAGTCTGGTTTTAAGCATAAGCCAGACAACTCCATATACCTTAATATCGTTAAGATATGAGCCATTCTATATAAAATATAGAAACAGAAGCACTGATTTAATTGGAACCAGATTCAAATCATTCAGCTATCTCCAGTGCATGTCAACTAAATGGAGAGGGGCCGATCAGCATTACTCAACTTAGGAGTGCATCCAATTATGAGTAACCTAAAAAAGAAACAAGTTCTCAAAACTATAACTATCAATTGAATACCTCACACAAGTATCTACATCTTCGATCACCTTGAAGAATCCCGATACTTGCAACACATGGTTCTTTACTTTATTCTTGTACCTATAACTTCTCAAAATTTGGACCTTGTATTTCTACGAAACACGTCTCTAAAACTTGAGAAGTCATAAGTAAACAGAATATAGTACGAGGACCAACCCCTCTGTCCTAATGGACACTGGACAACATACAATAATTTGTATAAGTCCCCTGAGTTTAATAACTAAAACCCTGTGCATAGTAGATTGAAAATTGTTCTTATGGTTAAGAAGAATTACACCATTGTTTAATGCTCCTTACCTAACCATCAACTGATATAGGTAAATGTCATGGACATAATTTCAAAAAGTAATATCTCACTTTATAAAATAAATGTACAAATATATCAGTTTGAAATTTGTGCATAACAATGGAAATTCAAAACCAAATATTTGCCATCCGGAAAAAACCCAAGACGATTTCCTCAAATATCACCAATTACAGCGAATCCCGATATAATGAGGATGATCACTTAATTCCCAATAACTTACTCCCACTCAACATCTGTAAAACCTTACAGATGTGAGAATCATACCTGGTACATATATACCCTGGAGTAAGGATCTAAATGGAAAATCAGTTTTCTATTAACAACGCATAGTGAAACTGAAACATGAATTTGTTTCGAAGGAGTATCCGGGTATTCCTAGTAATGCCTCTTCCACTATCCAGATTCATGACTGTAACCGTATATTTCCTTGCCATCTCTCCAAATCACTTTATTTGTCTTTACTCATTACCTTCTGTACACAACCCTCAGGCTAAATGGTTTTCTTCCTTCCCTACCGTTCGGCACCAGCCTATGGTTTGGAAGAAGACTATCCAATAAGCGTAATAGGTGTACTGTCCTAATTTTAGGAGCACTCGCAACCTGAGAGAAGGTAAAGATAAAAGACAACTGAATAAACCTTATTCCTATCTCTCTAGAACCAGAATCCATCCTCGAATGTCTGGTTTACCAAGTTCGGCGTACCCATTTCTCACGAATCTTGAGGGATTTGACACCATTTCTCGACGGGTTAATACATTAGCACGGACGCTTCTTACACATCGATCATTACAAATTGTGCTAATTTATTCACTCCATTTTCACCCTCAAGTTCGTATTCCATTTCTTTCTCCCTTCCGCCAATCTCCTCCTCCACCGAGACCGTATACCACTTCTACCTCCATACGGTCTCGCCTATTCTCCATTTCTTTCCTCACCGTATTCTTTCACCAACCTGCACATAATAGCGATAAGATTTTTGAATGGTTGGTACTCACTTTTGGCCTGTGTAAGGCCTTGTATAGATTGATATTGTTCTCTTTCCCCCCTAATCCTGAACTTCAACGCTTAACAGTGGAAACACTGTTTTACTTGTGTTTGCGGGGGGGGGGAACCTTTTGGTGTACGAATTTTTTGGTTTTTATTTTTGTATAGAATTTGTTTTTAGGGAGGCACCGACAATTTTGACCCTCTTAGTGTAGCCTGACAGTGAGGGCACTGTCAAGTTTAAGTTTTGGGGTGTGCTCGGTATGCTTTCTACCTTCGCATTCATTTGTATATTCTGCGTTTGCATACTTACTTAAAAATCCATAAAAATCAGAAAATTTTCTAAAAAATATAAAAACTCTGTCGTCAAGTTAGCTAGTGGGAGAACTTGGATTCAATATTTCGACGGTTTTGTTTAATAAGATAGGAACAACTAAATCCTATTTTAATATTTTGAAAACCTGAAAAATAACTCTCTTTTGAAGTTAACTAATGCTGATATATGTTTTTATATCACACCACACGTGTCTTGAGTTTTGAGAATTAGATGACAAGTCTATTATGCCTGAATTTTTTTTTTCTGAGGATCAAATAGGTTTGTTCTGAAATAAGTAATATCAAGACTAGTTTATAAAGAGAGGTGGATATGAAGGGATATTATTGACGCCTTAATTGGAACTAATTCTAAAGAATAACCCATCTGAATCTTGATTGGAATGATTACACACCTAATCCACTAAACACGTCTTATATCCAAAAAAGAATTGAACTACCGGTTATATCTCCGTTCGCATTAAATCATCATTGTCTTTTGTTTTTGGGCCTAGGTAACTTGAGTAATTAAGTCCACTGGGGTGTCTCTACACCTAATGCCCTAAAACCAACTGGTTTGGGAGCATTGGCCCAAAGCTCGCTAAGAAGCCTAGAAAGTCCAGATTAAAACAAAATCATGCAAGTGTTCTCTCCGAGTTAAAATTCCTAACGGTTCTTTGTATGAGAATAATCTTGACAAAAAGCAGGTTTTTATAAAAAAGTATATCTAGCAGAGATATGGAGGTTTTATTCTATGATAAAGACTATTGCACGTTCACAAAGGTGTGTATGAAATGAAAACAAGAAAAAGGTGGAGTGAAAAATAAGACCCAGTTTCCTGTTAAGGAAGATAGAAATTCTGAATTTGAAACCTTACTGGAAAAAGAAACTTGAGAAATACTTAACTCTTTATAAAACTTATGTGATCCTTTTTAAATCTTTATATAGGCTTTATTTTGTGACATAATGATTTTCAATCCTTTTGAAACTTAACGACACTATTTGCACTACACGTAAAGAAATATAAAATCTTAAGTTAAAACAGAAGCGAGGTGTGAAAAATAAAGGTTCGATAGTTCTAAATTTAGGATAATAGAATTGTTATCTTTTAAACAAAACCTTAGGGTTTGAATCATAGCCATTTCGCAAAACTAGATTGACGGGATTTTGTGGGTAGTATTGTAGGGTGTTTTTCGTCACCCCATTGAGATAGGAATACGCGCACGCTTGTCAGGCGTACTACAGATTCCCCCTGCCTAGGGTAGGCTGGGGTTTAATGATTGTGGGGATCCGAATCTCCGGCAGCCGCGGACTAAGCTGCCGTTAATTACCCCACGCCTTTGGGGCGAGGGAACCTCCGATTAACGGGTTAAACTGGTCATGCGAACCCAATGTGCGGTGTGCGTGTGTTTTGTTTTAAAAGGGGGGTTTGGATATGTCACGACCCGAAAGTACGGAACATGACCGGCACTTAAACTACGAACGTCTCGAGGCGTACGTAATCTAAGTAAACCGAAAACCCAGAAATCCAAACCAAGAAAATAGTAGAGTGCAGGAAAAACAACTTAAAGAAAGTAATTTCAATAGCATAAGCCGAATTATGCGGTTTTTAAAACATCAAAAATTCACTGAAAATTTCGGCAGAGTCTCCTTTGTAAAAACTGGCCCCCGAACGGGATACAACATGAATAGTATACGAAAACAATAAAAAGGCATCCCCAAGCGGGAGCTAGCTCTTCGTCAATCGACGGTCACAACCACTCAAGCAAAATAATATACAACGCCAACGGCGAGGATCAAAACTCAAAAGGAAACTCAAAACCACCAGAAATATAACGAGCGACTCTAAGGTCGAAAGAATAAACAACACTGGTCTCTATCTCAATAAATGCATGTTTGGTTGATGGAATTCTAGATACAACAGAATAATGATATACAAGATAAATAATGGGGGTATGATACAAGTAAACCCACCTACTAGCAAATCACCCGAATGAAACTATGCCCGCAAAGCCGTAAAGAACCTGTACGGCAACCTGCAAGAAACTGGGGCACAACGGGGGTGAGTTGCCAACTCGTGAATAGAAAAACATCTACGCACAGAAATCGCATAAATAACGCAATCCTAGGTCAATGATCATAATATATCCTCAAATATATATAACATGCAGCCTATAACAATGGCTAGGGTAAATATCTAACCCGAGTGTAAACTTATATGCCCGTGTCAGTGCCTCAGGTAGCAATATATCATATGAATGAGGTATGAATGCATGAAAACAGAATACATGTAAATGAAGAAACTGTTTTCATAAATTAGTGAGATTTCCTTCATATTTTAAACTGAGGTATCATAATTAAAATCAGTATCAACAGTGTCTAGCATCGACACAAAACATAAATCTCACTGTCTCGAAATATCAATGTCTCAATCTCAATATCTAGGGCGCCGTCAGTCCAGACCAGCCCCTACCATCCATCTCAAGACCACGACGGTATCCTCCGGATATCCGACGCGTCGGGTAATATCACCGGTAGGTAGTGCTCCCCAGCCAGGCTCAACGTCAACACCACATTCCTCTTGCCCCGGGGTACCATACCGGGCCCACCATGTACCCGTGACGGTTCTTCCACTCCTCGACACGGATCTCCAAAACCACAGCAAACTCATGGTGGACGACACTTTACATCACTAGAAAACCGCAACATTTTATATTTTTAAAAGATCATAAGTTGTAAATTTTGCGGCTTTCCCCGAAATCCAGAAATATCATAAATCTCAAGAAATCATCACAAGTGCATATGTCAATGATAATGAACTAGGCATGAACAACTGAATAACCGTATGCATGAAGTGGTAGGTAATAACTACAATGTCTAATATGGCATATAAGGGAAGTACACTAATATTATGTCAACACTACTAGCTAACAATCTAAGTCAAGCAATTATATTCTCTAAAGTGTACGTGACATGGCAATTACCGATGAAGATGTGTGTGAGCCGGCAAGTAGGTGTACGTGGTACATACGCATCATCGGTAATGGTGCTGGTGTCCTAACAGCATGATATCAATAATGGAATATGCAGCAAAATAAATATGCGAGGCAGAGCGAACAGCAATAATGTGCGGGAGCTGAATACTAGACACAACGATAACTAATCTGCAATAATCTAATATAAGTCCTACAAATGGTGCCTTTTGAAATAACACGAATCATGGGGTTTTGAAAATAGGGGCTACGGTGTTTTTTATGAAAAGATACGTCGTTTTTGAAATATCCGTAGATTCCCTTGAGCTGTCTTTAAAAATGCCCACGATTCGTTAGTTTTTGAAATAGGTAAGAAGTCTAATCTAATCTAACAACTACACTAAACTATACGGCTGAACTACAAGCTGAACTACAGGTAAGGAAACCGCCTATCATCTGAGTCGATACATATACATACCTGTATATGTATAGTCGGTGATCTCGCCTCAATAATATCATATCCGATACCATATCTATAATCAGGCATCCCAAGTCAAGAGTGCGGATCAATCATCAATATAGCTCGTACGTAAATTCGTCGTACGGCATCCCAATCTGGGTACGGGTCAATATCATATTCATCATACTATTCACCGGGTATCCTCTTTATCAAATATCATGATCGGGGTACTGATCTACGTCTAGTACCATACTGATACCGCCTGCGTATGCATGGACGTGTGTGAAACACTACGTCAAGGACCCGCTACAACGTCATGTCGTATCTAAGATACGAACCCTGCTATATCACCGATCTCACGGCCTCAAATCAAATATCATCGACTCATCATAAATCCCAAGTACTATCATCCTCAATCCGTATGTGAACACATAGTCCCATACCCATGTGAACACATAACTATAATCCCGTATAAGCGCAAATGAAAGAAGAAAGTATGCAAGTATAGGTGTGTGTGTGTATGTGTGGTGCGACCACTACTCTAGGGTTTCGCGACACTAAATCATCCAAGAACACCAAATATCTATATCATCGATAATATCAAACAAATTATAGTCAAAATATATATATATGTGTGTATACGTATTCGTATACATCACCACGAACTGCGGGGGTGCTATACGCCATCCACCCGACTTCTCCCCGTAGATATAAATCTACCCACCTGGTCCTCGCTCGCCGGTGCCGACGTCGCCACGCGCTTGCTTGTCGTCTCGAAGTCCACGTGGGGGTACCTACATATCATAACGCACCATATCGCATTAAAACTAAATTCGAGATCGAAACGGCATACGAAAATCAAATCGGCACGCGTATCACGCATAGGTCCAAACCTATCGCCTACGCATGCAAGAATAGTAAAACCAACCCTCGATGTCGATGTACAAACGTCAAACCATCGAGAAAAATCCAATCACACTCATTTGCACATTCACGAACACTAATTTTAATATAAACTAGGTTAAAACTCACAAAAACGCCAATTTCACTTAAAAAGTCATTTTTCCGAAAATCTAGCAAGCACAATTCGCCGTTTTTGTACAAAACACGATGTTTAAATGAATGTAGCGGCCAATATATTTATTAAATATCTTAAATAAGTCGTATAAACAATTTCCGGAATTTAATCTCATTAAATTCCAAAAATCCTAATATTCTAGTTTACAAAAATACTCTTTTTTAACAATTTCAAAGCAAAAATGCACAAACTACAATCTAGCTTAGATTTGCATGATCCAAAGCATTAAACCACACTTAATAAAGTTAATGAAGCCAAGAAAACCCTAATCACATTTTTAATCCCAAGAATTTAACAAATTTCAAAAACCTAGTAAGCAATTAGCAAATTAACACAATTTTTCAAGTAACAATTTGTAATTAACAACTAGATTAGTTTTCTACAAAACTAATTATGTTAAACCACTTCACTAAACCATGCACAATCAAACACAACTCATTTCCACAACAAACCCTAACTTGAAATCCAAAACTTGCAATTAAACTCACATATCCAAGTTAACACTTAATTTAAATTAGCTTTAAGAAACAAGTAACAATTTAAGCAAAAAGTTTTAGAATTATACCCAAAAATATATGAAGGTCCACAAGCATCCATGGCCTCCCAAAATGCTCTCTTTTCACAAGGATCCATGCTATACGGGCTAAGCTAAAATGGGTAGGAGTCGGATTTGGGTTTAGCTTTGAATTTGCATGGATTTTGAAGTGATTTGTGGATTTTTTTGATGAAGAAAAGAGTGGGATTTGGGGGGGGGGGATGCTGCTGTTGGGAGGGGGAGAATTTCGGCCAGAATGGGAGTGAGGAGAGAGAGCGAGGTAGAGAAAATACAAGGGAGGAAAGTCCAAGTCAACATAAAGTCAAAAGTCCACCTAATTCATCCATTTTCTTTTCTTTTCTATCATTTCTTTTCCTTTGAAATTCAAGTGGGAAAATAAATGGGGGTTGCTGAATTTGGCTAAGGGGACGAGTAAATGGGGGTGTGTGGGTGTGGGTACGGGTGTGGGGTGATGAAAAATGATAAATACAATACCCCAAACATCCATTTACGCTAAAAAAAAGCCTTTTTTTCTTCAATAATTTCTAAACCGTTTTGGCAAATGTTTTCATTCCAAAAACCACATGATAAAATTTTATTTAATGTTTTATGATGCACAAAATTTGTTTCAACTCATTCCAATTTGTAATTTTCCCTAATTAAATGTATTAGTGACGGCTTAAATAATAATAAAATAATATTTTTTTCAGAAAATTTGAAATTTCACCAGCGGCTCAATAAACACCAAATAATAGCAATTACATAGCTAGAATATGTATATTTAATTTTTATAATAAGATATTTGTATTTTGACTTTTTACAGAAAACTCCCTTATTTTACCGATTTTTCGAAATTTCACCGAAACGATTTTCAAAACGTTACAATCTTTCCCCCTTAAAGAAATTCGGTCCCCGAATTTAAATTCAAACTCCCCCAAATACTAAAACATTTAAGAAAAACCATCAAGTCGTCGGGGCTCCGAAATTGTAAATACATAAGACAAATCGTAGCGCAGCGCATGCGCTTGAAAAATGAGCATATAACTCAAATCAAAACTCCGTCAAGCATCCCGCAATCATCGGAGTCAAGGAGAAGACATCAATGCCAAATCCAAATCAAAACCAATATGACATAACTCGAAACTATACATGTAAATATCGAATCTATATATGTAAGTATCTGAAGGAAATGCATGCCAAATCTCTTTATGTCGCTGTGCACGCGTATAACACTGCACAGTGGCGGACGTCTAACATAAGAAAATAACTATATACATATATACCTTTGTTTGAAATGTACGTTCCGCCGTTTTGGAAACAATTTAGAAGGGTCTCCTTGTTTTAAACATTTCGTGTCATATCAGACACGTAGGTAAATACTGAGGCTATAGCTCGCTTTTTTTTTTTTGGAAATCCCTTCAATAACTATCAATGCATGCAAAATATATTCAGGTACTGTCCTCTGACTAGTCCTGCTCAGTACGAAAACACATAGCAATATCATAAAAACGTATTGCTCTATACGAAATCAATCCCCAAAATATGCACATGAATGCTACGTGCGTCTGGTGCGCACGGAAATCAAAATCCATGAATGTGCCATACATACGCACAGAAACAACATCTAAGTGGATCGGGTGTCCACGAAACATCTGTCGTAGGCAACATGTGTGTCTGACAGCAAAATCAGGTGCATCTGACATGCACGAAAAAAAATCTCGATTCAGTGCATCTGGTGTGCACCAAAATCACCCTTCAAAACATGCGCCCAACATGCGCGAAAATCCAAATCAGGTGCATCCATCGTGCACGAAATCATGAAATCCAATATCAAGCGTCGAACGTGCGCAAAATCAATCAGGTGCACAAGGTGCACAAAACAAATATCGAGTATCACCATCGAAATCGAAGTCCAGTGCATCTAAGTGCACAAAAGGCGTATCACTGCACTGCAAGCATATATAACTATACCGAGTGCAGGAACGAAATCGTGTGCATGCATACGCACAAAACCAACTCAACTATTTAAAACCGTAATATCACAAACATGTGAAACTAAAGCACGAAAACGATATCAAGTGCAACACTGTGCAAAGGTTGTAAATCCTCAATCATCAAAATCAAATCATACGAATAAATCACCCAAAACATCGTAATCAATAATGGCGGAATAGTACCGCTCAAGTGCATCCTCTAAGAATCTCGGCCAACTGTCGTGGTCACTAGTGGGACGTCTCGTCGATGATCATGAACTCTGTCCTGCTGGTGTGCGTAACCATGACCACTCCCGGGTCAAGGTCTTCACTGTGAATTACCAATCTTTCGGTCCATCGGCTCATCGCCCCTGTCAGGTGTGCTAACGGGGACGATTCCGTTCTGGCACTTCTCTGGTCATCTCTTGGTCAATCATCGCGACCACTTGTAAGACAACATATCACTGGCGTCGGCCTCTGGCTCTCTGAATGTACGTGACACATCTGATCCTGGGTGCAAGTATCATTGCAGCAGTGTCCTGGAAGGAATCCTGCTCACGGTCTCTTCCATGTCTCGTCTCTGCCAACTGTCCGGAAGTCATTGTCCTTTCCTATATCTGCATCTTGCTCTGGAACAACTGCATACTCATCGCGACTTCTTCTGGAAGGTAAGTCCAAGTACCATGCCTCGGCATGCGCATCGCCTCTCTGATGTCGGCGGAGTGGAACGTCATCTCATCTAGAT
The DNA here is from genome assembly GCA_030015575.1 of Agapanthus africanus. Taxonomy (NCBI): domain Eukaryota; kingdom Viridiplantae; phylum Streptophyta; class Magnoliopsida; order Asparagales; family Amaryllidaceae; genus Agapanthus; species Agapanthus africanus. Next base: position 365,236,837 of record CM057346.1, read on the forward strand.
CTGGTGCGAACCTCTTACTCCACTTTTCTCTAATGTCGTCTGCTTTGGACTCGTCTCGTCGCGGCTGCATGGACTGAGCTCCAACGGCTATCCTCGTATCTGGAGTCTCCCAAGAATGCATCTCACCACCTAGCATCCGAATTAAGTCGAGCCATCCGATCGAGTCGTCAAAACCTCATAATCCCCCAAGAGCTCAACCTCTTGGGCACAGTTTAATAGTATCGAGTACATACCACAGCATCGGTGGTCCAGCCGTAGAAGGGCAAACCCAAGCCTCACTAATGGCGCCGTAGAACTGCCGCAAACCCGAAGGTTCAAAGGCTTTCACACGGTCATTAAGTCGAGTTAGGGTTTCATTCTTCTAGAGGGACCATAGAATTGCCTGCATGTCTTTCCGACTACTTTAAACTTAGAATAATAGGTTTCTGACATTCGATCGTCTCTGTCGACTCCTAACGTCTCCGCGTGAAGTCGTCTCTAGCTGGAATCAATCTATCTGATGACCTCGCATCGGGTTAGGCGAACGATCCACATGTCCTAGTCATTCATCCACGATGACTAGCGACCTTCTATCATCTCTTAGTACAACTCGTTCTGCACTAACTCCAACATCTGGGGCAATACCTCGTCGTTCGCAGCAATAACTGGCTCGCTCGTCTACACGCTGAACAGTGCCTCGATCATCATGAATAAGCAACACACCAACGGTCATCAAAATCTGGCTGGCCTCCATCATTGGCTCAATTCTCTAGTGTCGATCAGCACCTCCGAGTAACTTCATAAAGGCGATCCGCCAATCGCTCGTGGCGCGAAAACACCGTAAAAAGACACATCTCCGCAATCGTGTGTCGCCGGAATTTCGCCCTGGTCAGTCCTCGTTCGTGACGAGCTTGTGCTGACCGCAACTCTAGCCGTAGCTCTCCCTGCCCGTAACCGTAGCAGCAAAACCAAACTGGTACCGATGAGGCTAGATCAGGAAGGAATATAATACTGAACAAGGAAATGTACATCCTAAGGCTTCTTAAGTGGAGTGGCGTGTCGTAAATATGCCGCGGAACATACCAACGGTACATCACTCTACTTTAGTCACCTATTCCATCAACCAAGGGTCATCCTACGCTCCGAAGGTAAAACCTAACGCTCTGATACCAACTTTGTCACGACCCGAAAGTACGGAACATGACCGGCACTTAAACTACGAACGTCTCGAGGCGTACGTAATCTAAGTAAACCGAAAACCCAGAAATCCAAACCAAGAAAATAGTAGAGTGCAGGAAAAACAACTTAAAGAAAGTAATTTCAATAGCATAAGCCGAATTATGCGGTTTTTAAAACATCAAAAATTCACTGAAAATTTCGGCAGAGTCTCCTTTGTAAAAACTGGCCCCCAAACGGGATACAACATGAATAGTATACGAAAACAATAAAAAGGCATCCCCAAGCGGGAGCTAGCTCTTCGTCAATCGACGGTCACAACCACTTAAGCAAAATAATATACAACGCCAACGGCGAGGATCAAAACTCAAAAGGAAACTCAAAACCACCAGAAATATAACGAGCGACTCTAAGGTCGAAAGAATAAACAACACTGGTCTCTATCTCAATAAATGCATGTTTGGTTGATGGAATTCTAGATACAACAGAATAATGATATACAAGATAAATAATGGGGGTATGATACAAGTAAACCCACCTACTAGAAAATCACCCGAATGAAACTATGCCCGCAAAGCCGTAAAGAACCTGTACGGCAACCTGCAAGAAACTGGGGCACAACGGGGGTGAGTTGCCAACTCGTGAATAGAAAAACATCTACGCACAGAAATCGCATAAATAACGCAATCCTAGGTCAATGATCATAATATATCCTCAAATATATATAACATGCAGCCTATAACAATGGCTAGGGTAAATATCTAACCCGAGTGTAAACTTATGTGCCCGTGTCAGTGCCTCAGGTAGCAATATATCATATGAATGAGGTATGAATGCATGAAAACAGAATACATGTAAATGAAGAAACTGTTTTCATAAATTAGTGAGATTTCCTTCATATTTTAAACTGAGGTATCATAATTAAAATCAGTATCAACAGTGTCTAGCATCGACACAAAACATAAATCTCACTGTCTCGAAATATCAATGTCTCAATCTCAATATCTAGGGCGCCGTCAGTCCAGACCGGCCCCTACCATCCATCTCAAGACCACGACGGTATCCTCCGGATATCCGACGCGTCGGGTAATATCACCGGTAGGTAGTGCTCCCCAGCCAGGCTCAACGTCAACACCACATTCCTCTTGCCCCGGGGTACCATACCGGGCCCACCATGTACCCGTGACGGTTCCTCCACTCCTCGACACGGATCTCCAAAACCACAGCAAACTCATGGTGGACGACACTTTACATCACTAGAAAACCGCAACATTTTATATTTTTAAAAGATCATAAGTTGTAAATTTTGCGGCTTTCCCCGAAATCCAGAAATATCATAAATCTCAAGAAATCATCACAAGTGCATATGTCAATGATAATGAACTAGGCATGAACAACTGAATAACCGTATGCATGAAGTGGTAGGTAATAACTACAATGTCTAATATGGCATATAAGGGAAGTACACTAATATTATGTCAACACTACTAGCTAACAATCTAAGTCAAGCAATTATATTCTCTAAAGTTTACGTGACATGGCAATTACCGATGAAGATGTGTGTGAGCCGGCAAGTAGGTGTACGTGGTACATACGCATCATCGGTAATGGTGCTGGTGTCCTAACAGCATGATATCAATAATGGAATATGCAGCAAAATAAATATGCGAGGCAGAGCGAACAACAATAATGTGCGGGAGCTGAATACTAGACACAACGATAACTAATCTGCAATAATCTAATATAAGTCCTACAAATGGTGCCTTTTGAAATAACACGAATCATGGGGTTTTGAAAATAGGGGCTACGGTGTTTTTTATGAAAAGATACGTCGTTTTTGAAATATCCGTAGATTCCCTTGAGCTGTCTTTAAAAATGCCCACGATTCGTTAGTTTTTGAAATAGGTAAGAAGTCTAATCTAATCTAACAACTACACTAAACTATACGGCTGAACTACAAGCTGAACTACAGGTAAGGAAACCGCCTATCATCTGAGTCGATACATATACATACCTGTATATGTATAGTCGGTGATCTCGCCTCAATAATATCATATCCGATACCATATCTATAATCAGGCATCCCAAGTCAAGAGTGCGGATCAATCATCAATATAGCTCGTACGTAAATCCGTCGTACGGCATCCCAATCTGGATACGGGTCAATATCACATTCATCATACTATTCACCGGGTATCCTCTTTATCAAATATCATGATCGGGGTACTGATCTACGTCTAGTACCATACTGATACCGCCTGCGTATGCATGGACGTGTGTGAAACACTACGTCAAGGACCCGCTACAACGTCATGTCGTATCTAAGATACGAACCCTGCTATATCACCGATCTCACGGCCTCAAATCAAATATCATCGACTCATCATAAATCCCAAGTACTATCATCCTCAATCCGTATGTGAACACATAGTCCCATACCCATGTGAACACATAACTATAATCCCGTATAAGCGCAAATGAAAGAAGAAAGTATGCAAGTATAGGTGTGTGTGTGTATGTGTGGTGCGACCACTACTCTAGGGTTTCGCGACACTAAATCATCCAAGAACACCAAATATCTATATCATCGATAATATCAAACAAATTATAGTCAAAATATATATATATGTGTGTATACGTATTCGTATACATCACCACGAACTGCGGGGGTGCTATACGCCATCCACCCGACTTCTCCCCGTAGATATAAATCTACCCACCTGGTCCTCGCTCGCCGGTGCCGACGTCGCCACGCGCTTGCTTGTCGTCTCGAAGTCCACGTGGGGGTACCTACATATCATAACGCACCATATCGCATTAAAACTAAATTCGAGATCGAAACGGCATACGAAAATCAAATCGGCACGCGTATCACGCATAGGTCCAAACCTATCGCCTACGCATGCAAGAATAGTAAAACCAACCCTCGATGTCGATGTACAAACGTCAAACCATCGAGAAAAATCCAATCACACTCATTTGCACATTCACGAACACTAATTTTAATATAAACTAGGTTAAAACTCACAAAAACGCCAATTTCACTTAAAAAGTCATTTTTCCGAAAATCTAGCAAGCACAATTCGCCGTTTTTGTACAAAACACGATGTTTAAATGAATGTAGCGGCCAATATATTTATTAAATATCTTAAATAAGTCGTATAAACAATTTCCGGAATTTAATCTCATTAAATTCCAAAAATCCTAATATTCTAGTTTACAAAAATACTCTTTTTTAACAATTTCAAAGCAAAAATGCACAAACTACAATCTAGCATAGATTTGCATGATCCAAAGCATTAAACCACACTTAATAAAGTTAATGAAGCCAAGAAAACCCTAATCACATTTTTAATCCCAAGAATTTAACAAATTTCAAAAACCTAGTAAGCAATTAGCAAATTAACACAATTTTTCAAGTAACAACTTGTAATTAACAACTAGATTAGTTTTCTACAAAACTAATTATGTTAAACCACTTCACTAAACCATGCACAATCAAACACAACTCATTTCCACAACAAACCCTAACTTGAAATCCAAAACTTGCAATTAAACTCACATATCCAAGTTAACACTTAATTTAAATTAGCTTTAAGAAACAAGTAACAATTTAAGCAAAAAGTTTTAGAATTATACCCAAAAATATATGAAGGTCCACAAGCATCCATGGCCTCCCAAAATGCTCTCTTTTCACAAGGATCCATGCTATACGGGCTAAGCTAAAATGGGTAGGAGTCGGATTTGGGTTTAGCTTTGAATTTGCATGGATTTTGAAGTGATTTGTGGATTTTTTTGATGAAGAAAAGAGTGGGATTTGGGGGGGGGGATGCTGCTGTTGGGAGGGAGAGAATTTCGGCCAGAATGGGAGTGAGGAGAGAGAGGGAGGTAGAGAAAATACAAGGGAGGAAAGTCCAAGTCAACATAAAGTCAAAAGTCCACCTAATTCATCCATTTTCTTTTCTTTTCTATCATTTCTTTTCCTTTGAAATTCAAGTGGGAAAATAAATGGGGGCTGCTGAATTTGGCTAAGGGGAGGAGTAAATGGGGGTGTGTGGGTGTGGGTACGGGTGTGGGGTGATGAAAAATGATAAATACAATACCCCAAACATCCATTTACGCTAAAACAAAGCCTTTTTTTCTTCAATAATTTCTAAACCGTTTTGGCAAATGTTTTCATTCCAAAAACCACATGATAAAATTTTATTTAATGTTTTATGATGCACAAAATTTGTTTCAACTCATTCCAATTTGTAATTTTCCCTAATTAAATGTATTAGTGACGGCTTAAATAATAATAAAATAATATTTTTTTCAGAAAATTTGAAATTTCACCAGCGGCTCAATAAACACCAAATAATAGCAATTACATAGCTAGAATATGTATATTTAATTTTTATAATAAGATATTTGTATTTTGACTTTTTACAGAAAACTCCCTTATTTTACCGATTTTTCGAAATTTCACCGAAACGATTTTCAAAACGTTACAGGATATATCGGGAGCCACGCAGAGTTTTTATGGGGGTCCCGCTACCCGGATAGCGGGCTGGGGGTCAAGGGGGCTAGCAGCCCCCTTACGGGGTTCGGGGCAGCGCCCCGGCCAAAAAATTTTTTTGAGGGGGAAAGTGTGGCGGAGTATGTGTATGTGTACATTTGTATACATATGTACATATATACATGTATATATAAATAAAGGGAAAAAAGACATCCAAAGGATGCGTGGGGCCAGCGCCTAGGCGCTTGAGCGCAAGCGTGCCACGTGTCAGCACGTGGGCGCTTTGCGCTCGGATGCTGAGCGCTTGGGCGCAAGAGCGCCACGTGGGCGACTTGCGCTCGAGCGCTTGCGCTGGAGCGCAAGAGCGCCACGTGTCGGCACGAGGGCGACTTGCGCTCGAGTGCTTGCGCTGGAGCGCAAGAGCGCCACGTGTCGGCACCGGGGCGACTTGCGCTGGAGCGCAAGAGCGCCACGTGTCGGCACCGGGGCGACTTGCGCTCGAGCGCTTGCGCTGGAGCGCAAGAGCGCCACGTGTCGGCACGGGGGCGACTTGCGCTTGAGCGCTTGCGCTGCAGCGTAAGAGCGCCACGTGTCGGCACGAGGGCGCTCTGCGCTTGAGCGCCAGCGAGGAAAAGAGGCTTTTGGCCTAAAAAAAAATTTCTCAGAAGAGAAATCAGAGAGAAGTTGGACTCCTGAGTGTGTTTTTGTCTTTTTTGGGGGGGGTTTAGTGAAAGATGTTCTTCTTCTTCCTCCTCTGTTAGCTGGATCTTGAAGATCAAGAGATGTGGGATATTTAAAAATCTCTTCTTTTTGAGATCTAATGGAAGATCTGAGTTCCCCTTTCTGGGTTTTGTGGTGAAAAACTATTTTGTTTTATAAAAAGAAGAGTAAAACTCTTGATTTAATTCAAGAGAAAGAAGAAGGTTTTGGAACCTTGAAGAAGGAGAAAGATCTCAGATCTGGAAAAAAAAATTTTGGAGAGAGAAAAAGGTCCTGAGATTTTTCATTATCTTTGCCTTTATAGGCCATACACTTTACACATAGCCCCTTGGGTTTCACGAAATGGCATTTTGCCTATCCCATGGCTCATGTGCCATTTCTTTTTGCACATAAGCCATGGGCTTTACAAGAATTTGGCTTTATGCCTATTTTTCTTACATTTATCCATAAAATAAAATAAAAGAAATACAACAAAATTATTTATTACAAAATTTTTATCTTGGCATGGGGGGAGGCCGGCCGCTTCATGTTCTGGCTCGACCCGGGCATGGGCCCACTGGATCTGGGCTTGGGCCCACTTGGCTTGGGGTTGACTTTGATTTTGACTTGGTCAACCGTGGTGTAAATTTTTACCCCAACAAATTGCCCCCCATCAATAAATGCACGCCACATATGTGGGTCGTGTGCATGAAATTGATGGATCTTCTTTCACGTGGAGGCGACTTGATTCGGTTCCCACCTTTTGAGAAGCTGGCACTGCCCTTTTTACGACATGGACGGTCGATGCGGCCCTTTTTGCGACTTGGACGGTCGATGCTGCCCTTTTAACGACGTGGACGGTCGGTTCTGCCCTTTTTGCGACTTGGACGGTCGATGCTGCCCTTTTAGCGACGTGGACGGTCGGTGCTGCCTTTTTTGCGACTTGGACGGTCGGTTCTGCCCTTTTTGTGACGTGGACGGTCGGTGCTGCCCTTTTAGCGACTTGGACGGTCGATTCTGCCCTTTTTGCGACTTGGACGGTCGATGCTGCCCTTTTAGCGACGTGGACGGTCGGTGCTGCCCTTTTTGCGACTTGGACGGTCGATGCTGCCCTTTTAGCGACTTGGACGGTCGGTGCTGCCCTTTTAGCGACGTGGACGGTCGGTTCTGCCCTTTATGCGATGTGGATGGTCGATGCTGCCCTTTTAGCGACTTGGACGGTCGGTGCTGCCCTTTTAGCGACGTGGACGGTCGGTGCTGCCCTTTTAGCGACTTGGACGGTCGGTCGGTTCTTGATTTGACTTGCTCTGCTTCTTGCAGTGTCAGTGGTAGACTTGACTTGCTCCACTTCTTGCGGTGTCGAGATTGGATTCTGACTTGCTCCGCTTTTTGCGGTGTCGGAGTGAAAGTTGACTTGTTGATTTTGATTTAGGTTGACATCAGCATCGCTATACTGGAATCTGGTACCAGGAGCGAATCATCATCTGTCATTTAGAGGATTTTGGGATTTTGGTTTTTGTTTGGCATCTGCATTGCTGCACTGGTATAATGCCAGGAGCAACTCATCATTTGCCCCGGGAGGATTTGGGATCTTTTTTTTTTTTTTTGGACTTTGAATGTGGTCTCACCGGTAGGACTTGGGAGAGGTTGGGATTGTTTTACGCCCGTGGATTGTATACGGTTTTGCAGGATGTATGATCCAGACCGTAGGGCCGGAAAAATTTCAGGGCTTTGTTGGCGTCTGCATCGCTGGACTGGAATGTGGTATCAGGAGCGACTCATCATTCGCCGTTGGGGTATGGGATTTGGAATTTGGATCTTGTTCGGCATCAGCATTGCTGCACTGGAATAATGCCAGGAGCAACTCATCATTTGCCTTGGGAGGACTTGGGATTTTGGGTTTTTGGTCGGCATCAGCACCGCTAACACTGAAGCGAAATGCCAGGAGCGACTCATCATTTGCCGTTGCCCGTTGGGGAACGATGGCTTAGGAGACAGGTTTGGGTCCCTATCACCTAAGGCTTTTCAATTTTATGGGCCGTGAGGGTCCCATAAAGCATTTTCTCCCTACGAGTCGTAAGGATCCCACAGGTGTATTTTCTCCTTAGGAATCGTGAGGATTCCTAAGTGTGTTGCTCCATTGTGGGTCGTAAGGATCTCACGCAGGGGTTTTCTCCTCACAAGGTCGAGAGGACTTTGCGAGTGTTTTTCATCTCTTTTCACGAGTTTGCGCCCTCTCGGGTTTTCACAGACTCGCCGGTAGTCCTGCTGTTTTTACTCACGGAGCCCTTTCGGGTTTTCATCCGTGCCCGTTTTGCTTGTGGACATACCGTTTATTTCTTCTTTTTTTTCTTTATTTTTCTTTCTTTTTCTTCTTTTTTTTTGCCGCTGGTGGGACTTTAAAAGTAGTCTCACCGGCAGGATTTGGGAGAGATAGGGGTCATTTACGCCCGTGGATTGTATACGGTTTTGCAGGATGTATGATCCAGACCGTAGGGCTAATGTGCTCAATTCGCCTGCGACTTGGAGCATTCACGTGTAGTATTTCTTGAGATATCGGCCATTGATGGGTGGCATGGGCCTTTCTCCCTCGGCACTTATGAGTTGGTAGGATCCTCCGTCGAACACTTTCTCAATGACGTATGGTCCTTCCCAGTTCGGCTCGAATTTTCCCTTGGCATGTCGATTGGGGATGATCGGTCTTTTGAGGACCAACACCAATTCACCTTTCTTGAAAGCGCGGAGACGGGTTATCTTGTCATAGGCCCGTGACATTTGGGCTCGGTATAGCTCCAGATTTTGCTGCACCGCGAGCCTCTTTTCTTCGAGGGCATCGAGTTCTTCAAGTCGAAGGAGCACGTTTTCTTCCTCCGTCAACTCATGTTGGACGGCCATTCTTAAGCTTGGAACTTCAACTTCGAGGGGGAGGACCGCCTCCACTCCGAAGAGCAATGAGTATGGAGTGGACTGAGTTGGAGTACGGTGCGTGGTACGATATGCCCACAACGCCTCGTGAAGCTTGAGATTCCAGTCTCTCTTGTTGGCTGAAGCATTTTTCCTCAGGAGCTTGCATAGAGTCTTATTGAAGGCTTCGGCTAGCCCATTGGCTCTTGGATTATAGATGGAAGAATATCTCCAGTCTATCTTGTGCTGAGTAGCGAACCTTGAGACATTGAAGCTCTTGAAAGAAGGCCCGTTGTCAGAAATGATTCTTCTTGGTGTACCGAAGCGGTATAGAATATTGTGTTGGAAGAATGTCAGAATATCTTTTGTCTTGACTTCTTTTAGCGGGACAACTTCAGCCCATCTGGAGAAGTAATCAGTTGCGGCCAGTATGAACCGGTGGCCTTTTGATGATGGAGGATCAATTGGGCCAACAATGTCGGTGCCCCAGACATCGAAGGGCCACGACGCCACCGTAGGATGCAATGGATTGGGATGCTTGTGAATAAAATCACCGTGAATTTGGCAGATGTAACATTTCTTTGCATGCTCTCCGCAATCCCGTATCATGGTGGGCCAGTAATACCCAAGCCATTGATTTGAAGTCGCATCTTGTGGCCGGATTGGTGAGCACCGCAAACGCCCGAGTGAACATCTTTCATGACCTTTTGGGCTTCGGCCAATGACAGACACCTGAGCCAGAGTTGGTCATATGACCTGCGGTATAACGTGTCATTTACAAACACGTATCGGAGAGCTCTTTTCTTCAGCTGAATCCTCGCAGATTTTTCTTCGGGCAGCCTGTCGTATCGGAGGTACTCTATGAAGGGTTCTCTCCAATCGGGCTCGTCTTGGATGATCGAAGTTTCTTCGGCAGGACTGCTCTTCTGTTCCGCGCTTTCCTCTTCTCGTAGAGAGACTGGGGGGTAGAATTTGTCGGCTCCTGACTGTGATCAGAATTTCGTCCATGTCAGGATCAGCCAGCTCCTTGGCCAGGCGAGCGAGTACATAAGCCTTTCCGTTCAACGCTCTAGGGACTCTCGTTAGTTCAATATGGGTGAACCGTTTCATGAGTTCCACAACTCGGCCTCTGTACCGAGCTAATTCGGGTTTGTATACCTTATAATTGCCGCTTACCTGGTTGACGACAAGCTGGGAGTCACCGTAAACCCGTAGCCGAAGGATTTCCATTTCTATGGCGAGTTCCAAACCAGCTATCAGGGCTTCATACTCAGCTTCGTTGTTCGTTCGAGGCTCGGTGAGAGCGAAAGAACGCCGTAGGGTTCCCATTGATGGTGTGATGAACACCAATCCTATCCCTGCTTTTATCTCCGGGACGCTTGATTTACTGGAGGTCCTTATTGATGAGGCTCCATCAAAGTAGAGCTCCTAACATGGCCCATCTTCCTCGAGGTGCAGCACTTGTTCGTCAGGTAACTCACAATTTAGCGGCGACCCTTCTGGTATAGGATGAGCGGCGAGGAAGTCTGCAAGGGCTTGCCCTTTCACTGCTTTCTGAGGAGTATAAACTATGTCAAACTCAAGTAACATGACAGCCCATCTCGCCATTCTGCCGGCTAGGCTCGCTCTGGTCATCAAGTGTTTGAGCGGGTCGACCTTAGAGATCAGCATAACCCGATGAGCAAGCAGATAGTGCCTCAGCTTCTTCACTGCAAATATCAGAGCCAGGCATTGCTTTTCGATTGGGGAATAGTTGTGTTCCGCCCCGACTAGAGTTCGACTAAGGTAGTAGAGGGCATGTTCCTTTCCCTCCTCGTTATTCTGGGCAAGGAGCGCACCGAGTGACTCGTCCAGCGCGGCAGTGTAGAGAATCAGCGGTTTATTTGGAATGGGAGCGGCCAGCACTGGAGGGTGCAACAAGTATTGTTTGATGCTTTCGAACGCTGCTTGACATTCGGCATCCCAGATAAAAGGAGCTACTTTCTTCATGAGCTTTGAGAAGGGCCTATATTTCCCCGATAAATTTGAGATAAACCTCCGTATATAAGCAAGCTTGCCTTGAAAAGATCTTAGCTGCGTCAGACTCTTCGGAGGGGGCATCTCCATGATGGCCTTTATCTTTGATGGGTCAACTTCGATCCCTCGATGCCGGACTATGAAGCCCAGGAATTTTCCCGATGACACGCCAAAAGCGCACTTCAGAGGATTCATCTTCAGGTCAAATTCCCTCAGTCTGGTGAGAACGGTCCTAAGATCCTGGATATGATCGGCCTTGGCTTTAGTCTTGACGACCAGATCATCAACATAGCATTCGACGACTTTATGGATTAGGTCATCAAAGATATTAGTCATTGCCCTTTGATATGTAGCACCTGCGTTCTTCAGTCCGAATGGCATTACCTTGTAGCAATATATTCCGATCGGGGTTCGAAATGCCGTGTGCTTCTCATCCTCAGGCGACATCTTGATCTGATTATATTCAGATGAGCCATCCATAAAGGTGAAAGGTTCGTAATTTGAGGTGTCATCGACCATCATTTCCATGACCGGTAGCGGGAAGTCGTCTTTAGGACATGCTTTGTTGAGGTCCCTGAAATCGACACAAACTCGGATCTGCCCATTTTTCTTCTTCACTGGGACTATGCATGCGATCCAGTCCGCATATTTCTCTTCCCTGATGAAGCCGGTATCGATGAGTATCTTGGTTTCCTCGATGACCTTTTCTTCCAACTCCATTCTCATTCTTCGAGGAGCTTGTTTGACTGGTTTAGCATCGGGAGATATAGCCAACTTATGCATGGCGACTTCAGGGGAAAGGCCAGGCATTTCTTTGTATGTCCACACAAAGCAGTCAACGAACTCATGCAGTAGGGCAATTATCTGTGCTTTCATTTCCTCTGACAAGAGCGAGCTGATGTAGGTCGGCCTTGGATTATCAGGCGTTCCTAAGTTAATCTCGGTTAGCTCGTCAAAGGTTGCTTGTCCACCATCTTCGAGCTCTTGAGGAGCTTCTTCTGGCTCGGCTATCTCGTCATCATCATTTGATCTTTCGCTGGCCTTACTAACATGGATCATGTAGCACGCTTTGGAATCAGGTTGAATGTAGCCTATGCCCCGTCTATCTGGAATTCGTCCATCGATGAGTGCTCGGACCTGGGGAGGATACCATAGCCCTTCGTAAAACTTTGCTTCGGACTCCGTTTGATATAACCGGCATCCGCACTTTTTGAAGTATTCCCGCATCTCGGACGCATAGTATCTGGGATTGAGGACGGCCCTTATACCTCTTTCGTATGGAAGGCATGCGACAGACAAATCGTCCGGATGCACAACGGGGTTTGACCCGTAAAACAGGATGCCCTTCTGTCTACTTTTCCTCCCGGGAACGTAGAAAGTTTTCAGCTGGTCTACGGTGGAGACTGACAACGCATCGAGCTCTTTGCACATCTGCTCTGGTACCCTTGTGACGGCTAGGGACCCTTCTGCGACTTCGAAGGTCTCTCGTAGTTGCGCTTGCTGCATGGGGGGCCAATCTGCACAGCTGTTGCACGGCTGGTCCTCTTCTTCTGACTCTTCAGTGTCACTGCCAAGATGAGGGCGGGCTTTGCTGCTAGATAGGCCTTCAGTAACAGATTCGTCCGTATCGCTGCCGAAATGAGGGCGAGTTTTGCGGAAGGACGGGCTTCCAGCGTCGGACTCATCAGTGTCGCTGCCGAAATGCGGGCGCACTTGGGTATTTTTGCTTTTGAAAATGATAGCCGGCGCGGATTTGCTTTTGAGTCTTGGGGCCGGTTTATCTTCAGTCAGTTGTGGCTTAGCATTTTGGTGGTTCATAAAGTACCGAGAATCTTCATATCGGACATCATGCACACCGAACGGCTGGATGTCTCCGTCAATGCGTCTTTCTTCGCCATTTTTAGTATACTTCATGCATTGATGGAGAGTTGATGGAATGATGCCGTAATCGTGGAGCCACGGCCGTCCCAAGAGAATCTTATAAGACGTGTCAGCATCGATCACGTATATCTTAGCTTCAGTTTGCAGATCCCCGAATTTGATTGGCAGAGCTATGGACCCCAGAACTTGCTGGCAATTTTGGTTGAAGCCTTGAATGACAATCCTTTCCCTTGACAGGTGTCGGACGTCCATTGACAAACTCTTCAGCGTCCGCAAGTTCATGATGTTCACTGAAGACCCCGGATCAATCAATATGCGATTCATCCGATCTCCGTTGCTGTACCCAGTCACGTAAAGCGGCCGATTATGCTCAGCCGTTCCCAGTAGCAAGTCTTCATCCTTAAATGTGACTGCGGCGGCATGCAAAGCGTGCTGGGCTTCTTTCATGTTAATTTCCGCAAAGTGAGCCTGATACCGTTCGGAGTTTTGTAGAGCGTGAATGAGAACATCTCTAAGCTCCTTAGATAGGACCAAGGCGTCGTAGATGCTCAGGAAAAACGGAAGCTTTTGAAGATGTGCCAAGACATTATAGTCCACTGAGGAAGGACTTATGTTTTCATCATCCGGTTCTCTGCCATCTTCTTCATTAGCGACTTGTTTTTCCTTCCCTTTTGGGGCGTTGCCCTGATTTGGCGGTAGAGCCCTGCCGCTTCTGAGCTGGATTTGATTGGCCTTTGTGGTGAGCTCCTCGTCCTCTTCGGGAAAACAGAGCTCATCCTCGGAGTCGCTACCAAGATGGATGGCATAGCAGGTCACTACTGGGATCTCTTCATTGGAGTCTTCTTCTAACTCCTCCAGAATTTCAGCCGCTTGTATAGGGAAGAACTCCTTCAATAGAATCAATGTTCTTTCCTTTTGTTCATATTCTTTGAGGGAATCGATATATTTTTGAATGGTCGATTTCCCTGCAAACTCTTTCTCGCGCCGAGCTGCACTTTTCTTCTTCTTGAGCTTCTTGGATTTTGAGCCTGATGGAGCCGCATTGGCAGCTGGACTAGTAGGCTTCTTCTGTCCTTCCCATTCCATCCTGGGCTCTTTCTGAAGTAGCTTTAGCATCTTCTTCGTCTTATTAGATATGTGCGTACTCCACGGAGGCCGCGATGAGTCAGTTTCGTTTGTCAGGGCAGCAGGTTCTGCTGTCTGCTCCCAGAAGGCTTCAACTTCTGTGTGTATAAAGTTGGTGGTTGCAACTTGATTGTTCACCAACACACTTTTGGACAGTTCGATCTCTCCAGCCTTGTACTGCTTCTCGACCCAATCTTTGAAGATATAGCAATCCTCGATCGCATGGCTCACTACTCGGTGGTACGGGCAATACAGGGGATTGTCGGTCATTTTTGCTTCTTGGGGTCTTTTCGACTCCGGCAATTGTAGGCCGTTGTTCAAGGCATCTTTAAATATCTTGCGGACCTTGTCCCTTCTGAAAGAGTAAACCTTGTTCTTTTTCTCCTCTAGGGAAGGCCCATCTCCTCCTAGCAATGGCTTTCGAGACCGGTTAGTTTTGGATTCGGCCGCCCTTCGCTTTTCTTCATTGTCGGACGCATTGAAGACATTGGTACTGCTGGAACTCCCGCTTCTACGGCTGTCGTCCCGCTTGCTTTTCCAAGTTTTGTCTCTCTGAGAGTCCGGCGGGGACTCTTGCTTCGAGCATTCCAGCATTTGGACTTTCTTGGTTAGCTCTTGAAACGTCTTGAGGCCTGCTGTACACAAGAATGGGACCATCCAATTGCTGAGGTTCCCAATGAGAAGGCTGACGGACTGGTCCTTCTCCAGCGGCGGTTCGCACTTGACCGTGAGATTACGCCATCGGGCAATAAAGTTGGTGTTGCCTTCATTCTTCCCCGGCTTGGTCCTCACAAGGTCGGCAATGGAGATTTTATCACTGACGCTCATGAACCTTTGCCGAAACAGGGACTCCATTTGGGCAAAGGTAATGACGGACCCGTCCGGTATACTCGCATACCAATCGAAGGCGACGCCGGTCAGGCTATTGACAAACTGACGAAGAAGGAGCGCGTCATTGCCCCCTGTATTTCCGCACGATGCTTTGAAGTGGGCGACGTGCTGATTTGCATTCCCCGTTCCATCAAATCTTCCGAACTTAGGAATGACATAGCCGCTTGGGAACTCAATCAGATCGTACTGCGCGGGATATGGCCGCCCACTACTGCCGATTTCTTTCTGAGCTTCAGCTTCGGCCACCAATGTTTTAACCTTGCTGGTGACCAAATCCATTATCCGATCCTGTGTTAGCGGGATAGTGCTATCTGGGGCCAAGGCATCCCCAGAAGCGGAGTGTAGCCGGCTTTCATGCGGCTCGACCAGTCTTGGACCCAAAGGAACAGGCATTGGCTGCCTCAGATTGTCATCACCCGGCTGATTAGTAACGGCTTGTACTTGATTGGGAGGCGCTCGAGCAATTTGAGCCGTAAGCTGCATCACCACGTTCGTTAAGTCGTCTATCTTCGAATAGAGCTTGGCCATCTCTTTATCTTTGCTCCTGAGCTGTTTTCGAACCTCTTGAAGCAGCTCTTGCTCCGCAGTCCTGGGGCGGAAAGTCGGCTCTTCCTCGCTGTCAGAGCTTGACTCTGCATGGACCGAGGGGTCTTTCTTCCTATCATCCTCATCGAGAGGGTTTTCTTCATCTAGCGGGGGCGGCTGTTCTTAGGCAGCGGCAACCACATTCAGGCCAGATTGGGCTTGGGATGTGGTGGACCCATCCTTGCTTTTGCTGCGAAGGTTGTCGCTGGGGCGCCCGCCCGCCATATAGACTATATGGATGATATATCCGTGCGTCCTTCTATCATTGGCGGCTGATTTCACGGATCGCTGTCTAGACCCCCTTGTTTCGGTAGCTGGTAGTCGATTGAAGGCGGTTGGCCTAACCAGGTTCTTGAATGGTGCTGGCGCTTCTTTTCTGGGTTTGCCCCGCTGCTTTCATGCGGCACAAAGTGCTTGATAGACTCTTGAAGAGACAGTGTCATGCTTTTTCTGCTGCGGCCGGGACACGTCTCTTTGTGGCACTGTTCGGACCGCTGTCTTCTTGATTCTGGCAGTCATGGCATTTTTCTGAACCCACTTCAGAGGCTCGAAGGAATTGCTGATTCTTACGTCCGACTCAGCCGTCGTCGCTGGGCAACCCTGCACTTGGAACTTCACGCGATTCCATTTGGCCAAAGCCTTGGCCCTCTTGTTGGCTCGATACCTGAGCCGCTTCTGCCTTAACTTTTCTATTCTAAGCACCTGGAAGACTTCGGCTTTTTGGGAAGACGCCGCAGACCGGGCGATGGAGGGCCTTGGAGATACGCTCGATTGTGCATTTGTTGGAGTTATCGCCTGAGCTCGTCCGCAACATTTGATGTTGCCCTTTGCATCGGAAGTCTTGCCCCCAGCTAGAGCGCCAGGGAGTCGTTCAGATAGCGTCTTGAGTTTCGGTTGTGGTGCCTTGGTGATCACGACATTCGGCCTCTTTCCCCTTGAGACCGGCTTGGCCACCTGTTCCGCCGGGATCTCCGCCAGATGAGCGCTTCCGGCAAGGTAGATGATGACGGAGCCGAACTGGCGGGGCGGTTCATCCCACTGTCAACTGAGGCTTGCGGGGAGAACCACACGAGCATTGATCTTGACCACGTACGGAATCGGGGTCACGTTGGAAGCTGAATTCGTCTGGGGAGACATTGTCGCCGAAGGTTGATTGCTTGAAAATCTGCATGAAAAAGCACTATTTTTAGTATAAATACAGGTATGTATATTGATTGAGTTCGCATGAACGTTTAACCCGAAATATGGGAGGAGAGATTGGTCCCACCGGGCGTGCCAGAGTCTGTAGGGTGTTTTTCGTCACCCCATTGAGATAGGAATGCACGCACGCTTGTCAGGCGTACTACAGATTCCCCCTGCCTAGGGTAGGCTGGGGTTTAATGATTGTGGGGATCCGAATCTCCGGCAGCCGCGGACTAAGCTGCCGTTAATTACCCCTCGCCTTTGGGGCGAGGGAACCTCCGATTAACGGGTTAAACTGGTCATGCGAACCCAATGTGCGGTGTGCGTGTGTTTTGTTTTAAAAGGGGGGTTTGGATATATCGGGAGCCACACAGAGTTTTTACGGGCCAGCGCCTAGGCGCTTGAGGGGGAAAGTGTGGCGGAGTATGTGTATGTGTACATTTGTATACATATGTATATATATACATGTATATATAAATAAAGGGAAAAAAGAAATCCAAAGGATGCGTGGGGCCAGCGCCTAGGCGTTTGAGCGCAAGCGAGCCACGTGTCGGCACGTGGGCGCTTTGCGCTCGAGCGCAGAGTGCTGGAGCGCAACGCGCTACGTGTCGGCACGTGGGCGCTTTGCGCTCGGATGCTGAGCGCTTGGGCGCAAGAGCGCCACGTGTCGGTACGTGGGCGACTTGCGCTCGAGCGCTTGCGCTGGAGCGCAAGTGCGCCACGTGTCGGCACGAGGGCGACTTGCGCTCGAGCGCTTGCGCTGGAGCGCAAGAGCACCACGTGTCGGCACCGGGGCGACTTGCGCTGGAGTGCAAGAGCGCCACGTGTCGGCTCCGGGGCGACTTGCGCTGGAGCGCAAGAGCGCCACGTGTCGGCACGGGGGCGACTTGCGCTCGAGCGCTTGCGCTGCAGGGCAAGAGCGCCACGTGTCGGCACGAGGGTGCTCTGCGCTTGAGCGCCAGCGAGGAAAAGAGGCTTTTAGCCTAAAAAAAAATTTCTCAGAAGAGAAATCAGAGAGGAGTTGGACTCCTGAGTGTGTTTTTCTTTTTTTTGGGGGGGGGGGTTTAGTGAAAGATGTTCTTCTTCTTCCTCCTCTATTAGCTGGATCTTGAAGATCAAGAGTTGTGGGATTTTTAAAAATCTCTTCTTTTTGAGATTTAATGGAAGATCTGATTTCCCCTTTATGGGTTTGGTGGTGAAAAACTATTTTGTTTTATAAAAAGAAGAGTAAAACTCTTGATTTAATTCAAGAGAAAGAAGAAGGTTTTGGAACCTTGAAGAAGGAGAAAGATCTCAGATCTGGAAAAAAAAATTTTGGAGAGAGAAAAAGGTCCTGAGATTTTTCATTATCTTTGCCTTTATAGGCCATACACTTTACACATAGCCCCTTGGGCTTCACAAAATGGCATTTTGCCTATCCCATGGCTCATGTGCCATTTCTTTTTGCACATAAGCCATGGGCTTTACAAGAATTTGGCTTTAGGCCTATTTTTCTTACATTTATCCATAAAATAAAATAAAAGAAATACAACAAAATTATTTATTACAAAATTTTTATCTTGGCATTGGGGGAGGCCGGCCGCTTCATGTTCTGGCTCGACCCGGGCATGGGCCCACTGGATCTGGGCTTGGGCCCACTTGGCTTGGGGTTGACTTTGATTTTGACTTGGTCAACCGTGGTGTAAATTTTTACCCCAACAAGTATCCTTTGAAAACCCTCAGGAGACAACACTCCTCCTACTAGGGACACCTATAGGTTTAATGGCTTGTTGCACACGCTCAGTGCAATCGCCTTCCCTGCGAAAGTGCGGTTAGGATTTTCTTTTGTGAATAAAAAAGCTCGAGAGGAGCAAAAGATAAGTTTGTGGGTATTTGTTCATATCAGAAAACTGCATTCTAATACCGCCCATTCATTATCTATTTTTTGTATTTATCGGTACTATTAACCAATGTATGCTCAGTAATATAGATTACAGGTATCCGTGATAAAATACTGGAAATACATTTAAAAGCTTGGATATATCAATTGAGAGCCGACACTGAAACCAGAACCGCAATCCGACCGATACTTCAGGAGTCCCTTTTTGCAACAAGTTTGTGTACACATTTTTCTATCTAAATGGTCCAACACAACAAATGTGTGCACAAGAGTTTTAGGCACATGTGGATATGCATTCAAGGCAAAATATTATATGCATTCAAGGCTAAACATCATGTGTTGATTTTTTTCCTTCCAAAACTGAAATCAAATCAAAGTCAATCAAACAAATTAGCATGAGCCATAATAGGGCAGCCAGGAATCAAGCCACATGTGGGAATGGAGTAATGAGCATTTAATGGTGAAGATTATGTGTGTGATTTAAAGATTCAAATTTTCTTCCAAAACTGAGTGCAAATCAAATTCAAATAGACAAATCAGCATGGACCATGATGGGGAAGACAAGAATCAAGGCACAAATGGACATGAAGTAATGTGCATTTAATGCTAAAGATTATGTGTTGATTTAAAGATTCAAATTTCCCTCCAATAATAAGTGCAAACCAAAATCAACTAGGCAAATCAACATGGACCATAATGGGGGCAGCCATGAATCAAGTTACAAATGGACATGAAGTAATGAGCACTCAATGCTAAAGATTTTGTGTTGATTTAAAAATTCGAATTTCCCTCCATTCTTTGGAGCCTATAAATACAGACCATGGGGCCAAGGTTCAAGGAGTCATTTCTTTAGTCTTGGATTTTCATTCTTTGTCCAAGTTTTCTTTTCTCTTTTCTTGTAAATAGATTAGTCCCCTTGAAGTCTTAACCTTTTCTTGATCCTTCAACCTCTTCATTGAGCTTGAAAGTTTAAGGGTTGGTTATTGATCTCAAGGAGTTGTATCATTCTTGAAGTTTAATAAAGTGTTCTTTTGTGCTTCCTTCACCATGAGTTCTTTGCCCTCTCTTGATCTTGCAACCTCTTTATTGAGCTTGCAAGTTTAAGTTTGGGTTATTGAACCCATGTCTTGCAATATGTTCTTTGGTTCCTAATCTTTTACTTACTTGCATTTTATTCTTGCTCTTTTAATTCTCGCACTTAAATTCCATGCACTTTAATTACTTTCTTGTAATCTTTTCTTTTCTTTGTTCTTCTCTTTTGTTATCTCTATTTGGTTTGTTTTGAGAATGGTGTGCATATTGTTGTTAGGAAAAGAGAAAGATATTGTAAGTTAACGTTTCGTTTTTCATTTTCTTTTCCCTTCTTTTCCATTTGAAACTCCGCCCAAACCCTACGCAAGCGCTCCGTTAGGTACCCTACCCTACCAAGGTAAAGGTGATTCCTAACCGTGACCGGTTGCATTCGGTTTGGCCGGAGGCGAAAGCAACAGACAAGAACGGACGGACAAGGGTCAATAAGCCGGATTCCATGAATACCGTGCTTAAGTCCCCTAATCCATGTTGTTGCCGATTGTTCTAGCTTCATTGGTTAAGTTCGGACCAAGGTACTTGAATACGGAATCCATTAACTTACATTATCCTATCGTTTCCTAACAAGCCTTATACTTGAATATAACACATAGGTTAGATAACGAACAAATCCGCCACGTTGTTAACTCGTTAAAACAAGCCTAAAAACTTACCATCTCCCTGTGGATCGACCCGTGCTCATCGCGGCTAGCTGCAAAGCGACACAAAGCAATGGATGACTAGCTATAAAGAAAGTCAAGCCATAGCCATAGTGCGTTAGAACAAGTAAACAAGCAGACTAGCTAGAATAGAAAAGCGCGTTAGCTATGGAACAAGCCAGACCAGAAGGTGAGGAGCCTTTGCTTTCTCGCTGCGAATCTTTCAGACGAGAGAACTCGCTAGGAGATCGCGGTTAAACTTTAGAACTTTTGAATAACCGACAAGCTTTTGGCGTGCGATCACTTCCTCACTCATGACTCACCCTCATGACTCACCCATTGAAGAAAAGATAAATCCGCATTTAACCGAATGTTAAATACGGGTGATAGAAAACTGGAAACTGGCAACTTCCAAAAGTGATCCTGAAACGAATTTCAGGATAACCTCGTAACAGTATAAACATACCCGCATTTGTATTACGACCGAATACAAATGCATCTGAGACAAAGATATTATATCTACACAGCATAATACTCGGATCCGGCTTAAAACAAAGCCGACCAGTATTATCTGCCCGAAAAATGACACGTGCGAAAACGCACGTGCATTTTCCGAACCTTGCCAAAATACCATACGGCCTCTACAACGTTTCGCCCGAACTTGGGAAAGTGTCTGTCGGGGACTCTAATGACTCATAAACACACTTGCACTGGGTATAACCTCTAGCACGTCAGAGGTACAAGCTGTACGTAACGGTTGCCTATGTATTGATTGGAAGGGAAGCTGACGAGCGAACTCATCCATAAACCCTACTGAGCCTAACAGTAACAATATACATACAGTCCGGTCCGTTCGTCTATGAGTATCGCATATCGTCCTTGGGGCTGGTAACGTCAGACCCCCAATAGCAGCATAAGTCGTGTCAGAGAGTGGCCCAGAACACCCTGAAATACTACTGGAGTGCCTACCAATAAATCTCCTGCCTCGGCCGAGGGCTTTGTGTAATGGCTCTCCTAGACACAGCGTGATTTCACCCCCAATATCGGGAGAGACGAATCCCCTGCCGATCCGCTCACTTGCCTCCATGTGGCTCGGGACTGTACCCAAAAAAGACCTGTTTGCATGAATCCTTTGAGCCATGGTAGGGTAGAAATCAAAGCACAGTGGGAACTCACATGAGAAAAATGCCGACCTCAGGTCGATGAACTAACCTGTACACATGTCACCAGGGAACTGCTATCTGACGATATGTATAATACCAACTAGCATATTCCCGGCGAGTCCTGTCCGGTGTACTCATAACCTAATGAGAACTTGTATACATCTTAGGTGATCCTACTGACACCAATGTCTTGTGAGACCGGCCATCGCCCCTCGTCGGGGTCTCGACTGTATACACTAGTCTACTCTGGAGTAGCGATGCCCTGTCTCGAAACTCCCACGACTAGGGACACTTTAAGGATGTGCTTACAGACCTCAGCTCCCACGTATATGATCGCCATCATACTGCTGGTAGTCAAGCAAGAATCCTATGGGCTCTATCATCATGCAATAGTGAACTAAAGCATGTATACGATGATAAAGACAAACCAGATAGCATACTATCATCTCGAGCAAGACTGTCATATCGGTATAGGTCCTGCCTCAATCATTGCAATCACGTACCTGCGATCCAATAATTGACTTTGAGAGCACTATCTCCAACAATCTCCCACTTGCACTTAAGGCTAATTATTACGACGTCGCATACTCACAGCCCGTGTGATAACGAACATCCAACTCCTCTACTAATCAGTTTCACAAAGCTAGTTTGTAAAACTCTTGTGTTCGAGAAATAGCCTCGGTGAGTGGATCCTCCCTAATGTTTCTTTCTATGTCTCTCTAAATCTCAAGTTCGCGGAGAAAGCCATCTCCCGAATCGAGTATTACCGGTCTTAGAATATGTCTGGATATCTGATGGGACCTAGTTCATAAATGAACTCCAAATCCAAACTTCTTAGACTGTATCGATAACTGAACCTAATCAGTATCCAACACCATGCCTCCCACAGCATCCTCTTGGACCACCTGTTCAAAATACTGTCCCTCGACTAGGGAAAACTATAACTCTGACAATCACCCTGTCATCCATGTCACCTTTGAAGCCTTAAATGATAACCGTCTCCCGAAGGAGGCTGCCGTCATCAAATCCATAGAACAAGTACTTATGTTCTAAAATTGCTTCCTTATGTTTCTTCATGATTGGATTAATATAAACTTATCTCATCAAGTGCAAAAAACAACATCTGGTGTGGTACTTGACATTTCATGATTGACTCAATTGCCTAAGCAAGTGATTTGCCAATCATGCACATCCCTCTCTCCTTTAGTCTGTAAGACACCTTTAGAGAGGGTGACTCCATCACCTGCAGTACACCACCATGCCAGGAGTCAACTATTCTAAAATATCATTAGAATACTGTCAAAGTACCCATATTGGGAAACTACCCAAATCTAGATCTAAAACCATAGATCTAGTAACCAGAATGTCTGATATTATATCCATATCCTGTCTGGAGAAACAACTGTGTGACCACCACAGTACAACCGATCATAGTATAGGAATTTTACTTCCTACTCTGTGTATGTCATCCAAATACCAGGACATCACACCCTACTACCTTCTTAACAGATCCATCCCCTATTCTGATGAAGTCAAACCTATGACTTTTACATCAAAATTAGATGATCTTATCTCCGCTATATCTGCTCAATCCTATAAATAGACATAAGCTACTTGTCCACTGTGCTTCCGCTACTCCCACTGACTACGATAACCCTCTGGAAGAATAATATCTATGTACACTTCTAAAGCCAGTTCAGAACGATGCTATACTTATCCTTCTGCCGGGTCTCATAGTCTGGAACAATAGTAGTGTCAAGTCTGGGTAAACAAGAACCTCCCTGTCACCGTCCTTGAGGCTACCGGAGTACCTCTCGGGTGTCTGAGGTTACCCACCATGTCTGCGGAGTGGCTAATGGAATGTCAAACCTGATTGAATATATAAGGCCTATTAAATTTTCCGTAATCGTTTGCGGTTCTGGAATCTCTTCCAGTTCTACCATACTCTCACTACTGTTTTCTGAAAATTAAAATCCATTTTACTAAAACTGTGGCGAGCCAAGAACAATATCACTATTGATCAACCCTCGTCAAAGCCAGGGTCAACCCACAAACAACCATTACATAAACGTGCCTTGAGTTATCCAGTGTCTGGTTTTAAGCATAAGATGGACAACTCCCCTTACTTTAACATCGTTAAGATATGAACCATTCTATATACAATATAGAAATAGAGACACTAATTTAATTGCAACCAGATTCAAATCATGCAGCTGTCTCCTGTGCATATCAACTTAATGGAGAAAGGCTAATCAACATTACTCAACTTAGGAATCTATCCAATTATGAGTAACCTGAAAGAGAAACAAGTTTTTCAAAACCATTACCATTATTTGAATACCAATCACAAGTATCCACATCTTTGATTTCTTTGAAGAATCCCGATACTTGCGACACCTGGTTCTCTACTTTATTCTTATACCCATAACTTCTCATAACTTAGACATTGTATTTCTACGAAACACTTGTCTAAAAACTAGAGAAGTTACAAGTAAACATAACAGAGTACGAGGACCTAACCCTTTGTCCTGACGGACACTGGAAAACATACAATACTCTGTATAAGTCCGCTGAGTTGAATAACTCAAAACCTGTGCATCGTAGGTTGAAAACCGTACCCAAGCGATTTCCTCAAATATCACCAATTACAACGAATTCCGATATAATAATAATGATCACCTTAATTCCCAATAACTTACTCCCACTCATTATCCGTAAAACTATACAAATATGAGAATGAAACCTGGTAAGTACATACCCTGGAGTAAGTATGTAATCGGGAAATCAGTTTTCCTTTAACAATGCACCGAAACATTAAAATGTTTCGTAGGGGTATCCTGGTATTCTTAGTATTGTCTCTTCCATAATCCAATTCATTACTTTAACCGTATATTTCATTGCCATCTCTCCAAATCCCTTTATTTGTCTTTAGTCGTTACCTTCTGTACACCTTCGTTAGGTTAAATGGTTTTTTTCTTTCCGTACCGTTCGGCACAAGTCTATGGTTTGGAAGAAGACTATCCAGTAAGCATAATAGGTGTATCCTCGCAACTTGAGAGAAGGTGATGATAAAAGACTACTGAATAATACCTTATTCCATTTCTCCCGAACTGGGAAAAAGCAAAGGTGAAATAGGAGTGGCGATGAAGTACGTGTTTCGGTCGTGAATAATAACAGTCGCAATTTATTTTGCCCTCTTTCTAATCCCTTTATTTTGTCTTTAGTTATTACCTTTTGTACACCCTACTTAGGCTAATTGGTTTTCTTCATTCCCTACCTTTCGGCACCAGCCTATGGTTTGGAATAAGACTATCCAATAAGCGTAATAGGTGTACTCTCCAAAACTAAGGAGCCCTCGCAACCTGATTGAAGGTGATAATAAAAGACAACTGAATAAACCAATTCTATTTCTCCTGAACCTGGATTCATCCTCGAAGAAGTCCTTTCGAGTTTGTATATAACCATACGATGGATCTATCCAATGGAAGTGGATGTCCGTAGTAATACGGGGTGTTCTGAGAAATACAAAGGGTAAAAGAAAGAGCGGCAATGACTTATGCAACTCAGACAATCCAAAAGCCAGTATTATAAGAAGGTTCGGTCAACTTGGTCACTGAGTCATAGTCTAGGGTCGGTCAAAGGTCGCTGCCAAAGAGATAGAGAGAAAAGAAACACTCTGCGTGCACTCTAACCTAGATCAGAATGGTTATCATTTTATCTAACCAGGAAACCTCCCACTGTAATCTCAAATTCTCCTCCAAACCTGAAAGAAAAATTAGTCGGGATCGCCCGAAGAGTAAACCAACTCATCAGTGAGAATCGGGATCCAACTATCATCGCATGATAACTTGATGGAAGCCACTCAAGTTATCACACTCCAGAAGGTATGCGTATGCCTGGCAAGTTTGCTGTTTGTTTGAAACTCCCGATGTAATTTTTTCCCCATGCTCTTATGACCTTGGCGTTGGTCAAAATATCATAAGTGACAAGCCAAGTTCTACCCGTCACTATCCTGGTCAATTTGAACCCACCAGCACATGCCCTTGACGTTGGCCAAAATGGCAGAACGACTGTCCCAAACCAACTCATCTATCTATGCAACAGATGAATACCCAGCAGCTACCAAACACTATGCCTTGGCGTTGATCAAAATACATAGCTTGAATACTACTGAATACCCAAAAGAAATGACGGAGGGCTACGACTGGTTTTTGGCAAAAAACCTTTAACGTAATGAACTTGATCTCGTTGAAGGAACCCGATAGCTTTTTATAAAAATATAGTGACAAAAACCTTTGCTAAAGAGGTCACTCCCGGTGAAGGGATCTCTGCTCTTTCCTCGTGGAATGAGGTGCAGGATATTTCAACTGAATACCGCGATGCAAAGCAACTTGTAATCGACTATATTGAAGTTATTACCCTGACGTAAACTTCTGCCCAAAGGGTCACTCCCGGTGAAGGGATCTCGGCCCTTGCCTCGTGGAATGAGGTGCAGGATATTCCAACTAAATACCGCTATGCAAAACAAAAGGAAATATCTTTGTAATAACACCTTTTAAAATTTGTTCCAACAACATCAAATATAGGTTTGTTTTATCCTTGCATTTGATAAGAATCAATGCAGTCCCATCAATCAATCACACCAGAAAAGAACGAAAATAAAATGTACGTATATGCCATCCGCATTCGTCACTGGTTCTCGTCATCACCCGTTAGGTTACTTAACTAACGACAGAGCGGGGGCTGGACTAGCGTGTGTGTAAAACATATACAACATCTAATAGTATATATACGAATATACAATAATCGCTCCACGCGTGATAATATGCAACATTACAGAAAAGTAATAAGCATCACAGAACAATACAGATAATCTGGGATTCCCGGGTTTCACAGAGCCGCTGCTGAAACCCGACGTTCCCCTGGACATGTGGATAGCCTGTGCAATGAAACCTAGACCCTTACTGGTGCGGCAAGTTACCCACCAGAACCTGAAGCGAGGTTGTCCCCACAGTATAGTGAATGGAACACTCGGCACTTCACTGAATCCTGTAAATTGAGCACCCATCCTTGGGTCAACCTGTACCCCCTACGAGTGCGGCGAATAGTCTGCCAATTCTAGAGTGAGGTCCCTTTGCCTCTCAAAGCCATGAGATACGGACCCGTTGCCCTCCAGAACCCGGCTATCCGTGCACTCCTTCGCGGGATAAACCTAGTACAGAAATAAAAATATGTAAAACGGGTACATCGACCTCAACCCGGTCGTGCCCCAAAAGAATATTGTACAACAGGAAGTGACGGCAGTCCACATGTTGGAAGCTCTCCCTGCAATATCAAATGTACAAATAAATCCAAACTGCACTATCATTGCACCCTGCTATCCACCATGACATATCCGCAACAATATAGCACAACACAGAACATCAACGCGAATGTCACGTTCGCAAACCCGTCTAAAAAGAACTATAGCAATCAGACACGGTTTACCGATCAAATGACATTCCCGGTAGGAGATATAATGTAAATACTGCATACAAACAAGTTTAAAATTTCGATCGACTAAATTTCCTGAAGTAGGCCCCACGTACATCTGCTGTACAGTAACAAAATCTGGGCCCAAAAGAACAGTACCTGAAACCAAAATTTCCCAATTTGAAGCTCTCTGGAAAAATTGGAACACTGTTCCGACAAAGTCGTCGCTGTTCCGCGTTCAAACCCTAGGTTTGACCGCGGATCCGCGGTGGTCATGTGGGATCACGTGCCCAAATTTTCCCGCAATGCATAGAAAACCATGCACGGTTTTCTGTGATATGCAAAATTATTTTTAGGCCCTTTAAAAAATCGACAGAAACTTGTGTGCTGAAAATTGTGGTTTCGGAAATTCCGTTCGATCTATCTTTTAAACGCGTTAGCACAATTTAGTAAAGCTTAATGGTGAGACTCTCATACCAGTGTAAGTCCACGTGTAACATTTCGAAATAATAAAAATATTATTTTTGGGAAAAATTATGGAAAATTCTAAAAATAGGGTAAATTAGAGAATTATGCCATTTCTAAGTTTAATTGATTAGTTATATGCTAATTTAGTGCTAATCACGATTAAAAATCGCTAATCGGTTTTTTTGTAATTTTGTGCAAAACATGCACATATCTTTTATTTTCCTACACTTGTGCATTTTCTACCAAGGTTTCTCATTTGGGTTTACTATTTGAGTGAGAAAGAATTTAGAGAAAAGAAAAAGAAAAGAAAAGAGAAAGGGGAATATTATATGAGGTATGGTGAGAGAGAGAGAGAGGTATGGGCTTCTTTGACCAAGGACTTAGCCATTTCCTTTGATCCCAACACTCATTTTCTCTCCCTCTCCCTCAACACCCTGCTTTTTCTGCTCCTCCTCACCTCCGTCCCCACTTCACCTCCTCAAAACATCTCAAAAACATCACCAAAACCCCATATTCATTTCATTAAAAGTGTGCACAAGCTCAAGATCTACACATTGGACCAAGGAAGCAAGGATTTTGGCCACTAGGGGCGACTCAAGAAAATTCTTAAGTTGCCAAATGAGGTATTTTCTGGACCTTAAAGCTTAGTTATGCATTACCTTTACCCCATGTTTAGTTTTGAGCCGATATTGTTGGATATTGTGGAGTTAAGGAAAACCTAGTTAGGGTTATGGGAAATGTTGTGTTGTAATATGAATTTGAGCTCACTAGAGGTTATATAAATACCATAGTGCATGAATTGAGACCCAAACCTGAAACTTAAGTCCCGGAATACGGATTTAGAAACCGATATCGGAAAGCTTGTGGAATCTGTGAAGGTTATATGAGATCTGCTATCATCCGAGACATCCTAAAATAAAATTGATTGGACATTGAGATGTGCAGGCACCCAGGAACCACCACACAAGACCCTAGCCCCTAACTCTATGACCCGGTCGCATATTTAATCCCATTGGCCGCAATTTGCGGCCAGACCTGCCCCATTTTGGTTCGTCTTGGTTTTGGTGTTCCCTCATCAGTAGATTAGGCCCCTGGTATGTGTAGATTTGTCTACTTTGACCTAGGGTGAAATCTGGAGCCCATTTCCTTAGTTGCTATTTTGGATTCGCGTTTCCGTATTCCGTATTTTTAGTTCTAAAATTGTTTATTGTGTTTTACCTCGACTATTTGGCGTTTATACGACGATAACGAGGATTGATTGATGGTTTTGAAGGCGTGCCCATAGGTTCTAACCTATAGGCCCCTTATCGTACCGTTTTGGGTTTCGTGTGCCGTTTTAGCTTTGATTTGGTTTTAATACGCATTACGATACTTTGACGTGTAGGTACCCCATGAAGACTTCGGAACGACAAGCAATGCGCGTGGTGACGTCGACCAATGAAGACGCAAGGTGAGTAGATTATATCTACTGGGGGAAGTCGGGTGGATGGCGTATAGCACCCCCGCAGTCCGTAGTTGGTATACTATATATTATGGTTGATAGTTATAGTGTGTCATGGATATGGTGTTAGGTGTATTATGGATAGCTTAGTGTTAGAAGGAAACTAGTATAGTTCATAGTCGCGAACCCTAGAATAGGTTTACACCCACATGCGCACCCTTGCATATTCACTATACTTACACAGTGTTGATGATGATATTGGATGACATTGGAGAAGAGTCGATGATTTTGGGCATTGTGCCGTGAGAATTGGTGATGTTATGTGATTCGTACTTGCGATACGACATGTGATCTTAGCGGGCCGTTGGGCATGTGTTTTACCCCCGCTTTCAAACTTATATAGATGGTATTGATTTGTACTAGACTTAGATCTGTATCCCAGATTATGTGATATGATGATAATGAAACCTGATATTTGATGAGAGGAATGTGATACTGACCCGTATCCAGCTATTGGGATGCCGTACGACGATTTATCGTATGAGCTTTATATTGATGATAGATCCTCACTCATGACTTAAGGATGTCATATGATATACTGTATCGTACGCGATCCTATTAAGGCGGAATCACCGACTATTATATCTATATATCGACACAGATTTAGGTGGTTTCCATACCCCTCCCGTTTGACTTGATACTTAGATCTGTAGTTTGCATAATAGATGTTAGACTAGACCCGAGTCATACCTATTTCAAAAACCACGAATCGGGAATATCTTAAAAACAACATAGCCCTTATTGTTTGTAAAAAAAATCCTGATTCGTCTTATTTCAAATGGCATAACTGCATGACATATACATATGGGTGTAGATTCTTTACAGTTGCGTTGATTATTCTATTTCCGCATATTCATGCAATTCACATTGCTTTGCATATGCTTATTGCTATATTACTATCATGTTGCTAGGGCACCAGCACCATTATCAATGATGCGTATGTTTCATGTACACTTGCTTGCCGGCTCACACACTTCATCATCGATAATTGCCATGTCACTACACAGTAGCATTATTGCATTAGGATATGACCTTGTATGTGCATACCATTGTTTCCATGTTGCATGATATACTGTTATACTTGCATTTCATTTATATGTCGCATCCTCATACCAGTGCACATATATATTGATATCTTCATACCTGTGCACATGCACACTGTATATTCATACCAGTGCACACATATATTGATATCTTCATACCTGCACACATGCACACTGTATATTCATACAAGTGCACACATACATTGATATCTTCATACTTGCTTAGATTACGCATTGAGATATGTTCTTTCCATGTTAATTCTGGATTTGGGGAACCGTGGATATTTCAAAAGAGAATAGTTAATTATTTAAAAACCCGGTTTCCCTTGATATGATATTTCGGTGCGTCCACCATGTGTTTTCTCGGTGCCAGAGCGATATATGTAAACCCGAATCGAGGAGTTTGATGAGGCCGATTACGGGTACATGGTGGACCCGGTATGGTACCCCGGGGCGAGATCGGTTTCGCTGTGTAGTAGACGGTGGGCCTGGCAGTGGGACTACTACCTACCGGTGATTGGTTGGACCTGACGGTTATCCGCAGGATACTGACCAGAGTCGGTAGATGGATATGGGCGTACTGCCGGGGCCGAGGGCCGTTTCCGCAGACATAGCCCGTGGGCTGATCCGGACTGACGGAGCCCGATAGATGAGGATTTTCGTGTCGATGCTAGGCACGGGTTTCATGATGTTTTCCATGATTTGATTACATCCTCACATTTACATGCATGATGCTTATTGTCATTGGGTGACGGGTGATCAGTCGAAAATACTGCATTTTTAACACGGCAATTTCCCTATCATTTGCACTCATCTAGAAGTGTTCGGTATTCATATTGCACATATTAGCAAAACATCTGTAAAATAACGGATTGCATGTGTTAGACTTTAAAACCGGCATTTCTAGGGAAATTGACTGTATTTTATGGTATCGCATCATCCCTATATTTCGCAACACTTGTCTCGAGAAATTGCAGGAACAAAGCCAA
Source organism: Agapanthus africanus (assembly GCA_030015575.1). NCBI lineage: Eukaryota > Viridiplantae > Streptophyta > Magnoliopsida > Asparagales > Amaryllidaceae > Agapanthus > Agapanthus africanus. Next base: position 365,268,015 of record CM057346.1, read on the forward strand.
AAGAAGCTGATCAAAAATACGCCAACTCAAAGGCTAAAGATCTGGTAGCAATACAGAAAGCCAAATAAAATTCAACATACCATAACAAGGCCCATATGTCAGCCCAAGGCCACAGTAGAAGATTCAAGCCCAAAAGCTTCCAAACCGCCGCGGTTCCGCGGCGGGAGCTGGCTTAAGCCGCGGTTCCGCGGCACTATGGTGACTTCGGAGGCTCAGATTTTTTACACGTGTCTCATATAACTACCCAAGCTTCTAGAAGACTCCCGATTCTCCACGTGTCACATCTAGAAGGCTCTGCTTAACAAACTTCTTATAGAAGGCTCTCCTTAACTAACTTTTGGAGAGAAATTCAAATCTCCTCAACAAACTTTTGGAGGGAAATTCAAAATTCAAATCCTAGATCTAGGGTTTAGATGGTCTATAAATAGGAGCCTAGATCTAGGGTTAAACTTCTTCCCTAATCCTTAGTGGTTAAATTCTTCTTGAATCTCTAATCATTAGTTCAATCTTTAATCTCCATCTTCTTCCACAAGTCTAGTGACAAGACTTGTGCGAATCCCTAACCCTAATTCCAATCCAAATTCAAGATCCCGAGTACCAATCAAGCGGGAAGCCCTTCAACCTTTTAGGAGCGGATCCGATCTTCAATCGAGCAAGTGATCCAAGCCGATCCGCGACTCACGGAGACGAACGAAGCCAAATCGACAATCAAGTTCTTCCTCTTGTAGTTCTTGAGCGATTGTAATGAAATTGTTGATATGAATAAAAAGGTGAAATTCTTTAATCTTGCTTTTTAAATTCTTGCATCATGATTCTACCTCAATTTATAATTGAAGTTCTTGTTGTGATGTTCGAGTAAAACTCCACTCGTAAAGGAGTCGAGACGATCAATAGAATGATGATGTAACAAATCTTAAAACGATTCTTAAGTCCTACGAGTTTTGTAAACCTTAGAAAGTTCAAGAATCGATGACCTAGTTTCGTTGCGATGCTTTCTTGATTGTTATCGCTCGAAATTAGGGATCTACGATCGTTTCTTGAATTTACTAGAGGCTAGAATGTGAATGATATCGACGAAGGAACAAGGGATAAAAGATGAAACCCTAGTTTCACTAGAAATCCCTAATTCTCGTCGATCATCATCGATCTAGTATCAATTCATCGAAGGATAAGACTACGTCATCGTAAGATTACATCACATCTATAGATCCGATCGATTCCTACGAGCCTCTTTTTTATTCTTGATATTTGGTTGGAAAAATCATTAAACTCCCAATTCTTGATTCTATCGTTTTCTTGTTATTAGATCTATATTTTCTAATTCTTGAACTTCAACTATAAATCATGAATTGTTTGTTTTCTTTTCATTAAATTTTCGATTCAAACTAAACAAGATACGAACGAATCGCACAATACCTGTGGACGATCCGCACTCTCTAACGCGCTACATCCGACACAGTTAATTGATTGCGGTCAAATATTTTTTGGTTGTGATTTCTATACATTTTTCATACTACACAATCCGAAATTCATTCAATCAACGGGTGGACGGGATCTACATATATACAGACATTGATCACATACAGACTTTGATTACATTGATCATACTTTATTTGTATATATAACAGGGTATGAGGGCGCTGTTATATATACCCTTACACCAATATTAGTAGAATGGAACGCTAATATATTTGTATTGATATCCATTTGATACTTCATCATGTTTACTTCATGCAGACATACCTTAGCATTACCTACATGATTAGATGCTACATTGCCACTTTATCATGCTTCAGACTTACTCTTGAGGGTTTTATTATATACTGATTGTTTTGACATAGGATTATGTCTTACATTCGATTTCTGCTTGTAGATATTTTCTATTCACGAGTTGGCAACTCACCCCCGTTGTGCCACAGTTCTTGCAGGGTTTGCCGTACAGGTTCCATAGCGGCATTTCTGGCACACTGCTTTCCTTTGCGGGTGATTTGCTTGGTAGGTGGGTTCTTTGTATCAGAACCTCCGTTGTACATGTATTATTCATTGTATCTAGAAATTCCATCAACCAAAAACTTGTATATTGTTTCAGACTTAGACACTAGTGATATATTATTTCGACCTTAGAGTCGCGCTTAGTAGTGTTACAGTTTTCATGCTTATCTGGGTTTTCTTTTGAATTTTTATCCTCGCCATTCGGCGTTGTATAGTATATTGCTTGTATGTTCATTTATCCTTAAAATGGTTTTAGATTTCTGGGCTTTTGTCTTACTTGGATCAGATGGAGTCCTATAGACTTCATATGGTTCAAGGGCCAGTCACGTGCTCTTTCGGGTCGTGACAAGGTTGCTATCAGAGCGCTAGGTTAACCTTGGTTCGAGTCTAAGTTTGAATATGTGGAGCCTAGGGCGTCTATATATATACGGAACTTAGGCTTGACCTTACGGAACGTAGACTTAGTCGAGGGGGTATTAGACCCGAACTTTGGTCGCATAGGATGACCCTTGGTTGATGGAATATGTGACTAAAGTAGAGTGATGTACCGTGGGTATGTTCCGCGGCATACTTACGCCACGCCACTCCGCTTAAGGAACCTTAGGATGTACATATTTTCGAGATCAGTGATTCTCTTCATATCCATGATTATACATCCATTTGAGATCCTCGATTCTATTAGTTTCATGATCATACCTTCATTGATGTTGTTCCTTCTTATGATCATGTATCCACTCTGGATCTGTTGTTCTCTTTCTTGCCATTGATCTGCTCTCTTCGATACTCGATTGAGGTTCCTGTCGCCATGTTTGAGCGCAGTTTGGGCTGCTGCTAGGGTTACGGTCAGTGCGAGCTCGTCTGGTACGAAGGCCGAACATTGTGTTTTCTGGTGACATGGGAACGTCTCGAGTTAGTATTGGTGACTGTGACCTCTAGTGGAGGCGAGTGCTTGGTTTTGCACCGGATGATCGGGCCATTGTTAGAGCTGCCAGTTGAGAGAGGACTGTTGATGTACAGCATACCTCAGAGATTATGATGTCGCCTACCGTGCAGATAGATGGACCGGCTGTTGCTGAGATTCATAGAATGTCGCTTCCGGAGCTTACGAGCTGAGATCGCCGAAGCTTCCAGGCAGATATGAGACAGATGATAGCTAGTTTACCCGATTTGAGAGACGAATGTGATTCGTCCGATTTATGCGCCAGAGCAGGCCCAGTTGAGTTGAAAATTTCCAGTGCGGAGAGTCTTACTCAGATCTAGAGCAGACCGATTTAGAGATGACCGCCAATGTATTGCCTTTCCTGGAGGATTGAGACGCTGTTCAGCGTACAGACGAATGAGCCAGTTGTTGCTGCAAATGATGAGATATCACCCAGATGATTGGAGCTACTGTAGCATGAGTATATACATAGAGATATGATGGATGGTCGCTAGTCACTGAGGGTGGATGACTAGGGCGTGCGATTCGTTCGCTTACCGATGCGAGGTCATCAGATAGGTTGCTTCCAGCTAGAGAAGACTTCATGCGGAGACGTTGAGAGTCGACAGAGACGATCGAATGTCAGAAACCTGCTATTCCAAGTTTAAAGTATTCGGAAAGACATGTAGGAAATTCTATGGACCCTCTAGAAGAATGAAACCCTAACTCGACATAATGACCGTATGAAAGCCTTTGAACCTTAGGGTTTGCGGCAGTTCTGCGGCGCCATTAGTGAGGCTTAGCTTTGCCCTTCTACGGCTGGATCATTGATGTTGTGGTATGTTCTCGATGCTGTTAAACTGTACCCAAGATGTTGAGCTCTTGGTGGATTAAGAGGTTTTGATGAATCGATCGAATGGTTCGACTTCCTTCGGATGATAGGTGGTGAGATGCATTTCTTAGGAGACTCCAGATACGAGGATAGCCGTTGGAGCGCAGTCCGTGCAGCCACGATGAGACGAGTCCGAAGCAGTCGACATTGAAGCAGAGTGAAGTAAAGAGTTTGCAAGAGATTTCAACGAGATGACGTCCCAATCCGCTGACATCAGAGATGCGATACGCATGCAGAGGCGTTGTATATGGATATATCTTCCAGAAAGAGGCGCGATAAGTATGCAGCCGTTCCGGAATAAGAATTAGCTTCAGCAATGGATGATGACTTCCGGGCAATCCGGCAGGAATGAGATTTGAGAGAGAGACCTCGACAGGACCTTTCTGGAATATGATACGAGAAGACCTAGACCCAGGAGTGGTCATACTGCGCATACCCAGCAGGCCAGAGTTCGGCATCGTCGACGAGGTAATTGACCAGGTTCGGATAAAGGACCTGTTTGGCCACACATCTTCTACCGAACGATGAAGCTACAGAGCACGTGATTTCGAGTCCGTGCGAAAGACTTCGGATTGACCGTGGCCTAGAACAGTGCAGTGCGTAGATAGCATGGCGTGACGTCATAGTGGAAGACGATAGAAACAAGTGAAACCAGAGGTTCGTGAGAGACGCTGACGAGCTCTCATTACTTTCTGTCGAGGCTAGAGACCTGATATGCTTACAGAGGCGTTGGGATGCGACCAATTTCCAAGAAAATGTTGTGCTGAAGACACAGATGTCCATCGAGTGAGAAGAGATTATGCAAGAGAGCCAGCCTCCGTACAATTCGGCATAGGCAAGATCGGAAGTGACCTTCAGCGGGATTCCTTCCAGGACATTACTGCAATGATAATTGCACCCAGGATCGGATGTGTCACATGCATTCAGAGAGCCAGAGGCCGACGCCAGTGACTTTCTGCTTTACGGGTGGTCGTGATGATTGACCGAGAGATGACTAGAGAAGTGCCAGAACGGAATCGTCCCCGTTAGCACACCAGACAGGGCTGATGAGCCGATTGACTGCGAGATAGGTAATCCGCAGAGAAGATAAGGACCCCAGAGATAGAGGACGCCAGACCATGAGCAAGAGGTAAGTGGATATCTTACGCTGCTAGCAATGGATGCACCGACACCTTCTCGACTTTAAAGGAGGGACTATCGACGACGGTATTTATGATTTGTGATTTTGTGATTCGATTATCACGTATCCGACAACTTGGATTTTGACTGAATGTTTTAGTAGTTGGGGGTTTAAATTTAAATTCGGGGACCGAATTTATTTAAGGGGGTTAGATTGTAACATTTCGAAATAATAAAAATATTATTTTTTGGAAAAATTATGGAAAATTCTAAAAATAGGGTAAATTAGAGAATTATGCCATTTCTAAGTTTAATTGATTAGTTATATGCTAATTTAGTGCTAATCGCGATTAAAAATCACTAATCGGTTTTTTTGTAATTTTGTGCAAAACATGCACATATCTTTTATTTTTCTACACTTGTGCATTTTCTACCATGGTTTCTCATTTGGGTTTACTATTTGAGTGAGAAGGAATTTAGAGAAAAGAAAATGAAAAGAAAAGAGAAAGGGGAATATTATATGAGGTATGGTGAGAGAGAGAGAGCTATGGGCTTCTTTGACCAAGGACTTAGCCATTTCCTTTGATCCCAACACTCATTTTCTCTCCCTCTCCCTCAACTCCTAGCTGTTGCTGCTGCTCCTCACCTCCCTCCCCACTTCACCTCCTCAAAACATATCAAAAACATCACCAAAACCCCATATTCATTTCATTAAAAGTGTGCACAAGCTCAAGATCTACACATTGGACCAAGGAAGCAAGGATTTTGGCCACTAGGGGCAACTCAAGAAAATTCTTGAGTTGGCAAATGAGGTATTTTCTGGACCTTAAAGCTTATTTATGCATTACCTTTACCCCATGTTTAGTTTTGAACCGATATTGTTGGATATTGTGGAGTTAAGGAAAACCTACTTAGGGTTATGGGAAATGTTGTGTTGTAATATGAATTTGAGCTCAGTAGAGGTTATATAAATACCATAGTGCATGAATTGAGACCCAAACCTGAAACTTAAGGCCCGGAATACGGATTTAGAAACCGATATCGGAATGCTTGTGGAATCTGTGAAGGTTATATGAGATCTGCTATCACCCGAGACATCCTAAAATAAAATTGATTGGACATTGAGATGTGCAAGCACCCAGGAACCACCACACAAGACCCTAGCCCCTAACTCTATGACCCGGCCACAGATTTAATCCCATTGCCTGCAATTTGCGGCCAGACCTGCCCTATTTTGGTTCGTATTGGTTTTGGTGTTCCCTCATCAGTAGATTAGGCCCCTGGTATGTGTAGATTTGTCTAGTTTGACCTAGGGTGAAATCTGGAACCTATTTCCATAGTTGCTGTTTTGGATTCGCGTTTCCGTATTCCGTATTTTTAGTTCTGAAATTGTGTATTTTGTTTTACCTCGACTATTTGGCGTTTATAAGACGATAACGAGGATTGATTGATGGTTTTGAAGGCGTGCCCATAGATTCTAACCTATAGGCCCCTTATCATATCGTTTTGGGTTTCATGTTCCGTTTTAGCTTTGATTTGGTTTTAATACGCAATACGATACTTTGACGTGTAGGTACCCTGATTGAAAGAATTAATGTTAACCGCAATCTGGACGGTGTCGCTATGCAGCTAGCCGGTTGAGCACGGGTCGATCCACAGGGAGATGGTTGTATGTCCTTTCTTATTTTAGACGAGTCAATAAAGAATGAGTATAAGTTTGTTCAAGTCTAACCTTTGTGTTTTATTTGCAAGTATAAAGTTGTTAAGAAAAAGATACGAGATTGTAAGCTAAAGAAATCCGTACTCAAAACCTTTGAGCCGAGTCTTGACCAATTGAAGCTAGAGCAATCGGCAACAACGTGGATTAGGGGATTTAAGCGCGGTATTCGTGGAATACGGCTTATTTACCCTTGTCCTTCCATACTTGTCTCTTGCTTTCGCCTCCGGCCAAACCGAACGCAATCGGTCGCGGTTAGGAATCACCGTTACCTTGTTAGGGTAGGGTGCCTAACAGAGCGCTTGCGTATCGTTTGGGCGGAGTTCAATGGAAAATAACGGGAAAAGGAAATGAGCAAAGAAACGTTAACTTACAATATCGTATTGATTCTTAACAACGACAATAATTACAACCATTCACAAAAAGAACCAAAAAGAGAGAACAAAAATAACAAAGAAAAGAAAAGATTACAAGTAAGTAAGTGCATGGAATTAAATTGCAAGAAAGTAAAGCAAGATAATAAAAAGCAAGTAATAAATAAGCAATAAAAAGAATTAGAAACTAGAACTCAAGACGAGCATGGGATCAATAGCCAACCCTTAAACTTGCAAGCTCAATCAAGAGCTTGCAAGATCAAGAGAAGGGTAGAGAACGCATGTGAAATGAAGCGCTAATTCCATAAGAAAATACGACCCTTGAGATCAATAACTAACCCTTAACCTTTCAAGCTCAATTAAGAGGTTGAAAGATCAAGAGAAAGCAAGAATCTCAAGGGGAAGTTAAACAAAAGAGAATGATACAAAAACCCTCATCTTCATTGATATCCACTCAATGCTCTCACTACATTTTCATGGAGGAAGAATGAAGAAGAAGAAGAAAAAGACTAAATCCTAACAAAAAGAGGAACAAAGAATGAACACCAAAAGCTTGGCAAGTTCTGGGATATTTATAGGCAGGCAAAAGAAATTCTAGGGCAACATTCTGGACCCATGTAAAAAGACCAAACAACCCCTGAAGTTTCGTCAACTGCGGCGCCAGTACGGCCGCGGATCCGCGTCCTAGACCCCCTATTGGCCGCGGATCCGCGGCTATATGGAGGAGTTAGCTCCTCGGGTTTTGTGGGTTGTCCTGGTTTGTGGTTCTCTTCAGTGTGGTATATGACTTTTCTCAGAAACTCTTCACAATTCTTCCAGAATTTTAGTAGAACAAAAGGTGATGTGTTGTGGATCTTTTGCCATGATTTCCTCGAGCTCCGCGTAGATTTCTTAGATCTTGTGTTGACATTGAGCTTTGTGCATGACATGACAATCGATTTGCCATTTTGTCCCTTAACTGGTATGTGGCAACACACGGATAGAGAGCGGAGACCCGTGTTTTATCTGTTGTTGGCAGTAATCCATACTTTGTCGTACTTTTCCATGGATTTCACTGCTTAGAGTTGAGAACCAGTATTCTGCAAATATGTAGCAAACACTGATAAAAAGTACCTGCCTATAAACAAACGAGCGTAAGAATGGGCGGTATAAAATGCAATATTCTGGTATGAACAAATACCCCCAAACTTAACTTTTGGTCGTCCCGAGCAAAACCAATTATTCACAAAAATAAAATCCTAACCGCACTTTCGCAGGGAACGCGATTGCACTGAGCACGTGCAACAAGCCGTTAAACCTCTAGGTGTCCCTAGTAGGAGGAGTGTTGTCTCCTGAGGGTTTTCAGCGGATTACACCCACAAAATCCCGTCAAGCTAGTGTTATAAGTTAACATGGTTTTCAGCGGATTCTACTCCTACAATTTAGTATTTACGTTAGAAATTCTATCATCCTAAGTTAGAAATATCCAACCCTTATGTTTCACACCTCCTATCTGTTTTAACTTTAGATCCTATACGTTCCAAAAAAGTTTAGAAAGATGTTGGTTCTCCTGAGTTTTCCTTCTAAAGTGCGGCCTCAAATCAGGGATTTTTATCAACTTTACAGAAGACACAAGTCTTATTCTTTATTTCTATCTTTTATCCAAATATCAATTGTATACCCCTACGTGTGTGTGTATTTGCACCCCTACACTCAAGAATTCAATTCAAGTTATAATACCCATGCCTTAATACCTAATACTACTTCTTTTCGTTTAATGATGGACGGTGTTGCTCACACACCTTTCATGCGACTATTAATGCTTCTTGAGGCACTAACGGCCGATTACTGAATGTGTGAGCTTAAAGCGTAAATAGCAGTTTCCAGGTCTTGACTTTATTCTCTTTTTCTTTTTCTTTTTCTTTTTCAAGACCGGATATATTTTTCAACATGCTCTTTTGGTGTTTAGCTTTAAATACCGTTTTTTCTTTCATACTAGGCTTTCAGGCAAGAGTATTTCAAGGTATCCTCTACTATCCCAAGTTTCAAGGTGTGTGTAAGTGCAGTTTGTAGGGTATATACTTTCTAAATTTGAACTCGAGAAAAGAAACTATTCTTCAGACTTATCCTCCAGTAAAGCTTCAATATTTTCCCTTCATCTTGACTTGACACAAGAACTGAACTCAAGATTACCTATTTCTCAAAAAAAAACTGTAAGGACGTATACTTACCAAAGTTAGACAGAATGAGGGTTATTTTTAGGGTTTTCAATCCCTAAGCCTAGAATTTAGTTATTTCTATCATATCAACTAAACTTTCGGAATAAAGATCTAAGTTTCCCTATTAGCTAACTTGACGACAAAGTTTTTATATTTTTTTGGAAAATTTTCAATTTTTGTGGGTTTTTAATAAGGTATGCAAATGCAAAATATACAAATGAATGCGAAGGAAGAAAGCTTACCGAGCACACCCACAAACTTAAACTTGACAGTGCCCTCACTGTCAGGCTACACCAAGAGGGTCAAAAATGTCGGCGCTCCCTAGAAACAAATTATATACAAAACAAAAAGGAAAACAAAAAATATATACAAAAAAGGAGTCCCCCCCCAAACTTAAGTAAAACAGTGTTTTCACTGTTAAGCATCGAAGTTCAGGATTAGGGGGGAAAAAGAATAGTATCAAGTATACAAGGCCTTACAAAGGCCAAAAGTTAACACCAACCATTCAAAAATCTTATCATGATAAAGCAGTGGTTGGTCAAAGAAAGCGTAGAGAAAAGAAATAGAGAATACGCGAGACCGTATGGAGATAGAAGCGGGATACGGTCTCGGTATATCAGAAGAAGAAGAATGGCGGAAGGGAAAAAGAAGTGGAATACGAACTTGAGGGTGCAATTGGAGTGAATAGATTAGCACAATTTGTGATGAGCGATGTGTAAAAAGCGATTGTGCTAATCTATTAACCCGTCGTGAAATGGGGTCAAATCCCTCAAGATTCGTGAGAAACCATGGGTACGCCGAACTCGGTAAACCAGACATATGAAATGAAAGTGAGACGGGTTCTTGCAAGGTCGGAACGATGGAAAGGATGGAGGGAAGTGATCGAGGAGGGGTATCGGTTAATGGTTCAGAAGGGTGTACACAGTCAATGACAGGGACAGGATGAATTGGAAAATCCGACTCATCAATTAAAACTGGTTCATCCTCAAAACTATCCTCAATATTCTCTTCAAAATTTATCTTATCCATGCAAATTTCCTCAAAATCTAGACGCATCAGGGGTTCGGGAAAAACAGTTAATGACCCGGGATGATGAATTGGAGAGAAAAACTCTGCCAAATGCTGGAGATAGTGCCCTCAGAGTCAATTATTGGGTTACAGGCACGTGATTGCAATGATTGAGGGAGGACCTATCCCGGTAGGACAGTCTTACTCGAGATGATAGTATGCTATCTGGTTTACCTTTATCATCGTGTACTGCTTTAGGTGACCTGACAGGTCGCTATTATACGTTGATAGAGCCCCTAGGATTCTTGCTTGACTGCCAGCAGTATGAGGGCGATCATATACGTGGGAGCTGGTAGTCTTTAAGCACATCCTTAAAAGGTCCCTAGTCGTGGGAGTTTCGAGAAAGGGCATCGATTCTCCAGAGTAGACTGGTGTATACAGTCGAGACCCCGACGATGGGCGGTGGCCGGTCTCACAAGCCACTGGTGTCAGTTGGTTCACCTAAGATGTATACAGGTGCTCATTGGGTTATGAGTACACCGGACAGGACTCGCCGGGAACATGCTAGTTGGTCTTATACCTGACGTCAGATAGCAGTTCCCTGGTGACATGTGTACAGGTTAGTTCATCGACCTGGGGATCGTCATTTTTCTCGTGTGAGTTCCCACTGTACTTTGATTACTACCCTACCACGGCTCAAAGGAGTCGTGCAAACAGGTTTTAGTTGGGTACAGTCCCGAGCCACATGGAGGCAGTGAGCGGATCTTCGGGGTTCGTCTATCCCGGTATTGGGGGTGAGGTCGCGCTGTGTCTAGGAGAGCTATTACACGAAGTCCTTGACCAAGGCAGGAGATTTACTGGTAGGTATTCCAGTAGTATCTCAGGGTGTTCTGGGCTACACTCCGACACGACTTGTACCGCTTTTGGGGGTCTGACTTTTACCAACCCCCTAGGCCCGACATGCGATGCTCATAGACGAACGGACCGGACTGTACGGATATTGTCACTGACAGGCTCAGCAGGGTGTCAGGATGAGTTCGCTCATCGACGTCCCTTTTGGTCAATAGCTGGTGGCCCGTTACGTATTGGCTTATACCTCTGACGTGCTAGTGGTTAAATCCACAGCCATAGCATTGACGAGTCTTTAGAGTGCACCACACATTCAGTTACTCAGCTTTCGGGCGAAACGCTGTAGAGGCCGTATGGAGATATGGCAGGGTCCGATCAGATACGTGCGGTATTGCACGGATCAGGATCGGACGGTTAGTACTAGAGGCCGTATAGTTATATGGCACGGTTCGATCGAAAACGTGCGGTATTGCACGGATCAGGATCGAACGGATTTTACTAGCCGGCTTTGGTTTAAGCCGGATCCTAGTATAGTACAGTGTAGATTTTGTCTCATTGCATTTGTATCCGGTCAGAATACAGATGCGGGTGTGTATGCACAGTATCGGGGTTTTCCTGTAATTTATTACGGGACCAGTTTTCGGGAGTTGCCATTTTGCATTCCGTTCCGGCCGGTTTTCCTTTGTTCTTTCCCGGCCGGACTTTTCTGATGGAGGGGGTTATTTGCAATTGTGCAAATAACATTTGTGGAGGGGGTTTCTTGCACTTGTGGCATTATGATTGATTAAGCATCTTTTGCTTTTTCATCCATGATGGTGCATTTATGAGATTAGAAAGGATTTAGATTGATTTGGTCTTTGATGAGAGGTTTACCTTGAAGGAAGGGGTCACCCTCCACCTTTTCCTACACTCACCTCCCTTCTTGTTATGCTTGATATATCATTCCTCCACCATTCTCACTTGAGGAGAGAGGGCTACACTTGTGAGAAAATATGAGAGAGTTTCATTTTGAGCTTGTGGGATTTTTCTTGATCTCATTTCATGCTAAGAAAAATGCAAGCACCATTTTTCCGTATCTTGTTTCCTCCATCATCTTCAAATGGCAACAAAACCCCAAATGAGACATAGCCTCTACACTACACTTTCTACAGCAAATCTTGGACGCGTCGGCCAGCCAACTTCACGCCCGAGTTGCCTCGGTATTGAGGTGGGAGCCCGTAAATGATACAGGCGACGTGGTGCCCTTCCGGCGAGGAGATGGAGAACGGACTTTCCGCGGGAGATCGGGACGACGACGAGAAGACCGGAGGACTCGGATCACTCGGTATATCTCTCTAACCCGTCTTGTTAGTTATCTAGGACAAGTTTAATGGCCCGATCCGGGGTTTAGTGCGCGGTGGTGCCGGTTTGCTAAGTTCGCAAAATTAAAGTTTATCACCGCTTCCGCATTTGGCCGTCGGTTTGACGGCCGGGGCGCCGCCGTGCACTTACAGTGGTATCAGAGCCTCGCCATTAACTTCGTCTAGCCTTGTTTGATGTGTTTACATTTCCGATCGACCAAAATTCCAAAAAAAAACCACATTTTCCTCACATCAGTTTTCTGTCGAATTTTTTCTGGCTCTCAAAATTTTTAAGGTTGTAGAAAACTGATGTACAAGAAGTTCTAAGAGTTCTAGGAAAATTCGAGACATTGATCTCTCAGGTAGAGCGCGGAACCGCGGCAAAACCCCTTTGTTGCCGCGGTTCCGCCGCCGTGTTGAGGGATCAATGCGTCAAAATTTTCCCATGGGCTGGTGGGCTGAAAATAGGGGTTTTGGAATATTAAAATTGGGCCCAGAATTTCTGTGAGTGCTACAGTATTGCTTGGGGGCCCACTTGTTAATTTTTGATCGATCGGATATTTTAAACACATTATTTCACAGTATTTACATTATATCTGCGACCGTGAATGTCACTTGATCGGTAAATCCTGTCTAACTGCTATAGCCCGGTTAGACGGATTTGCGAACGTGACTTTCACGTTGATGTTCTGTGATTTTGCTGTGATGTTGCGGATCGGTCGTGGGGGATAGCCTGGATGCAATGCTAGTACAGTTTTGTTGTATTATGTACATTTGATATTGCGGGGCGAGCGTCCGACATGTGGACTGCCGTCACTGCCTGTTTGTATTATTCTTTTGGGGCACGACCTGGTTGCGGTCGATGTACCCGTTGTATGTATATTTTACTTTCTGTACTAGGATTGCCCCGCGGTGGGGTGCACGGATAGCCGGGTTCTGGAGGGCAACAAGCCCGCATCTCATGGCATTGGGACGGAGGGGGCTTAGCTCTAGAATTGGCGGGCTATTCGCCGCACTCGTAGGGGGTACAGGTTGACCCAGGAGGGATGCCCAAGTTACCGGATTCCGTGAAGTGCTGGGTGGTCCATTCACGGCGCTGAAGGGGGATGCCTCGCTTCAGGTTTTGGCGGGTAATTTGCCGCGCCCGTAGGGGTCTAGGATTTCATTGCACAGGCTATCCACACGACCAGGGGAACGTCGGGTTTCAGTAGTGGCTCTGTGAAACTCGGGGATCCCAGATATCTGTATTGTTCTGTGATGCTGTACATTTCTGTGATGTTGCATTTTTTATCACGCCTTGAGCGAAATATAATATATTGGTATATATATTAGTAGATGTTGTATATGTTTTTCATCCGCGCTAGTCCAGTCCCCGCTCTGCCGTTAGTTAGCTAACCTAACGGGTGATGACGGGACCCAGTGGCGAATGCGGATGGCATATACGTACGTCAGTATATTTTCGTTCTTTGTGGTGTGATCAATTGATGGGGCTGCGTTGATTCGGATCAATGCAAGTTAAAACAAACCTATTCTGATGTTGTTGGAACACTTTTCAAAAAGCTGTTATTGCAAGGACGTTCACTTTTGTTTTGCATCGTGGTATTCATTTAGAATATCCTGCTCCTCAGTCGACGAGGCAAGGGCCGAGATCCCTTCACCGGGAGTGACCCCTTGGACAGGAGTTTGCGTCAGGGCATTAACTTCATTATAGCCGATTACTTTTGCTTTGCATCGTGGTATTCATTTGGAATATCCTGCACCCCATTCTACGGGGAAAGAGCCGAGATCCCTTCACCGGGAGTGACCTCTTTAGTAAAGGTTTTCGTCACTATATTTTCTAAAAAGCTATCCGTTCCTTCAACGATATCAAGTTCATTACGTTAAAGGTTTTCGCCAGAAACCATTCGTAGCCCTCCATCATTTCAGTTAAATATTCGGTAGTATTCAAGCTATGTATTTTGACCTCACGCCAAGGCATAGTGTTTGGTAGTTGCCGGGTATTTATCTGTTGCATAGATAGATGCGTTGGTTTAGGACAGTCGTACTACTATTTTGGCCTACGTCAAGGGTATGGACGGGTGGGTTCAAATTAACCTGGACAATGATGGGTAGAACTTGATATGTGACTTATGATATTTTGACCTCACGCCAAGGTCATAAGAGCATGGGGTAAAAATCACATCGGGAGTTTCAAAAGAACTGAAACTTGCCAGATATGGGCATACCTTCTGGAGTGTGATACCGTGAGCGGATTCCGTCACGTTATCATGCGATGATAGTTGGATCCCGATTCCCACTGATGAGTTAGTTTACTCCTCGGGTGACCCCGACTAATTCTTCTTTCAGGTTTGGAGGAGAATTTGAGGTACAGTGGGAGGTTTCCAGATTAGATAAATTGGTAACCATTCTGATCTAGGTTAGAGTGCACGCTGAGTGTTTCTTTTCTCTCTCTCTGGCAGCGACCATTGACCCGACCCTAGACTATGACTCAGTGACCAAGTTGACCGAACCTTCTTAACACTGGCTTTTGGATTGTCAGAGTTGCAGACCTCATTGCCACTCCTACTTTTACCCTTTTTTCCAGGACACCCCGTATTACTACGAACGTCCACTTCCATTGGACAAAACCATCGTATGGTTAGATACGAACTCGAAGGAATTCGAGGATGGTTTCCGGTTTTGGAGAAAACGAATAGGACTATTCAGTTGTCTTTTCATTTTACCTTCTCTCGCATTGCGAGTGTTCCTAGGATTGGGACAGTACACCCATTACGCAAATTGGACAGTCTTCTTCCAAACCATAGGCAGGAGCCGACCGGTAGGGAATGAAGAAAACCAATTAGCATAACGATGGTGTGCAGAAGGTATTAAGATTAAGACAAAGCAAGGGATTAGTAAGAGGGCAAAGTAAATTGCGACTGATATTCACGACCAAACCAAGTATTTCTTCGCCAATCCTAAATCACCTTTGTATTTCTCCAGGACACTCCGTATCACTACGAAGATCCACAGTTTATTGGATACTCCATCGTATGGTTATATACGAACTCGAAAGGAACTTGTTCCAGTTCGGGGATGGATTCTGGTCCAGGAGAAATAGGAATAAGGTTTATTCGGTTGTCTTTTATCTTCACCTTCTCTCGCATTGCGAGTGCTCCTAGGATTAGGACAGTACATCCATTATGCTTATTGGATAGTCTTCTTCCAAACCATAGGCTGGTGCCGAACGGTAGGGAAGGAAGAAAACCAATTGGCCTAAAGGGGTGTGCAGAAGGTAATGACTAAAGACATATAAAGGGATTTGGAGAGGTGGTAAAGAATTATACGGTTATGGTTGCGAATCTGGATAATGGTAGAGGTATTACTAGGAATACCAGGATACCCCATCGAAACATTTCAATGTTTCAGTTCAACTGTGTACTGTTAGAAGAAAACTGATTTCCTGATTAGACACTTACTCCAGGGTATGTATTTACCAGTTTTGATTCTCACATCTGTATGGCTTTACAGATGATGAGTGGGAGTAAGTTATTGGGAATAGGGTGATCATCCTCATTATATCGGGATTCGTTGCAATCGGTGATATTTGAGGAGATCACCTGGGCTGTTTGCCGGTCGGCAAATATATGGTTTTGATTATCCGCTGTTGTGCACCAATTTCAAATCGATATATCTGTACGTCTATTTTCATAGAGTGAGATATACCTTTTTGAAATTATGTCTATGACATTTACCTATATCAGTGGATGGTTAGGCAAGGAGCATTAAACAGCGGTGTAATTCTTCTTAACCATAAGTACAGTTTTCAACCTACCACACACAGTGAAGGAGTTATTAGACTCAGCGGACTTATACAGAGTATTGTATGTTGTCCAGTGTCCATTAGGACAGAGGGGTTGGTCTTCTTACTATATTCTGTTTACTTTTAACTTCTCTAGTTCTTAGACATGTGTTTCGTAGAAACACAGGGTCTAAGTTTTGAGGAGTTATAGGTATTTGAATAGAGTAGAGAACCAGGTGTAGCAAGTATCGGGATTCTTCAAAGTGATCGAAGATGTAGATACTTGTGTATGGTATTCAGTTGATAGTAATGATAAAGAGAAATTGCTTCTCTTTCAGGTTACTCATAATTGGAAGCATTCCTAAGTTGAGTAACGCTGATCGGCCTCTCTCCATTTAGTTGACATGCACTGGAGACAGCTGCATGATTTGAATCTGGTTAAAATTAAATCAGTGCCTCTGGTTCTATATTGGATGTAGAACAGTTCATATCTTAACGTTGTTATGGTACGGGGAGTTGTCCGGCTTATGATTAAAACCAGACACTGGACAACTCAAGGCACGTTTCTGTAATGGCTGTTTGTGGGTTGACCCAGGCTATGACGAGGGTTGACTTTCTACCATCTGGCAGATCAATAGAAATATTGTTCTAGACTCGCCAAAGTTTTATTAAAAATGGATTTTTTCAAAAACAGTAGTGGGAGTATGGTAGAACTGGAAGTGATTCCAGAACCGCAAACGATTACTGAAGATTTGATAAGGAACCTAAAGATTCAATCTGATTTGACATTCCATTGGCCACTCCGCAGATAAGGTGGGTAACTTCAGGCACCCGAGAGGTACTCCGGTAGCCTCAAGGACGGTGACAGGGAAGTTCTTGTTTACCCACACTTGCTATTGTTGTTGTTCCAGGCTGCGAGACCCGGCAGGAGGATGAGTATAGCGTCGTTCTAAACTAGCTTTAGAAGTGCACATCTATATGACTCTGCCAGAGGGTTGTCGTAGTCAGTGGGAGCAGCGGAAGCATTGGTGGACATCAGGCTTATGTCTATTTATAGACTAAAGCAGATATAGCGGAGATAGATCGTCTATTTCTGATGTGACAGTCATAGGTTTGACGTCATCAGAATAGGGGATGGATCTGTTGAGAAGGTAGTAGGGTGTGATATCCGGGTTTTGGATGACATACACAAAGTAAGAAGTGATATTCCTATACTAATATCGATTATACTTTGGTCGTCACACAGTGGTTTTTCCACATGGGACTTGGACATTATATCCGACATACTGGTTACTAGATCTAAGGTTTTAGATCTAGATTTGGGTGGTTTCCCAATCAGGGTATTTTGACTGCATTCTAAGAGTATTTAGAATGGACGACTCGTGGCACGGTAGTGTACCTGTAGGTGATGGAGTCACCCTCTCTAAAGGTGTCTTATAGACTAAAGTAGAGAGGGATGTGCATGATTGGCAGATCACTTGCTTAGGCAATTGAGTCAATCATGAGATGTCAAGTACCACACCAGATGTTGTTCTTGCACTAGATGCAATAAGTTGACATTGACCCAATCCTGGAGAAACAGTCGGAAGCAGTTTTAGAACATAAGTGGATGTTCTAGGGATATGATAACGACAGCCTCATTCGGGGGACAGTTATCATTCCAGGCTTCCAAGGTGACCTGGACGACAAGGAGGTTGTCAGAGTTATAGTTTTCCTTCTGACGAGGGGCAGTAGTTTGGACAAGTGGTCCAAGGCAATACTGAGGGTGGTATGGCGCAGGATACTGATTATGTTCAGTTGACGATACAGTCTAAGAATTTTGGATTTGGAGTTCATTTATGAGCTAGGTCCCATCAGACATCCAGACATTCTAAGACAGGTATTTCTCATTTCGGGAGATGGCTTTCTCTGCGAACTTGAGATATAGAAAGACATAGAAAGAAACATCATGGCGAATCCACTCACTGAGGCTATTCCTCGAACACAATAGTTTCGCAAACGGATTTTGTGAGACTGACTAGTAGGGGAGTAGGGTGTTCGGTATCACACAGGCTGTGAGTATGCGACATCGCAATAATTAGCCTTGAGTGCAAGTGGGAGATTGTTGGAGATAGTGCCCTCAGAGTCAATTATTGGGTCACAGGCATGTGATTGCAATGATTGAGGGAGGACCTATCCCGGTAGGACAGTCTTACTCGAGATGATAGTATGCTATCTGGTTTACCTTTATCATCGTGTAATGCTTTAGGTGACCTGACAGGTCGCTATTACACGTTGATAGAGCCCCTAGGATTCTTGCTTGACTGCCAGCAGTATGAGGGCGATCATATACGTGGGAGCTGGTTGTCTATAAGCACATCCTTAAAAGGTCCCTAGTCGTGGGAGTTTCGAGACAGGGCATCGATTCTCCAGAGTAGACTAGTGTATACAGTCGAGACCCCGACGAGGGGCGGTGGCCGGTCTCACAAGCCACTGGTGTCAGTTAGTTCACCTAAGATGTATACAGGTGCTCATTGGGTTATGAGTACACCGGACAGGAATCGCCGGGAACATGCTAGTTGGTCTTATACCTGACGTCAGATAGCAGTTCCCTGGTGACATGTGTACAGGTTAGTTCATCGACCTGGGGATCGTCATTTGTCTCGTGTGAGTTCCCACTGTACTTTGATTACTACCCTACCACGGCTCAAAGGAGTCGTACAAACAGGTTTTAGTTGGGTACAGTCCCGAGCCACATGGAGGCAGTGAGCGGATCTTCGGGGTTCGTCTCTCCCGGTATTGGGGGTGAGGTCGCGCTGTGTCTAGGAGAGCCATTACACGAAGTCCTTGGCCAAGGCAGGAGATTTACTGGTAGGTATTCCAGTAGTATCTCAGGGTGTTCTGGGCTACACTCCGACACGACTTGTACCGCTTTTGGGGGTCTGACTTTTACTAACCCCCTAGGCCCGACATGCGATGCTCATAGACGAACGAACCGGACTGTACGGATATTGTCACTGACAGGCTCAGTACGGTGTCAGGATGAGTTCGCTCATCGACGTCCCTTTTGGTCAATAGCTGGTGGCCCGTTACGTATTGGCTTATACCTCTGACGTGCTAGTGGTTAAATCCACAGCCATAGCATTGACGAGTCTTTAGAGTCCACCACACATTCAGTTACTCAGCTTTCGCTGTAGAGGCCGTATGGAGATATGGCAGGGTCCGATCAGATACGTTCGGTATTGCACGGATCAGGATCGGACGTTTAGTACTAGAGGCCGTATAGTTATATGGCACGGTTCGATCGGAAACGTGCGGTATTGCACGGATCAGGATCGAATGGATTTTACTAGCCGGCTTTGGTTTAAGCCGAATCCTAGTATAGTACAGTGTAGATTTTGTCTCATTGCATTTGTATCCGGTCGGAATACAGATGCGGGTGTGTATGCACAGTATCGGGGTTTTCCTGTAATTTATTACGGGACCAGTTTTCTGGAGTTGCCATTTTGCATTCCGTTCCGGCCGGTTTTCCTTTGTTCTTTCCCGGCCAGACTTTTCCGATGGAGGGGGTTATTTGCAATTGTGCAAATAACATTTGTGGAGGGGGTTTCTTGCGCTTGTGGCATTATGATTGATTAAGCATCTTTTGCTTTTTCATCCATGATGGTGCATTTATGAGATTAGAAAGGATTTAGATTGATTTGGTCTTTGATGAGAGGTTTACCTTGAAGGAAGGGGTCACCCTCCACCTTTTCCTACACTCACCTCCCTTCTTGTTATGCTTGATATATTATTCCTCCACCATTTTCACTTGAGGAGAGAGGGCTACACTTGTGAGAAAATATGAGAGAGTTTCATTTTGATCTTGTGGGATTTTTCTTGATCTCATTTCATGCTAAGAAAAATGCAAGCACCATTTTTCCGTATCTTGTTTCCTCCATCATCTTCAAATGGCAACAAAACCCCAAATGAGACATAGCCTCTACACTACACTTTCTACAGCAAATCTTGGACGCGTCGGCCAGCCAACTTCACGCCCGAGTTGCCTCGGTATTGAGGTGGGAGCCCGTAAAAGATACAGGCGACGTGGTGCCCTTCCGGCGAGGAGATGGAGACCGGACTTTCCGCGGGAGATCGGGACGACGACGAGAAGACCGGAGGACTCGGATCACTCGGTATATCTCTCTAACCCGTCTTGTTAGTTAGCTAGGACAAGTTTAATGGCCCGATCCGGGGTTTAGTGCGCGGTGGTGCCGGTTTGCTAAGTTCGCAAAATTAAAGTTTATCACCGCTTCCGCCTTTGGCCGTCGGTTTGATGGCCGGGGCGCCGCCGTGCACTTACACCAAATCTACAGGTTCATCATCCAAAATATTCCCGGCGTCAATATCCTTAATCAAGTGAAAGTCAATTTTCTCAGACACCTTATCAAAAGCATGGATTTCAATCAATTCAGGTTCTAAGATGGAGGTGTAGAGGTCAAAAGGATTGGGTGTGGTTTCACTTGGCAAGGTCCCTTCACAATCTGGCAAATCAAACACTACAAAGCCGCACAACTCATTAAACATTCTATCTTCAACTGATAATTCATTTGGAACACTTGATAGACTTTCAACACAGGAGTTGTGGGATTCAATTTGAAACGGGTAGGTTTGATTTGGAAGGGTATACATCTCACTCTCTCCACTCAAATTCTCAGCCTGTCCTACCGCCTCTTCATACATTGGAAAATTTGGAGCTAGCTGGAAACTAGCTACCGGGTCAGTAGGTTGTATGAGAGCGGCTATGGACGCATTCAAATCCATCATCTGTTGGCTGGATGCTACCCTAAAGTCTTCCAACGAATATTCCAGACTAGACATAGGTTGTGAAGGGGTTTCAGTAAAAGATTCAAAGTTGTTTGGATACTGAAAACTCCCAAATGGCGGTTCTGAAGCAATGTCTAGGGAAGGTGCAAAGGTAGGGTAGGATTGGTAGGAATTGAATGGTTGGATAGGGGTAGGATCAACATTTGGATAAGAAGGTGAATGAAATTGTTGATCCCAAGAATTTGAAGTGGTGAAAGGAGTGAAAGATCGGCTACGAGATTGTTCAATACGTTCAGCGATGGACAAAAGGACGACTTGCAAAAGGGGTATCAACATAAGAGGGTGGGGGAGGTTGAAAAGGTTGATACAAAGTGGATTGCGGAGGGCAAGTGTTTGTCCTAGACGCGTCTATCCGATCTTTCAAAGAGATTTTGGGCATGGAGGGATCGTTCGACGTTCGGCCAAAGCAAGAACTGTAAGAAGTAATGTCTGGTTGTGGGTACCAAAGTTCGGCAAGTGTTTTGCGAGGTGGGGTACCCATGATATGAAGAGAAGGAGAAAGAAAGGCAGAGAAAAGGAGGGGAAAAAGAATGTGATATTTTTTTTTAGTTGTTAACAAAAGAATGAAATATGCACACAAAAAAGAATATGGACAAAAACAATCACGACACAAAAATACCACACACCTAATCGTTCTAGGGTTCACCTAGGTCAACTAGACCTGCTCCAGAACTTGATTGTCGAAGTAAAACTGTGTCGAGAAACAGGCTCAAGATACACTGATCACGAGGCCAGGTAAGTGCAGAGATAAGGGGAGGTTTTCCAACGCTTTCGCGAAGTTCCTTAATTAAATAACCCTTTCTCTTTTGGCTGTTTCGCCGTTAACACTTTCCTAGACACCCCGTAAACAATATACCGTTAAGCGAGGTTCTAAACACAGTTAACTTCTCCTAGTGAGCGCGAAGTCCTTAAGGCTTAAAGTCTAGTTTCTTTTAAATTTTGTGCGGGTAAACGTTATGCTCAAGTTCGTGATTTGTGGGCCACGGAAAAGGTGATGAAATCCTTTACCGTATATTGTGGGGTTCGCTTGCCCTTAAGTCCGTATTAATTGATGCAATGCGCAATTCAATAAAAATTCTATAAAGAATCAAAAAATCGTTTTTTAGTTTAAGCGCGGCACTGCAACAAATACGGGTTAGTCAATTTTTAGCGTTTGTTAGCGAACTTGCAAAGAATCCTGCAAAGAATAGTATATTGGATGCGTCGGATTTGAGAAGAAGGTGTTGGTCAAGTACGTACCGTTAAGTTTTTGGGTTAGGAAACCCCCGTTGAATCAAATCCGGTAAGCTTGAAAAGTTCGCTTGCGCGGGTCAAACTACCCGGATCTTTGGCACTGTACTTTGCAATCACCTTAGCTTTGAATGTACACTTTGCTCCCCACAATCGCAGTTTGCAAATCTGCAAAAATCTGCACTCTTGCTCACAAAAATTATCCAAAAAAACAAAAAGATATTTTTTTTATTTATAAATATATACAAAAAGAATATTAACCCGAATAACAAGAAAGAAAATACGCTACCGTCTCCCCGGCAACGGCGCCATTTGATTGAAAGAATTAATGTTAACCGCAATCAGGACGGTGTCGCTATGCAGCTAGCCGGTTGAGCACGGGTCGATCCACAGGGAGATGGTTGTATGTCCTTTCTTATTTTAGACGAGTCAATAAAGAATGAGTATAAGTTTGTTCAAGTCTAACCTATGTGTTTTATTTGCAAGTATAAAGTTGTTAAGAAAAAGATACGAGATTGTAAGCTAAAGAAATCCGTACTCAAAACCTTTGAGCCGAGTCTTGACCAATTGAAGCTAGAGCAATCGGCAACAACGTGGATTAGGGGATTTAAGCGCGGTATTCATGGAATACGGCTTATTTACCCTTGTCCTTCCGTACTTGTCTCTTGCTTTCGCCTCCGGCCAAACCGAACGCAATCGGTCGCGGTTAGGAATCACCATTACCTTGTTAGGGTAGGGTGCCTAACGGAGCGCTTGCGTATCGTTTGGGCGGAGTTCAATGGAAAATAACGGAAAAAGGAAATGAGCAAAGAAACGTTAACTTACAATATCGTATTGATTCTTAACAACGACAATAATTACAACCATTCACAAAAAGAACCAATAAGAGAGAACAAAAAGAACAAAGAAAAGAAAAGATTACAAGTAAGTAAGGGCATGGAATTAAATTGCAAGAAAGTAAAGCAAGATAATAAAAAGCAAGTAATAAATAAGCAATAAAAAGAATTAGAAACTAGAACTCAAGACGAGCATGGGATCAATAGCCAACCCTTAAACTTGCAAGCTCAATCAAGAGGTTGCAAGATCAAGAGAAGGGTAGAGAACTCATGTGAAATGAAGCGCTAATTCCATAAGAAAATACGACCCTTGAGATCAATAACTAACCCTTAACCTTTCAAGCTCAATGAAGAGGTTGAAAGATCAAGAGAAAGCAAGAATCTCAAGGGGAAGTTAAACAAAAGAGAATGATACAAAAACCCTCATCTTCATTGATATCCACTCAATGCTCTCACTACATTTTCATGGAGGAAGAATGAAGAAGAAGAAGAAAAAGACTAAATCCTAACAAAAAGAGGAACAAAGAATGAACACCAAAAGCTTGGCAAGTTCTGGGATATTTATAGGCAGGCAACAGAAATTCTAGGGCAACATTCTGGACTCATGTAAAAAGACCAAACAACCCCTGAAGTTTCGTCAACTGCGGCGCCAGTACGGCCGCGGATCCGCGGCCTAGACCCCCTATTGGCCGCGGATCCGCGGCTATATGGAGGAGTTAGCTCCTCGGGTTTTGTGGGTTGTCCTGGTTTGTGGTTCTCTTCAGTGTGGTATATGACTTTTCTCAGAAACTCTTCACAATTCTTCAAGAATTTTAGTAGAACAAAAGGTGATGTGATGTGGATCTTTTGCCATGATTTCCTCGAGCTCCGCGTAGATTTCTTGGATCTTGTGTTGACATTGAGCTTTGTGCATGACATGACAATCGATTTGCCATTTTGTCCCTTAACTGGTATGTGGCAACACACGGATAGAGAGCGGAGACCCGTGTTTTATCTGTTGTTGGCAGTAATCCAGACTTTGTCGTACTTTTCCATGGATTTCACTGCTTAGAGTTGAGAACCAGTATTCTGCAAATATGTAGCAAACACTGATAAAAAGTACCTGCCTATAAACAAACGAGAGTAAGAATGGGCGGTATAAAATGCAATATTCTGGTATGAACATACCCCATGAAGACTTCAGGATGACAAGCAATGCGCGTGGTGACGTCGACCAATCAAGACGCAATGTGGGTAGATTATATCTACTGGGGGAAGTCGGGTGGATAGCGTATAGCACCCCCGCAGTCCGTAGTTGGTATACTATATATTATGCTTGGTAGTTATAGTGTGTCATGGATATGGTGTTAGGTGTATTATGGATAGCTTAGGGTTAGAAGTAAACTAGTATAGTTCATAGTCGCGAACCCTAGAATAGGTTTACACCCACACGCGCACCCTTGCATATTCACTATACTTACACAGTGTTGATGATGATATTGGATGACATTGGAGATGAGTCGATGATTTTAGGCATTGTGCTGTGAGAATCGGTGATGTTATGTGATTCGTACTTGCGATACGACATGTGATCTTAGCGGGCCGTTGGGCATGTGTTTTACCCCCGCTTTCATACTTATATAGATGGTATTGATTTGTACAAGACTTAGATCTGTACCCCAAATTATGTGATATGATGATAATGATACCTGATATTTGATGAGAGGTGTAAGTCCACGGTAGCGCCACGGCCGTCTAACAAACGCCAATATGCGGAACAAAACTTTTACGACTGGCGCTATCGCGTACTATAACCCGGATCTGCCATTAAAGCTAAACCAACAAATTGTAAAGAGGGTAGAATTGTTATACCGAACGATCCGACTCCTTCGGTCTTTAACCATCATCCCACGCTTTGTTGCGGCGGCTTCGATTTTCTGAAACTCCAGTCTCGTCGTCCAGGTGGCACCACGTCGACGGATCTTTAAACGAGCCCCCGCCTCTGAACCGAGGCAACTCGATGTCAAGTTTGCTAAAAGGGATGACCAAGATGATGTAGAGAATGAGTAGAACACTTTGTCTCGTTACGTCCAAGGCTATGGACGAACGGTTAATGAAGTTGCCATTTAGAATAGGGTGAATGGAAATTGAACTATGAAATTTCCATACACTAAACTATCATAATCATTTCAAAGGGAAAAATCAAATGAACAACCATGAATCTCACAATGAGGGGTCGGCCATATATAGGAGAGGGAAAGTGAGTGTAGGAGGGAAAAACATGGTGACCATTAGCATTCATACTTATCATAACCATTAAAGAAAGAATGAGTTATGAAAAAACGAGTATGAACACAATAAATGAATCATTAAAGCACCATTAATGAACAAATGAGTCACAAGCCTAATCACCACTTCTAGAACCTTCTAGAAGCATGACTCACCCTCAAGACAAAAAGACAAATCCGTATTTAACCGAATGTTAAATACGGATGATAGAAAATTGGAAACTGGCAACTTCC
This sequence comes from Agapanthus africanus, assembly GCA_030015575.1. NCBI lineage: Eukaryota > Viridiplantae > Streptophyta > Magnoliopsida > Asparagales > Amaryllidaceae > Agapanthus > Agapanthus africanus. The sequence goes on from CM057346.1 coordinate 365,293,616, forward strand.
AAAAGTGATCCTGAAACGAATTTCAGGATAACCCCGTAACAGTATAAACATACCAGCATTTGTATTACGACCGAATACAAATGCATCTGAGACAAAGATATTATATCTACACAGTATAATACTGGGATCCGGCTTAAACCAAAGCCTACCAGTATTATCTGCCCGAAAAATGACACGTGCGAAAACGCACGTGCATTTTCCGAACCCTGCCATAACACCATACGGCATTTACAACGTTTCGCCCGAACTTGGGAAAGTGTCTGTGGGGGACTCTAATGTCTCATCAATACACTGGCACTGGGTATAACCACTAGCACGTCAGAGGTACTGGCTGTACGTAACGGTTTGCCTATGTATTGATTGGAAGGGAATCTGACGAGCGAACTCATATATAAACCTTACTAAGCCTGACAGTGACAATATCCGTACTATCCGGTCCATTCGTCTATGAGTATCACATATTAGGCCTAGGGGGTCGGTAAACGTCAGACCCCCAATAGCTGCAAAAGTCGTGTCAGAGAGCAGCCCAGAACACCCTGAGATACTACTGGTATACCTACCAGTATATCTCGATTACCCTGGCCAGGGATTTCGTGTAGTAGCTCTCCTAAACACAGCACGATCTCACCCCCAATACCGGGAGAGACGAATCCCCTGCCGATCCGCTCACTTGCATCCAATGTGGCTCGGGACAGTACCCAAAATATACCTGTTTGCACGACTCCTTTGACCCGTGGTAGGGTATAAATCAAAGCACAGTGGGAACTCACACGAGACAAATGACGACCTCAAGTCGATGAACTAACCTATACACATGTCACCAGGGAACTGCTATCTGACGATATGTATAGTACCAACTAGCATGTTCCCGGCGAGTCATGTCCGGTTTACTCATAACCCAATGAGAACCTGTATACATCTTAGGTGATCCAACTCACACCAGTGGCTTGTGAGACCGGCCACCGCCCCTCGTCGGGGTCTCGACTGTATACACTAGTTTACTCTGGAGTATCGATGCCCTGTCTCGAAACACCCATGACTAGGGACACTTTAAGAATGTGCTTATAGACCCTAGCTCCCACATATATGATCGCCATCATACTGCTAGTAGTCAAGTAAGAATCCTATGGGCTCTATCAACATCTATATGATGATAAAGAAAAACCAGATAGCATACTATCATCTCGAGTAAGACTTTTTTATCGGTATAGGTCCTCCCTCAATCATTGCAATCACGTACCTGCGATCCTATAATTGACTTAGAGGGCACTATACCCAACAATCTCCCACTTGCACTTAAGGCTAATTATTGTGATGTCGTGTACTCACAGCTCATATGATACCGAGCATCCAACTCCTCTACTAATCAGTTTCACAAAGCTCATTTGTAAAGCTCTTGTGTTCGAGAAATAGCCTCAGTGAGTGGATCTGCTTCGGTGTTTCTTTCTGTATCTCTTTATATCTCAACTTCGCGGAGAAAACCATCTCCCGATTTGAGTAATAGCTGTCTTAGAATATGTTTGGATATCTGATGGGACCTACTTCATAAATGAACTACAAATCCAAACTTCTTAGACTGTATCAATCACTGAAACTATTCAGTGTCCAGCACCATGCCTCCCACAGTATCCTCTTGGACCTCCTGTCCATAATACTGTCCCTCGTCTGAAGGAAAACTATAACTCTGAAAATCACTTTGTCATCCATGTCACCTTTGAAGCCTGGGATAATAACCGTCTCCTGAAGGAGGCAGCCGTCATCTAATCCATAGAACATGTACTTATGTTCTATAACTGGTTTCTTATGTTTCTTCAGGATTGGATTAATATGAACTTATCGCATCTAGTGCAATAACGACATCTGGTGTGGTACTTGACATCTCACGATTGACTCAATTGCCCAAGCAAATGATCTGTCAATCATGTACGTCCCTCTCCCCTTTAGTCTGTAAGACACCTTTAGAGAGGGTGACTCCATCACCTGCAGGTACACCACCATGCCAGGAGTCTTCTATTCTAAAATACTTTTTAGAATACTGTCAAAGTACCTACATTGGGAAACTACCTCAATCTAGATCTAAAACCATAGATCTAGTAACCAGAATGTCAGATATTGCATCCATGTCCTTTGTGGAGAAATAACTGTGTGACGACCACAGTACAACCGATCGTAGTATAGGAATTTTACTTCCTACTCTGTGTATGTCATCCAAATACCAGGACATCACACCCAACTACCTTCTTAACAGATCCATCTCTTATTCTGATGAAGTCATACTCATGACTGTCACATCAAAATTAGATGATCTATCTCCGCTATAATTGCTCAAGTCTATAAATAGACACTAGCTACTTGCCCACTATGCTTCCGCTGCTCCCACTGATTACGACAACCCTCTGGCAGAATAATATATACGTACATTTCTAAAACTAGTTTAGAACGACGCTATACATATCCTCCTGCCGGGTCTCATAGTCTGGAACAACAGTAGTGTCAAGTCTGGGTAAACAAGAACCTCCCTGTCACCGTCCCTGAGGCTACCTGAGTACCTCTCGGGTGTCTGTGGTCACCCACCATATCTGCGGAGTGGCTATTGGAATGTCAAAACTTGATTGAATATATAGGTCCTATTAAATTTTCCGTAATCGTTTTTGGTTCTGGAATCACTTCCAGTTCTACCATACTCCCACTAATGTTTTCTGAAAAAATCCATTTTAATAAAACTGTGGCGAGTCAAGAACAATATCACTATTGATCTTCCAGATGGTAAAAAATCAACCCTTGTCAAAGCTAGGGTCAACCCACAAACTGTCATTACAGAAACGTGCCTTGAGTTTTCCAGTGTCTGTTTTTAAGCATAAGCAGGACAACTCCCCTTACCTTAACATCGTTAAGATATGAAGCAATCTATATCCAATATAGAAACATAGGCACTTATTCAAATGGAACCAAATTCAAATCCTGCAGCTGTCTCCAGTGCATATCAACATAATGGAGAGAGCCTAATCAGCATTACTCAACTTAGGAATCCATCCAATTAGGAGTAACCTAAAAGAGAAACAAGTTTCTCAAAACAATTACTATCAACTGAATACTAATCACAAGAATCTACATCTTCGATTTCTTTGAAGAATCCCGATACTTGCGATACATGGTTCTCTACTTTATTCCTATACCCACAACTTCTCAATACTTAGACATTGTATTTCTATGAAACACTTGTCTATAAACTAGAGAAGTCACAAGTAAATAGAATATAGTACGAGGACCAGCCCCTTTGTCCTGATGGACACTGGACAACATACAATACACTGTATAAGTCCGCTGAGTTGAATAACTCAAAACCTGTGCGTCGTAGGTTGAAAATGTAAGTGCACGGCGGCACCCCGGCCGTCTATCCGACGCCGGAATACGGAAGCGGTGATTTAGTTTAACTTTTCAAACCGGCACCACCGCGCACTATAAACCCGGATCGGGCCATTAAACTAGTCCTAGCTATCTAGAGAGGGGGAAGAGAGATATAACGAGCGATCCGTGTCCTTCGGTCTTCTCGTCGTCGTCCCGATCTCCCGCGGAATGTCCGGTCTCCACCTCTTCTCCGGAAGTGCACCACGTTGCCGGCTTTTTTTACGGGCTCCCACCTCTATACCGAGGCAACTCGGGCACGAAGGTTGCAAGTCGACGTGCTCAAGATTTGCTGTAGAATACGTGTAGAAGGCCATGTCTCATTTGGGGTTATGGAGTTGCCTTTTTGGTGGAGGAATGATACAAGCTAATGGAGATGGAACTTGTGGGATTTTTTCAAAAGCAAAAGAGCAAAAAATCCCACATGAGAAATTTGGACAGCCCCTATCCAATGTGGCCGGCCAAGCTTGGAGAGAATGAGAGGAGAGTGTATCTTGATCAAAAATATGAGAGTCTCACAAGAATAATGCAAGAGAGAGAGATCAAATGATATCATGAAAGAAAATGATCACAAACACAAACCCACACTCCACCAACCTCATCATCTCATCACAAAGTCAAGCCATCATGAAAGAAGAAGTCAAATGGTCAAGGGATGGTGCAACCATCATGATCCAACAATATGCAAAGAACACCCTCCACAAATGCTTATTTGCACAAATGCAAATAAGCACTCCTCCACCAAACTTCAGCTAATGAAAGATACAAAGAAATATGGCTGAAACGGAAAGCAAACTGGCAACTCCAGAAAACTGATCCCTTAATAAATTACAGGAAAACCCCACTACTGTGTATACACACCCGCATCTGTATTCCGACCGAAATACAAATGCAATGAGACAAAATCTACACTGTACAATACTAGCATCCGGCTTAAACCAAAGCCCGCTAGTATTAACCGTCCGATCCTGATCCGTGCAATACCGCACGTATCTGATCGAACCCTGCCATATCTCCATACGGCCTCTACAGCGTTTCGCCCGAAAACTTGAGCAACTGTCTGTGGGAGACTCTAAAGACTCGTCAATACTATGGCTGTGGATTTAACCACTAGCACGTCAGAGGTAGTAGCCATACGTGACGGGCTACCAGCTATTGACTAAAAGGGACGTCGATGAGCGAACTCATCCTGACACCCTACTGAGCCTGTCAGTGACAATATCCGTACAGTCCGGTCCGTTCGTCTATGAGCATCGCATGGCGGGCCTAAGGGTTGGTAAAAGTCAGACCCCCAAAAGTGGTACAAGTCGTGTCGGAGTGAAGCCCAGAACACCCTGAGATACTACTGGAATACCTACCAGAAAATCTCCTGCCTTGGCCAAGGATTTCGTGTAATGGCTCTCCTAGACACAGCGCGACCTCACCCCCAATACCGGGAGAGACGAACCCCCGAAGATCCGCTCACTGCCTCCATTTGGCTCGGGACTGTACCCAAGTAAAACCTGCTTGCATGTCTCCTTTGAGTGTGGTAGGGTAGTAATCAAGGTACAGTGGGAACTCACACGAGACAAATGAAGATCCTCAGGTCGATGAACTAACCTGTACACATGTCACCAGAGAACTGCTATCTGACGTCAGGTATAAGACCAACTAGCATGTTCCCGGCGAGTCCTGTCCGGTGTACTCATAACCCAATGAGCATCTGTATACATCTTAGGTGAACCAACTGACACCAGTGGCTTGTGAGACCGGCCACCGCCCCTCGTCGGGGTCTCGACTGTATACACTAGTCTACTCTGGAGTATCGATGCCCAGTCTCGAAACTCCCACGACTAGGGACCTTTTAAGGATGTGCTTATAGACTACCAGCTCCCACGTATATGATCGCCCTCATACTGCTGGCAGTCAAGCAAGAATCCTAAGGGCTCTATCAACGTGTAATAGCGACCTGTCAGGTCACCTAAAGCAGTACACGATGATAAAGATAAACCAGATAGCATACTATCATCTTGAGTAAGACTGTCCTACCGGGATAGGTCCTCCCTCAATCATTGCAATCACGTGCCTATGATCCAATAATTGACTCTGAGGGCACTATTTCCAACAATCTCCCACTGGCACTCAAGGCTAATTATTGCGATGTCGCATACTCACAGCCCGTGTGATACCGAACACCCAACTCCTTTACTAGTCAGTCTCACAAATCCCATTTACGAAACTATTGCGTTCGAGGAATAGCCTCAGTGAGTGGATCTGCCTTGATGTTTCTTTCTATGTCTCTCTATATCTCAAGTTCGCGGAGAAACCCATCTCCCGAAATGAGTAATACCTGCCATAGAATGTGTCTGGATGTCTGATGGGACCTAGCTCATAAATGAACTCCAAATCCAAACTTCTTAGACTGTATCGTCAACTGAACTTAATCAGTATCCTGCGCTATGCCTCCCTCAGTATTTCCTTGGACCACATGTCCAAAATACTGCCCCTCGTCAGAAGGAAAAATATAACTCTGACAACCTCCTTGTCGTCCAGGTCACCTTGGAAGCCTGGAATGATAACTGTCTCCCGAATGAGGCTGTCGTTATCATATCCCTAGAACATCGACTTATGTTCTAAAACTGCTTCCGACTGTTTCTCTAGGATAGGATCAATGTCAACTTATTGCATCTAGTGTAAGAACAACATCTGGTGTGGTACTTGACATCTCATGATTGACTCAATTGCCTGAGAAAGTGATCTGCCAATCATGCACATCCCTCTCCCCTTTATTCTGTAAGACACCTTTAGAGAGGGTGACTCCATCACCTGCAGGTACACTACCGTGCCAGGAGTCGTCCATTCTAAATACTCTTAGAATGCTGTCTAAGTACCCTTAATTGGGAAACCACCCAAATCTAGATCTAAAACCATAGTTCTAGTAACCAGTATGTCTGATATAATGTCCAAGTCCCATGTGGAGAAACCACTGTGTGACGACCAAAGTATAACCGATCGTAGTATAGGAATATCACTTCCTACTCTGTGTATGTCATCTAAATACCATGATATCACACCCTACTACCTTCTCAACAGATCCATCCCCTATTCTGATGAAGTCAAACCTATGACTGTCGCATCAGAAATTGATGATCTATCTCCGCTATATCTGCTTTAGTCTATAAATAGACATAAGCCACATGTTCACCATGCTTCCGTTGCTCCCACTGACCACGACAACCCTCTAGCAGAGTCATATAGACGTACACTTCTAAAGCCAGTTTAGAACGATGCTATACTCATCCTCCTGCCGGGTCTCACAGTCTGGAACAACAGCTATGGCAAGTCTGGGTAAACAAGAACTTCCCTGTCACCGTCCTTGAGGCTACCGGGGTACCTCTCGGGTGCCTGAAGTTACCCACCTTATCTGCGAAGTGGCCAATGGAATGTCAAACTAGATTGAATCTTTTGGTTCCTATCAAATCTTCAGCAATTGTTTGTGGTTCTGGAATCACTTCTAGTTCTACCATACTCCCACTACTGTTTTCTGAAAAAATCCATTTTTGTTAAAACTGTGGCAAGTCTGGAACTATATCACTATTGATCTCCCAGATGGTAGAAAATCAACCTTCGTTATAGCCTGGGTCAACCCACAAACAGCCATTACAGAAACGGGCCTTGAGTTATCCAGAGTCTGGTTTTAAGCATAGGCCGGACAACCCCCCGTATCTTAACATCGTTAAGATATGAACTGTTCTATATTCAATATAGAACCAGATGCACTGATTTAATTGAACCAGATTCAAATCATGCAGCTTTCTCCAGTGCATGTCAACTAAATGGAAGGAGGCCTATCAGCGTTACTCAACTTAGGAGCACTTCCAATTATGAGTAACCTGAAAGAGAAGCAAGTTCTCTTAATCATTACTATCAACTGAATACCATACACAAGTATCTACATCTTCGATCAACTTGAAGAATCCCGATACTTGCATCACCAGGTTCTCTACTTTATTCAAATACCTATAACTTCTCAAAATTCGGACCCTGTGTTTCCACGAAACACCTGTCTAAAAAATTAGAGAAGTCATAAGTAAGCCGAATATAGTACGAGGACCAACCCCTCTGTCCTGATGAACCCTTGACAACATACAATACTCTGTATAAGTCCCTTGAGTCTGATAACTCATTCACTGTGTGTCGTAGGTTGAAAACTGTGCTTATGGTTAAGAAGAATTACACCGCTGTTTAATGCTCCTTACCTAACCATCCACTGATATAGGTAAATGTCATAGACATAATTTCAAAAAAGTATATCTCACTTTATGAAAATAGACGTACAGATATATCGATTTGAAATTGGTGCATAACAGCGGATATTCAAAACCAAATATTTGCCGTCCGGCAAACAACCCAGGTGACTTCCTCAAATATCACCAATTACAACGAATCCCGATATAATGAGGATGATCACCTAATTCCCACTAACCTACTCCCACTCATCATCTGTAAAACCATACATATGTAAGAACCATACCTGGTAAATACATACCCTGGAGTAAGGATTAATTGGGAAATCAGTTTTCCTTTAACAGTACACAGTGAAACTGAAACATTGAAATGTTTCGATAGGGTATCCCGGTATTCCTAGTAATGCCTCTTCCATTATCCAGATTCATAACTGTAACCGTATATTTCTTTGCCACCTCTCCAAATCCCATTATATGTCTTTAGTCATTACCTTCTGCACACCCCTTTAGGCCAAATGGTTTTCTTCCTTCCGTACCTTTCGGCACCAGCCTATGGTTTGGAAAAAGACTATCCAATAAGCATAATGGGTGTACTGTCCTAATCTAAGGAGCACTCGCAATGCGAGAGAAGGTGAAGATAAAAGACAACCGAATAAACCTTATTCCTATTTCTTCCTGAACCAGAATCCATCCCCGAACTGGAACAAGTTCCTTTCGAGTTCATATATAACCATACGATGGAGTATCTAATAAACTGTGGATCTTTGTAGTGATACGGAGTGTCCTGGAGAAATACAAAGGTGAAGTAGGAGTGGTAATGAAATACCTGGTTTAGTCGTGAATATCAGTTGCAATTTACTTTGCCCTCTTACTAATCCTTTGTTATGTCTTTACTTAATACCTTCTGTACACCATCGTTATGCTAATTGGTTTTCTTCATTCCCCACCGTTCGGCACCAGCCTAAGGTTCGGTAGAAGACTATCCAATTTGCGTAATAGGTGTACTATCTCCTAAACCAAGGAGTACTCGCAACCTGAGAGAAGGTAAAAGGAAAAGACAACTGAATAGTCCTATCCGTTTCCTCCAGAACCGGAAACCATCCTCGAATTCCTTCGAGTTCGTATATAACCATACGATGGTTTTGTCCAATGGAAGTGGACGTTCGTAGTAATACGGGGTGTCCTGGAGAAAAGGGTAAAAGTAGGAGTGGCAATGAGGTTTGCAACTCTGACAATCCAAAAGCCGGTGTTTAAGAAGGTTCGGTTAATTTTTGTCTCTGAGTCATAGTCTTAGGGTCGGGTCAATGGTCGCTGCAAGAGAGAGAGAAAAGAAACACTCAGCGTACACTCTAACCTAGATCAGAATGGTTACCAATTTATCTAATCTGGAAACCTCCCACTGTACCGTCAAATTCTTCTCCAAACCTGAAAGAAGAATTAGTCGGGATCAACCGAGGAGTAAACTAACTCATCAGTGGGAATCGGGATCCAACTATCATCGCATGATAACGTGACGGAATCCGCTCACGCTATCACACTCCAGAAGGTATGCGCATATCTGGCAAGTTTCAGTTTCTTTAGAAACTCCCGATGTGATTTTTGCCCCATGCTCTTATGACCTTGACTTTGGCCAATAAATCATAAGTCACATGTCAAGTTCTACCCGTCATTCTCCAGGTTAATTTGAGCCTACCCGTACAAGCCCTTGACTTTGGCCAACAAGGCTATACGACTGCCCCAAACCAACGCATCTATCTATGCTGCATATGAATACCCAACAGCTACCAAACACTGTGCCTTGACTTTGGCCAACAAACACAGCTTGAATACTATTGACCACCCATATGAAACGACGGAGGGCTACGAATGGTTTCTGGCGAAAACATTTAACGTAATGAACTTGATATCGTTGAAGGAGCGTATAGCTTTTAAAAATATAGTGACGAAAACCGTTGCTAAAGAGGTCACTCCCGGTGAAGGGTTCTCGGCTCTTTCCCCGTAGAATGAGGTGCAGGATATTCTAACTGAATACCACGATGCAAAGCAAAAGTAATCGGCTATAGTGAAGTTATTGCCCTGACCCAAACTTCTGTCTAAGGGGTCACTCCCGGTGAAGGGATCTCGGCCCTTACCTCGTCGACTGAGGAGCAGGATATTCCAACTGAATACCACGATGCTAAACAAAAGAGAACATCCTTGCAATAACAGCTTTTGAAAAGAGTTCCAACAACATCAATAAGGTTTGTTTTTAACTTGCATTGATCCGAATCAACGCATTCCCATCAATTGATGACACCACAAAGAACGAAATATAATGATGTACGTATATGCCATCCGCATTCGCCACTGGGTCCCGTCATTACCCGTTAGGTTAGCTAACTAACGATAGAGCGGGGACTGGACTAGCACGGAAGCAAAACATATACAACATCTACTAAAATATATATCAATATATAATATTCCGCTCAAGGCGTGATAAAATGCAACGTCACAGGAATGTACAGCATCACAGAACAATACAGATATCTGGGATCCCCGGGTTTCACAGAGCCACTACTGAAACCCGACGTTCCCCTGGTCGTGTGGATAGCCTGTGCAATGAAATCCTAGACCCCTACGGGCGCGGCAAGTTACCCGCCAAAACCTGAAGCGAGGCAGCCCCCTTCAGCAACGTGAATGGACCACCCAGCACTTCACGGAATCCGGTAACTTGGGTACCCCTCCTGGGTCAACCTGTACCCCCTACGAGTGCGGCGAATAGCCCGCCAATTCTAGAGTGAAGCCCCCTCCATCTCAATGCCATGAGATGCGGGCCCGTTGCCCTCTAGAAGCCGGCTATCCGTGCACCCCACCTTGGGGTAATCCTAGTACAGAAAGTAAAATATACATACAACGGGTACATCGACCGCAACCTGGTCGTGCCCCAAAATAATAATACAAACAGGCAGTGACGGCAGTCCACATGTCGGACGCTCGCCCCGCAATATCAAATGTACATAATACAACAAAACTGTACTACCACTGCAACCAGGCTATCCCCCACGACCGATCCGCAACATCACAGCATAACACAGAACATCAACGTGAATGTCACGTTCGCAAATCCGTCTAACCGGGCTATAGCAGTTAGACAGGATTTACCGATCAAGTGACACTCACGATCGCAGATATAATGTAAATACTGTGAACTAATGTGTTTAAAATATCCGATCGATCAAATTTTACCAAGTGGGCCCCAAGCATTACTGTAGCACTTAAAGAAATTCTGAGCCCAAAAGGAATGTTCCAAAAACCCTATTTTCAAGTCAGGAGGCCTCTGTAAAATTTTGGGGCTATGAACAGTGAAAAGAGCGGCGGAACCGCAGCCCAAGCATGGGTTTGGCCACGGTTCCGTGGTGGTATAGATTGTTCACGAGACCAAATTTTCCCAGAACTCTTAAAATTCCCTGCACATCATTCTGAAACAACCTGAAAATTTTTTGGAGCGAAAAAAATTTCGACAGAAAACTGATGTTTTGAAAAACATGGTTTTGGAACATTTGTTCGATCGGAAGTGTAAACACATTAGACCAAGCTAGACTAGGTTAATGGCGAGGCTCTGATACCACTGTAAGTGCACGGCGGCGCCCCGGTCGTCTATCCGACGCCGGAATGCGGAAACGGTGATTTACTTTAACTTTTCAAACCGGCACCACCGCGCACTATAAACCCGGATCGGGCCATTAAACTAGTCCTAGCTATCTAGAGAGGGGGAGGAGAGATATACCGAGCGATCCGTGTCCTTCGGTCTTCTCGTCGTCGTCCCGATCTCCCGCGGAATGTCCGGTCTCCACCTCGTCGCCGGAAGGGCACCACGTCGCCGGCTTCTTTTACGGGCTCCCACCTCTATACCGAGGAAACTCGGGCATGAAGTTGGCGAGTCGACGTGCTCAAGATTTGCTGTAGAATACGTGTAGAAGGCCATGTCTCATTTGGGGTTATGGAGTTTCCTTTTTGGTGGAGGAATGATACAGGCTAATGGAGATGAAACTTGTGGGATTTTTTCAAAAACAAAAGAGCAAAAAATCCCACATGAGAAATTTGGACAGCCCCTATCCAATGTGGCCGGCCAAGCTTGGAGAGAATGAGAGGAGAGTGTGTCTTGATCAAAAATATGAGAGTCTAACAAGAATAATGCAAGAGAGAGAGATCAAATGATATCATGAAAGAAAATGATCACAAACATAAACCCACACTCCACCAACCTCATCATCTCATCACAAAGTCAAGCCATCATGAAAGAAGAAGTCAAATGGTCAAGGGATGGTGCGACCATCATGATCCAACAATATGCAAAGAATACCCTCCACAAATGCTTATTTGCACAAATGCAAATAAGCCCTCCTCCACCAAACTTCAGCCAATGAAAGATACAAAGAAATATGGCTGAAATGGAAAGCAAACTGGAAACTCCAAAAAACTGATCCCGTAATAAATTACAGGAAAACCCCGCTATTGTGTATACACAACCGCATCTGTATTCCGACCGAAATACAAATGCAATGAGACAAAATATACACTGTACAATACTAGCATCCGGCTTAAACCAAAGCCCGCTAGTATTAACCGTCTGATCCAGATCCGTGCAATACCGCATGTATCTGATCGAACCCTGCCATATCTCCATACGGCCTATACAGCGTTTCGCCCGAAAACTTGAGCAACTGTCTGTGGGGGACTCTAAAGACTCATCAATACTATGGCTGTGGATTTAACCACTAGCATGTCAGAGGTATTAGCCATACGTGACGGGCTACCAGCTATTGACTAAAAGGGACGTCGATGAGCGAACTCATCCTGACACCCTACTGAGCCTGTCAGTGACAATATCCGCACAGTCCGGTCCGTTCGTCTATGAGCATCGCATGGCGAGCCTAAGGGGTTGGTAAAAGTCAGACCCCCAAAAGCGGTACAAGTCGTGTCGGGGTGAAGCCCAGAACACCCTGAGATACTACTGGAATACCTACCAGTAATTCTCCTGCCTTTGCCAAGGACTTCATGTAATGGCTCTCCTAGACACAGCGCGACCTCACCCCCAATACCGGGAGAGACGAACCCCCGAAGATCCGCTCACTGCCTCCATGTGGCTCGGGACTGTACCCAACTAAAACCTGTTTGCACGTCTCCTTTGAGCGTAGTAGGGTAGTAATCAAAATACAGTGGGAACTCACACGAGACAAATGACGATCCTCAGGTCGATGAACTAACCTGTACACATGTCACCAGGGAACTGCTATCTGACGTCAGGTATAAGACCAACTAGCATGTTCCCGGCGAGTCCTGTCCGGTGTACTCAAAACCCAATGAGCACCTGTATACATCTTAGGTGAACTAACTGACACCAGTGGCTTGTGAGACCGGCCACCGCCCCTCGTCAGGGTCTCGACTGTATACACTAGTCTACTCTGGAGTATCGATGCCCTGTCTCGAAACTCCCACGACTAGGGACCTTTTAAGGATGTTCTTATAGACTACCAGCTCCCACTTATATGATCGCCCTCATACTGCTGGCAGTCAAGCAAGAATCCTAGGGGCTCTATCAACGTGTAATAGCGACTTGTCAGGTCACCTAAAGCAGTACACGATGATAAAGATAAACCAGATAGCATACTATCATCTTGAGTAAGACTGTCCTACCGGGATAGGTCCTCCCTCAATCATTGCAATCACGTGCCTATGATCCAATAATTGACTCTGAGGGCACTATTTCCAACAGAAAACTGTCCCTAGACGATTTCCTCAAATATCACCAATTACAACGAATTCTGATATAATGAGGATGATCACCTAATTCCCAATAACTTGCTCCCACTCAATATCTGTAAAACCATATAGATGTGAGAATCATACCTGGTAAATACATACCCTGGAGTAAGTATTTTAATCGGGAAATCAGTTTTCTATTAACAATGCACAGTTAACATAAATATGTTTCGTAGGGGTATCCTGGTATTCATAGTAATACCTCTTCCATAATCCAATGACTTTAACCGTATATTTCCCTGCCATCTTTCCAATTCCCTTTATTTGTCTTTATTCGTTACCTTCTGTACACCATCATTAGGCTAAGTGGTTTTCTCCCTTCCCTACCGTTCGGCACCAGCCTATGGTTTGGAAGAAGAATATCCAGTAAGCATAATAGGTGTACCCTCCTAATCTTAGGAGTTCTCGCAACTTGAGAGAAGGTGATGATAAAAGACAACTGAATAATCCTTATTCCTATTTCTCCTGAACTAGAATCCATCCTCGAAAAAAAAATATCCTTCGAGTTCGTATATAACCATACGATAGATTTATCCAATGGAATTGGATGTTCGTAGTTATACGGGTTGTTCTGGAGAAATCAAAGGTGAAGTAGGAGTGGCGATGAAACACGTGGTTTGGTCGTGAATATGAATAGCCGTAATTTACTTTGCCCTCTTTCTAATCCCTTTATTTTGTCTTTATTTATTACCTTCTGTACACCCGGCTCAGGCTAATTGGTTTTCTTCATTCCCTACCTTTCGGCACCTGCCTATGGTTTGGAATAAGACTATCCAATAAGCGTAATAGGTGTACTCTCCTAAACCAAGGAGCCCTCGCAACCTGAGAGAAGGCGATAATAAAAGACAACTGAATAAACCAATTCTATTTCTCCTGAACCTGGATCCATCCTCGAAGAAATCCCTTCGAGTTCGTATATCACCATACGATGGATCTATCCAATGGAAGTGGATGTCCGTAGTAATACGGGTTGTTCTGAGAAATACAAAGGGTAAAAGAAAGAGCGGCAATGACTTATGCAACTATAGACAATCCAAAAGCCAGTTAAGAAGGTTCGGTCAACTTTGGTCACTGAGTTATAGTCTAGGGTTGGTCAAAAAGTCGCTGCCAAAGAGAGAGAAAAGAAAACACTCTGCGTGCACTCTAAACTTGATCAGAATGGTTATCATCTAATTTAGAAAACCTCCCACTGTAATCTCAAATTCTCTTCCAAACCTGAAAGAAGAATTAGTCGGGATCACCCGAAGAGTAAACCAACTCATCAGTGAGAATTTGGGATCCAACTATCATCGTATAATAACTTGATGGAAGCCACTCAAGTTAACACACTCCAGAAGGTATGCGCAAGTCTGGCAAGTTTCTTGTATGTTTGAAACTCCCGATATAATTTTTATCCCATGCACTTATGACCATGACGTAGGCTAACAAATCATAAGCCACATGTCAAGTTCTACCCGTCGTTGTTCTGATTAATTTAGGTCATCGTACATGCCCTTGACGTAGGCCAACAAGGCTGTACGTCTGTCCTAAACTAATGCATCTATCTGTGCAACAAATGAATACCCAGCAGCTACCAAACACTACGCCTTGACGTAGGCCAACAAACATAGCTTGAATACTACTGACCATCCATAAGAAACGACGGAGGATTACGGCTGGTTTTTTGCGAAAAAACCTTTAACGTAATGAAATTGATCTCATTGAAGGAATCTGGTAGAATTTTATAAAAAATATAGTAGCGAAAACCTTTTGCTAAAGAAGTCACTCCCGGTGAAGGGATCTCGGCTCTTTCCTCGTAGAATGAGGTGTAGGATATTCTAACTGAATACCGCGATGCAAAGCAACTTGTAACCGAATATATAGAAGCTATTACCCTGATGCAAACTTCTGCCCAAGGGGTCACTCCCGGTGAAGGGATCTCGGCCCTTGCCTCGTCGAATGAGGTGCAGGATATTCTAACTGAATATCACTATGCAAAACAAAAGGAAACGTCTTTGTAATAACTCCCTTTTAAAATTTGTTCCAAAAACATCAAATATAGGTTTGTTTTATCCTTGCTTTAATTATAACCAATGCAGTCCCATCAATCAATCACACTAGAAAAGAACGAAAATAAAATGTACGTATATGCCATCCGCATTCGCCACTAGGTCCCGTCATCACCCGTTAGGTTACTTAACTAACGACAGAGCGGGGGCTGGACTAGCGCGGGTGTAAAACATATACAACATCTAATAGTATATATACTAATATACAATAATCGCTCCAGGCATGATAATATGCAACATTACAGAAAAGTAATAAGCATCACAGAACAATACAGATAATCTGGGATCCCCGGGTTTCACAGAGCCGCTACTGAAACCCGACGTTCCCCTGGTCGCATGGATAGCCTGTGCAATGAAACCTAGACCCCTACAGGTGCGGCAAGTTACCCGCCAAAACCTAAAGCGAGGTAGTCCCCCACAGCATAATGAATAGAACACCCGGTACTTCACGGAATCCGGTAAATTGAGCACCCCTCCTTGGGTCAAGCTGTACCCTCTACGAGTGCGGCGAATAGTCTGCCAATTCTAGAGTGAGGTCCCTTTGCCTCTCAAAGCTATGAGATACGGACCCGTTGCCCTACAGAACCCGGCTATCCGTGCACTCCTTCGTGGGATAAACCTAGTACAGAAATAAAAATATGTACAACAAGTACATCGACCTCAACCCGGTCGTGCCCCAAAAGAATATTATACAACAGGAAGTGACGGCAGTCCACAAGTCGGACGCTCGCCCCACAATATCAAATGTACAAATAAATCCAAACTGCACTATCATTTCACCGTTCTATCCACCACGACAAATCCGCAACTTCACAGCACAACACAGAACATCAACGCGAATGTCACGTTCGCAAACCCGTCTAAAAGAACTATAGCAATCAGACGCGGTTTACCGATCAAATGACATTCCCGGTCGGAGATATAAAGTAAGTACTGTAAACTAACACGTTTAAATTTTGATCGACAAAATTTCCTGAAGTAGGCCCCACGTACATCTTGTGTACAGTAACAAAATTTTGGCCCAAAAGACATATACAAAAAACCACTATTTCCCATGGAAAACTCATTGGAAAAATTTGGCGCACTGTTCCCACAGAAGTGCGGCGGATCAGCGGCCAAACCCTGGTTTGGGCCGCGGATCCGCGGCCGTTTTGTGGGATCACGTGACCAAATTTTACCAGTTTGCTTAGAATTGCCTGCATAGTTTTCTGTGATATGTAAAATAATTTTTAGACCAGATTAAAAATCGACAGAAACTATGAACAGAAAATTGTAGTTTTGAAAAAATCCGTTCGATCGATGTTTTAAACGCATTAGTACAAGTTAGTAAAGCTTAATGGTGAGGCTCTGATACCACTGTAAGTCCACGGTAGCGCTACGGCCGTCTAACAGACGCCAATATGCGGAACAAAACTTTTACGACTGGCGCTATCGCGTACTATAACCCGGATCTACCATTAAAGCTAAACTAACAAATTGTAAAGAAGGTAGAATTGTTATACCGAACGATCCGAGCCCTTCGGTCTTTAACTATCATCCCACGCTTTGTTGCGACGGCTTCGATCTTCTGAAACTCCAGTCTCGTCGTCCAGGTGGCACCACGTTGACGGATCTTTAAATGGGCTCCCGCCTCTGAACCGAGGCAACTCGATCATCAAGTTTGCTAAAAGAGACGACCAAGATGATGTAGAGAATGAGTATAACACTTTGTCTCGTTACGTCCAAGGTTATGGACGAACGGTTAATGAAGTTGCCATTTGGAATCGGGTGAATGGAAATTGAACTATGAAATTTCCATACACTAAACTATCATAATCTTTTCAAAGGGAAAAATCAAATGAACAACCATGAATCTCACAATGAGGGGCCGGCCATATATAGGAGAGGGAGAGTGAGTGCAGGAGGGAAAAACATGGTGACCATAAGCATTCATACTTATCATAACCATTAAAGAAAGAATGAGTAATGAAAAAACAAAGATGAACACAATAAATGAATCCTTAAAGCACAATTAATGAACAAATGAGTCACAAGCCTAATCACCACTCCTAGAACCTTCTAGAAGCATGACTCACCCTCAAGACGAAAAGACAAATCCGTATTTAACCGAATGTTAAATACGGGTGATAGAAAACTGGAAACTGGCAACTTCCAAAAGTAATCCTGAAACGAATTTCAGGATAACCCCGTAACAGTATAAACATACCCGCATTTGTATTACGACGGAATACAATTGCATCTGAGACAAAGATATTATATCTACACAGTATAATACTCGGATCCAGCTTAAACCAAAGCCTACCAGTATTATCTGCCCGAAAAATGACACGTGCGAAAACGCACGTGCATTTTCCGAAACCTGCCATAACACCATACGACATCTACAACATTTCATCCGAACTTGGGAAAGTGTCTGTGGGGGACTCTAATGACTCATCAATACACTGGCACTGGGTATAACCACTAGCACGTTAGAATTACTAGCTGTACGTAACGGTTTGCCTATGTATTGATTGGAAGGGAAGCTGACGAGCGAACTCATCTATAAACCCTACTGAGCCTGACAGTGACAATATCCGTACAGTCCGGCCCATTCGTCTATGAGTATCGCATATTAGGCCTAGGGGGTCGGTAAACGTCAGACCCCCAATAGCTGCATAAGTCGTGTCAGAGAGCAACCCAGAACACCCTGAGATACTGCTGGTATACCTACCAGTATATCTCGATTACCCTGGCCAGGGATTTCGTGTAATGGTTCTCCTAAACACAGCACGATCTCACCCCCAATACCGGGAGAGACGAATCCCCTGCCGGTCCGCTCACTTGCCTCCAATGTGGCTCGAGACTATACCCAAAATATACCTGTTTGCACGACTCCTTTGACCCGTGGTAGGGTATAAATCAAAGCACAGAGGGAACTCACACGAGACAAATGACGACCTCATGTCGATGAACTAACCTGTACACATGTCATCAGGGAACTGCTATCTGACGATATGTATAGTACCAACTAGCATGTTCCCGGCGAGTCCTGTCCGATGTACTCTAACCCAATGAGCACCTGTATACATATTAGGTGAACCAACTGACACCAGTGGCTTGTGAGACCGGCCACCGCCCCTCGTCAGGGTCTCGACTGTATAAACTAGTCTACTCTGGAGTATCGATGCCCTGTCTCGAAACTCCTACGACTAGGGACACTTTAAGGATGTGCTTATAGACCCTAGCTCCCACATATATGATCGCCATCATACTGCTAGTAGTCAAGAAAGAATCCTATGGGCTCTATCAAAATCTACATGATGATAAAGACAAACCAGATAGCATACTATCATCTCGAGTAAGACTGTTTTATCGGTATAGGTCCTCCCTCAATCATTGCAATCACGTACCTGCGATCCAATAATTGACTTAGAGGGCACTATATCCAACAAGAGGAATGTGATACTGACCCGTATCCAGCTATTGGGATGCCGTACGACGATTTATCGTACGAGCTTTATATTGATGATAGATCCGCATTCATGACTTAAGGATGTTATATGATATACTGTATCATACGCGATACTATTGAGGCGGAATCACCGACTATTATATCTATATAGCGACTCAGATTTAGGTGGTTTCCATACCCTTCCCGTTTGACTTGATACTTAGATCTGTAGTTTGCATAGTAGATGTTAGACAAGACCCGAGTCATACCTATTTCAAAAACCACGAATCGGGAATATCTTAAAAACACCATAGCCCTTATCGTTAGTAAAAAAAATCGTGATTCGTCTTATTTCAAATGGCATAACTGCATGACATATACATATGGGTATAGATTCTTTACAGTTGCGTTGATTATTCTATTTCCGCATATTCATGCTATTCACATTGCTTTGCATATGCTTATTGCTATATTACTATCATGTTGCTAGGGCACCAACACCATTATCGATGATGCGTATGTTTCACGTACACTTGCTTGCCAGCTCACACACTTCATCATCGATAATTGCCATGTCACTACACAGTAGCATTATTGCATCAGGATATGACCTTGTATGTGCATACCATTGTTTCCATGTTGAATGATATACTGTTATACTTGCATTTCATTTATATGTCGCATCCTCATACCAGTGCACACATATATTGATATCTTCATACCTGCGCACATGCACACTGTATATTCATACCAGTGCACACATATATTGATATCTTCATACCTGCGCACATGCACACTGTATATTCATACCAGTGCACACATATATTGATATCTTCATACCTGCGCACATGCACACTGTATATTCATACCAGTGCACACATACATTGATATCTTCATACCTTCTTAGATTACGCATTGAGATATGTTCTTTCCATGTTAATTCTGGATTTGGGGAACCGTGGATATTTCAAAAGAGAATAGTTAATTATTTAAAAACCCGGTTTCCCTTGATATGATATTTCGGTGCGTCCACCATGTGTTTTCTCGGTGCTAGAGCGATATATGTGAACCCGAATCGAGGAGCTGGATGAGGCCGATTACGGGTACATGTTGGACCCGGTATGGTACCCCGTGGCGAGAACGGTTTCGCTGTGTAGTAGACGGTGAGCCTGGCAGAGAGACTACTACCTACTGGTCATTGGTTGGACCTGGCGGTTATTCGGAGGATACTGGCCAGAGTCGATATATGGATATAGGCGTACTGCCGGGGCCGAGTGCCGATTCCGCAGACATAGCCCGTGGGCTGTTCCGGACTGACGGAGCCCGATAGATGAGGATTTACGTGTCGATGCTAGGCACGGGTTTCATGATGTTTTCCATGATTTGATTATATCCTCACATTTACATGCATGATGCTTATTGTCATTGGGTGACGGGTGGACGGGATCCACATATATACAGACATTGATCACAGACAGACTTTGATTACATTGATCATACTTCATTTGTATATATAACAGGGTATGAGGGCGCTGTTATATATACCCTTACACAAATATTAGTGGAATGGGACGCTAATATATGTGTATTGATATCCATTTGATACTTCATCATGTTTACTTCATGCAGACATACCTTACATTTATGACATGTTATTATCTGAGGCACTGGCGAGAGTACTTGGCACTACCTACATGATTAGATGCTACATTTCCACTTTATCATACTTCAGTAATCCGGCATTGAGTGCTTTACCATAGTGCAATGGCAAGCCCGTGAAAGAGATTGACTTACTCTTGAGGGTTTTATTATATACTGATTGTTTTGACCTAGGATTATGTCTTACATTCGATTTGTGCTTGTAGATATTTTCTATTCACAAGTTGGCAACTCACCCCTGTTGTGCCACAGTTCTTGCAGGGTTTGCCGTACAGCTTCCATAGCGGCATTTCTGGCACACTGCTTTCCTTTGCGGGTGATTTGCTTGGTAGGTGGCTTCTTTGTATCAGAACCGCCGTTGTACATGTATTATTCATTCTATCTAGAAATTCCATCAACCAAAAACTTGTATATTGTTTCAGACTTAGACACTAGTTATGTATTCTTTCGACCTTAGAGTCGCGCTTAATAGTGTTACAGTTTTCATGCTTATCTGGGTTTTCTTTTGAATTTTGATCCTCGCCATTCGGCGTTGTATAGTATATTTCTTGTATGTTCATTTATCGTTAAAATGGTTTTAGATTTCTGGGCTTTTGGATTATTTGGATCAGATGGAGTCCTATAGACTTCATATGATTCAAGGGCCAGCCACGTGCTCTTTCGGACCGTGACACCATGTTAGCGCCCCGGCCGTCTAACAGACGCCAAATGCGGAACAAAAACTTTTTACAACTGGCGCTATCGCGTACTATAACCCGGATCTGCCATTAAAGCTAAACTAACAAACTACAAAGTGGGTAGAAGAGTTATACCGAATGATCCGAGTCCTTCGGTCTTCAACCATCATCCCATGCTTTGTTGCGGCCGCTCCGATCTCCTGAATCTCCAGTCTCGTCGTCCAGGTGGCACCACGTCGACGGATCTTTAAACGGTCTCCCGCCTCTGAACCGAGGCAACTCGATCATCAAGTTTGCTAAAAGAGATGACCAAGATTGATGTAGAGAATGAGTAGAACACTTTTTCTCGTTACGTCCAAGGTCACAGATGAACGGTTAATGAAGTTGCCCTTTTGGAGCTGTGATGGAAATGAAAAGAGCTATGAAATTTCCATACACTATAAACTATATCTTTTCTCAAATGAACAACCATCATCCTCACCAAGAGGTGGCCGGCCACTAAATAGAGAGAGGGGGGTGAGTGTAGGAGAGGGGAAGGTGACTATTACAAGCACAATACTTATCATAGCATTAATGAAAGCATGAGTCATATAACACCTAGTATGAACACATTTAATGCAATCAAGTGAATCACAAACCAAGTCATCAACCAAAAAGCTTCCTCACTCATGGCTCACCCTCATGACTCACCCATGGAAGAAAAGATAAATCCGCATTTAACCGAATGTTAAATACGGGTGATAGAAAACTGGAAACTGGAAACATCCAAAAGTGATCTTGAAACGAATTTCAGGATAACCCCGTAACAGTATAAACATACCCGCATTTGTATTACGACCGAATCCAAATGCATCTGAGACAAAGATATTATATCTACATAGCATAATACTCGGATCCGGCTTAAACCAAAGCCGACCAGTATTATCTGCCCGAAAAATGACACGTGCGAAAACGCACGTGCATTTTCCGTACCTTGCCATAATACCATACAGCCTATACAACGTTTCGCCCGAACTTGGGAATGTGTTTGTGGGGGACTCTAATGACTCATCAACACACTGGCACTGGGTATAACCTCTAGCACGTCAGAGGTACAAGCTGTACGTAATGGTTGCCTGTGTATTGATTGGAAGGGAAGCTGATGAGAGAACTCATCCATAAACCCTACTGAGCCTAACAGTGAAAATATACATACAGTCCGGTCCGTTCGTTTATGAGTATCGCATATCGGCCTAGGGGCTGGTAACGTCAGACCCCCAATAGCAGCATAAGTCGTGTCAGAGAGTGGCCCAGAACACCCTGAGATACTACTGGAGTGCCTACCAGTAAATCTCCTGCCTCGGCCGAGGGCTTTGTGTAATGGCTCTCCTAGACACAGCACGATCTCACCCCTAATACCGGGAGAGACGAATCCCCTGCCGATCCGCTCACTTGCCTCCATATGGCTCGAGACTGTACCCAAAAAAAGACCTGTTTGCACGACTCCTTTGAGCCGTGGTAGGGTAGAAATCAAAGTACAGTGGGAACCCACATGAGACAAATGACGACCTCAGGTCGATGAACTAACCTGTACACATGTCACCAGGGAACTGCTATCTGACGATATGTATAATACCAACTAGCATATTCCCGGCGAGTCCTGTCCGGTGTACTCATAACCTAATGAGCACCTGTATACATCTTAGGTGATCCTACTGACACCAATTTCTTGTGAGACCGGTCATCGCCCCTCGTCGGGGTCCCGACTGTATACACTAGTCTACTCTGGAGTATCGATGCCCTGTCTCGAAACTCCCACAACTAGGGACACTTTAAGAATGTGCTTACAGACCCCAGCTCCCACGTATATGATCGCCATCATACTGCTGGTAGTCAAGCAAGAATCCTATGGGCTCTATCATCATGCAATAGTGAACTAAAGCATGTATACGATGATAAAGACAAACTAGATAGCATACTATCATCTCGAGCAAGACTGTCATATCGGTATAGGTCATGCCTCAATCATTGCAATCACGTACCTGCGATCCAATAATTGACTTTGAGGGCACTATCTCCAATAAGATCGTCATAGAGTCTTGTGTGTTCTCCCACTGTAGTTTGATTACCACCCTACCACGGCTCTACTGAGTCGTGCAAACAGGTGGCCGTTGGGTACAGTCCCGAGACACACTAAGGCGATGATCGATAGGAGGGGTTTCTCCTCTCTCGGTATTGGGAGTGGATGCTGTGCAGTGCTCGATTAGCTATATCAGTATGTCCCTGGCCAGGGTTGTTGAGATTTACTGATAAGTGTTATCAGTAGTTTTTTGATCTGTTATAGACCATTCATCGGCACAACTTATTGAGTTATTGGGGTCGACGTTACCATCCCTAGACCTGATATGTAGAATATCCGACGAATAGACCGGACTGTACGGTAGTGTTGCCGGTTGGTTCGACGGGAGTTGTGACAGGTTCGCTTGTTTTCTTCTGATCGCTCAATACCCGGGTGGCCGTTACGATTAGCTGACCGCTTGCGGCTTGGGGGTGCTTGATATAATCATCACCCACTGCCGGCGTATTGACGAGTCTTAGAGTCCCACAATGGAGTTGCCTAGTCCAGGCGAAACGATGTGGTGCACATATGAGATATGCGCATGGACCCGGTTAAAATGCGCGTATGAGATACCGTAAATTTATCGGGCGGCTTGCTTTTGGTCGAGTCGTATACGATATGACCGGTTTGCTAAATCAAGTGTTGATTTATTATTGACCATTAGTTTCTCACTTTAAACCCTTTCTTGTTTTTTTGTTGTATGCATGCATGTATGCATTCATTCTCAATCATGCACATAGGATGTGCATGCACACATACATGCATACATAATCTATCATGGTTATTGATATAGTAGATGGCGGCAATATAAGACTCACACCATATATAAATATATAGATATTATTTTTGGAAAAAGAAAAATGGAAGTGGAAAATTGTTATCATGGTTTATTATTTTATTCTTGCACTAACCCCTTGGATTAACCATGATTCATTTTCTATGGCCATTTTTGTTCCAAACTAAATATCTAGATATTTTATAACTATGGTTAAGAATGAGGAAGTGAAAATATATATATATATTCATTTCTCATTTTTATTCACAAGTTTATCATTATCTTGAGTTTTACAAGCCATCATCTTCTTCTTCCCTTCTCTCTTGCTCTCTAGTTTTCTCAAGTGAGCAAAAGAGTCACCAAGTTAGGATTTTGAAGTGAGAAAACAAACCACATCACCATTCTAAACTAGTCTTGCCCATTAGTGTAGTTTGTTAGCTTCCATTTCTTCTCTTGATCTAGTGGAGCTTCAAGCTTGGACAAAGAGGACTCCGGGTGGATCGTCGTGGACCTAGAGGATATCAAGCGAACCTTTTTCCCAACCCTCAAGTAGCCAAGGAGTCTAGCGTAGGGAGCTACAAAGGTTGTACTCTCAAAACCCTAGTTTTTACTACTGTGTTTATGTTGCCCTAAACTTTCTAGCATGATCCTTAAGATAGTTTCTTTAGCACCGTAAAAAATTTAAATATGGCATGTGTGTTGCCTCCAAACCCTTGTAGTGGTGCTGTAGGAAACCCTTCATCTTTGTAGTCTATAAGCACATCATATACAGGTCCCTAGTCGTAGGATTATCGAAACAGGGCATCGATACTCCAGAGTAGACTAGTGTATATGCTTCTCATCCCAGCAAGGGAGATGGTTTGTCCCACATCCATCAGTACATCATACTGGAGATAGTATGCAGGTGCTCATTGGGTTATGAGTTACACTGGACGGACTCGTGGGGTACTTCTGGTTGGTACTATACCTATCGTCAGGTAGCAGTTCCCAGGTGTCAAGAGTACAGCTTAGTCCGTTGACTTAACACTACTACTTCGCCTCAAGTGTGTTCCCACTGTTCTTAAATTGCTACCCTACCACGGCTCTATTGTGTCATGCAAATGGGTAGTAGTTGGGTGCAGTCCCGTTGCACTTGGAGGCAGTGGCGGTTAGACAGGATTCGTCTCTCCCGGTATTGGGGGTTGATACCACGCTGTGTTCAGAACGCCATTACCCAAAGTCCCTGGCCAGGGCAAGCGAGATTCATTGGTAGGTACTCTAGTAGTTTCTCAGGGTGTTTTGGGCAGTATTCCAACATAACTTATTGCGCTATTAGGGGTCTGACGTTTACCGCCCCCCTTGGACCGATATGCGATACCCTTAGACGAACAAACCGGATTGTATGGAGATTGACACAGACATGCTCAGTAGAAGTTTTGATGAGCTTGATCGTCAGCCTTCTTATCGACAGATACTTGGGTAGCCGTTACGTGTAGCTAGTACCGTTGACGTGCTTTTGGTTAAACCCACTGCCAGCGTACCGTCAAGTCTTTAGAGCCCCACACAGAGAGTTTCCAAGCTTCGGGCGAAACGATGTAGAGGTCGTATGGTTTTATGACAAGGTTCGTTCACATACGTGTACTTGTTCGCGTATGATGTTCGAGCGGACAATACTAGTGGGCTTTGGTTTAAGCCGGATCCTAGTATTTGATTGTTGGATTAGTTTCGTCACATTGTATTCGTGTTCTTCGGAACATGGATGCGGGTATGTATATACGGATGAGAGGGGTATAGAAGGAGACACCTCATTAGGGTTTTAACCATTGACTTGATTAAAACAATTATGAGGTGGAGAAAAGTATTTGTTATTTTTCCTATTGATAATTATGGCATGGCTACTTGGATTGACCATTTGATTTGGATTGACCATTTGACTTGGATTGACTTTTTGACTTAAGATATTTTTGTGATCTAGATATTTTTAAGGAGAAATTTTTTCATCACATGGTTGTAGTCATGTCAATCTAGCCATCACAATTTCTATTATTATTATCAAAAATCTTTTCTCTTTCCTCAAGTGAGCACTCATGCTAACTCTCTCCTTCTTTCTCTTCCTCTCAAAAACCCTAGTGTATCATGTGTTAAGAATCAAGAGTTAGTGAGACTAAGAAACCCAAAATCGCACTCTACTCAATCTAGGGTACTTAGTTTAGCAAGCCAAGTGATCTAGTTGACTCAACTTGGAGGTTAAGCTCAAGGTTAGAACTTTCGGGTAGGTCTTCTTTGACTTCGAGAAGCCTATGAGGAGGTGCTATCCATTTCCGCTCCAAGAAGCCCGGGAGGTGAAGGAGGACAGCGAGAAGAAAAGAAGGTCGCAATTCTACGAGGTATAACATTTATCCAAGTTATTAAACCTCATATAGGTTGCTAGCTAGGGTTTTATGTTCGATCCTTACTAAAGTCGATGTTGCGAAGCCCGTAAAAATCATTTTTTGCTAATTCCGCCTCCCCGCGAACACGTGGGGTGCGCGACATCGACTCACATTGGTATCAGAGCCTCTCATAAACCCTAGATAGCTTGTAGGGATGTTAAAATTCCGCCGGTTTTTGTTGCGCAAAAACTGCCGAAAAAATAGTTTTCAAAAGTGAAGTTTTGAGTTGTTTGCACACCCCGCGGTCTCACGGTTTGACCCGAGAAGCAGCGGAGTGAAGCGTGCGCACCTCAGGGACCTTTCGGGGGGGCCGAACGGCTGGGCCCACTCCCTAAGACCACCACAAAGTGGTCTTGGCGGTAGGGACCCGAAACTGCCCATACCATGGGCAGTTTCGGGTCTTCCTCAACCCCTGGCCACCTCGTGGTGGCCTCAGGGATAGGGTACCACCTATAGGCCCCCCCACTCGAAGTTAATTTCGTGCTCTAACTTCCCGTGAATGTTCGGGCGCGTTTCATTTTGATTCAGACTTCCGAATTGGCTCAAAACTATCGGTTTTGGAACTTTACCTCACTGGATTTTCATGTCTTGGAAAATTGTTTAAGTTTGCTAATTGCGTGCGGAATTCTAATGTCGTTGTTACTTTACAAGCTTTGTGATGTATATATGTGTTTGGAAACATCGACTAATTGCTATACACCAATTAGTCGGGGTTGCACATATATGTGATGTTGTTGTGATGGTTTGTGTATATGAACTTGTTGGATCGTCGTGGATGAATAGCCGGGGATGTGAGATGAGGATTTTCATTCTTTCATTCGATGTAAATTTGTAAAGTGATGTAATATTATTTTTGTGGGGTACATCCGGGTTGAGATTGTAGCCACCGTTGTATTATTTATCTTACTCTTTTTGCTCCTAGGATAGACCCATGGTGGGGTGCACAAACTATCGGGTACTTTGAAGTGTCGAGTGGCCTACTCACTTTGTTGAGGGAGGTTACTTCACTTCGGGTATTTAGCAGGTAGTTTGCCGCACCCGTAGGGGTCTAGGGTGGGGTTTTGGCTATTCATCACGACCGTGGAATCCGCCTTTCGTTACAGGCTCAAACGAAACGCGGAATTCCTAGTATATCCAATGTGTTCATCTGTGATCTGGAATGCCTATCATTGCGTCTGACGAATGTATATATCTATATATGATATCTAGTATACGTTGCTTATGTTTTGCATCCGCTCTAGTCCATCCCCCGCTCTGTCGTTGGTTAAGTAACCTAACGGGTGATGACGGGCCCCGTGGCGAATGCTGATGGCATAAGCGTACGTTATATTTTCGTTGTTTTCTGCAATGGTAGGTTAATTGATGGGACTGCATTAAATTAATGCAAAGCAAACAAACTATAGCTGAATCGTTGGAACAAATTTTAAAACCACTCGGTTATTTTAAAACAGCAAACTTTTAAATGCGGAGTTTAAACCATTCCTTTTAAAAGCTATCAGGTTCCTTCGATTATATCAAGTTCACTACGTTCACGGTTTCGCCAAAACCATTCGTAGCCCTCCGTCATTTCATATGAATAGTCAATAGTATTCAAGCTATGTATGTTGGCCTTCGTCAAGGCATAGTGATTGGTAGCTGCTGGATATGTAAGTGCACGGCGGCGCCCCGGCCGTCAATCCGACGGCCAAACGCGGAAACGGTGCTAAACTTAAATTTTTGCGGACTTGGCAAAACGGCACCACCGCGCACTAAACCCCGGATCGTTACCATTAACTAGTCTAAGCTACTTAACAAGATGGGAAAGAGATATACCGACGATCCAAGTCCTCCGGTCTTCATCTCCAATCCGATCTCCTCGCGGGATCTCCGTCCGTCTCATCCTCGTCGCCGGAAGTGCACCACATCGCCTTCTTCGTTTACGGGCTCCCACCTCAATGCCGAGGCAACTCGGGCACGAAGCCGGCTACTCGACGTGCCCAAGGTTCGCTGTAGAATACGTAGTCCTCAAGTCTCACTTTGGGGTTCATGGAGATGCCATTTTAGGTGGAGGGATGATACAAGAACAATGTGGAGGAACTTGGGGATTTTTCTAACATCAAGAGAGCAAAAAATCCCCACTACAAAAATGGGCAACCCACCCTCATGGTGGCCGGCCATGACAAGAGGAGAAGGAGAGTGAAAATGGAGAGAGAGAGCTCAAAAATAATGGGAGCCATTCTCCTATCAAAACAAGAGAGAGAGAGGAATGGTTATCATATGAACCAAATGATAACAAAGCAAAACCAACACTCAACTAACAACCATCTCTCATCATCAAAAACCATCATCAAAACCATGATGATAAAGAAAGTCAAGCTATCATGAAGCTAGAAGTCAAGGTCAATGAGAGGCTATCATGATACAACAATAAGCAAAGAACCCCTCCACAAACACTTATTTGCAACAATGCAAATAAGCCCTCCTCCACCAATCTTCGGCCAATGAACGGAACAATGGAAATTGGCCGAAACGGAAAGCAAACTGGCAACTCCATAAAACTGGTCCCGTAATAAATTACAGGAAAACCCCGATACTGTGCATACACACCCGCATTTGTATTCCGACCGAAATACAAATGCAATGAGACAAAATCTACACTGTACTATACCAGGATCCGGCTTATACCAAAACCGGCTAGTAATATCTGTTCGATCCTGATCCGTGCAATACCGCACGTATCTGATCGAACCCTGCCATATAACCATACGGCCTATAGTACAAACTGTCCGATCCTGATCCGTGCAATACCGCACGTATCTGATCGGACCTTGCCATATCTCCATACGGCCTCTACAACCTTTCGCCCGAAAGCTGAGTAACTGAATGTGGGGGACTCTAAAGACTCGTCAACACCTTGGTTGTGGATTTAACCACTAGCACGTCAGAGGTATAAGCCAATACGTGACGGGCTACCAGGTACTGACCAAATGGGACGTCGATGAGGAAGCTCACCCCGACACCCAACTGAGCCTGTCAGTGACAATATCCGTGCAGTCCGGT
Source organism: Agapanthus africanus (assembly GCA_030015575.1). NCBI lineage: Eukaryota > Viridiplantae > Streptophyta > Magnoliopsida > Asparagales > Amaryllidaceae > Agapanthus > Agapanthus africanus. The sequence continues at coordinate 365,323,189 of CM057346.1, forward strand.
CCGTTCGTCTATGAGCATCGCATGGCGGGCCTAGGGGGTTGGTAAAAGTCAGACCCCCAAAAGCGGTACAAGTCGTGTCGGAGTGTAGCCCAGAACACCCTGAGATACTACTGGAATACCTACCAGTAAATCTCCTTGCCTTGGCCAAGGACTTTGTGTAATGGCTCTCCTAGACACAGCACGACCTCACCCCCAATACCGGGAGAGACGAACCCCTGAAGATACGCTCACTGCCTCCATGTGGCTCGGGACTGTACCCAACTAAAACCTGTTTGCACGACTCCTTTGAGCCGTGGTAGGGTAGTAATCAAAGTACAGTGGGAACTCACACGAGACAAATGACGATCCCCAGGTCGATGAACTAACCTGCACACATGTCACCAGGGAACTGCCATCTGACGTCTGGTATATGACCAACTAGCATGTTCCCGGCGAGTCCTGTCCGGTGTACTCATAACCCAATGAGCACCTGTATACATCTTAGGTGATCCAACTGACACCAGTGGCTTGTGAGACCGGCCACCGCCCCTCGTCGGGGTCTCGACTGTATACACTAGTCTACTAATGGAGTATCGATGCCCAGTCTCGAAACTCCCACGACTAGGGACCTTTTAAGGATAAGCTTATAGACCCCCCAGCTCCCACTTATATGATCGCCCTCATACTGCTGGTGGTCAAGCAAGAATCCTAGGGGCTCTATCAACGTGTAATAGCGACGTGTCAGGTCACCTAAAACAGTACACGATGATAAAGGTAAACCAGATAGCATACTATCATCTCGAGTAAGACTGTCCTACCGGGATAGGTCCTCCCTCAATCATTGCAATCACGTACCTGTGATCCAATAATTGACTCTGAGGGCACTATCTCCAACAATCTCCCACTTGCACTCAAGGCTAATTATTGCGATGTCGCATACTCACAGCCCGTGTGATACCGAACACCCAACTCCTCTACTAGTCAGTTTCACAAAGCTCGTTTGCGAAACTATTGCGTTCGAGGAATAGCCTCAGTGAGTGGATCCGCCTTGTTGTCTCTTTCCATGTCTCTCTAAATCTCAAGTTCGCGGAGAAACCCATCTCCCGAAATGAGCAATACCTGTCTTAGAATGTGTCTGGATGTCTGATGGGACATAGCTCATAAATGAGCTCCAAATCCAAACTTCTTAGACTGTATCGTCAACTGAACTTAATCAGTATCCTGCGCCATGCCACCCTCAGTATTGCCTTGGACCACCTGTCCAAAATACTGCCCCTCATCAGAAGGAAAACTATAGCTCTGACAACCTCCTTGTCGTCCATGTCACCTTGGAAGCCTGGAATGATAACTGTTTCCCGAATGAGGCTGTCGTTATCATATCCCTAGAACATCCACTTATGTTCTAAAACTGCTTCCGACTGTTTCTCCAGGATTGGATTAATGTCAACTTATTGCATCTAGTGCAAGAACAATATCTGGTGTGGTACTTGACATCTCATGATTGACTCAATTGCCTAAGCAAGTGATCTGCCAATCATGCACATCCCTCTCCCCTTTAGTCTGTAAGACACCTTTAGAGAGGGTGACTCCGTTACCTGCAGGTACACTACCGTGCCAGGAGTCGTCCATCCTAAATACTCTTAGAATGCTGTCAAGTACCCTGATTGGGAAACCACCCAAATCTAGATCTAAGACCATAGATCTAGTAACCAGTATGTCAGATATAATGTCCAAGTCCATGTGGAGAAACCACTGTGTGACGACCAAAGTATAACCGATCGTAGTATAGGAGTTTCCTTTCCTACTTTGTGTATGTCATCCAAATACCAGGATATCACACCCTACTACCTTCTCAACAGATCCATCCCCTATTCTGATGAAGTCAAACTCATGACTGTCACGTCAGAAATAGATGATCTATCTCCGCTACTGGTGCTTCAGTCTGTAAATAGACATAAGCTACCTGTCCACCAATGCTTCCGCTGCTCCCACTGACTACGACAACCCTCTGGCAGAGTCATATAGACGTGCACTTCTAAAACTAGTTTAGAATGACGCTATACTCATCCTCCCGCCGGGTCTCGCAGCCTGGAACAACAGCAATGGTAATTGTGGGTAAACAAGAACTTCCCTGTCACCGTCCTTGAGGCTACCGTAGTACCTCTCGGGTGCCTGAAGTTACCCACCTTATCTGCGGAGTGGCCAATGGAATGTCAATTCAGATTGAATCTTAAGGTTCCTTATCAAATCTTCAGTAATCGTTTGTGGTTCTGGAATCACTTCCAGTTCTACCATACTCCCACTACTGTTTTCCTGAAAAAATCCATTTTTAATTTAAAACTGTGGCGAGTCAAGAACAATATTGCTATTGATCTTCCAGATGGTAGAAAGTCAACCCGCGTCATAGCCTGGGTCAACCCACAAACAGCCATTACAGAAACGTGCCTTGAGTTGTCCAGTGTCTGGTTTTAATCATAAACCGGACAACTCCCCGTACCTTAACATCGTTAAGATATGAACTGTTCTATATCCAATATAGAAACAGAGGCACTGATTTAATTGAACCAGATTCAAATCATGCAGCTGTCCCCAGCGCATGTCAACTAAATGGAAGGAGGCCGATCAGCGTTACTCAATCTTAGGAATACTTCCAATTATGAGTAACCTGAAAGAGAAGCAAGATCTCTTTATCATTACTATCAACTGAATACCATACACAAGTATCTACATCTTCGATCTCTTTGAAGAATCCCGATACTTGCTACACCTGGTTCTCTACTCTATTCAAATACCTATAACTTCTCAAAATTCGGACCCTGTGTTTCCACGAAACACTTGTCTAAAAACTAGAGAAGTCATAAGTAAACCGAATATAGTACGAGGACCAACCCCTCTGTCCTAATGGACACTGGACAACATACAATACTCTGTATAAGTCCCTTGAGTCTGATAACTCATTCACTGTGTGTCGTAGGTTGAAAACTGTACTTATGGTTAAGAAGAATTACACCGCTGTTTAATGCTCCTTACCTAACCATCCACTGATATAGGTAAATGTCGTAGACATAATTTCAGAAAGGTATATCTCACTCTATGAAAATAGACGTACAGATATATCAATTTGAAATTGGTGCATAACAGTGGATATTCAAAACCAAATATTTGCCGACCGGCAAACAGCCCAGGTGATTTCCTCAAATATCACCGATTACAACGAATCCCGATATAATGAGGATAATCACCCAATTCCCAACAACTTACTCCCACTCATCATCTGTAAAACCATACAGATGTGAGAATCGTACCTGGTAAATACATACCCTGGAGTAAGTATCTAATCGGGAAATCAGTTTTCCTTTAATATTACACAGTGAAACTGAAACATTGAAATGTTCCGATGGGGTATTCTGGTATTCCTAGTAATGCCTCTTCCAGATTCACGACTGTAACCGTATAGTTCTTTGCCACCTCTCCAAATCCCTTCATATGTCTTTAGTCTTTACCTTCTGCACACCCTTTTAGGCCAAATGGTTTTCTTCCTTCCCTACCGTTCGGCACCAGCCTATGGTTTGGAAGAAGACTATCCAATAAGCATAATGGGTGTACTGTCCGCATCCTAGGAACACTCGCAATGAGAGAGAGGGTGAAGATAAAAGACAACCGAATAAACCTTATTCCTATTTCTCCTGAACCAGAATCCATCCCCGAACTGGAACAAGTTCCATTCGAGTTCGTATATAACCATACGATGGAGTATCCAAATAAACTGTGGATCTTCGTAGTGATACGGAGTTTCCTGGAGAAATACAAAGGTGATGTGGGAGTGGTAATGAAATATTTGGTTTGGTCGTGAATATCTGTTGCAATTTACTTTGCCCTCTTACTAATCCCTTGCTTTGTCTGAACTTAATACCTTCTGCACACCATCGTTATGCTAATTGGTTTTCTTCATTCCCTACCGGTCGGCACCAGCCTAAGGTTTGGAAGAAGACAATCCAATTTGCGTAATAGGTGTACTACCCCTAAACCAAGGAGTACTCGTAACCTGAGAGAGGGTAAAAGGAAAAGACAACTGAATAATCCTATCCGTTTTCTCCAGAACCGGAAACCATCCTCGAATAAATTCTTTCGAGTTCGTATCTAACCATACGATGGTTTTGTCCAATGGAAGTGGACGTTCGTAGTAATACGGGGTGTCCTGGAGAAAAGGGTAAAAGTAGGAGTGGCAATGAGGTTTGCAACTCTGACAATCCAAAAGCCATTGTTTAAGAAGGTTCGGTCAACTTGGTCACTGAGTCATAGTCTAGGGTTGGGTCAATGGTCGCTGCCAAAGAGAGAGAGAAAAGAAACACTCAGCGTGCACTCTAACCTAGACCAGAATGGTTACCAATTTATCTAATCTGGAATCCTCCCACTGTACCTCAAATTCTCCTCCAAACCTGAAAGAAGAATTAGTCGGGGTCACCCGAGGAGTAAACTAACTCATCAGTGGGAATCGGGATCCAACTCTCATCGCATGACAACGTGACGGAATCCGCTCACGGTATCACACTCCAGAAGGTATGCGCATATCTGGCAAGTTTCAGTTCTTTTGAAACTCCCGATGTGATTTCTGCCCCATGCTCTTATGACCTTGACTTTGGCCAACAAATCATAAGTCACATGTCAAGTTCTACCCGTCATTCTCCAGGTTGATTCGAATCCACCCGCACAAGCCCTTGACTTTGGCCAACAAGGCTATACGACTGTTCCAAACCAACGCATCTATCTATGCTGCATATGAATAACCAACAGCTACCAAACACTGTGCCTTGACTTTGGCCAACAAACACAGCTTGAATACTATTGACTACCCATATGAAACGACGGAGGGCTACGAATGGTTTCTGGCGAAAACCTTTAACGTAAAGAACTTGATATCGTCGAAGGAACGGATAGCTTTTAAAAATATAGTGACGAAAACCGTTGCTAAAGAGGTCACTCCCGGTGAAGGGATCTCGGCTCTTTCCCCGTAGAATGGGGTGCAGGATATTCCAACTGAATACCACGATGCAAAGCAAAAGCAATCGGCTATAGTGAAATTAATGCCCTGACGCAAACTTTTGTCCAAGGGGTCACTCCCGGTGAAGGGATCTCGGCCCTTGCCTCGTCGACTGAGGAGCAGGATATTCCAAATGAATACCACGATGCAAAACAAAAGTGAACGTCCTTACAATAACAGCTTTTTGAAAAAGTGTTCCAACAACATAAGATTAGGTTTGTTTTTAACTTGCATTGATCCGAATCAATGCAGTCCCATCAATTGATCACACCAAAATGAACGAAAATATACTGATGTACGTATATGCCATCCGCATTCGCCACTGGGTCCCGTCATTACCCGTTAGGTTAGCTTACTAACGACAGAGCGGGGACTGGACTAGCGCGGATGCAAAACATATACAACATCTACTAATATATATACCAATATATTATATTCGCTCAAGGCATGAATAAAATGCAACATCACAGAGAATGAACAGCATCACAGAAACAATACAGATATCTGGGATCCCCGGGTTTCACAGAGCCGCTGAAACCCGACGTTCCCCTGGTCGTGTGGATAGCCTGTGCAATGAAATCCTAGACCCCTACGGGCGCGGCAAGTCACCCGCCAAAACCTGAAGCGAGGCAGCCCCCTTCAGCGCCGTGAATGGACCACCCAGCACTTCACGGAATCCGGCAACTTGGGCACCCCTCCTGGGTCAAACCTGTACCCCCTACGAGTGCGGCGAATAGCCCGCCAATCCTAGAGTGAAGCCCCCTCCGTCCCAATGCCATGAGATGCGGGCTGGCTGCCCTCTAGAACCCGGCTATCCGTGCACCCCTCCGCGGGGCAATCCTAGTACAGAAAGTAAAATATACATACAACGGGTACATCGACCGCAACCAGGTCGTGCCCCAAAATAATAATACAAACGGGCAGTGACGGCAGTCCACATGTCGGACGCTCGCCCCGCAATATCAAATGTACATAATACAACAGAACTGTACTAGCATTGCATCCAGGCTATCCCCCACGACCGATCCGCAACAACACAGCAAATACATAGAACATCAACGTGAAAGTCACGTTCGCAAATCCGTCTAACCGGGCTATAGCAGTTAGACCGGATTTACCGATCGAGTGACATTCACGGTCGCAGATATAATGTAAATACTGTGAAAAATGTGTTTAAAAAATTTCCGATTGATCAAACAATTAACAAGTGGGCCCCAAAGAAAACTGTAGCACTCACAGAAACAATTGGCCCAACTTTAATATTCCAAAGCCCATATTTTAAGCCCAGAAGGCCTCTGTAAAAAAATGGTGAAGTGATGTGAATAGTGCGCGGCGGAAGGGCCGCACAAATGGGGTTTTCGCGGCGGTTCCGCGCTCCAACTGTGGAGTTACTTCGTCAAATTTTTACAGAACTCTTAGAGTTTCCAGTACATCAATATTTTATAACCTGAAAAATTTTTCGAGACCAAAAATTTTCAACAGAAACTGATGCGAACTAAAATGTAGTTTTGGAACTTTTTGATCGATCGGAAATGCAAACACATTACACAAAGCTAGACTAAGTTAATGGCGAGGCTCTGATACCACTGTAAGTGCACGGCGGCGCCCCGGCCGTCAATCCGACGGCCAAACGCGGAAACGGTGCTAAACTTAAATTTTTGCGGACTTGGCAAAACGGCACCACCGCGCACTAAACCCCGGATCGTTACCATTAACTAGTCTAAGCTACTTAACAAGATGGGAAAGAGATATACCGACGATCCAAGTCCTCCGGTCTTCATCTCCAATCCGATCTCCTCGCGGGATCTCCGTCCGTCTCATCCTCGTCGCCGGAAGTGCACCACATCGCCTTCTTCGTTTACGGGCTCCCACCTCAATGCCGAGGCAACTCGGGCACGAAGCCGGCTACTCGACGTGCCCAAGGTTCGCTGTAGAATACGTAGTCCTCAAGTCTCACTTTGGGGTTCATGGAGATGCCATTTTAGGTGGAGGGATGATACAAGAACAATGTGGAGGAACTTGGGGATTTTTCTAACATCAAGAGAGCAAAAAATCCCCACTACAAAAATGGGCAACCCACCCTCATGGTGGCCGGCCATGACAAGAGGAGAAGGAGAGTGAAAATGGAGAGAGAGAGCTCAAAAATAATGGGAGCCATTCTCCTATCAAAACAAGAGAGAGAGAGGAATGGTTATCATATGAACCAAATGATAACAAAGCAAAACCAACACTCAACTAACAACCATCTCTCATCATCAAAAACCATCATCAAAACCATGATGATAAAGAAAGTCAAGCTATCATGAAGCTAGAAGTCAAGGTCAATGAGAGGCTATCATGATACAACAATAAGCAAAGAACCCCTCCACAAACACTTATTTGCAACAATGCAAATAAGCCCTCCTCCACCAATCTTCGGCCAATGAACGGAACAATGGAAATTGGCCGAAACGGAAAGCAAACTGGCAACTCCATAAAACTGGTCCCGTAATAAATTACAGGAAAACCCCGATACTGTGCATACACACCCGCATTTGTATTCCGACCGAAATACAAATGCAATGAGACAAAATCTACACTGTACTATACCAGGATCCGGCTTATACCAAAACCGGCTAGTAATATCTGTTCGATCCTGATCCGTGCAATACCGCACGTATCTGATCGAACCCTGCCATATAACCATACGGCCTATAGTACAAACTGTCCGATCCTGATCCGTGCAATACCGCACGTATCTGATCGGACCTTGCCATATCTCCATACGGCCTCTACAACCTTTCGCCCGAAAGCTGAGTAACTGAATGTGAGGGACTCTAAAGACTCGTCAACACCTTGGTTGTGGATTTAACCACTAGCACGTCAGAGGTATAAGCCAATACGTGACGGGCTACCAGGTACTGACCAAATGGGACGTCGATGAGGAAGCTCACCCCGACACCCAACTGAGCCTGTCAGTGACAATATCCGTGCAGTCCGGTCCGTTCGTCTATGAGCATCGCATGGCGGGCCTAGGGGGTTGGTAAAAGTCAGACCCCCAAAAGCGGTACAAGTCGTGTCGGAGTGTAGCCCAGAACACCCTGAGATACTACTGGAATACCTACCAGTAAATCTCCTTGCCTTGGCCAAGGACTTTGTGTAATGGCTCTCCTAGACACAGCACGACCTCACCCCCAATACCGGGAGAGACGAACCCCTGAAGATACGCTCACTGCCTCCATGTGGCTCGGGACTGTACCCAACTAAAACCTGTTTGCACGACTCCTTTGAGCCGTGGTAGGGTAGTAATCAAAGTACAGTGGGAACTCACACGAGACAAATGACGATCCCCAGGTCGATGAACTAACCTGCACACATGTCACCAGGGAACTGCCATCTGACGTCTGGTATATGACCAACTAGCATGTTCCCGGCGAGTCCTGTCCGGTGTACTCATAACCCAATGAGCACCTGTATACATCTTAGGTGATCCAACTGACACCAGTGGCTTGTGAGACCGGCCACCGCCCCTCGTCGGGGTCTCGACTGTATACATTAGTCTACTAATGGAGTATCGATGCCCAGTCTCGAAACTCCCACGACTAGGGACCTTTTAAGGATAAGCTTATAGACCCCCCAGCTCCCACTTATATGATCGCCCTCATACTGCTGGTGGTCAAGCAAGAATCCTAGGGGCTCTATCAACGTGTAATAGCGACGTGTCAGGTCACCTAAAACAGTACACGATGATAAAGGTAAACCAGATAGCATACTATCATCTCGAGTAAGACTGTCCTACCGGGATAGGTCCTCCCTCAATCATTGCAATCACGTACCTGTGATCAAATAATTGACTCTGAGGGCACTATCTCCAACAGGATATTCATCTGTAGCATAGATAGATGCGTTGGTTCGAGATAGTTGTACTACTATTTTGGCCTTCGTCAAGGGTATGTGCGGGTGGGTTCAAATTAACCTGGACAATGACGGGTAGAACTTGACATGTGACTTATGATTTGTTGGCCTTCGTCAAGGTCATAAGAGCATGGGGCAAAAATCCACATCATGGGTTTCTAAAGAAACTGGAACTTGCTAGTGATGCATACCATTTGGAGTGTGATAATGTTGGTAGGATTCCTTCAAGATTATCACACAATGATATTTGGATCCCGATCCTACTGTGAGTATCCGCTACTCCTCGGGAGAATCTTTACCTAACGATCAATGCTATAAACCAAGTAGGTGTCTAGAACAGTGTTAGCGGGGCTACACCTCCAGGGAAAAGAGGTTTTGTAATTAAGAAACTTCGCCAAAGCGTTGGAAAAGCTCCCTCGAAGTACTGACACAAGATTGGCTGAACGGTTAAGCAAGTATTGTACAGTGAGATCAATCCTGACTAATTCTTCTTTTATGGTTTAAGGAAGAATTCAAGAAACAGTGGGAGCCATTCTGTTTAGATAAATTAAAAACCAATCTAAACTTGCAAGAGCATCATGCTGAGTGTTTTCTTCTCTCTCTCCTAATTGCAGCAACAAGATAACCAGATTAGGTTACAGATAGATAATAAAATGGCTGAGTTATACTATAATTACTGGCAAAGGTTTGTCCAGATGTCCATTACCTATGACAAGTTGGACCACCTCATTACTACTCAAGCCCCGCCGTCCCACGTCCAGTTTCCACCGTCGCGAATAAGGATATCCGTAAGACAAGGGAAAAAAACTGTGCAAATGCTAAGTGCCTCGTGTTAGCCTCAGTTGATGGTGTATACCAGAGGCAGCACGAGTAGATGGACTTAGTTTATATCTTCCTCTATAAAAAAGTTTTATATGGAGAGCAATCTTATATCACAAGATATGAGATCTCGAAGGAATTGCTTCAAGCGAAGTTGACTGTCGGATCATCTGTAGGGGATCACGTCACTACAATGATTAGCTATTAAAAAGCTCACAGACCTGAAGACCATGTTGGAGAACGAGTCATATGCTGACTTGATTCTACAGTCCCTACCACCTATTTATGCCCAGGGGAATAAAGTTATACTTCCAGTTGAGGGCACCCTGAAAGAAGCCAGGGAGACACCCGCTCTGCTTATTAGGGAATCTTCCTCTTCGGGATCTACGGCAGATGCCAAGGGTAAGAAGAAGACCTCCACAAAGCTGATAGTCGGCGTCGGTAATGTAGAAGGAAAGGGAAGGGAAAAAGTTTCGGGGTTAACAGTAGGGACGGAGGGATGTTCCTATTGTTACAGGAAAGGGCATGGCAGAAGAGATGCAGGGCTTGGAAAGCCAGAATCCAAGATCCGAAGCATGTTGTGGCTTCAACTTCAGGTGTGTTAATAATTGGAAACAGTCTATCAATTAACTCTACTTCCTGGGTACAAGATACCGGATCAGGATCTCATATCTGTTATTCATTACAGGCAAGTATTGTACAGTGAGATCAATCCTGACTAATTCTTCTTTTATGGTTTAAGGAAGGATTCGAGAAACAGTGGGAGCCATTCTGTTTAGATAAATTAAAAATCAATCTAAACTTGCAAGAGCATCATGCTGAGTGTTTTCTTCTCTCTCTCCTAATTGCAACAACAAGATAACCAGATTAGGTTACAGATAGATAATAAAATGACTGAGTTAACAGTAGGGATGTAGAAGGAAAGGGAAGGGAAAAAGTTTCGGGGTTAACAGTAAGGATGGAGGGATGTTCCTATTGTTATAGGAAAGGGCATTGGCAGAAGAGATGCAGTGCTTGGAAAGCCAGAATCCAAGAACCAAAGCATGTTGTGGCTTCAACTTCAGGTGTGTTAATAATTGGAAACAGTCTGTCAATTAACTCTACTTCCTGGGTACAAGATACCGGATCAGGATCTCATATCTGTTATTCATTACAGGCTTTGAGAAACCGTAGAGTTATCGGGGCACGTGATATGACTCTCAGGGATGCTAACGGAATGAGCGTAGACGTTGTATCCGTATGGTATATCATTTAAAATTGATAAGTGGGCAGATTTTGATTTTACGTAACTGTTTGTGTGTACCAATCCTAGTTTGTAAGCGATGTGGTTCACATCCACCTAAATCAAAGTTTGATTGGGTCAGGTACACTAGAGGACAGTATATATTAAATCAAGCTCAGGTTTTCAAACGTCCCGAACACACTTAAAAGAAAGTCTCCAGAATTAAATAAAACTTTCTTATGGCATTGTAGACAGGGTCACATCAATGAAACATGGTTTCCAAAGTTACATAGAGAGGGGTATTTGGATCTGTTCGAATATCAGTCTTATGCAACTTGTCAATCTTGTCTCATAGGAAAGATGACAAAGACTCTGTTCATTAGACATGGAGTAAGAGCAAGCGAGCTCTTGGGACTTATACACAGCGACGTGTGTAGTCCAATATCTACAGATGCACGAAGTGGTTAATCCTATTTCATTACTTTTACGGATAATTTCTCTAGGTTATGACATGTCTTCTTGATGAAGCATAAATCCGAGACCCTTTGAAAAATTCCGAGTATATAAGAATGATATGGAAAAACAAACGGGCAAAAGTATCAAGACACTGAGATATGATCGATGTGGTGAATACTTAAATTGCCGAGTTCCTGGATTACCTAAAAAAGAATAAAATTCTCTCTCAGCTTACTCCTCCATACACATCACAACACAAACGTGTATAGGAAAGGCGGAACAGAACCCTATCTTCAGATATAGAGTGGGAAGAAACGTGAATACTTAAATTGCCGAGTTCCTGGATTACCCTTTGGATATTGTTCGTTCCATGATGAGTAACGCTGAGTTGCCGCGATCCTTCTGAAGTTATGCACTAGAATAAGCGACATATCTCTTGAATAAGGTTCCTACAAAGACTGTGCCTACCACACCATATCAGATATAGAGTGGGAAGAAACCCTATCTTCAGTATCTGAAGATATAGGGATGTCTAGCTTTTGTTGAAAAGTAGTATGAGGACAAGTTAGAGGCACACTCAGTACTGTGTAAGTTTGTGGGATACCTAAAGAACTCCAGGGGGTATCTTTTCTATTACGCATAGGAACAAAAGGTTTTTATTCCTCGTCATGCCCATTTTTTTAAAAAATCAATTTTTTGTAAAAGGAAATAGTGGGAGCGTAATAGAACTGGAAGAAATTTTAGAACCACAAACTATTACTGAAAGTATGGTAGAACCAGAGGTTTTAAAAGAACCGGACATGCCTACGCCAATCCGCAGGAGTAGTAGGCAGTCTCATCCGCCCGAGAGATACTACTATTTTCTCATAGATGGGGATCGAGAGGATTGCATCATTGACAATGATGAGCCAACTAGCTTCCAAAAAGCCATTCAGAGCAGTGACTCGGTAAAATGGCTGGATGCAATACGGACCGAAATAGAGTCCATGTACACCAATAAAGTATGCACTTTGAACATTGCTCCAGAAGGAGTAAAACCCGTAGGCTGCAAATAGATCTTCAGAAAGAAGATTGGTGTAGATGAATAGGTTAAAACCTATAAGGCTAGACTCATTGCAAAAGGTTTTTTGTCAAATACCTAGTTTGGACTATGATGAAACCCTTTCTCCAGTGACTATGCTCAAATCTATTCGGATCCTTCTTGCCATTGCTGCCTTCCATGATTGTGAGATCTGGCAGATGGAGGTAAAGACGACTTTTCTAAATGGTTATTTGGAAGAGTGTGTCTATATGGATCAGCCAGAGGGTTTCAATCAGAGTGGGAGCAGCAGAACAGTGTGCAAGTTGCTTAAGTCCATTTATAGACTAAAGCAGCCATCGCGGAGTTGCAACATCTGTTTTATTGTGACAGTCAAAGAATTCGACTTTATAAAAAATCCAGATGAACCATGCATTTATAGTAAGATTGTAGCAAGAACTGTGGAATTCCTCGTTGAGTACGTGGATGACATTCTCTTGATAAGAAATGAAATTCCTATGCTACAATCAGTCAAAGGGTTCTTGTCACAAAGGTTCTCCATGAAAAACCTCGGTGATCCCAACTACATTCTGGGGATCCAGATCTATCGTGATAGATCAAAGAGGATGGTGGGACTTTTACAGTCAAGGTACAACAACACCATACTGAAAATATTTAGTATGGACGATTCTAACCGCGGTAGTCTACCGGCTTGTCATGGAATCACCCTCTGCAAAGAGATGTCTTCCAAGACTGATTTGGAAAGGTATCGCATATGGATTATACCCTACGCTTCTGCGGTAGGCTCTATAATGTATGTGATGTTGTGTACCAGACCAGATGTAGCTTACGCACTAAGCGTGGTAAGCCGGTATCAGTCAAACCCAGGGGAGAAGCACTGGGAAGCAGTAAAGAACATTCTCAAGTATCTAAGAAGGACTAAGGAGATGTTCTTGGTGTATGGCGGAAACGACCTCCAGATCGAGGCCTTTGCTAACTCTATCTTCCAGAGTGATAAGAATGACTCCAAGTCCATATTGGGTTATAGCTTTACCCTCAGTGCAGGGGCGGTCTGTTGGAAGAGCTCCAAGCAGGACACCGTTGCAGACTCGACGATGGAAAAGGAGATTTTCGCTACATGAGACGCCGTAAAAGAAGTCGTCTTGATATAGAAGTTCTTAATTGAACTTCAGGTGGTCCCTTCCATTTGTTGGTCTAATATTTTAGTATTGTGACAACATACGGTGTTATAGTTTTAGGGAAGGAACCCAGGTCCCATCAGAGATCCAGACATATCTTGAGGCGGTACCACCTGATCAGGGAGATCGTTGATCCCCAGGAGATCGAGGTGAGGAGAGTAGATATGGAGAACAACACTGCGGATCCACTCACAGAGGCCATTCCTCAGACGCAGTTCGAGAGGCTATTCGAGATGATAGGTCTGCGATATGCCTGCACATGGCCTTGTGCAAGTGGGAGATTGTTAGTGTAATATGCCCTAGAGCCCATTACTGTATAGTACTAGTTTGTATATTACATTTTGGAAGCTTGGGATATACACAGATTTATAACAGTCTTGCTCAAAATGGTAGTATGCCACTTGGTTTGTTTCTATCTCAATATGTGCATGTGTATTCATAGCATATTGATTATACATATTGGTAGAGCCCTTAGGATCTTTGCTTGATTACCAGCATTGTGATGACAGTCACATTAGTGGGGGCTGGGTAGTCTATAAGCATATCCTATACATGTCCCTAGTCGTAGGATTATCGAAACAGGGCATCGATACTCTGGAGTAGACTAGTGTATACGCTTCTCATCCCAGCAGGGGAGATGGTCTGTCCCACAGCCATCAGTACGTCGTACTGGAGATAGTATGCAGGTGCTCATTGGGTTATGTGTTATACTGGACGGACTCAAGGGGTACTACTGGTTGGTACTATACTTATCATCAGGTAGCAATTCCCTGGTGACATGAGTATAGCTTAGTCTGTTGACTTGACACTGCTACTTCGCCTCAAGTGTGTTCCCACTGTTCTTAGATTGCTACCCTACCACGGCTCTATTGTGTCGTGGAAAAGGTAGTATTCGGGTGCAGTTCTGAAGCACTTGGAGGCAGTGGCGGTTAGACAGGATTCTCCCGGTATTGGGGGTTGATGTCGCCCCGTGTTCGGAACGCCATTACACAAAGTCCCTGGCCAGGTCAAGCGAGATTTACTGGTAGGTACTCCAGTAGTTTCTCAGGGAGTTTTGGGCAGTACTCCGACACGACTTATTGCGCTATTAGGGGTCTGACGTTTACCGCCCCCTAGGCCCTATGCGATAATCTTAGATGAACAGACCGGACTGTACGGAGATTGCCACAGACAGGCTCAGTAGGAGTTTGGATGAGCTTGCTCGTCGGCCTTCTTATTGACAGATACCTGGGTAGCCATTACGTGTAGCTAGTACCACTGACGTGCTTGTGGTTAAACTCACTGACAGCGTACTATTGAGTCTTTAGAGTCCCATACAAAGAGTTTCCCAGTTTCGGGCGAAACGATGTAGAGGTCGTATGGTTTTACGACAGGGTTCGTTCATATACGTGTACTTGTGCGCGTATGATGTTCGAGCGGACGATACTAGTGGGCTTTGGTCTAAGCCGGATCCTAGTATTTGATTGTTGGATTAGTTTTGTCTCTTTGTATTCGTGTTTTTCGAAACATGGATGCGGGTATGTATATACGGATGAGAGGGGTATAGAAGGAGACACCTCATTATTGTTTTGACCATTGACTTGATTAAAACAATTAAAAGGTGGAGAAAAGTATTTGTTATTTTTGCTAATGACAATTATGGCATAGCTACTTGGATTGACCATTTGACTTTGATTAACTTTTTGACTTAAGATATTTTTGTGAGCTAGATATTTTTGAGGAGATATTTTTTCATCACATGGTTGTGGTCATGTCAAGATAGCCATCACAATTTCTATTATCATTATCAAAAATCTTTTCACTTTCCTCAAGGGAGCTCTCATGCTAATTCTCTCGTTCTTCCTCTTCCTCTCAAAAACCCTAGTGTCTCATGTGTTGAGAATAAAGGGTTAGTGAGACTAAGCAACCCAAAATCACACTCTTGTCACGACCCGCAGGGTACGGAACGTGACTGGCACTTAAGTTTACGAAACGTCTAAAGACGTCCGTAAAATAAGTAAGCCAAAGCCCAGAAAACAAAACCAATTAAGCAAAAGAGTGAAGAAAACCCAAATATTTGAAAGCAAGTTTATCAAATAAGTCATGTAAAACCCCTTTTAAAAACAATACTAATTTTTCCGAAAATTTCGGCAGAGTCTCCTTTGTAATTACTGACCCCAAAAATGGGTACAACAAAATATATACATAACCCACCTATGAGCAAATCTCGAGTCCAGGCAAAAGAGGCAAAAGAAGCAAGCGCACCCGCCGCTACTGAACTGACGGAGCGGACCTGCAACAGGCTATGGCACAACGGGGGTGAGTTGCCAACTCGTGAGTAATAAATAACATTTACACAGGCTATCGAATGCATGCACACAAGCATCCTAGCATCTATATACAGGTAAGGCAGGACATAATGGCGAGTATGTATGCAATATGGATATACTAGCAGGTGTGTATACAACATCAGTGTACGAATATGTATGCAACATGAATATCTGAGGTCTCAATAGGTTTATATATAAAAATATTTAATCAGATGTTGTTTTTGAAACTCTTTTATAATGCCAGCAAATGTTAATGAATCGACGAAAACCGGTGTCCAGCAACGACACCCCAAAAGCTGTCTCAAATCTCATAAATGTATCGCTGGCCTCAGCCGTCCGGCTGACCCATCTCAAATATCAATATCTCATCATCTAGCGGCCACGGTCGGTATCCTCTGGATATCCGCCGTCCCAAACAGTCACCGGTAGGTAATCCGTCCCCTGCCAGGCTCAACGTCATCACCACATTCCTCTTGCCCCGGGGTACCTTACCGGGCCCACCATGTACCCGTGCCGGTTCCTCCACTCCTCGACACGGATTTCCAAAGCCACAGCAAACTCATGGTGGACGACACTTACATCACTAGAAAACCGCAATTTACATGTTTTAAAAATATCATAAGTTTGGAAATTTTGCGGCTTTCCCCCGAAATCCAGCAATATCATAAAATCTCAAGAAATCCTCATAAGTGCATATATCAGTGATAATGAATGCATATGATATCAATAATCAAGTTGCGATGTGTGATTAATGGATTAAGCATGAACAATTAATATGATGAAGTACATGCACATGAATAGCAATTCTACGGTTTCATTTTTAAGGAATTAAAGGCAAAAGCAGCAGTTTAAATATCAATTAGTAAAAGGTTTAAATTTAAATGTTATCTAGTGTGGTGGCATGGCAATTACCAGGGTGTGTGTGTAAACATGAATAGTGCTCGTGCTGCATATAAAAACCTGGTAATGGTGCATGTGTCCTACAATTGAGTTTGCGTATATGGGTATAACATATTGATCTAATTGCAGCAATTATCATGCCAGTATTATTATTCTAATGTCACAAGTGGTTATCCAGTTTACTATTTTATTTTCAGTTTACTAAATCTATCGGGCGACTTGCGCCATCCAAACGATCGTCCCCCGTAGATGTTAAATCTACTCACCGGGATCCCTGGCTAGTTGTGTCCGATCACCGCCTTTCCCTTTCGCGCCGCGTCTGACGTTTCCGCGACCGAACCTGGAATTTACATCATTACCAATTATAAGGTTACATATCAAGAACGACGCAAACCCCAACGAAACTACTAAAGTTCGCTAGCTAGGTACAACGTGCACAAAGTGTGCGGAACACACGCGAAAATCGCAAAAACTGCCAAAAACGCCGATTTGGGTCACCCGGCAAAACTAAAACCCGACTACCCAAAAACCGCACTCACGCATCCTAAAAGTCGTAGGACAAGCCATTACAATCATCAAGATATCAAAAATAGTCCATCTCATAATTTATATAAAAATCTAGTAAGCATATACATTCCAAAAATCGGTGCAAAAATCGCCGATTTGCGACAAAACGACTACAATCTAGCATAATTACCCAAGCACACTACAAGCAATCCACACCCACTAATTACAACACATTAACCATGCTCCAAAACCTATATTCCACAACCAAACCCTTTCTTGATTTTTATAAATAGCAATTGCAAATCAAAAACCATACTTGAAAAACTTAATTAACACTAATTTCAACCCCAATTAGCAAGTTCACCTCTTAGATTAAGGTTAGCAAAACACTAGATAGCAAATTAGGTTTAAATCAATTTAATAATGCTTTCTAAAACTTAATCAACTCACTAATCAAGTTTCAAATATCAATTCCATACAAAAACCTTCTCTTGAAAATTTAAAACAACAATTTACAACTAAAATCAACTTCTAAAATTACCTAAATTAGCATAATTAAAGACTACATAACAAGGTAACCATATAGATTAGTTCACTAACAACTAGATTAACTAATAAACAACTTAATTAATTATCATGGCTTCAAAACCCTAATTTAAACAAACTACTCTTTTAAACTAGATTAGAAATAAGCTAACTTTTAACACTAACCATACAATTAAAGGAATTTTTTAGCAAAAGAAAGCAACTTGATGAGAATTATACCTCTTGATCTATGGATCAAGCAAGAAAATTTGCTCCAATTGATGGCCTCAACACCAAGGTCCAAGCAAGAATGGCTAAGGATAATGATAGCATAAGGATTTTTGTTTGGATTTTTGAATTAAATCATGGATTTTGATGTATTTCTTGAAGAAATTGAAGAAAAATGAAAAGAAAAGAGAGGAAGAAGAGGGTGTGCAGGAATTTCGGCCAGAATGAGGTATGGGGGAGGGTGTGGGCAAGTGGGGAAAGTCATGGTCAAGTCCACAAAAGTCAATGTATCATACATTATCCATTTTAATTAAAATAATACCATAAACTATCAAATTAACTCAAGAAAGAAACCAAGAAGAGAGAGGCCAGAAATTTCTGGTCTCACACAAGGTGGGGCTGTCCTAGGGCTGAGGAAAAAGAGAGAGGGGTTTTACAAAAGAAATTTTATGCAAAAAGGCCCCCTACAACTCAAAAATTGCAAGTTTTAGCTCAAAATTCAATAAATTCGTTTCAAATCATAAAAATTTGTTAAAAATCAAAATAAGTTACTAAAAATTCATGTTATCACTAGATTATAATTATCATAATTTTAGAGATTAAAATTAGCCCGGAAAAATTTGTATTTATCGCTTATTTAATGTATTTTCTTACCGGCTTAAAATAATATTAAAAAATTGAAAAATAGGGAAATTTTTTTAAATGACCAAAATTTCATAAATAACTCATTAGCTACTAAAAACAAGAAATTACCTATCCTTTTTAGGTATAATTAGCCCTAAACTGCAAAATATCGAGAAAGACGGTTTTCGGAAAAATACCGAATTTTCACCGAATTTCAGGAAAACACCAAAACGACTTTTCAAGACGCTACAATCTTCCCCCCTTAAAGAAATTCGGTCCCCGAATTTAAAATATAGCTACGCGTACCTTCGAAGAGATGGGGATATTTCTTCCTCATCTCACCCTCGGTCTCCCAGGTAACCTCCTCGCTGCTCGGGCTACGCCAAAGGACCTTGACGGTTGGTATAACCTTCGACCTCAACTTCTTCACCTGCCGATCCAGGATGGCCACCGGCTGCTCTACAAAGGAAAGGTCGCGCTCTAGCTGGACTGTCGGGTGCTGAATCGCATGCGAAGGGTCGTGAAGGTACTTGCGGAGCATCGAAACATGAAAAACGGGGTGAACATCGGGAAAGCTGGGTGGAAGAGCCAAACGATATGCAACAGCGCCGACACGCTCGAGGATCTCGAAGGGACCTACGAATCTAGGACTAAGCTTCCCCTTTCGTCCAAAACGCATCACGCCCTTCATCGGAGAGACCCTCAGAAAAACATGGTCGCCAACTGCGAACTCTAAACTGCGACGCGCCTGTCTGCATACGATTTCTGCCTGCTCTGAGCCGCTCTCATCCGGTCTCGGATCAACTGTATCTTCGCTGTCGTCTCCTCAACAAGCTGCGGCCCCAAAATGCTGCTCTCGCTGAGCTCTGTCCAACAAACGGGCGATCTGCATCTCCTCCCATACAATGCCTCGAAAGGTGCCATCTGAATAGTATCCTAGAAGCTGTTGTTGTAGGAGAACTCCACTAGAGGTAAATGATGGTCCCAGCTACCACCAAAGTCTAAAACGCACGCTCTGAGCATGTCCTCGAGGGTCTGAATGGTCCGCTCTGACTGTCCGTCTGTCTGCGGATGAAACGCTGTGCTGAAGCTCAAACGAGTGCCCAAAGCCTCCTGAAGTCTCTGCCAAAGTCGGCTGGTGAACTGAGTGCCTCGATCTGACACGATACAAGTCGGTACGCCATGTAGTCGCACGATCTCGTCAATATAGAGCTGAGCATACTGAGCGAAGCTGAAAGTCGTCTTCACTGGAAGGAAGTGAGCCGCTTTCGTCAATCTATCCACGATCACCCAGATGGAGTCGTACCCTCGACTGGTCCTGGGTAGACCCACAACGAAATCCATCGAAATCTGCTCCCATTTCCACTCTGGAATGGGTAACGGCTGTAGCTCTCCCGCGGGCCTCTGGTGCTCGGCCTTGACTTGCTGACAAGTCAGGCACCTCGAAACGAACTCCGCGATGTCCCTCTTCATCTCGTCCCACCAGTAGGTCTCTCTCATATCATGGTACATCTTGGTGGAACCGGGGTGGACACTATACACTGATCGGTGTGCCTCCTCGAGAATGTCGCGCCGTAATCCATCAGCATCTGGTACGCACAGTCTAGATCCATATCGTAAAATCCCCTGATCGTCAACCATGAACTCGGAAAATCTGCCCTGTCCCATCTGTGCCATGATCTCTGAGCAACGGTCGTCACTGCGCTGTGCCTCATATATACGGTCAAGCAACTATGGGCGTGCACGAACATGCGCGAGCTGTCCCCCTGTCTGAGTGAACTCGAACTCAACTCGGCTGTCGCATAACATCTGCCAATCTGCTGACGACTGCCTCTGAACTGCGCGCAAAAAGGATAGACTACCCCCGGGCCTCCTACTCAACGCATCTGCCACCACATTTGCCTTGCCGGGGTGATATAAGATCTCGCAGTCGTAGTCTTTCACCAACTCCATCCAACGACGCTGTCTGAGGTTCAGGTCTCGCTGCTGAAATATGTACTTTAAGCTCTGGTGATCGGTGAATATCTGACACGACTCGCCGTATAGGTAATGTCGCTAAATCTTCAGTGCAAAGACCACTGCAGCCATCTCCAAATCATGAGTGGAGTAGTTCTGTTCATGCTTCTTCAACTGCCGAGAAGCATAAGCGATCACTCGGCCATGCTGCATCAATACGCATCCTAATCCCACTCGCGAAGCATCACAGTAGACAACAAATCCGCCTGATCCCGAAGGTAAAGATAATACCGGCGCCGTAGTCAAACAAGTCCGTAGCTGCTGAAAACTGCGCTCGCACTCCTCTGTCCAAACGAAAGGAACTCCCTTCCGGGTCAAACTGGTCAACGGTGCAGCTATACGGGAGAA
Organism: Agapanthus africanus; assembly: GCA_030015575.1. Classification (NCBI taxonomy): domain Eukaryota; kingdom Viridiplantae; phylum Streptophyta; class Magnoliopsida; order Asparagales; family Amaryllidaceae; genus Agapanthus; species Agapanthus africanus. The sequence continues at coordinate 365,344,274 of CM057346.1, forward strand.
GTCCTGAACAAAACGCCTGTAGTAGCCCGCCAGGCCTAGAAAACTACGGATCTCAGTAACCGATGTAGGTCGGGGCCACTGCTGAACGGCCTCAATCTTCTTCGGGTCCACACGAATGCCGTCTCTCGTAACCACGTGACCCAAGAATCCGACGCTGTCCAGCCAGAATGCACACTTGGAGAACTTCGCGAACAGCTGGTGCTCCCTCAGAGTCTGTAACGTAATCCGCAAGTGCTGCTCGTGCGGATCTCTGCTCCGGGAGTACACCAAGATATCGTCGATAAACACGATGATGAACAAGTCAAGATACGGCCTGAATGTACGGTTCATCAAATCCATAAATGCAGCTGGGGCGTTGGTGAGTCCGAACGACATCACCAAAAACTCGTAGTGGCCGTAGCGCGTGCGGAAAGCTGTCCTCGGTATATCCTCCTGTCGAACTCGCAGCTGATGGTATCCTGATCGCAAGTCGATCCTCGAAAAATACCCCGCACCCTGAAGCTGGTCGAACAAATCATCAATGCGCGGCAACGGATATCTGTTCCGAACGGTAACTTTGTTCAGCTGGCGGTAGTCGATACATAAGCGCAAACTTCCATCCTTCTTCTTGACAAACAGGACCGGAGCACCCCACGGAGAAACACTCGGTCGAATAAGCCCCTTGTCCAACAAATCCTGCAACTGATCCTTCAACTCTCGAAGCTCTGCCGGGGCCATCCGATAAGGCGGTAGAGAAATAGGCCCCGAACCGGGAATCAAATCAATGCAGAACTCAACATTGCGCTCAGGCGGTAGCCTAGGTAGCTCATCAGGGAAAACATCAGGGAACTCACAAACTACCGGGACCCGGTCCAACGGAACCTCTGCAGCTCGAGTAACACAAACAAACGCTAAGAATCCCTGACATCCCTTCCGCAAGAGCTGACCAGCGCGAAGAGACGAAATTAAGCTGGGAAGGGCGACACTGCGGTCTCCCTGAATAACAAGGACTGGCTCTCCCGGAAAGCTAAATCTGACTGCCTTCTCACGACAGTCCACCGAAGCATAACAAGTGGCTAGCCAATCCATGCCCAGAAGCACATCAAAGTCCAACATATCGAGGAGTATCAAATCAACTGATGAATCCCTCTCCCCGATACGAACGGAACACAAACGAAATACAAACCGAGCGACAAACGACTCGCCTACCGGAGTAACAACAACAAGCGGCTGATCCAACGACGACGACTCACGGCCCAACATCGGTGCAAAGTGTGTAGAGACGTACGAATGTGTGGAACCTGGGTCGAATAATACCCGCGCGTCGAAAGAACAAACTGGCAAAGTACCTGTCACAACGGCATTGGATGCCTGCGCATCCTGCGGTGTCAAAGCAAATACTCGGGCCTGTCCTCCACCGATAGCGGGCTGACCTCGACCTCGGCCTCTGCCTCCTCGTCCTCTCTGAACAGGACCGCCACGTCCTCGGCCTCTCGGTGCACCTAACTGGCGTGGAGCATCGCCTGGGGTAGAAAGTAGGGCTCTCTGAGGAGGGGGTGGTGATGGTGGTAGGGTCACATGCGGAACTGTCGCTGCTCCCTGTCGTCTCACCGGACAGTCTCTGATACGATGATGCAGGCTACCACACCAAAAACATCCTAACCATGGCTGCTGACCATATGGGTGAAGGCGATATAACTGGCCCTTAAAGAATCCACCACAGCCTCTGCGAACCCTCCTAGGTGCTAACATATCAGTGCGAATCCGACTCGGTCTCGAAACGACTGCAGGGGGAGTAATATCCGATCTCTGTGCTCGATTGACCTCTACTAACGATTCCACCATCTGTCGTAACTCCTGCATGCCTCCCATCATCTGTCGCAGCTCCTCCATACCGGACTCAAGCCTATCCATGCGACCTGGGGAATGCGGATCAGTCTGTCTCTGCGGCATAGGCATACCACCCTGCTCAGTCCTAGTCTCGGACGAGCCAGCTCGAATCTCGTCTCTGACGGCAGCCCTCTGTGCCCTCGTAGCCTTCGGCGGCATAGTGGCTGGTACAGGAAAAGGATAATAAGGACAGTGCAATAGGATCATAGGATACACGGAGTTGAAGAAGGAATTTTTCAAGCAAGTATATCCTAAAGTCACTTAGGCGGAGTACCGTATCGTAAGTATGCCGCGGACATACGCACGCTACGTTACGCTGCTTAAGTCACTTACTCCATCTACCAAGGGTCATCCTACACTCACAAAGGTAAAACCTATCGCTCTGATACCAACTTTGTCACGACCCGCAGGGTACGGAACGTGACTGGCACTTAAGTTTACGAAACGTCTAAAGACGTCCGTAAAATAAGTAAGCCAAAGCCCAGAAAACAAAACCAATTAAGCAAAAGAGTGAAGAAAACCCAAATATTTGAAAGCAAGTTTATCAAATAAGTCATGTAAAACCCCTTTTAAAAACAATACTAATTTTTCCGAAAATTTCGGCAGAGTCTCCTTTGTAATTACTGACCCCAAAAATGGGTACAACAAAATATATACATAACCCACCTATGAGCAAATCTCGAGTCCAGGCAAAAGAAGCAAGCGCACCCGCCGCTACTGAACTGACGGAGCGGACCTGCAACAGGCTATGGCACAACGGGGGTGAGTTGCCAACTCGTGAGTAATAAATAACATTTACACAGGCTATCGAATGCATGCACACAAGCATCCTAGCATCTATATACAGGTAAGGCAGGACATAATGGCGAGTATGTATGCAATATGGATATACTAGCAGGTGTGTATACAACATCAGTGTACGAATATGTATGCAACATGAATATCTGAGGTCTCAATAGGTTTATATATAAAAATATTTAATCAGATGTTGTTTTTGAAACTCTTTTAGAATGCCAGCAAATGTTAATGAATCGACGAAAACCGGTGTCCAGCAACGACACCCCAAAAGCTGTCTCAAATCTCATAAATGTATCGCTGGCCTCAGCCGTCCGGCTGACCCATCTCAAATATCAATATCTCATCATCTAGCGGCCACGGTCGGTATCCTCTGGATATCCGCCGTCCCAAACAGTCACCGGTAGGTAATCCGTCCCCTGCCAGGCTCAACGTCATCACCACATTCCTCTTGCCCCGGGGTACCTTACCGGGCCCACCATGTACCCGTGCCGGTTCCTCCACTCCTCGACACGGATTTCCAAAGCCACAGCAAACTCATGGTGGACGACACTTACATCACTAGAAAACCGCAATTTACATGTTTTAAAAATATCATAAGTTTGGAAATTTTGCGGCTTTCCCCCGAAATCCAGCAATATCATAAAATCTCAAGAAATCCTCATAAGTGCATATATCAGTGATAATGAATGCATATGATATCAATAATCAAGTTGCGATGTGTGATTAATGGATTAAGCATGAACAATTAATATGATGAAGTACATGCACATGAATAGCAATTCTACGGTTTCATTTTTAAGGAATTAAAGGCAAAAGCAGCAGTTTAAATATCAATTAGTAAAAGGTTTAAATTTAAATGTTATCTAGTGTGGTGGCATGGCAATTACCAGGGTGTGTGTGTAAACATGAATAGTGCTCGTGCTGCATATAAAAACCTGGTAATGGTGCATGTGTCCTACAATTGAGTTTGCGTATATGGGTATAACATATTGATCTAATTGCAGCAATTATCATGCCAGTATTATTATTCTAATGTCACAAGTGGTTATCCAGTTTACTATTTTATTTTCAGTTTACTAAATCTATCGGGCGACTTGCGCCATCCAAACGATCGTCCCCCGTAGATGTTAAATCTACTCACCGGGATCCCTGGCTAGTTGTGTCCGATCACCGCCTTTCCCTTTCGCGCCGCGTCTGACGTTTCCGCGACCGAACCTGGAATTTACATCATTACCAATTATAAGGTTACATATCAAGAACGACGCAAACCCCAACGAAACTACTAAAGTTCGCTAGCTAGGTACAACGTGCACAAAGTGTGCGGAACACACGCGAAAATCGCAAAAACTGCCAAAAACGCCGATTTGGGTCACCCGGCAAAACTAAAACCCGACTACCCAAAAACCGCACTCACGCATCCTAAAAGTCGTAGGACAAGCCATTACAATCATCAAGATATCAAAAATAGTCCATCTCATAATTTATATAAAAATCTAGTAAGCATATACATTCCAAAAATCGGTGCAAAAATCGCCGATTTGCGACAAAACGACTACAATCTAGCATAATTACCCAAGCACACTACAAGCAATCCACACCCACTAATTACAACACATTAACCATGCTCCAAAACCTATATTCCACAACCAAACCCTTTCTTGATTTTTATAAATAGCAATTGCAAATCAAAAACCATACTTGAAAAACTTAATTAACACTAATTTCAACCCCAATTAGCAAGTTCACCTCTTAGATTAAGGTTAGCAAAACACTAGATAGCAAATTAGGTTTAAATCAATTTAATAATGCTTTCTAAAACTTAATCAACTCACTAATCAAGTTTCAAATATCAATTCCATACAAAAACCTTCTCTTGAAAATTTAAAACAACAATTTACAACTAAAATCAACTTCTAAAATTACCTAAATTAGCATAATTAAAGACTACATAACAAGGTAACCATATAGATTAGTTCACTAACAACTAGATTAACTAATAAACAACTTAATTAATTATCATGGCTTCAAAACCCTAATTTAAACAAACTACTCTTTTAAACTAGATTAGAAATAAGCTAACTTTTAACACTAACCATACAATTAAAGGAATTTTTTAGCAAAAGAAAGCAACTTGATGAGAATTATACCTCTTGATCTATGGATCAAGCAAGAAAATTTGCTCCAATTGATGGCCTCAACACCAAGGTCCAAGCAAGAATGGCTAAGGATAATGATAGCATAAGGATTTTTGTTTGGATTTTTGAATTAAATCATGGATTTTGATGTATTTCTTGAAGAAATTGAAGAAAAATGAAAAGAAAAGAGAGGAAGAAGAGGGTGTGCAGGAATTTCGGCCAGAATGAGGTATGGGGGAGGGTGTGGGCAAGTGGGGAAAGTCATGGTCAAGTCCACAAAAGTCAATGTATCATACATTATCCATTTTAATTAAAATAATACCATAAACTATCAAATTAACTCAAGAAAGAAACCAAGAAGAGAGAGGCCAGAAATTTCTGGTCTCACACAAGGTGGGGCTGTCCTAGGGCTGAGGAAAAAGAGAGAGGGGTTTTACAAAAGAAATTTTATGCAAAAAGGCCCCCTACAACTCAAAAATTGCAAGTTTTAGCTCAAAATTCAATAAATTCGTTTCAAATCATAAAAATTTGTTAAAAATCAAAATAAGTTACTAAAAATTCATGTTATCACTAGATTATAATTATCATAATTTTAGAGATTAAAATTAGCCCGGAAAAATTTGTATTTATCGCTTATTTAATGTATTTTCTTACCGGCTTAAAATAATATTAAAAAATTGAAAAATAGGGAAAATTTTTTAAATGACCAAAATTTCATAAATAACTCATTAGCTACTAAAAACAAGAAATTACCTATCCTTTTTAGGTATAATTAGCCCTAAACTGCAAAATATCGAGAAAGACGGTTTTCGGAAAAATACCGAATTTTCACCGAATTTCAGGAAAACACCAAAACGACTTTTCAAGACGCTACAACTCTACTCACTCCAGGTTACTTAGTTTAGCAAACCAAGTGATCTAGTTGCCTCAACTTGGAGGTTAAGCTCAAGGTTGGAACTTTCGGGTGGATCTTCTTCGACTTCGAGAAGCCTACGAGGAGGTGCTATCCATTTCCACTCCAAGGAGCCCGCGGGGTGAAGGAGGATAGCGAGAAGACAAGAGGACACGATTCTATGAGGTATAACATTTATATGAGTAGTTAAACCACATATAGATTGCGAGCTAGGGTTTTATGTTCGATCCTTACTAAAGTCGATGTTGCGAAGCCCGTAAAAATCATTTTTTGCTCATTCCGCCTCCCCGCAAACACATGGGGTGCGCAACATTGACTGACACTGTCGTCATCGCGGCTTGTAATATTCTTTGGGGCGCGTCCAGATTGCGGACGTAATCACCGTTGTATATTCAAGTTTTCATTACATGCACAGGAATTTGAAAGTCTACCCTAGCACCACCATGAGGTTTAAACGGGCATCAAGCATGCAATTTTAAAAATTTCTTAGTGCTAAGCTAGACTAACTAAGGATCAAACTAGAATATTAGGGTTAACTATGATGATATCACAAAAACTAGCTAAGAGAAGGATGCTACAACCTTTGTAGACCGTGTCTTTTTATTCTCAAGCTCCGTGTAGTAGTCCACACGACCCCACTATGCTCCACTTGAAGTTGGATCGAACTTCCTTTGCGATCTTCATGCCGAAGATGATCCACCCGAAGCTCCGCTAATCCAAGATGTCTCTTCACTAAACTCTTTAGTGAAGAAAACACACAACACTTAATTGCTAATCAAGTGTAGGATGGTGAAGTAGGGGTTTTATTTGCTCACTAAGGTTTTCATAAGCTCAATATTTCACAACTTATGTGAGGGATTGAGCTTGGAGGAGGTGAGGAAGAAGATGGAGAGAGCTAGAGAGGAGAACTCATCATATGAGCTCAAGAAAAATGGCTAAGGCAGAAATAAACCAACACCAAAAAAAATGGCTCTACACTTGCTCACTTATTGAAGCATGAATAAATTTCCAATAAATTTATTCAACCATGCTTCAATAGTGTTGCAAGACCATTATATAAATAATAAAAGCCATGCCTTGCCAATCCCTCAAAAGTCTCCCTATTTTTCACTTCATTTTCTATTTTCACAAAATAGAAAATCCAACCATTCTTCATATAATATATATATATATATACATATATATATATCATATATATACATATATATATATATTAATATATATATATATATATATATATTATGAAGAAAATAATTAGCGAGCTAATAATATTAGTTAATATATAATTATATCAAATATAAATATATATCATATTATTAAATCAACACTTGATTTAATAATCCGATTATATCACATATAACCGACTAATATCATTTATCTGTATATCACATTATCAAATCAACACTTGATTCAATAATCCGGTTATATCACATATAACCTAAATGATATCAAATAACCGCCAGATTAGAATACGGTATCATATACTCGTATTTAATCAGGGGCCCCTGCACATATCAACATACGTGCCCTACTTCGTTTCGCTTTGGGCTACTCATCACGGATATTAAATTTCATGTCATTGACGCCAAGACATGCTATAACGCTTTGCTCGGCCGACCCTGGTTACACGAGTACAACATCATCCCTTCTACACAACATCAGTGTCTGAAATATTTTAAGGATGGTCTCGAGTATACCGTAACGGGGGAGCTGAACCCATTCTCCGTGAACGAAGTCCGCAAATATGAAGATGCAAAATACTTCTTACTAGATTTTGAGGACACATAGAGTTGTCACAAGCCGAAGAACAAAGCTATCGCCACCATCCCTGTCTTCGGGAGTGATACTGAGGAAGAGGAAGAGACGATTTATTCGGGTCCACCTCAATACAACAAGCCAGAACCACCCGCTCCTATGTTGATCTTTGGCAGCGACTCGGAAGATGAGGTCCATGCTATATTCTCTGCTCGGACTTCAACACGAACATTCGCTGATGAAGAGAAAAGTTTGAAAATTGCTATGGTTCCGCCCAAACATCATAAAGAACTGGACGCGCTTGATACCTATAGTGTGGAAGAGCTGCAGACGTTCTATGTCCCTCCCAGGAGAGAAGGCGAAAAGGCGATCCTATTCTACCGCTCCGAGGAAACTAAAGTGGAGAAAGAAATCTGGCACGGCGCAGATCCTACACTTGACAGGCTCCAGCCCATCCGCCTGCCTAGATATTACACAGAAGGCTTGAAAAGTCTATTGAGGCGCCAAGGGATACCCTTCAAACAGACCACTCGAAAAGCTAAGTTCTATGACAGGATTTGGAACGTTCCCGGAACTCAACGCAAGTTGCCCAATGGGAGAATGGAAGCAATCGGGCTTGGATACGTTCGATCCAAGAAACGGGAGCTAATCAGCGACTGCTATGTTATACATGACTTTGATGAAGAAGGAGATGCACAATAGGAGAGTGTTAATCCTGAACCAGAAAAAGTCCCCGACATAAAAATGCCCAGTCCGTCGTTCGAAGAACAAATGAACAAGCTTATAAGGGAAGCTGGTCAAAAATTTCGAGACAACCATAACCGCGAAATGGCCATCTACGAGAAAGCCAGGACGCAACACCTCCTTCAACAGGTTGTGAAAGACGAAAATGCCGCTCCCTGTCAACCTGTTGTAAAAAAGGCCCGACACAGAGGCAGAAACAAGTCAAAAAGTGGAAAGGATAATCAGCAACGACAAAGCGGGACCAAGAAGCAACGCAGTCGGGAATCGAGCTGTCCGGATTTGTCCCTTATGAAGAAGATGAGTCGAGCATACTCTTTTCCTCAAGACAAGACAAAGAAGATACTTGACCTAGCTATAAAGCACCAAATGCTTACATTTCAGGAGTCCAAGCACCCCGAACAAGCAGGCGAAGTCTCACACCCGAACTATTGCTCTTATCACAAGGTAATAGGGCACCCTCTCGAAGATTGCTTCACCTTCAAGAATTGGGTCGAAGATCAGTATCAGCTCGGCAAATTCGCTTTATCTGACCGCTGGAGGGTAACGCCGCCACAGAAGCATGAACCCAAAGCCACGAGAGCAGAACCAGATCCACATCGGTCTTGGAAGCGGGCTCGTACTTGTCATATGATAACAATATCAAAAGAAGACTCTGAGGATATGGATGACCTTCCTTGGTGCTTTGAAAACATCAATGACGAGATGATCTCAGAATTCCAACCAGCGCCAAAAGAGCTGGAAGATGGGATGCACACCACGGCGGATAACCTCAAGAAAATTGAGTTAGGGACGACGAACGAACCGCGACCGACATTCGTTAGTGATCTGTTGTCTGAAGGAAGGGTGGCTTCATTAATAGACGTGCTTATGCAGTATAAATATTGCTTCGCATGGAACTATTCCGAAATGCCAGGACTAGATCCAGAAATTGCTATGCATAAATTGGCGATATCCCCAGACATTAAGCCAACCAAACAAGCACCGAGAAGAATGCGGCTCGAGCTTGAGATGAGCATTAACGCCGAAGTCAAGAAGCTGATCGACTTTAGGTTTATTCAAGAAGTTCAGTATCCCGATTGGATCGCCAGCATCGTCCCGGTGATGAAGAAAAATGGGACGGTATGCATATGTGTAGACTTTCGGGATCTCAATAAAGCCTGCCCGAAGGGCGATTTCCCAGTGCCAGTCACCGAGCTGATGATAGATAACACATCTACTCACGAGGTTTTCTCCTTCTTGGACGGATCGTCAGGATATAATCAGATAAAGATGCATCCCGAAGACCAGAAGCACACCGCTTTCCGGACCCCTTTGGGTATATTCAGCTACAAGGTGATGCCCTTCGGTCTAAAGAACGCCGGTGCCACCTTTCAAAGGGCCATGACAAAGATCTTCGATGGCTTCATACATGAAATCGTCGAATGTTATATCAACGTCCTCGTGGTGAAAACCAAATTATACAAGAAACATCTCGAACATCTGAACATCGTATTTCAACGCCTCCGACAATACAACTTGAAGATGAACCCTTTCAGGTGCGCATTCGGAGTTTCCTCGGGCAAATTCCTAGGATTCATCGTCCGACACCGAGGTATCGAGATAGATCCGTCAAAGATCAAGGCGATCATAGAGATTCCCCCACCAAGGACTCTCAAGCAATTGCGGTCTCTCCAAGGAAAGCTCATGTATATTCGGCGATTTATTGCCAATCTCTCAAGCAAATGCCGTCCTTACAGCCACCTGATGAAGAAGGGAACCCCGTTCGTCTGGGATCACAAATGCCAGAGCGCGATGGACGAAATCAAGCAGTATCTCCAAAACCCGCTAGTGTTGGACGCTCCGGTCAAGGGAAGGCCTCTCATTCTTTATACAACCGCCCTCGAAGGTTCCTTAGACGCATTATGGGCACAAGAGAATGACCAAGGGAAAGAACGAGCCCTCTAGTATTTGAGCCGAGTTCTACTGGAAGCAGAAAACAGCTACTCCCCCATCGAAAAACACTGTCTGGCGTTGATCTTCACGATAACAAAGCTCAGGCACTATGCGTTGGCGCATGAAGTCCGTCTCATTTCGAAGGTGGACCCCCATAAATATTTAATGTCGAAGGCCATATTGACAGGAAGACTCTCTAAATAGGCCTTGCTCTTAATGGAGTTTTCCATAACCTATCAGCCTCTTAAGGCAGTGAAAGGCCAGGCCATCACTGACTTCCTCGCTGAGCATCCGATACCGGCCGATTCCCTTCTGAATTGCGAGCTGCCAGACGAACATACGTTTGATGCAATCGACGGTAGTGATACCCGATGGGAACTCTATTTTGATAGAGCGTCTTTCATGAAGAAGCGCAAACAAAGCACCCCTATAATCAAATCGGGGGTAGGCCTCATCTTCGTAACTCTACAAGGAGGGATAATGCGCTTTGCTTTCTCCTTAACAGAGCCGAGGACGAACAATGAAGCCGAATACGAAGCTTTGATTGCAGGCCTTGAGATTGCCATCGACATGAGAATTGAAAACCTCCTCATATATAGAGATTCTCAACTGGTCGTCAGTCAAGTGAATGGAGACTACCAAACGTGCAAACCCGAACTGGTAAAATATGGCGAGAGAGTACAGCAACTGCTGACTCAAATTCCCTCATATATGTTGGAAAGCATACCGCGTGCAGAAAATAGCAAGGCGGACGCGTTAGCCAAGCTCGCTAAAGAACTGGCCGACGAGAACCTCGATGATGTAAGAATCGTTGTACAAAGCCGACGGGTACTTTCCCCAGCAGAAATATCTCCAGATTCATCCGAAGAAAAAGACGCGACTGAGCAAATGGCTATGCAAATAAAAGACCAAGAAAAGGCTGAGGATTGGAGAGAAGTCTTTATAGACTACTTCAAATCCCGTCGAACGCCTGAAGATGCGTCCTCAAGACAACAGCTTAGGAAACGAGCTCTGTCTTTCGCCTTCGTCAATGATACTTTGTACAAGAGGTCGTTTGATTCTCTGTAGTTGAGATGTTTGGGACCTGAAGAGGCGAAAAGAGTCGTCCAAGAAATTCACGACGGACTCTACGGTTCTCACCAAGCCGGGCCGAAGATGAAGCTGAAAATCAAGCGGATGGGTTATTATTGGCCCACGATGATCCAAGACTGCATCGAGTATGCGAAGCAATGCCACTCGTGCCAGATCCATGGGGACTTTATCCATCAGAATCCAAATCCACTCCATCCAACAGTGGCTAGCTGGTCGTTTGAAATGTGGGGGACTGACATAATCGGCCCCATCGAACCAGCATCGTCCAGGGGACATCGATTCATTTTTGTGACGACTGGCTACTTCTCCAAATGGGCAGAAGCTGTACCGCTGAGGGAAGTGAAGACGGAGAATATCCTCCATTTCTTCAAGACGCGCCTCATTTATCGGTTCGGAACTCCGAGACGGATCATCTCCGATAACGGGCCGGCCTACAGAAGCCACAAAATCAGCCGCTTCGCGCAGCAACACAACATAGACTGGAGATATTCCTTAGTTTATAATCCTCGAGCTAACGGTCTAGCTAAGGCCTTCAACAAGAACTTGACTAAGATCGTGAAGAAGACGGTGTCCCGAAATAAAAGGGACTGGCACGAGAGACTGGAAGAAGCTCTCTGGGCGTATCAAACAACGTTCAAGACGGCCACGAACACAAAGCCGTACGTGTTGGTATTCGGTACAGAAGCAGTACTCCCCCTCGAAATAGAATTACCCTCTCTACGAGTGGCAGTCCACTACGAGTTGACCGACGAAGAAAATGCTCACCTTCGGCTTGAGGAGCTTGATACCCTTGATGAAACCCGGCTCATAGCGCAACAAAATCTGGAGGCTCATAAAGCTATGATGACGCCCTCATATGAAAGATTGACCAGGCCGAGGACATTCCGTCAAGGCGAACTCGTGCTAGTGGTCAAAAGACCTATGATCCCTAATCACGCCAAGCGGGGAAAATTCGAGCCGAACTATGAAGGCCCGTACATCATAGACAAGGTCTACCAGGGTGGAGCCTATCTACTCATGGATATGCATGGTGAAAGACCTTTCAGGCAAATAAACGGTCGCTTCCTGAAGAAATACCATGCTTGACGAGTCACGGCCTAGGTCAATGATAGATGACGATGACTATGTCCGCTCGCTATCTTCCTAAGCCCAAACTCTATAAGTAGTAGCCGGCCTTCTTCAATAACGGACCGAAACGTCATTAAACTAATGACGGGCCACAACGTCCTATAACTAGCTGTTGACCGAGATGTCGATAAACTACGGTGTATCGCAACATCCTAAAGCCGATATTAAAAAAGAATAAAAAAATATACAAACGGTATGTCCATAAGCAAAAAAGGGCGCGGACGAAAACCCGAAAGGGCTCCGTGAGTAAAAATAGCAGGGCTACCGGCGAGTGAGTGTGAAAACCCGAAGGGGCGCAACCTCGTTATAAAAAAAGAGAGAAGAAGAAAAGAAGAATAAAAAGAAAGAAAACGGTATGTCCATAAGCAAAATGGGCACGGATGAAAACCCGAAAAGGCTCTGTGAGTAAAAACAGCAGGGCTACCGGCGAGTGTTTGTGAAAATCCGAAAGGGCGCAACCTCGTTAAAAGACACTTACAGGGTCCTCTCGACCTTGTAAGGAGAAACCACCCGCGTGAGATCCTTACGACTCACAAGGGAGCAACACACTTAGGGATCCTCACGATTCCTAAGGAGAAATTACACTTGCGAGATCCTCACGACTCGTAAGGAGAACTCTCTTATGGGACCCTCACGGCTCATAAGATTTGAAAGTCTTAAACTACAGAGACCTGAACCTGTTCTTAAGCAACCCCCACAACCTTCGATATTGCCCTACAAGCGGCTCAATACTGACCCTTGTATACAATCCAAGGGCGCGAATAAACATTTCCCCAGCAAATTCCCACCCGTGACTGGGGATATGTCCATATGGTGGACAGCCCTTGTAAGTCCTCTCGACTTATAAGGAGAAAACCCTTTTGTATGATCCTTACGACTTACAAGGGAATATAGACTTAGGAATCCTCACAATTCCTAAGGAGAAAGCACACCTACGAGATCCTCACGACTCGCAGGGAGAAATACCTTGGTGAGACCCTTACGGCTCATGAATTCAAAAGCCTTGGTCGACAGGATCCTAACCCTGTTTACTAAGCCACCTTTGTTCGACATTGACAGAGGCAAATAATGATTCGCGCCTGGCAATATTCCAGTTGTAGCGATGCTGATGCCTAAACCGGTATCAAATTCCAAGTCCTTTCATGGCAAATGATGATTCGCTCCTGGCAATATTCCAGTCGTAGCGATGCTGATGCTAAGATTGGCATCAGATTCCATGTTCCACACTCGCGATAAAAAATCAGCGAGCCAAAAATGCATACGAAATAGCCGAAATGATGGGGCGACTAGCAACAAAATCAGCAAGTAAAAATGTATACATGCAAAATAGCCGAAATGATTGGGCACCGCGAAAAATAGCCAAAATGATTGGGCAATCGCGACCTTCGTGATATAAAAGATGAAATGATAGAGCATCGCGGAAATAAAATAATAATATAAAAAAATGAATGAAACTTTTGCCCTACAGGCGATATCACAGCAATCCCTGTATACAATCCAGGGGCACAAACAAAGAAGGAATCATATCTTCCCTCCCCATGCTCCATCAGAAAACGGACCCAGGTCTTGACGGTAACTCATATAAAACCTGAAAGACGATCAGAGATCATCTCGCACCAGTGCGGAGTGGTCACCACCTCGACCTCCGTCTTAATACAACGGATGAGATGCCACCACTGCGTTCTTCCTCAAACAGGATTCGGACGTGACAAAGCAAACGAAGCGAAGGCCAAATTCCTAGCTTCAGGGTCTTAACGGCAAGTCATATAAAGCCTGAAAGACAATTGGAGATCATCTCACACCAGTGCGGAGTGGTCACCGCCTCGACGTTCGTTTCGAGATAACAGACGCAACATCACCAAAAGGAGCCATGGCAAAATCCCTAGTTCCAAACCTCGACGGTTCACCAACAACCTAGAGACAACCGCGACATTCGTCTCGATATAGAGGACGCAATGCCAGCAAACGAAGCAAAGGACAAATTCCTAGCTTCAGGGTCTTAACGGAAAGTTATATAAAGCCTGAAAGACTATCGGAGATCATCCCACACCAGCGCGGAGTAGTTATGACTCATCGGGGCTCTCCAAAATGAGCCTGACCTCAAGTAAAAAAGCGACATGGAAAAATTCGTAACGCTTGCTCTTCCGACGGTCAAACAGCCCAGGAGGTTTGCTTGAAGACGTCTTGTCCAGCCCCCGAATGGATCAGAGACACGACAATCGCAAGGCTACTCGAACAGCAAGATTGCCTATCGAGAAATACATCAGCCGACGCTACGGTACGACGGACAAAACCCTAGTACCACAGACCCTAACGGACCTTTGTCGTAAAGAGCAGAGGTTAACTGTGATGTTGGGATATTCTTGGGAGAAATGCTCGATTCGTCTCGACTCGTGAGGAAATTAGTGTCTTTGCGAGAACTTCTCCATTCGTCTCGACTCGTGAGGAAACAGCCTTAGGCATTGGGGATTAAAAAACCTATTTCCTAAGCACTGGGGTCCTACAAGTCGGTCCAAAACGGACTCTTGCATACTATTCATGGACCACACTCTCCAAAGTCGAATCTCGACAAGGAGGGAAACAACCACATACGGGTCCTCTCGACTTGTAAGAGGGAAAAATCTCTTATAAGATCCTTACGACTTATAAGAGAAAACACACTTAGGAGTCCTCCTGACCCCTAAGGAGAAAATACACCTACGAGATCCTCTCGATCCGTAGGGAGAAAAGTCTTTATGAGACCCTCATGGCTCATAAAGTTTAAAAGTCTTAGGCAGCAGATCTTAACCTGCGGCCTAAGCCATCACTACCTCTTGAAGAAGCCAAGAAAGGATGCTCGCTCTATCATCTGTCGACCATGCTTACTAAGGTAACATGCTGATAATAAAAGAAAGAAAAAAGCGGAGCAATGACACAAGACATTATGAAGAATGTATATCTTTTATTCATGAATTTGATTGAGTACAAGATACATTGTGTTAAAGAATAAAAGAAACAAATACATTTTTATTTACAAGTACAAATGATACAAAATGGTCATGGAGAAGGAAGTGTCTTCAACAAATCCGCGAGCTGCTCTCGCACTTCCTTCAACGCCTCCTCCTGAGCAGATGTCGCGGCCGCTTCTGCTTCCACCTGGGCCCGCTGCTGCAGGTAGGATGAAAGTTGCTCCTCAACTGCCTGCTGGGCTGCCTCCTGATTTGGTGCATCCCGCTCGACGACGTCAAGCTGTTGCCTCAGTGTTAACCCCTCGGAGATGCATCGCAGAAGGCCTTCAAATATAACCTTCAGCTGTGCAGCGTTTGCATCCACCTGAGCATGCAGTTGGGCAGATTTACTCGAAGTCTCACCGCGCTCCTTACGCCTTAAAGCAACTTCTTGTTCGAGATGGCGGAAGTAAGGAGCGCTTTGCTCGATCCACGCCGCCCGTTGAGTGCTCACGGCCAAGATTTCGGGGGCAAGACGCATAGACTCCAGCTGATGCAGGCGAGCCTCGATCTCCCTGCAGTGAGTAACCCAAGACTCGACGACGCCTTCATTATGAAAATTTACAAGCATCACCAGCATCGGATTAACCTCCGCAGCGAAATCTGCGGAAGATGGGGGAACGTCTGTGTCAAGCTCTTCGACGTATCCGCTCAGCATGCCCAAACTCATCACAGCACCCTTTGAAGATGGACGTCTCAAGAATGGGCCTGCCGACATCCTGATGTGAGGCTCGAAAGGGGCTGGAACCGGAACGACGGCTGAAAAAATAAAACTAAATCAGATGAGGGTTCAAGAAATATAAGAAAGTCATTAATGAGGGAGTTTACTATACCAGCTGCAGCAGGCGGCAAGGCTGGGAGGACCGGTGGCGCAACTGATCTTTCATCTCCCCCTTCGATATGTAGCACAGCAATCAGGGCAATGAAAAATCAGAAACAAGTTCATTATTGGAAAAAGAAAGAATATTAATTGAAAACTATACTCACCTGTGCCGCTAGAGGAAGCAAGCTCCGACAGGAAGGAGAAGTGCGGGTGCAGCACCTGGTAAAGATGATCAAAAAGTACTCCTGAAAGGACGCAATGGTATAACGTCAATACATGAATTATACGGCCGAGAGATAAAACTGATGGGTCATGAATCCATACCTTCCAGCATTTGCATTGGTGCAAAAGAAGGCAGAGAGGTGGCCACCGTCAAGGAAGAAGCTGACGGCGCTCTCTTGAGCAATGGGGCATCAACACTGGCCGCACCTGCGTTAGAAATGAGATAAGCCCTGTCAGGAAAGGTTACAGAATAAAAAGAGACGGTAACCCGAAATTTACCTGATGAGTCGCCAGCCGAAACGGAGGCGTCTCCCTCCTCCATTGACATGAGTCCACCTCCCGTGGCCTCATCACCAGACTCTACGGGAGCCATCGTTGTGCTCGCGAGGCCAAGAGATGGCGGAGGACCATAGGCGAGGAGAGCAATAATCGGAGCATTGCCAGACTCTTGAGAAAGAGCAGCCGGCTCATCCTCAGGAATCATGCCCGTTTCGTCCACCGTTTCCACGGGGTCGTCGGTCTCAGGCGCTCCATCCGCTGCTGCCCCAGGCTCGGTTATAGTAGCCACCTCATTTGCCGCTACCTCACGCTCGGCAGTGGTGGCCGTCTCGAGCATAGTAAGCGTGACTGTCCAATCAGGTACTAGCTCAGGCCCGGCGACTACGGCTGAATCACCTACCGTCGCCTCGGGATCAGCTTCCACCTTCTCCACCGTCCCTTCAGGCTAAACGGTTTCCGCCGCCCCTTCGGTTGGACTTGGCCCTGCAGGACATGATATATAAGAACCGATAGGTTTACAATTCTTGCAACAAAGTCTCGAAAGACACATTACCTGAGGTGGATCGATCGTTGGCCCCCCGAACTGCACGCGCCGCCTGTCTATGAGCGGTAGACAAGGCGACCGGGGGCTCCTCGGAAGGAGAAGCAGCTGGAATAATGGTGCTTGGGCCCGCTCCAATAGCCAAAGCAGCTCTGCGCTCCTTCGCCTCGCGCCTCAAGCGCTTCCTCTCATCCGGGGCCGTCATGACGGACCTCTTGGAAGCTTCCAACAAGGTATCGTCGTCCGCGTTTAGAGTTGACTCCAGAGCCTTCAAGGCATCCCTCATCGGCTTTTTGAGTCGGGTCTCTCGCGGCAGCCCCGAAGAGGCCGGGACTTCAGTAGCTGGCTCGGGAAGAGTCCTCGCATCAGCTTGCGTGAAAGATCCCACGGCCCCTGCAAAAAGACAGAGAGAAGATTAGATTGGCTATACAAAAAAGGAATAAAGACTCAGTAAGCCGAGACATACCAACGCCCGACAGAGCGCGTTTCCTTTCCTCCTACTGGAAAGTTTTGAAGGAAGCAGCGATAGCTTCTTCTGTGGTGACGCCTGTTAAAAAAAAATAGGAAAAAGAATTAGTCAAAGACAATACTAAAAATACGAGGAAATAACAAAGAATGCAACTAATGATTACCTGATTGAGTAAGTTTAGCCAACCAAGCTTCAAGCCATGACGATCCCTCAGAAGCCGCGATGGCGGCCGCTTTATCGGTGTCTGCTGGATCTACGAAGACACCCGCGTTGCTCCCGTATTCGCTTAATCCTTCGGTGAGAGGGGCCTGAGGCTCTAATCCGAGGATGGCATCGAGAGAGAGGATCGACTCTTCTTCCTTTTCTGCACGAGAGCCCCGGGTGCACCTAAGATCAACTTGCGCTTTGCGGGCACCTTAGGACGGCGAGCCCCAATGTCCGGGCCCACGCCAGACTCGGGCGAAACTACGTTCACCGTCTCCACTGGAGCACGGGGTGCTGGGGGCACGTCTGCGGTAGCACGAGGCAATCCGCGCGGAGGGCTCAATACGCGCGGTGGCTCAGCTCCAGCACCTCTTAGCAGAGGAACGACAGGAATCCTTGGCTTCAGGGGAGCTTTGCTGTCGCTGCCAGGGGGAACACCCTTGCGATCAACCAACAACCGCTTCTCTTCACGGATGACGACACCCATCGCGTGCGCGTACCAAGCCACGTACACGTTGAGAGCCCGTGGAACGCAGCTCGGCTCGCTGATAATGAAATCGGAGTTCGTGTTCAGCCGCGTGAAGTGATGTAATGCATTCCATATCCCCTCCATAGTGGCCGCAGGTTCTTCCAGAAACGCCTCCAGTGGGACCCTTTGGTTATAACTTAACAGCTGGGAGAAGCGATGTGGGTTGTACCTCATGAAGAGCGCCATGTCGTTTTTCCTGAACACCAGGAAGCCCGGCCGGATGGAGTATAGGTGAAGAATCTCCCGGGCATTCAATACGGAGGCCCCGTCCTTGAAGCCATCACGCAGCGCCAACACCTCCTTGGAGGTTTTTGAGCCGATAGTCATGACTTTGTCCATAAAAGAAATCCTCGCTCCGACCAGGTGCGGACGAAGGAGCAACCCCCTAGCCTCCCGTGGAGACGGATTCACAATCGAAGCGCCAATTAGCTGCACAACTCTTGGGAGCCAGCACTTCTCAAAAAACGAGGGGCTCTTATGAATGTTGAATACCCCGAACACATGCATTTCCATCCACGAAGTGAAGTAGTGCATCGGGAAATTGGCAGGTTGCACCCCAGGTTCGTTTGCGTCCGCTGCCACGCTGAGTCCATGGTATAAGTGGGCCAACCCGGCGATTCCGATCGACAACTGTGGGCCAGCCACCATCCGATGCGCTGGGTAAAAAACGGACGGCCTCATGTAACGCGGGTGCATGGGGAGCGCGAACCAGCACAGCCACAATCCCAGAAATCCTAAAAAGAAGGTCTCATCATCAATGCCCGGGGCGACGATTTCTGGTAAGGGAATGATGGCGGCGTCGGGGAAATAGAAATCCTTTTGATCGTCTTCCAATGCCGGTCGACGATCTAAGCCGAAGCCGAAGGGGTCGTCGAGCTTGGCGAACTTTTCACTCCGCTGCGATAGAATCTCCGGTCGAAGAAAGCAGGCGATGAAATCTGCAAAACTGACTCCCCGGACTCCCAATTCCAAATAGAGACCTTCATATGTATTCAGCACCTTCAACAGACTCGAAAACTAGTGCTAAATAACATTCTTTGGTGTTAGGCCCATTACCAGTGGCTTGGTGGCAAACACATACTCGTCAGGAGTAAGCAGCTCCTCATAATGCTCCCCCCTCACCGGCAAACCCGAGATCTCAGCGAACTCTTCCAGGGAGATGGAGACTTCCCTGTCCGATAGAAGGAAGGTATGGGTGGGGATGTTCCATTGTTCTATGAATGCCTTAACCCACCACGTCGGAGGAACAGGGTACTCGAACAATGAGACGTAGACTGCAGAGTATAGCCCAATCTTCATCAGATGCGTCCTCTTCGCTGATAGGATGTACCTGGACCACTGCAAATATCCGGCCGGTTGTCGAGGGGTCAATCAAATATTATAATGTTGTCCCCAAGGGCGTGCCTCACCCTGACATATGAGCCGCCCCAAAATGTCCACGGCTGCTGGCGGCTGCACAGGAATGGCAGCAATCGAAGGCTGGAGAAGATCCTCCGAATTCCAGTTCACGACCTCCACGGCATACTTCACCAGGGGTTCATCCGCATAGGGGATCGACGAGATAGGCTCTGACGGCATCGCTCAACCGAAGCTTCGGCGACCCTTGATGATTTCACTGTACCACCTACCCCGCAGGTGAAGGTTTTTATACTCGGGGTCATGATCCTTAATGAGAGCGAGCACCTCCCGGTCCACCGGCGCCTCAGGAAATCCTCCCTCTGAGCGAAAAAATGGGTAAGACAGATCAGCAGACATGATTGCCTGAAAAGAAAAGTGAAATTCAGCCGTCAGTATCATAATTTAATTTTAAAAGCCTGACGCTTGATACTATACTGCAATGCAGTGTAGAGGGGACCAAAGGGGGACCCACAAAATCTAGATGACAATGCATCAGTTAATAAGACAGCCTCATCATTGGATGAGACTGTCAATTAATGAGGAGATCCCCAAAAGAATATTCTCATTAAATGAGAAATCCCTTGAGACAAGGAGAAAATCTCCCTTTTTAGAGCAAAGCTCTGTCACAGAGTAACACTTCTTAAACTCTGGTCTCAAGGGAATAAAATTCCTTAAAAGAGCCTAGCTCTGTAATAATGATGAGAGAATCCATTAAAAAAATTATTATTAATTAACTCCTAGAAATTAAAAAATTTGGGATCTTAGAGATCCATGAAAACTCTTAAGAGTTCTTCATTTTTAGATCAAAAGGATCTATATTTTGTCCATGAGCAAAGCTCTGTTCATGGGTAAAAACCCTGAAACAAGATCTCTTTAGATCTATGGATTCTTGAGAGCAAGGCTCTGTTGGTGAAACCCCAAAGGGGTTTTCTTTAGATCAAAGATCTATAAGAGCAAGGCTCTGTCAATTAAAATTAATTTAATTTAATTTAAATTAAATTAAAAAAATTTACCTAAAAGTTTTAAGAGTTTAACTCTTGGAGTTCTTGAAAGTAAAGAGCAAGGCTCTGAGGTTCTGAAAAAAAAAATCTTGAAGATGATGATCATCTGTGGAAGACCAAGGGTCCTATTTATAGGCGCTTAAGCGCCCCTTCAACTCCTGAGTTGATCTGATGGTTGGGATCTTGCCACCGCTGCGCTCACGTGTGCGCCACGTGAGCGCAACGATGGGGGGCATTTGTTTCCCCCAATCAGAGCAAAGCTCTGTTTGAATTTCAAAAATTCAAAAATTGAAGCAACGCTTCAGATTCCTTGCGCTTCGCGCAGCGCGCCACGTGTCAAAAGCAGACACGCCAGCGCTGCGCCCAAGGCAGCGCACCCCAATCAGAGCAAGGCTCTGTTTTAAAATTCAAATTTTAATAATAAAGGAAGCAACGCTTCAGATGACTTGCGCTCTGTGCTGCGCGACAGTGTCAAGCGCCGGTGCGCTGCGCTCTGCACTGCGCGACACGTGTCAAGCGCAGGTGCGCTTGTGCCAACTGTGCCAGCACCAAATCAGAATTAAAATTCTAGAAAGATCTTTCTAATCTTATTAAAACAATAAAATTATCTTCTGTAAAACAGAGCCCTTGGATCAAAGATCCGACGGTGGGAAAATATCCCCAGATCAATCAGAGAAAGATCTTTATAACCAACATAAAAAATCAATTGGCACTATATAAAGGTCCCTAGACTCCAAGTCTAAAACATAGAGACATACAGAGAGAGAGAAACACAGAAATCCTCTGAAAACTTTGAGAAAGAACTCAAAAAAGAAAAAAGGCAAACCTTTGGAAAAGAAGAAGATCATCTTCTTCATTTAAAGAATTCAATTCTTAGAATATAAAAAATGGAGAAGAATTTCTTTTAAAAAGATCAAAGATCTAAGAACAAGATCAAGATCTTCAACATAAAAAATAAGAGGACCAGAAAAGATTAGATCTTTTGATCCATATAAAGACATTGCCTTTTGATGAACTATTGGTTCTTAAGATTTAACCTCTCTGGAAACAAGAAAAATTTGTTCCCTTTGATCTAAAATTGATCAAGATATTAAACAGTGCCTTGCACTTTTGAAATCTGCACTGTTGCGCTCCTTGGATTGGCGCACGCCACCAGAAAGCGCCACGTGTCAATCGCAGAACAACTACGCCTTGCGCTTCTAAAAATAGAGCACTGCTCTCTTGGTTTGGCGCAAGTCACCAGAGCGCGCCACGTGTCAGCAGCGCACTAGCGCAGCGCACTGCGCTAACAGACTTGCGCTCACCAGCACGTGACACGTGTCACCCCCACATGAGTTTGCGCCTTGCGCTCCTCAATTGGCGCAAAGTGCCTGACAAGCTACGTGGGGCACTGCCAGAACATTAAATGCAATGCATTATTAAAAGGGCAGAGCCCAATAAAAGGTCTATCAGACCAAAAAAAAATGCTATGCATTATTAAAGGGCAGAGCCCAATTAAAGGTCTATCAGCCCAAAATAAAAAATGCAATGCATTAATAAAAGGGCAGAGCCCAAATAAAGGCCCTTACAGGCCAAACACAAATAAAATGTTAAACATTTTCAAATGGTCTTAACCCAATTCTGGCCGTAAGTCCTCAAATTAAATTGAACTGAGCACAACAGCTCTTTCAAATCAATTTACACCCGGTTCGAGGGTACATCTACGAACTCCTCTGATATTTGTTGTTGTAATCCTTCAACGTCGTCAGAGAGGTGACGGGTCCAGACAACCACACATTGCTACGGACTATGGGGTCCTTAAACTTATGGACTAATGTGTCCTTAAACCAACATTCGTCCCTAAAATACGAATGTTGGACCACCATGTCCCTAAACTGGTAATACAGACTGTAGGGTCCTTAAACTCATGGACTAATGCGTCCTTAAACCAATATTCGTCCCCAAAATGGGAATGTTGGACCACCATGTCCCTAAACTGGCAATACGGACTGTGAGGTCCTTAAACTCATGGACTAATGCATCCTTAAACCAACATTCGTCCCCAAAATGGGAATGTTGGACCACCATGTCCCTAAACTGGCAATGGACCACTATGTCCCTAAACTGGCAATGGACCACTATGTCCCTAAACTGGAAAAATAGAGCCTAAATGCTCTTTTGTCGGATCCAAATGATCCTGTTAAGCTGATCTTAGTCCCAAATTGGACTAGCGTATCCTTAACGAACGTTTAAGTTGATCTTAGCCTCAAATATGGCTAACATACCCTTAAACCAAAACCCTAAACCCAAATCTAAGAAAATACGGATTTGGACTAATCTACGTCCTACGGGTGACGACATAAATTAGTCTCCGTATACAATCTACGGGCAACCACAAATAAAACAAACACCCACGACACAAAGTGAAATTCTGGAGAAGGAGAAAGTTGTTACCGTGATGCGGTAGCGTATTTAACTGCAGGGTCTTGCGCCTGCAGGGAAGAGCGTCCCCACAATCAAAAACCCTCGAACGAGGGGGAATCTGACGAAGTCTGCTACATCGGCCGCATCCGTCTAAACCTTCGATACACGGTGCCATAAATCAACATGGCATCTTCGGAGAGGTGGACGGATAAAACCAAATAGCATCTGCCCCGAATTTCAGACAAAGACGTCTCCACGTCGCACCGCTATTCGGAAGGGAACACCACTGTCTACGAAGCCCTCTGGCTGTGTCATGTACACGCTCTCTTCTATATCACCATTTAGAAAAGCGGTCTTGACGTCCATCTGCCAGATTTCGTAGTCATGGTATGCAGTAATGGCAAATAAGATACTGTTGGACTTAAGCATAGCGACAGGAGAAAAGGTTTCATCATAGTCAACACATGGTTGTTAACGAAATCCTTTTGCTACGAGTCTAGCTTTGAACGTCTCAACTTTTCCATCTACACCAAATTTCTTCTTAAATATCCACTTGGTCTCGATGGGTTTTATCCCTTCAGGGGCAACTTCCAAATTCCATTCTTTGTTGGTGTACATGGATTTCATCTCAGATCGCATAGCATCTAGCTATTTCACAGAGTCTCCACTTGTGATGGCCTGCTCGAAACTAGTTGGTCATCATCTTCCATAATGCAATCCTCGCACCCACCGTCTATGAGAAAACCGTAGTATCTCTCAGGTGGATGAAGAACCCTACTAGATCTGCGGAGTGGCTAAGGTTCGTCGGGGACTATTGAATCCTCTTGTTCTGCTAAATCGTTAGTTATAGTTCTGTTGCTGGAACTTCTTCCATTTCTATCTCATGACCGCTAATTTCTTTCATAAGAAGTTCCTTTTCTAAAAAGGTGGCATGTTGAGAAGGAAACACTTTTTGTTCCTCAGTATGGTAGAAAATATATCCATATGAATCCTTTGGATATCACACAAACTTGCACAAAACAGACCTTCCCGCGAGCTTGTCCGAATTTTGCTCTTTAACATTGGCCGGACAACCCCATATCTTAACTCGTTTAAGAGATGGTCTCTTACCATCCCATATCTCATATGGAGTGGTAGGCATAGATTTGGTCAGAATCCTATTCAATAGATATGCAGCAGTCTCAAGTGCATAACCCTAAAAGGAAATAGGCAACTCAGCATTACTCAACATAGAGCGCACCATATCTAATAGGGTGTGATTCCTCCGCTCCGAAAATCAATTGTGTTGTGGTGTATACGGAGGAGTACGCTGCGAGAGAATCTCATTCTCTTTTAAGTAGTCTCTGAATTCTGTTCTCAAGTATTCTCCTCCCCGATCAGATCGAAGGATTTTAATACTTTTACCCATCTGATTCTCAACATCGTAGTTATATTCCTTGAATTTCTCAAAAGATTTATATTTGTGTTTCATCAGGAACACATGTCCGTATCTTAAGAGATCATCGGTGAATGTAATAAAGTATGAGGAACCATGCCTGGCATGTGTAGACATAGGACCGCATACATCACTATGTATCAGTCCCAAGAGTTCAGTAGCTCTTTCTCCGTGTCCAGTAAACGGAGTTTTGGTCATCTTCCCTTTGTGTGACAACCCAAAATTGGCACGTGACGGCCCTTAAACTACGCAACGTCTACAGACGTAACGCAATTTAAGTAAGCCGAAAACCCAGTAATCTAAACCATCAAAAGTAGTAACTGAAAATAACAATTTTAAAACTTTTGAAATCTCAAACCAAATTATTTAAAGTCCAACTTTATTTCCTTTAAAATTTTGGCAGCACCTCCTTTGTAAGAACCAGCCCCAAAAGGGGTACAACAAAGATAATAAGTAAAACATCCCCAAACGGGAGCAAAAACACGCCCAAAGGCGGAAAACAACCACCACAACAGATATACGACACCATAGCGAAGAAATAAAAGACGATATAAATAAAACTGCATAAAAGACCTCCAAGTCACAAAATAATATACAATATTGTCCTCACATCAAGTCTCTAAGTCATACATGAAAGTGGTAGATGGATAGTACATGGTACAACGAATATACAATCTGCAACATCGGATAACCGCAAAACCCACCTATAGCAAAACTGTACACAGTCAGCCGTAGCGGTATCCGCTGTAAAAGATTATATGATAGATGAAAACCCAGCCTCGACAACTCTGAGGGACAACCTGCAAAATACTGTGGCACAACGGGGGTGAGTTGCCAGTTCGTGAATAGTAAATAACATATGCAGGTAATCGCAAGTATGCACGTACAGCGTGAATCTAGCATATGCAAGCGGGTAGCAATAAATGGCAATATGTATGCAACAGTCATGAAAGATACTCTATCAGGTACTACTAATACTTGAAGAAATAAATGGCAATATGTATACGCAACTGTAAGTCCACGTTGCCCACCCCGGTACTTGCGGGGAGGCGGAAAACGGAATAAAAATCGGATTTTTATGAGCTTAGGCAACATGGACTAGACATTAAAGGATCTTTGCTAAACCAAAACTTGCTAAAGCTAACTAGAAACTAGCTAAGTGCTAGAAAGGTTATACCTTTGGTCTTTATGTCCTTCTCTCCTTGCTCCTTGGAGTAGTGGAAGGAGGTCACCTTGTCGTCTTCTCCCGTCAAAGAAAGATCCACCCGAAAGCCTCAACCTTTGGCTTCAACTCCAAGCTAGAAGTAACTAGGGTTCAAGAAGTGCTAGTCCTTTAACCCTAGATGAGAGTAAAGATGATCAAGAGACGGTTTTTCTCAAGCTCAAGTGTTTCTCAACACATGAGAGGGAGAGAGCTTGAGGGAGAGGAAGAACAAGGGAGAGAAATGAAATGATAGAATGAGAAAAATATGACCCATTCTCACTAATATGTGTATATTATTTTAATTGAATAATTAGCTAGATAATTGTCATGGCTTATCATGACATGACCATTATCATTTCAATTTGCAAGGATCAAAAAGCATCTTCTAAAAGAAATGATGATGGTCGAAGTGTCAACATGGTCAACAAGTCAAGATGGGTCAAATGGTCAACAACCATAACCATGCAAAATTATTAAACTAATATCAATTAATAATAATACACACATAAGCATTAGGGTTAATAAAATGACAATAGCCATTAACCCTAATCAAGGTCCTCTCCCTCAATCTCAAGTAACTGTGCATACGCACCCGCATTCGTGATCCGAGGAACACGAATACAATGAGAAAAACCAATCCCAAATCATATACTAGGATCCGGCTTAAACCAAAGCCCGCTAGTATAAACTGTCCGGACAGCAAACGTGCACAAGTGCGCGAATGTGAACGAACCCTGTCGCAAAACCATGCGACCTCTACTCATTTTGCCTAAAGGCAAATAGCTCTCTGTGTGGGACTCTAAAGACTCGACACTACGCTGGCAGTGGGTTTAACCACAGACCGCAAGCGGCACTAGCTGTACGTAACGGTCCCCAGATAGATGTCGATAAGAAGACTGACGAGGTGAACCCCATCCGAACTCCTACTGAGCCTGTATGTGACAATCTCCATACAGTCCGGTCTGTTCGTCTGATACATCGCATGGCGGGCCTAGGGGGGCGGTGAACATCAGTCCCCTAATAGCGGTACAAGTCGTGTCGGAGTGTAGCCCAGAACACCCTGAGATAACACTGGAAACCTACCAGTATATCTCGCTTGCCCTGGCCAGGGACTACTCGTGTAATGGCTCTCCTTGACACAGCGCGATGTCAACCCTCAATACCAGGAGAGACGAATCCTGTCTAACCGTCACTGCCTCCAAGTGCTTCGGGACTGCACCCAAAAACTACCTGTTTGCACGACTCCTTTGAGCCGTGGTAGGGTAGTAATCAAAGTGCAGAGGGAACACACTCGAGGCGAAGTGACAGTGTCAAGTCAACGGACTAAGCTGTACTCATGTCACCTGGGAACTGATAACTGACGATAGGTACAATACCAACCAACAGTTCCCGACGAGTCTTGTCCTGTGTACTCGTAACCTAACGAGCACCCGCATACTATCTCAAGTACGACGTACTGACGGCTGTGGGACAGACCGTCTCCCACGCTGGGATGAGAAGCGCATACGCTAGTCTACACCGGAGTATCGACGCCCTGTCTCGATAGTCCAACGACTAGGGACCTGTATAAGGATGTGCTTATAGATCACCCAGCTCCCACGAGTGTGAGCGCCATCACAACGCTGGTAATCAAGCAAAGATCCTAAGGGCTCTACTAATATGTATAACAGCGATATGCTAAAAGAAACACATGCACATATTAAAGCAGAGACAAACCAAGAAGCATACTACCATTTCGAGTAAGATTGTATATACAACTGTGAATATCCCAAGCTTCCATCAAGTAATATACAAACTAGTATGATACAGTAATGGCCTCTAGGGCATATACACTAACAATCTCCCACTTGCACTAAGGCCATGTACTGGCGTATCGAAGACCTATCATCTCGATCAGCCGCTCGAACTGAGTCTGGAGCAAGGCCTTGGTGAATGGATCTGCAGTGTTATCCTCTGATGCAACTCTCCGGACCTCGATCTCCTGGCGATCCACGATCTCCCTGATCAGGTGATACCGCCTTAAGATGTGTCTGGATTTCTGATGGGACCTGGGTTCCTTCGCTAAAGCTATAGCCCCGTTGTTGTCGCAATACAGAGGTATTGGGTCAAAAATGGACGGAACCACCTGAAGTTCTCTCAAGAACTTCCTCATCCAGACAGCTTCTTTTGCGGCTTCAGATGCAGCGATGTATTCCGCTTCCATAGTCGAGTCAGCAACGGTTTCATGTTTGGAGCTCTTCCAACACACCACCCCTCCATTGAGGGTAAAGACAAAACCCGACATGGACTTGGAATCATCCTTGTCACTCTGGAAGCTGGAGTCAGCAAAGGCCTCAATCTGCAGGTCTTTTCCGCCATACACCAAGAACATCTCCTTAGTCCTTCTCAGGTACTTGAGAATGTTCTTTACTGCTATCCAATGTTTCTCCCCAGGGTTTGACTGATACCTGCTTACCACACTCAGTGCAT
This sequence comes from Agapanthus africanus, assembly GCA_030015575.1. Taxonomy (NCBI): domain Eukaryota; kingdom Viridiplantae; phylum Streptophyta; class Magnoliopsida; order Asparagales; family Amaryllidaceae; genus Agapanthus; species Agapanthus africanus. Next base: position 365,372,604 of record CM057346.1, read on the forward strand.
AAGCTACATCCGGTCTGGTACACAACATCGCATACATAATAGAGCCTACCGTAGAAGCGTAGGGTATAATAGACATGCGATCCCTCTCCAAATCAGTCTTGGGAGACATCTCTTTGGAGAGAGTGATCCCGTGACAAGCCGGTAGATTACCGCGCTTGGAATCTTCCATACTGAATCTCTTCAGTATGGTGTCGATGTACCTGGACTGCGAAAGTCCTAATATCCTCTTGTATCTGTCACGGTAGATCCGGATACCCAGAATGTATGAGGCATCACCCAGGTCTTTCATGGAGAACCTGTGTGACAAGAACCCCTTGACAGATTGTAGCATAGGAATGTCATTTCATATTAAGAGAATGTCATCCACGTATAAAACGAGAAATACTACAGTTCTCGCTACAAATCTACAATAGATTCATGGTTCATCTGGATTTTTGATAAAGACAAATTCCTTGACTGTCTCATCAAAACAGATGTTCCAACTCCGCGATGCCTGCTTTAGTCCATAAATGGACTTAAGCAACTTGCACACCTTTCCGCTGCTCCCACTCTGAATGAAACCCTCTGGCTGATCCATATAGACACACTCCTCTAAATGTCCATTTAGAAAAGCTGTCTTTACGTCCATCTGCCAAATCTCATAATCGTGGAAGGCAGCAATGGCAAGAAGGATCCGAATGGATTTCAGCATAGCTACTGGAGAAAAGGTTTCGTCATACTCCAAACCAGGTCGCTGACGAAAACCCTTTGCTACCAGTCTAGCTTTATAGGTCTCAACCTGTCCATCTACACCAATCTTCCTTTTGAAGATCCACTTGCATCCTACGGGTTTTACCCCATCTGGAGCAATGTCCAACGTCCATACTTTGTTGGTGTACATGGACTCCATTTTGGTCCGCATTGCATCCAGCCATTTTACCAAGTCGACGCTCTGAATGGCTTGCTGGAAGCTAGTAGGCTCATCAAAGTCTATGATGCAATCCTCTCTATCCCCGTCAATGAGAAAACCGTAGTATCTCTCGGGCGAATGAGACTGCCTCCTACTCCTGCGGAGTGGCGTGGGAATGTCTTGATCTTTCGAACCCTCTGGTTCATCCAAGCTTTCAGTAATAGCTCGTGGTTCTGGAATTTCTTCCAGTTCTATTGCGCTCCCACTTAATTCTTTTTCTATGAACTGGTGTTCTAGAAAGTGGGCATGGCGAGAAACAAGGACTTTTTGTTCCTCTTCGCAATAGAAGTAATATCCCTTGGAGTTCTTTGGATATCCCACAAACTTGCACTGTACTGAGCGTGCCTCGAGCTTGTCCGCATGCTGCTTTTTTACAAAAGCTGGACATCCCCATGTCTTAATATGATTAAGATGGGGTCTTTTCCCACACCACATCTGATATGGTGTAGTAGACACAGTCTTAGTTGGAACTCGGTTCAAAAGGTATGCAGCTGATTCTAGCGCATATCCCTAAAACGATCGCGGTAACTCAGCGTTACTCATCATGGACCGTACCATATCCAATAGGGTTCGGTTCCGTCTCTCCGATACACCGTTATGTTGCGGAGTGTATGGAGGAGTAAGCTGAGAGAGAATTCCATTCTCTTTTAAGTAACCCAGGAACTCGGCACTTAAGTATTCACCACCTCGATCAGATCTCAGTGTCTTTATACTTTTTCCTGTTTGTTTTTCTACTTCATTCTTATATTCCTGGAATTTTTCAAAAGCCTCGGATTTATGTTTCATTAAGAAGACATAACCATACCTTGAAAAGTCATCCGTAAAAGTAATGAAGTAAGAATAACCGCTTCGTGCATGTGTAGACATTGGACCGCACACGTCGCTGTGTACGAGTCCCAAGAGCTCGCTCGCTCTTTCTCCGTGTCCAGTAAACGGAGTCTTTGTCATCTTTCCTTTGAGACAGGATTGACAAGTTGCATACGATTGATATTCGAACGGATCCAAATATCCTTCTGCATGTAACTTAGTCAACCTTCTCTCATTGATGTGACCCAGTCTACAATGCCATAAGAAAGTTTTATTTATTTCTGGAGACTTTCTTTTGTGTGTATTCTGGACATTGAAAATCTGTGGTTGGTTTAATACGTATATACCGTTGTTCAATGTACCTGACCCAATCAAAACTTGATTAAGCTGAATGTTCACTACATTACTTACAAATGCAAATTCATAACCTTCTTTAGACAATAAAGATACAGAAATGATATTACAGGTTGAATTTGGTACATAATAACAACTACGCAAAACCAAAAAATGTCCATCCGACAATCCCAGGTGATAGTCCCCCACGGCCTCAGCATCCATGCTAGCACCGTTCGCAACTCTGAGGGTCATGTCACCTGTCTTCAAAACTCTACGCTTTCTCAACGCCTGCAAAGAATTACAGATATGAGATCCTGATCCGGTATCCAATACCCAGGATGTAGAGTTTATTGATAGACAGTTTTCAATAACATACACACCTGAAGCTGAAGCTGCAACTCGCTTCAAATCCTGTGTTCTGGCTTTCCAAGCCTTGCAATCCTGTTTCCAGTGACCACTTTTGTGACAATAGAAGCATTCTTCCTTCCCCACCAGCTTTCCCGCTATCTTTTTTGCTTTACCTTTTCCCTTCATATCCACTTTACCGACACCGCCTCTTGGTTTGGCGGGGGCTTTCTTCTTCTTGCCCTTGGCTTTCGCCCTGGACCTAGAAGAGGAAGATCCTCCTACAAACAAAGTGGATGTCTCCCTACCCTTCTGTAGGGTGCCCTCAGCAGTCCTCAACATGTTCAGAAGTTCGGAAAGTTCAACCTCCTTTCCTTGCATGTTGAAGTTAAGAATGAACTGGGCGTAAGTGGAAGGAAGGGACTGGAGAATCAAATCAGTATAGAGTTCATTCTCCAACGTGGTCCCAAGGTCCGCGAGCTCCTCAATGTAGCCAATCATCTTAAGCACGTGTTCCGCTACCGATGATCCGACGGCCAACCTTGCCGAAAAAAGCTTCTTCGACACTTCGTATCTTGCGATACGAGACTGCTCTCCATACAGTTCTTTTGTATGGAGAAATATGGACTCTATGTCCATATTCTCGTGCCTCCTCTGATGTTCGTTGTCCATCGAGGCAAGTACGAGGCATCTGGCCTTCGCGCAATCTATTTCCCAGGTCTTGTAGATTTCCCTATCTACGACACTGGTTTTGGGACCTGGGACAGGGGGAGCTTTGTTGGTAAGGACATACCCCAACTTGTCGTAAGTGATTGCCATCTTGACATTCCTGAGCCAATCTTTGTAGTTTGGCCCTGTCAATATGTTTTTATCTAGTAATAACTTAAGTCCGGTCATGTTGAATGGTCGCTGCAATTAGGAGAGAGAAAAGAAACACTTTAGCATGATGCTCTTGCAAGTTTAGAGTGGTTTTTAATTTATCTAAACTGGATGGCTCCCACTGTCTCTCGAATCCCTTCTCAAACCATAAAGAAAGGATTAGTCAGGATCACTCTCACCGTATAATACTTGCTTAACCGTTCAGCCAGGCCAGTGTCGGTACTTCGAGGGAGGTTTTCCAACGCTTTCGCGAAGTTCCTTAATTAAGTAACCTCTTTTCCCTGTGGGCATAGCCCCGCTAACACCTTTCTAGACACCTACTAAGTTTATAGCATTGATCGTTAAGTGAGAGTTTTCCCGAGGAGTAGCATATACTCACAGTAGGATCGGGATCCAAATATCATCGCGTGATAAAACCGAAGGAATCCTACCAGAATTATCACACTCCAAATGGTATCCAGCACTAGCAAGTTTCAGTACTTATGAAACTCCCGATGTGGATTTTTGCCCCCATGCTCTTATGACCTTGACTTTGGCCAAAATATCATAAGTCACATGTCAAGTTCTACCCGTCATTCTCCTGGTTAATTTGGACCCACCCGTACCTACCCTTGACTTTGGCCAAAATGGCAGCACAACTGTCCCAAACCAACGCATCTATCTATGCTGCACATGAATACCCAATAGCTACCAATCACTATGCCTTGACTTTGACCAAAATACATAGCTTGAATACTTTTTGACCATTCATGTGGAATGACGGAGGGCTACGGATGGTTTTCACGAAACCGTGAACGTAGTGAACTTGATATAATCGATGGAACGAGATAGCTTTTAAAAAGGAGTGGTTCAAGCCCCGCGTTTAAAAGTTTAGTTTTGAAAAGAACCGAGTTGTTTTCAAAGTGTTCCAATCGACTTTTAGTTGGTTTATTTTCTTGCATTAGTTCTTTTAATGCGTCCCATTGCAGAAAACAACCAAAATATGACGTACGCTTATGCCATTCGCATTCGCCACGGGGCCCCGTCATCACCCGTTAGGTTACTTAACCAACGACAGAGCGGGGGCTGGGCTAACGCGGCTGTAAAACATAAGCAACGCCTAAATAGTTATTATATATAAATATATAGCAATGATAGACATTACAGATCACAGATGAATACATTGGATATACTAGGAATCCGCAATCCGTTCGATCCTGCAACGAAAAGCGGATTACACGGTCGCGGTGAATAGCCAAATACCCCACCCAAGACCCCTACGGGTGCGGCAAACTACCCGCCAAGTACACGAAGCGAAGCAACCTCCCTCACCACCGTGAGTAGGCCACTCGGCACTTCGAGATACCCGGTAGTTTGTGCACCCCCTCCATGGGTCTATCCTAGGAGCAAAAACAGTAAAAAGAATTATACAATGACGGCTACAACCCCGACCCGGTTGTGCGGCCATACAAATAATAATATTACATCAATTTACATGTTACAATGAATGAAAGGAAAAACAACACTCATCTCACATCCACCCTGGCTATTCACCCGCGACAATCCAACCCATTCATATACACATACCAATATCAAACACAGATCACAGATATGTATAACCCCGACTAATCGACATATAGCGATTAGCCGACGTTCAATACATACAAACATCAAAGATATAACCGTCATAGTCAAAGTGTAGTGAAGTTTGGAAAAAATACGGATTTATAGGCCCCCAAAAAGAAATTTCTATTCTGAAAAACCTGGGCACATATAAACCATCTTAAAAATCCTAAAACCAAACCTTAAGAAAACTGCACCAAACTCGACTCAGTGAAGAGTCCAAACGGCGGCGGTTCCGCGGCGGTTTAGACGAATTACTGGACCGGGTTTGGTGGTGTTCTTTAAAAAACCCAGAAACGATTTTAGGTGTATAACAAATTTTGTTTTGACCAGAAAAAATTTTAACAGATTCTACGGTTTTTGAAAACTCGGTTTTTGGATTTTTCGGTTTCGAACTTCGTTACACTTCACTACCTAGCTAGTTTATGTTTAGTTAGGCTCTGATACCACTGTAAGTCCACGTTGCCCACCCCGGTACTTGCGGGGAGGCGGAAAACGGAATAAAAATCGGATTTTTATGAGCTTAGGCAACATGGACTAGACATTAAAGGATCTTTGCTAAACAAAAACTTGCTAAAGCTAACTAGAAACTAGCTAAGTGCTAGAAAGGTTATACCTTTGGTCTTTATGTCCTTCTCTCGTTGCTCCTTGGAGTAGTGGAAGGAGGTCACCTTGTCGTCTTCTCCCGTCAAAGAAAGATCCACCCGAAAGCCTCAACCTTTGGCTTCAACTCCAAGCTAGAAGTAACTAGGGTTCAAGAAGTGCTAGTCCTTTAACCCTAGATGAGAGTAAAGATGATCAAGAGAGGGTTTTTCTCAAGCTCAAGTGTTTCTCAACACATGAGAGGGAGAGAGCTTGAGGGAGAGGAAGAACAAGAGAGAGAAATGAAATGATAGAATGAGAAAAATGTGAACCATTCTCACTAATATGTGTATATTATTTTAATTGAATAATTAGCTAGATAATTGTCATGGCTTATCATGACATGACCATTATCATTTCAATTTGCAAGGATCAAAAAGCATCTTCCAAAAGAAATGATGATGGTCAAAGTGTCAACATGGTCAACAAGTCAAGATGGGTCAAATGGTCAACAACCATAACTATGCACAATTATTAAACTAATATCAATTAACAATAATACACACATAAGCATTAGGGTTAATAAAATAACAATAGCCATTAACCCTAATCAAGGTCCTCTCCCTCAATCTCAAGTAACTGTGCATACGCACCCGCATTCATGATCCGAGGAACACGAATACAATGAGAAAAACCAATCCCAAATCAAATACTAGGATCCGGCTTAAACCAAAGCCCGCTAGTATAAACTGTCCGGACAGCAAACGTGCACAAGTGCGCGAATGTGAACGAACCCTGTCGCAAAACCATGCGACCTCTACTCATTTTGCCTAAAGGCGAATAGCTCTCTGTGTGGGACTCTAAAGACTCGACACTACGCTGGCAGTGGGTTTAACCACAGACCGCAAGCTGCACTAGCTGTACGTAACGGTCCCCAGGTAGATGTCGATAAAAAGACTGCCGAGGTGAACCCCATCCGAACTCCTACTGAGCCTGTATGTGACAATCTCCATACAGTCCGGTCTGTTCGTCTGATACATCGCATGGCGGGCCTAGGGGGGCAGTGAACGTCAGTCCCCTAATAGCGGTACAAGTCGTGTCGGAGTGTAGCCCAGAACACCCTGAGATAACACTGGAAACTTACCAGTTTATCTCGCTTGCCCTGGCTAGGGACTACTCGTGTAATGGCTCTCCTGGACACAGCGCGATGTCAACCCCCAATACCGGGAGAGACGAATCCTGTCTAACCGTCACTGCCTCCAAGTGCTTAGGGACTGCACCCAAAAACTACCTGTTTGCACGACTCCTTTGAGCCGTGGTAGGGTCGTAATCAAAGTGCAGTGGGAACACACTCGAGGCGAAGTGACAGTGTCAAGTCAACGGACTAAGCTGTACACATGTCACCTGGGAACTGATAACAGACGATAGGTATAATACCAACCAACAGTTCCCGACGAGTCCTGTCCAGTGTACTCGTAACCTAACGAGCACCCGCATACTATCTCAAGTACGACGTACTGACGGCTATGGGACAGACCGTCTCCCATGCTGGGATGAGAAGCGCATACGCTTGTCTACTCCGGAGTATCGACGCCCTGTCTCGATAGTCCAACGACTAGGGACCTGTATAAGGATGTGCTTATAGATCACCCAGCTCCCACGAGTGTGAGCGCCATCACAACGCTGGTAATCAAGCAAAGATCCTAACGGCTCTACTAATATGTATAACAGCGATATGCTAAAAGAAACACATGCATATATTAAAGCAGAGACAAACCAAGTAGCATACTACCATTTCGAGCAAGATTGTATATACAACTGTGAATATCCCAAGCTTCCATCAAGTAATATACAAACTAGTATGATACAGTAATGGCCTCTAGGGCATATACACTAACAGCAACAGTCATGAAAGGTACTCTATCAGGTACTACTAATACATAAAAATAAATGCGAAGTATGGGATAAAATATGTCATCCTTACGGAATCTTGACCTTGTGGCAAGACCAAAGTCCATCAAGACAATCAAAATCCCAAATTTCCTCAAAACAGACCCCAAATTGGCTCTCATATCCTGTAAGTCTCATATATCCTGAATGTCTAATATCAAGTAAATCCCATATATCCTGAGTGTCCAATATCAAGTAAATCTCATATATCCTGTATCCAATATCAAGTAAATCTCATATATCATGTATCCAATATCGAGCAAGTCTCATGAAATGAATAAGTATATTTACATGAATCATTATGGTGATGTATATAAATTAGATATGTATACATATATATTAGCGTCCCATTCCACTAATATATATATATATATATATATATGCATATATAAGATCGTCCCATTCCACTGTTATATATACATAGGAGTAAAAATATCATGAAAACAAGTCTAGCATCGACACATAAATACTGATCTATCAGGTGCCGTCACCACGACTGGCCCTGATAGGTACGTATCATACGCTATCTCGAAAACCCGAGTGCCCAGCTTCGACCCTCACAATTCGACGTATCTATACGTACATAACTCCGGTCGGTATCCCCACGATAACCGCCAAGTCTAAATACTGTCACCGGTAGGTATGGTTCCCCTGTCATGCTTATCGGCGTGGTCCATCGACATACCATTCTTTCCCGGGGGTACCTCCGGGCCCCACAATATACCCGCACACAGCCCACGACGCCTCCTCGCATGGGGTATATATCAGAACCGAGAAATCACATGGTGGCTGCTGAAATATCATATCAAAAGAAACCAGGTTTTTCAAATAATGCATAATTTCATGAAACTACCACGGTCCTCAAATCCAGAAAACATCATGAAAAATCCATATCTCAATGCAAAAATCCATGAATATAATATATGCAACATAAAACTGTAATGTGAGCATATAAAGGAAATCCGCTATTTAAGTGCAACTATATATATATATATATATATATATATATATATATATAATGTGGTTCCTAATTTCTCCAAGTCCATATAACATCAAATAAAGTTGAACATGTAGTTATAGCCAGATATATGTGTAAACATGTAGGTATAGCAAAGTATATGTATCTACCTATCAGTAATGATGTAATACCCTCCAGGTATAAGTGTAAGTATATATGCAAGATGTACCTGTAGCTATGTCCCATTTGTGTATATACCTATCACTAATGGTACAATACCATATAGGTATATGGGTAACTAGCATGTAAGCATGTCAAACCATATGTGTAGGCATGTAGGTATACAGGCATGCTATATGTCAAATGAACGAAGGAAAATCAGGATCATGTCTCAATATCCCTAAATAATACAATATCATATATGTATAGGTGTTGTGTGTGTCATGGCAATTATCGACGGTGTGTGTGTAGCATACAATTAGTGCTCGTGAGAAATGAACCGTCAATAATGGCGTTGTGTCTCATTAGTACTAAGTCCATACACAATAGGAAATGAGATATGCAACAAAGGTATACATGCACAATCAATATCCGTATACTTCTAACTATTAGTCATATCATTTAATCTAGCTCAGACACATAACGCCAAGCGGGCGATTCCCCTGTAGATGTTAAATCTACTCACGAACGCTCCTGGATAATTAAAGCCGACTACCCGTTTCCCCTTCTTCGCAGCGTCCGAAGTACCCGCCTGCGAACCTAAAAGATAAAACAATATAATAAGTATGTATATTAGCAAACGACCAATAACATGTACAAACTATGTTTTACCGATGCGACAACTCTAAACAAACTCTCAAGTGTTCGCTTAGTAGCTAACGTGCATAGCGACTCTACGAAACCAACTCAAGAGCAACAAATACACAAGACACGAACCGTATCGGATAACGTAACGCGCGTAAATGAAACACTACAAAACAAGCAGGTGATCCCAGATTTTGCTACACAAACAATTTGCAAAAGTTGCACAAACCAAGACCACACACAACCCCAGAGACCTTTATACCAAAATACACCACCAACCACCCCACTCTGGCCGCAAATTGCAGCCAGAACCATTAAATTTGCGGCCTATTCCTGAGGGAATGGGCTTGTATTTTGAGGGTATCTTCTAGGTCACAACACTAGGTCATTGTGATGGAAGCTTTTCCAACAATTACTTGGTTTGATAGCAGATCATCCGAGACACCAAACTACACTAAAACTATGATATTTACCCGAAACGAAATTTTACGCTATCTAAACTGAAAGTAACAAGCTACACAACATTAAAAAGGCTAACTTAACAGAAAGAGATCATTATCTACTCCCACAAGCTCAAAGATCCTAGCTTTCCAAGCTCCAAGGCATCCAAGAGGCAAAACAAGGCTTTAGAAGTGATTTGGGTGAGTTTTTGTGAAGTTTAGTGAAGTTTTGTGAGGAATTAGTGAAGTTTTAATGGTGAAGTGATAAGTGTTCAGTTGAGGAAATGAGAGGATGAGAAATAATGAGAAGGAGATGAAGTGTGAGAGAATGAGAACAAGAAAAGATAAGGAGAGAGAGAGAGGTGAGTGTAATGGTGAGTGCACCACTCAATAAATGCAAGCATATGCTCACCATGACACCTCCTCTCCAAACAAAACCCAAAAGAAAATATCTCACCTCACACAAAAAAATATCTAGTATTTAGATCAAGGTAATAGATTAGGTTAAAGCAAAGGATTAGGATCAGGGTTAAGTTGTCATGGTTACTAAAACTAGATTAACACAAACACACCCTCACATAAACATGCACATGTGTGTGCATGATATAAAAAATAATAATAAATTATTAATTAAATGTTATAAAATATGAGGAACCCAAATTGGTAAACTTTTACCAAAAACCCGCATTACCACCTGATTGAAATATTTTCTGACGTGTATATGTAAAAAGTAACGACAATCAAAAAATTATATTGACCGCAATCAAACCACGGTGTCGGATGTAGTTAATGAATGAGTGCGGATCGTCCACAGGGATTGTGCAATTCAATTGTATTTTGATACGTTTGAAATGAAATGTTAAGCAACAATAAACGAAAACATGATTCAAGATGTGCTTTGTAATCGAGTGTCACTATTCTTTATGCAAGAATCAAGAAACTATAAACAATCAAGAATCGGTAGTTTTGATAATATTTCCAATCAACAATCAAGAATATAAGAGAGGCTCGTAGGAATCGATCGGATCTTTAGACGTGATGTAATCTAAAGGGTTTCGTGTTCTTGTCCTTCGAAGAATTGATACTAGATCAATGGTGATCGACGAGAGTTAGGGTTTTCTTGATGAAATTAGGGTTTCATCTCTTAACCCTTATTCTTTCGAGGATACCATTTATATTCTAGCCTCTAGCAATTCCAAGAAACGATCGGAACTCCCCAATCTCGAGCGATGTCGATCAAGAAAGCATCGCAACGAATTGGGTCGTCGATTCTTGAACTTGCTAGGGTTTACAAACTCGTGGGATTCAAGAATCGATTACAAATTTGTTACATAATCATACTAAAGATCGTTTCGACTCCCCGACGAGCGGAGTTTTATTCACACATCACCACAAAGACAATATTCAAGAATAGGAATGATAACATGATGCGGAATTTAAAGAAAACAAGATAAAAGAATATCACCTTTTATTTAATCAACAATTTCAATACATTCTTTCAAGAATCTACAAGAAGAAGAAATTGATCGTTGACTCGGCTTCGCTCGTCTCCGTGGATCGTGGATCTACTTTGATCTCTTGCCCGATTGAAGATCGGCTCGGCTCATAAAAGGGTTGAAGGCATCTTGCTTGGCTTGCACTCAAGATCTTGAATTGTTGTTGGATTTAGGGTTAGGGTTTCCTACAAGCTCTCTCACTTAACTTGAGGAAGAGGAAGATGAAGAATGGGATTGATTTTTCTAAGCTTTCCCAAGGTTGAATAATCATCAAATGATGAGCCTAGGGTCTTATTTATAGAACTCCCAAACCCTAGGTTAGATTTGAATTAGAACTTTCCCTCCCAAAGTTTGTTGAAGGGTTTCTAGAAGGAGTTTGTTAGGAGTTAGCTTAGGGTTTAAGCTAGGGTTTAGGGAAAGTTCTAGAAAGATTAGGCTAGTTTGGGTGTTTGCTGATCTGGTGGAAGTATCTGGACTCTTCTGGAAGTTTGTGTGCATTTCTGAGCAGTGGGAACTGAAACAGGAGTTTTGGTGAAATTTGAGGAGCTGACTCCCTGATCCCGCCGCGCAACCGCCGCATGAGGTGGGCATTGGCCGCCCTTCCGCGGTGCATTAATGGCCTTGGGGCTTGTACTTTCTTCAGTGGTCTTGGGCTTCTATTTTTGGCTTTCTTTGATGTTTATAATTGCAGTTTCCCTTCTGTGTTGATACCAGATTTGAGTTGAGTGAGTTTACGAGCAATTGTAATGGTCGAGCGATGTAATGATCGAGCAAGCATCTCTTTTCCTGCATAGACTTCGAAACAGGGGTTGCAAGATATGGAAAATATGCTATGTAATGCAATGCAGTTAATTTCCCTAGAATTGCCGGTTTTAAGGTCGAATACATGTAATTTGATATTTTGCGACCGATTAGCTAATATGTGAATTATGAATACCGTACTCTTCTATATGTATGCAGATGATGAGGAAATTGCCGGTTAAAATATGCAATATTTTCGACTGATCACCACCTAAGCTAACACTAATCTAAATCTAAGGCGTTACAATCTCCCCACCCTAAAGAAAATTCGTTCCGAATTAAAATTCTTACTATGCATACCTTCAAAGAGATGAGTGCAAAAATCCCAAAATCTCGCTCGCAGCCTCCCAAGTGATCACTTCACTATACGGTTACGCCAAAGAAACCTCCACAGATGGCAGGACCCTTGACCGAAGTTTCTCCACCTGCCGATCCCCTAAAACTATCGGCTGCCGGTGAATGAAAACATCGCGCCCAAGCTATATGGTCTGGTGCTGAATCATGTGAGAAAGTTCATGAAGGTATTTGCGAAGTATCGACACAGGGAATACGGGATGAATACTCAATAATCTGAGCGGAAGTGCCAAATTATAGGCAACCGAACTAACTCGCTTTAAGGATATCAAAAGGACCCACAATCCTGGGATAAGCTTCCCAAAACTCAATACGTCATTCATCGGAAAATCCATAGGAATACATTATCTCCCACTGCGAACTCAAGTCTGCAACCACCACAGTCGGCATAAGACCTCTGTCTGCACTGGGTTGCTCTCATCCTGACTTGAATCGACTGGATCATCACCGAAGCCTCTCGACCAGCTGGGGTCCAAAAATCCTACTCTCATGGAGTCAGAAAAACAGAATGGCGATCAACACCACCTACCAAACAAGGCCTAAAGGTTGCCAATTGGAATGTCCTCTGATAACTGCTATCGAAGGAGAACCCTAACAATGGCAAGTGACGATCTCAACTGCCTACCACAATTAGTACGCACACACAAGCATATCCTCCAGAGTCTGTATAGCCCGCTCTCACAAACCATCGTCCCACGGATGGAAAAGCGGAGCTAAATCTCAACCAGTACCCAAGGCTTCCTGAAGCTTCTGCCAAAGACGACAAGCAAACAGGGTGCCTCTATTGGATACAACACATGAAGGAACTCTGTGCAACGCACAAACTTAACGAAGAACAACTGAGCAAAACGAGCATAACCGGACAACAAACACCCAAATGGAGTCACACCCTACCTAGAACTGGGTAGACACCATAACGAAATTCATGGAGATCTGCTCCCATTCCCACTCCGGAACGATTAAAGGATGCAACTCTCCAGCCGGTCTCAAATGCTCAATCTTATCTCACAACAAGACAGACACCTTGAAATGAAATCCGAGACTTCACTCTTCATCTCTGCCCACCTATAACTATCTCACAAGTCATGTCACATTGGTGGAACTTGAATGAACACAGAAAACTGACTGATGTGCCTGCTCTAGGATTTCGCGTTTCTACCCATCAGTATCAGGTACACACAAACACGTCCCTAAACGTAGCACACCCTGGTCACAAATCAAGGACTCTGAATCTTTACCCAGCCGAATATGCTCAAGAATCTCTGACAAACGAGTATCGGCGCGCTGGGCCTCGCGAAAACGATTAAGGAAAAATGGAAGGGCACAGACATGAGCAAGCTGTCCCCACAGTAGAGGCGAACTTAAGTTGTACTCAACGATCGCACAAGAACTGTAAATCTACAGAAAACTGTCTCAGAACTGCACACAACTGGGACAAGCTATCCCCGGGCCTACGACTCCAGCATCAGCTACCACAATCGCCTTGCCACGGATAACGAGGATCTCACAAACACCATCCTTCACAAGCTCCATCCAACGGCGCTGTCTCAATAATCAAAACCCGCTGCAGGAAGATGTACATTAAGCTCTGGTGGTCCGGTAAAATCTGACACGACTCTCCATACAAGTAGTTTCTCTAAATCTTCAACGCATGACCATCGTGGCCATCTCCAGATCATGAGTGTGATATCATGCTCGTACTTCTCCCAACTGTCGGGAAGCAATGGCGATAACTCTATAGTGTCACATCAGTACACAATCGAGCCCCACTAGCAAAACATCACATGAAACAACAAAGTCGCCCGATCCAAAAGCAAAGAAAGAACTGGTGCAGTAATTAACCGAGTCTTCAACTGCTGAAAACTCCACACGCATGCCTCAGTCCAAAGAAAAAGAATCTCCTTTTCGGTCAGTGCAGTCAACGGTGCAGCGATACACAAGCAATCCTGCACGAAACGCCCGTAAAAACCTGCTAAGCCAAAAAATCTGCGGACCTCCATCCCGTACACAAGTCTGGGCTAAAGCTGTACGACCTCGATCTTTCTCAGGTCCATACGAAAACCGTCTCCCGTAACTACAAGACCTAGGAGTCAATACAATCAAGCCTGAAGGAACACTCCGAGAATTTAGCAAACAGCTGGTGCTCTCCCAATGTCTGCAAAACAAATACTCAAGTGCTGCTCACGTTCCTCACGACTCTTAGAAAAGACCAGAATGTGATCAATAACACAAAAATCAACTGGTCGAGGAACGGCCTGAAGAAATCTGGTTCATCACATCCACGAATGCTGCTAGGCATCGGTGAGTCCAACGACACCACCAACACACATACTGCCCGTAGCGTGCACAAAAACAGTCTTCGGAATGTCATCACTCCGAACCCGAAACCAATGATGACCTAATCCCAAACAAACTTAGAAAATGTCTCGCACTATGGAGCTGATCAAAGAAATCGTTAATGCGAGGTAAAGGATACCTATCAGCACCATAACTCGGTTCAATTGGCGATCAATCAATACACAACCTCAAACTGTCGTCCTTCTCCTAGACTAACAGAATAGAAGCTCCCCAAAGCGAAACACTTAGACGCACAAGCCCCCCTACAAGCAACTGTGTAGCTAATCCTTATTCTCCGCCGGCTCATCTGGAACAACGTCGGAAAACTCTCACACAATAGAAACCCGGTCCAACAAACCAACTGTGGCTCCGGTATCACGAATGAAAGCCAAGAATCCTCGACATCCTCTGCTCAAAAGCCAACTAGCGAAAAAGGCTGAATTCAAGCTATGAGGGGCAGCAGCACTGTCCCCCTGCATAACAAGAACTGACTCGCCGGGAAAACAAAACCTGACCGTTTCCTCGCGACAGTCCACAGACGCATAGAACGTAGAAAACCAGTCCGTGCCCAGGAGAACGTCAAATCCAACATCTCTAGAAGGATCAAAAATGATGGACGAAATTCTATCTCCTATCCGATTGGCACACGACCGAAACACGTGTCGCGCAACAAAAGAATCGCCGACAGAAGTTAACACAACAAATGGCTGATCTAGCTAACACGACACTCGGCCCAACCACGGCACAAAGTGTGTAGAACAAACGAGTGCATCAAAAGAACATACGAATTAAGAATACCTGAAAACTCTGCATTGGACGCCCGCGCGTCCCGATGAGTAGGAGCAAACTCTTTTGTCTGCCCCCTACCCGCAACTGGCTGAACTCCTCCTCTGCCAACCTGTCGCCTCTGAGTGAAACCTCCGCGACCATGACCTATCTGAACACGAGCCTGACGTGGTGCAAAGTAACAATTCCTGATGAAGTGATGAAGGCTCCTGCATCGAAAACATCCACTCCATGGCTGCTGACCCTCCTAGGGATGAGAGCTGAGCGACTGTCCTCGTCCTAAGCCTCTGCTACTCCCACGACGTGCACGAAACCTATCACGGCGACTGAACCTATGTCTCTAGGTCGATACACCTGTACGAGCCATCCTCGGTCCTTGAACTCCCAAAGTCTCGGAAAGACGCTCCTCGTCCAAAAGGGCTGCGTCCACTGGTGCTGTGTAAGTGACGAAATGTTGTGTACTGATCGTAAGGAACAACTAGGTAATAGGGGTGGAAACCTCATGTCGCTGCACTCGACTGGCCTCAACCAACGACCTCATCGTCTGGCGCAAGTCCTGCATCTCTGCCTCAAGCCTAGCGATACGATCTATCGAAAGAGGATCCATCTGCTCCTGTACAGCGAGAGTACCATCCTGGTCAATCCTTGTCCCAAACGAGTCAACTATGACCTCGGCCCTCGCTGCACCTCTCTGAGTCCTCATATTCATCGCTGGTAAAGGCTATAAATAGAAAAAGGATTCGATAAGAACACGGAAATAAAATCACAAGGATATGTATCATCAAGGAAGGAATTTCAAGCAATTAGTACTTAGGCCACTTTAGGCGGAGTACCGTGTCGTAAGTATGCCGCGGACATACACACACTACGTTACTTTGTTTAAAGTACCTACTCCATCATACCAAGGTCATCCTACACTCCGAAAGGTAAAACCTAGCGCTCTGATACCAACTTTGTCACGACCCGAAATTGGCACGTGACGGCCCTTAAACTATGCAACGTCTGCAGACGTAACGCAATTTAAGTAAGCCGAAAAACCAGCAATCTAAACCATCAAAAGTAGTAAGTGAAAATAACAATTTTAAAACTTTTGAAATCTCAAACCAAATTCTTTAAAGTCCAACTTTATTTCCTTTAAAATTTTGGCAGCACCTCCTTTGTAAAAACCAGCCCCAAAAGGGGTACAACAAAGCTAATAAGTAAAACATCACCAAACGGGAGCAAAAACACGCCCAAAGGAGGAAAACAAGCAACACAACAGATATACGACACCGTAGCGAAGAAATAAAAGACGATATAAATAAAATTGCATAAAAGAACTCCAAGTCACAAAATAATATACAATATCGTCCTCACATCAAGTCTCTAAGTCATACATGAAAGTGGTAGATGGAGAGTACAAGGTGCAACGAATATACAATGAGCAACATCGGATAACCGCAAAACCCACCTATAGCAAAACTGTACACAGTCAGCCGTAGTGGTATCCACTGCAAAAGATGATATGATAGATGAAAACCCTGCCTCAACTACTCTAAGGGACAACCTGCAAAACACTGTGGCACAACGGGGGTGAGTTGCCAACTCGTGAATAGTAAATAACATATGAAGGTAATCGCAAGTATGCACGTACAGCGCGAATCTAGCATATGCAACCGGATAGCAATAAATGGCAATATGTATGCAACAGTCATGAAAGGTACTCTATCAGGTACTACTAATACATGAAGCAATAAATGGCAATATGTATATGCAGCAGTCATGAAAGGTACCCTATCAGGTACTACTAATACATGAAGCAATGCATAAAAATAAATGCAGAGTATGGATAAAACATGTCATCCTCACGGAATCCTGACCTCATGGCAGGACCAAAGTCCATCAAGGCAATCAAAATCCTAAATTTCCTCAAAACAGCCGCCAAATTGGCTCTCATATCCTGTAAGTCTCATATATCCTGAGTGTCCAATATCAAGTAAATCTCATATATCCTGAGTGTCCAATATCAAGTAAATCTCATATATCCTGTATCTAATATCAAGTAAATCTCATATATCTTGTATCCAATATCGAGCAAGTCTCATGAAATGAATAAGTATATTTGCATGAATCATTAAGATGATGTATATAAATTAGATATGTATACATATATATTAGCGTCCCATTCCACTAATATATATATATATATATATGCATATATAACATCGTCCCATTCCACTATTATATATACTTAGGAGTAAAAATATCATGAAAACAACCGTCTATCATCTGTTAGTGTATATGCCCTAGGGGCCATTATTGTATCATACTAGCTTGTATATTACTTAATGGAAGCTTGGGATATTCACAGTTATATAACAGTCTTGCTAAACATGGTAGTATGCTACTTGGTTTTATCTATCTTAATATGTGAGTATATGTATTGATAGAGCTCTTAGGATCTTGCTTGACTACCAGCGTTGTGATGGCAGTCACACTAGTGGAGGCTGGGTAGTTTACAAGCACGTCCTTTTTCAGGTCCCTAGTCGTAGGATTATCGAGATAGGGCATCGATACTCCGGAGTAGACTAGTGTGCACGCTTTTTATCCTAATTGGGGAGATGGTCTGTCCTACAGCCGTCAGTACGTCGTACTGGAGATAGTATACAGGTGCTCGTTGGGTTACGGGTACACCGGACAGGACTCGCGGGGAACTGTTAGTTGGTATTATACCTGTCGTCAGTTAACAGTTCCCAGGTGACATGAGTACAGCATAGTCCGCAGACATGACACTGCTACTTCGCCTCGAGTGTGTCCTACTGTTCCTAGATTGCTACCCTACCACGGCTCAAAGAAGTCGTGCAAACAGGTAGCAGTTGGGTGCAATCCCGAGCACTTGGAGGCAGTAGCGGTTAGACAAGATTCGTCTCTCCCGGTATTGGGAGTTGATATCGCGCTGTGTCAGAGAGCCATTACGCAAAGTCCGTGGATAGGGAAAGCGAGATTTACTGGTAGATTCCAATTGTTTCTCAGGGTGTAATGGGCTACGCTCCGACATGACTTATACTGCTATTAGGGGATTGACGCTTGCCGCCCCCTAGGCCCGATATACGATAGTCTTAGACGAACAGACCAGACTGTACGGAGATTGTCACATCAGGCTCAGTAGGAGTTCGGATGGGTTTCCTCATCGGCCTTCTTATCGACATCCACCTGGGGACCGTTACGTACAGCTAGTGCCACTTGCGGTCTGTTGTTAAACCCACCGCCAGCGTAGTAGTCGAGTCTTTAGAGTCCCACGCAGAGAGTTTCCCTGCTCCAGGCAAAACGATATAGAGGTCATATGGTTTTACGACAAGGGTTCGGACGCATACGTGTGTTTACGCACGTACGACATTCGGACAGTTTTTACTAGCCGTCTTTGGTTTATGCCAGATTCTAGTATCGGGTTAATGGATTTATACAGTCTAATGTTTTTCCGTGTTTTCACGGATAGGAAGGGCGTTCTCATAATTTCGCGAGAAGCTTCTAGAAGGATGGTGACTTGAGGGTTTAGGTGGCATTTGCATTTATTGTGTTAATGACTCATTTGTGTGATTCATCCATGGAGTTAATGCGTCATTTATTGATCTAATGACTCATGAGATGAATCACTCTTATGAATAAATGAAGCATGGTTGTTTAATGATTTAATTTTTTTATTTCATAAAAGATTATGCTTCATATATTCAAATGAGTTCATTATCTCTTCTCATTCTCTTGCTCACCTTCTCTCTCCTCAAGCTCTCTCTCTTCAAACCCTAATCCTCCCTTTCAAGTGTTGAGACCAAGGATTAGAATAGACTAATTAATCCATAACCCTTCTCTATATCATCTAGGTACTTTGATTAGCAACTAAAGAAACCTAGTTACCTCAAGTTTAGAGGTGAAGCTTGGAGTAAAGCTCTCGGGTGGATCATCTAATACATAGAGAAGGCCGGAGAGGAGGTGGAGAATGAAAAGAAGAAGGACACGGTTCATTAGGTATAATCACTTCTCATAGTAGTTAACAACTTCTTTGTTTCTTGTTAGTTATAGTTTAGCAAAGATTCTCGGTTAGTCGATGTTTACGCAAAGAACAAGATCGTTTTTCATTTTTCCGCCTCCCCGCAAGTCGTGGGGTGTTG
This sequence comes from Agapanthus africanus, assembly GCA_030015575.1. Classification (NCBI taxonomy): domain Eukaryota; kingdom Viridiplantae; phylum Streptophyta; class Magnoliopsida; order Asparagales; family Amaryllidaceae; genus Agapanthus; species Agapanthus africanus. The sequence goes on from CM057346.1 coordinate 365,392,175, forward strand.
TACATCGACTTACAGCATCGACACATAAATACTGATCTATCAGATGCTGTCACCACAACTGGCCCTGATAGGTACGTGTCACGAACCACATTTAGGCACGTGACCGGCCCTTAAACTACGTAACGTCTACAGGCGTGCGTAATTTAAGTTAGCCGAAACCCAGAAATCTAAACCACCCAAAAATGGATAAGTGGAGAAAAACATAGTTTAAAACATTCGGAAAATCTCAAGTAAAATCTTTAACTTTAGTTTTCTTTCTTGAAAATTTCGACAGCACCTCCTTTGTAAAAACTAGCCCCGAAAATGGGTACAGCATAGATAATATATAAAGCATCCCAAACGGGAGCAAATCATGTCAAACGGTGGAGACAACCACCACAAGCATATATACGACGCCGAAGCAAAGAAATATAAAAGAAAATTGCATAAAGAAGTAAAACTTTTCAACAAGACCGGTTACCACGAGCACGGCACCCAAAGTCACCAAAATAATAGTACAACACCGAATCCTCACAACTTGTCTCTAAGTCAAACACAAGAAGTGGTAGATGGAGAATACTAGATCTAACAAAAAGATATACAATGTACAAACGGATAACCGCAAACCCACCTAAAAGCAAAGGCCTCACAGCCAACCGTAGCGGTATCCACAAAAGTAGAGATGATAAGATGCCCTGCCGCGACTACTCAGATGGTAAGTCCTGCAAAACACTGTGGCACAATGGGGGTGAGTTGCTGTAAGTCCACGTTGCCCACCCCGGTGCTTACGGGGAGGCGGAAACGTTATGAAAAATTCAATTTTTACAACACTAGGCAACATGCACTATACTAAAGGAGGATCTTTGCTAAACATAAATTAACTACCAAGCTAAAAGAGTTAGCTACTCGGTTAAGGGGTTATACCTAAGTCTTGAAGTCCATCTCTTCTTGCTTCTTGGAGTGGAAAGAACGGGTTCTCCTCGTCGCCTTCTCTTACCGAAGAAAGATCCACCCGAGGGCCTCTACCTTTGGCTCCAACCTCAAACTAGAAGTAACTAAGGTGCTTGGTGTACTAAACCTAGAACCTTAGACAGAGTAGAGAGTAATTTAGAATGTTTTATCTCAAGCTTAATGGTTCTCAACTCATGAGAGGGAGAGCTTTGAGAGAGAGGAAGAGGAGGAAAGAGAATGAGAATGATAGAATGAGAAGATAAAGTCAACCTTCTCACATATATGTGAATTATGATAAATAAATAATTAGCTAAAGATAATTGTGATGGTTAATCTTGAAATGACCATTATCATTTCACATTAATTACTTTTGCAAGAATCATAGAGCATCTTTCATATGAAATGATGATGGTCAAATTGTCAACATAGGTCAACATGTCAACCATAGTCAAATGGTCAACAACCCTAAACCATAACACAATTATAATTAACTAATATTAATAATCATATTTCACACATAAACATCAGGGTTAAGAAAATGACAATGGTCATCAACCCTTATGAAAGTCCTCTGCCTCTGCCTCAGTCAACCATGCATACACACCCGTATCCGTGTTCCAAGGAACACGAATAAAAATAGATAAAACCAATCCCAAAACATATACTACGATATGGCTTAAAGCAAAGCCCGCTAGTATTAGCTGTCCAGACACCAAACATGCACAAGTGAGCGGATGTGAACGAACCCTATCGCAAAACCATGCGACCTCTACTCGTTTTGCCTAAAGGCGAATAACCCTCTGTGTGGGACTCTAAAGACTCGACACTATGCTGGAAGTGGGTTTAACCACAGACCACAAGAGGCACTAGCTCTACGTAACGGTCCCCAGGTAGATGCCGATAAGAAGACTGACGAGGTAAACCCATCTGAACTCCTGCTGAACCTGAATGTGACAGTCTCCGTACAGTTCGGTCTGTTCGTCTAAGAGTATCGCATGGCGGGCCTAGGGGCGGTAAACGTCAGTCCCCTAATAGCGGTACAAGTCGTGTCGGAGTGTAGCCTAGAACACCCTGAGATAACACTGGAAACCTACCAGTCTATCTCGCTTGCCCGGGCCAGGGACTTTGTGTAATGGCTCTCCTGGACACAGCGCGATATCAACCCCCAATACCGGGAGAGACGAATCCTGTCTAACCGTTACTGCCTCCAAGTGCTTCGGGACTGCACCCAAAAGCTACCTGTTTGCACGACTCCTTTGAGCCGTGGTAGGGTAGTAATCAAAGAACAGTGGGAACACACTCGAGGCGAAGTTACAGTGTCAAATCAACGGACTAATCTATACTCATGTCACCTGGGAACTGATAACTGACGATAGGTATAAAACCAACCAACAGTTCCCGACGAGTCCTGTCCAGTGTACTCGTAACCTAACGAGCACCCGCATACTATCTCAGGTACGACGTACTGACGGCTGTGGGACAGACCGTCTACCAAGCTGGGATGAGAAGCGCATACGCTAGTCTACTCCGGAGTATCGATGCCCTGTCTCGATAGTCCTACGACTAGGGACCTGCATAAGGATGTGCTTGTGGATTACCTAGCCCCCATGAGTGTGACTGCCATCACAACGCTGGTAATCAAGCAAAGATCCTAAGGGCTCTACTAATGTGTAAAGGCGATATGCTATAAGCAATGCATGCACACATTAAAGCAGAAACAAACCAAGTAGCATATTACTATTTTGAGCAAGTATGTCAATACAAGGTGAATATCCCAAGCTTCCATTAAGTAATATACAAACTAGTATGATACAGTAATGGCCTCTAGGGCATATACACTAACAATCTCCCACTTGCACTAAGGCTATGTACTGGCGTATCGAAGACCTATCATCTCGATCAGCCGCTCGAACTAAGTCTGGGGTAAGGCTTTCGTGAATTGATCAACAGTATTATCTTCCGTAGCAACTCTCCGAACCTCGATCTCCTGGCGACCCACGATCTCCCTGATCAGGTGATACCGCCTCAAGATGTTTCTGGACTTCTGATGGGACCTGGGTTCCTTCGCTAAAGCTATAGCCCCGTTGTTGTCGCAATACAGAGGTATTGGATCAACAATGGACGGAACCACCTGAAGTTCTGTCAAGAACTTCTTTATCCAGACGTCTTCTTTTGCAGCATCTGCAGCAGTGATATATTCCGCTTCCATCGTTGAGTCAGCAACGGTTTCCTGTTTAGAACTCTTCCAACACACCGCCGCTCCATAGAGGGTAAATACATAACCCGACAAGGACATAGAATCATCCTCGTCACTCTGGATGCTGGAGTCAGCAAAGGCCTCGATCTGGAGGTCTTTTCCACCATACACCAAGAACATCTCTTTAGTCCTTCTCAGGTACTTGAGAATGTTCTTTACCGCTATCCAGTGTTTCTCCCCAGGGTTTGACTAATACCGGCTTACCACACTCAGTGCATAAGCTGCATCCGGTCTGGTACACAACATCGCATGCATTATAGAGCCTACCGCAGAAGAGTAGGGTATAATAGACATGCGATCCCTTTCCAAATCAGTCTTGGGAGACATCCCTTTGGAGAGGGTGATCCCGTGATAAGCCGGTAGATTACCGCGCTTGGAATCTTCCATACTGAATCTTTTCAGTATGGTGTCGATGTACTTGGACTGTGAAAGTCCTAATATCCTCTTGGATCTGTCATGATAGATCCGGATCCCCACAATATAAGAGGCATCACCCAGGTCTTTCATGGAGAACCTGTGTGACAAGAACCCTTTGACAGATTGTAGCATAGGAATGTCATTTCCTATCAAAAGAATGTCATCCACGTATAAAACGAGGAATACTTCAGTTCTTGCTACAAATCTACTATAGATGCATGGTTCATCTGGATTTTTGATAAAGCCAAATTCTTTGACCGTCTCATCAAAACAGATGTTCCAACTCTGCGATGCCTGCTTTAGCCCATTGATGGACTTAAGCAACTTGCACACCTTTCCGCTGCTCCCACTCTGAATGAAACTGTAACGTTTTAAAAATAATTAAATAAATAATTAAATGAATAAAAGTGTTTAAGCGAATTTTATGATTTTCGGTAAAGCAAAATGTATTTTTCGTAAAATCAAACCGCAATTGTTTTTCATTATAAATTCAAAAATACCTATTTAATTATATAATTACTAGTAAATAGTGTTTATTTAGACACTTATAAATTTTTAGTTTAATAAAATATTTTTCCTAAATTAATTATTTTAAATATTAACATAAGCTTTATTTTTACACTAAATTAGTGTAAATTACAAATTTGAATGGTTTTAATTTGTAAAAATGAACCATGGCATATTAAAATTTAGTGTGTATCATGCAAAAATTATTTGCAAATTTTTCCTAATTTCTAGAGCTTTCTTGAGTTGCTATAGTAAATAAATAAATAATTAATTAATTAAACCATGAAAAGACTTTATGTGATGTTTTCTCCTCTTGAAAGTTCTACACACTTTCACACTCACTTCTTTCCCTCCCTCACCTCACCAAGGCCGGCCACAAACCTCCCATGGCTGCCCCCCCCCCCCATTTTCCACCTCATTTTGTTCAAAATTCATCAAAAATACTTCAAAAATTCAATTAAAATTCCACAAAATCCTAATTTCTTCATACCCTTTATTCTCTACCCTTCTTTATATGGATTTTGGAGTGGGAAAGCATGTATTTTGGAGGCTCATTTCTTGTTGGGATTTCATATTTTGGGAGGTATAATTTCTCTCTTTTGATTTATTGTTATTAGATGATCATTTAAGCTTAATTAGATTTAATGAATTAATTCTATGTTTTTTTTTAAAAATGCAAGTTAGGGTTGTAAATTCAAGTTAGGGTTTTTAATAATTAATTAGGGTTATAATAGTTAGTTTAACACTTTTAGAATTGGAAAATATGGCATGGTTGTTAAATTGTAAAATTTTCATTTAAAATTGTTTTAAATAAGGAAATTAGCTAACTAGATTTTTCTAAAATGTTTTTGTGGGTAATATAAAATTCCAATTTAAGTTGCTATCATTAGATTGTAGTTTTAATGAGGATATTAGCACATTAATTGAATGAAAAACTTAGTTTGATCACTAGATTACTTTGATAATTAGAAAAATAGTAATAAAATGCTATTATTTTGTAAACTAGATTTTAGGAATTTCTAAATAAATGTGATTAAAAATATAATTTATGGTTTCATTGAATCATTATCATTATGAATTGTGGTTTAATACATTAATTCATGCAAATCATGTTTTGTGGTGGAATTGTGGTGCTTTGCTTGAAAAATGTTCAAAATTGTTATGTGTTGCAAACTAGAAATTTCAAATTAATATAAATTTGTGTAATAAAAATATAGTAAAGGTTTGTATAGTCTAGTTATGCTATATAATGAGTTTTATAACTATTGGTTTCATTTAAATGTCAAGTTTTGATGAAAAACGGTAAATTGGCAATTTCGGTTTTTACGAAATTGGACGGTTTGATGGATTTTAGGGTTTCGATGGATTTAATCGTGTTTTATGGTATAAGTAATGTGTTTTAAAACTACGAGTTATCTGTTGATGTTTATCTCGATCCATCGGAGTTTGTACGCCGATATCGAGCGATATTTGGTTCTTTTGCGTGGACGGGACATAGGTTTTAACCTATGCTTGTTCTTTGTATCGTTTGACTTTTGTATGTGATTCGGTTTACGATGCTATTTAAATGTTTGCGTCTAGGTACCCCTCACGTGGACTGCGGGCGATGAAGAGGAGGATGGCGACACTGTCTTCGGCAGACATGGACCAGGTGAGTAGATGTATATCTACGGGGGGAAGTCGGGTGGATGGCGTTTATGTTAGTTATATGTATGCCCTAGAGGCCATTACTGTACATTGGATGTATATTGTAGTGGATGCTGGGACATATATAGGGAGGACTTTCTTGCTCGACATGATAGTATGCTATCTGGTTGAACTTTACCTTAACGTGTACACTGATTGTCTCTCTGTTACATGTTGGTAAAGCCCTTAGGATCTGTACTTGACTACCTGGACTATGATGCGGATCATACTAGTGGGGACATGGTAGTCCATAAGTACATCCTTCAAAGTCCCTAGTCGAGGGTGTATCGAGACGAGGCATCGATATACCAGAGTAGACTAGCGTGTACCTTCTCGACCTATACAGATGGGCGATGGATGATCCCATATCCATCGGTGTTTGACATCAGAGATGATATACGGGTGCTCAGTAGAGACTGGGTACACTGGACGGACTCGCCGAGAACTCCCAGATGGTATTATACCTCACGTCAGATGGCAGTTCTCTGGTGACACTGGTACAGAGTAGTCTGTTGACCCGAGATCGTCATAGAGTCTTGTGTGGTTCCCACTGTGCTTTGATTTCCACCTTACCACGTCCAAGAGGGCATGCAAAACGGTGGTTTTTTGGGTACAGTCCCGAGTCACATGGAGGCAATGAGCGATAGGAGGGGATTCGTCTCTCCCGGTATAGGGGGTTGATGTTGCGCTGTGTTCGATTGGCTATAACAGGAAATCCCTGGCCAGGGTTGCTGAGATTTACTGGTAAGTGTTACCAGTAGTTTCTCGAATTGTTATAGACCACATATCGACACGACTTATCGAGCTATTGGGGTCTGACGTTTACCACCCCTAGGCGAGATATGCGACATATCAGACGAACAGACCAGACTGTACGGTAGTGTTACTGGTTGGATTCACTGGAGTGTGAGCTGGCTTGCTCGTCGATCTTCTGATCGCTCAATACCCGGGTGGCCGTTACGTTTAGCAGACCGCTTGCGGCTTGTGGGTGCTTGATATGATCATCATCTGCTGCCGGCGTATTGACGAGTCTTTAGAGTCCTACACAGAGGTTTCCTGGCTCAAGCGAAACGAAATAGGAGCGCATATGAGATATGTGCAGGACCGAGAATAATGCGTGTATGTGATACCGTATTCCATTCTCGCGATGAATGTATCGATTAGGTTATATGCGATATACCCTAGTTATCGAATCAAGGATTGATTCGATAAACCGATAAATTGGATTCTAGTCGGTTATATGTGATATGACCGGATCGTTAAATCAAGTGTTGATTTAATGATTTAATGTATAATTATATATTTGATATATTACTTTGCATTAACTAGTATCGGTTCACTTTAAATGGATATTCTCACTCGGGTGTGCGCATTGCATATGCGATATGATTTTGTGCACATGATTGTATCATGTTTGATGATACATGCTTTTTAGTTAAGTGTAAAGTATTAAACTATGGTTAAGTGGATGATTAGGGTTTTTACTTATTCATTTATTTGTTTATTTATTCATTTTTGGCAAATGGAAAATGGTGGCTAATTTGGATATATGTTGAAGCTTCATGAAGCTTTGACTTAGTCACCATTTTTGTCTTCATACCTAACCTAACCATTCACTTAACTTGAGTTTAGTCTCTACACTTAACCATGGTTGATTATGATAAGTATTATTTTATTTTCTATTTTCTAAAAAAACTTATCATAACTTTATCTTCTTCTTCTTCTTCATCTTCAAAGAAGAAACCTTCACTTCATCAATGGTGGATTGATGAAATGAGTGAGAAATCCAATTCTAAAGTCTACCCACTTCCTATTTCTTCATCCTCTACCTCTTGCCAAGTAGTAGAGTGTGTTTCCTTCACAAGTTTTTATGGCTTGGTGAAGGTGGAGCTTGATCTAGTGATGCTTCGACGTAGATCATCTTCGGCACGTTGTCGACGACCTAGCCCGGTCTTTTCTCCGATGAAACCACCGTGAGAGTCATGGATCGATTTGGACAGCGGAGAGGACTTCATTGCGGAGCCGTGGAGGTGGAGCACCGGATCTACAAAGGTTGTATTTCCGTATTCTTATAGTTAAGTGTTATCTAGTTTACTTTTCGCCTAGAAATCTAGCCAACGATCCGTAGTTTAGGGTTTCTCGGCACCGTAAAATTTTAAATTGGCATGGTTGATGCCTTGTGAGACCTCATTAGGGTGCCTAGGAACCCTACAGTGGTATCAGAGCCTAGCTAGAGCCTTAGGCGAAGTCTAGACGGAGTTTGAAGTCCGAACGAAACCGAAACCCCAAAATTTCCACGCTCTCTGGACTTTTTCTGAAAACGCGGATTTTTCCAAATTAAAAATTGCTAAAAAATTCAGCAGGGAAATATATGAGTTACGGCGCAAAATTGGACCCATGATTCATCCAAAACGGCGCGGAACCGCGGCAGAAGCCCAGCTTTTGCGGCGGTTCCGCGGCTAGGTGATGACGTCACCTTTCCATTGTTGCACAGTAATTCCTATTTTAATATGCTGGGTTTTCTGGGAATTTTTAATATTTATTCAAGAGTTGAATTTTCTGGGGTTGTTTTGGGGATTCGGTGTTTCGATCGGAGTATCAAATTTTGTCTATGTGGCTTTCCGGATAAATATTAGAATATGTTAAAAAGTTCGACCGGATATAAATACCCAATTTTTCCCCTGTCGGGAAATTTCCAAGTGTTGGATTTTTCCGTAGTTTGACGACGTTCTAAGTAGTGCAAGTAACGCGATGGACCCTCTAGAAGACAACAAACCTTAACTCGATTATGTGACCGTCTTGAACTGCCCTTTGAACCTTCGAGTTTGGGGCAGTACGGCGTGCCACATGTGAGGCGTTGGCTTGACCCTTCTACGGCTGGACCGTTGGTACTGAGGCACGAACTGAATGTTGTTAGACTTATTTCATGTGCTGAGCTGTATCGGGAAAACTTGGGTGTTCGATTGTTCGATCGGAAAGTTTAACATTTTCTATTTATCCGGAATGTGATACAATAATTGGAATTCACAAGTCGTTATGAGATAACTAAATGAATGCTATAAACATAGCAGTTTAGTCTCACTTGATCGGTTGCCACGGAATTTTGATGTGATCAAAAGTCCGTTGCAATCACGTAGCGTACGCGGATACTCGCCGGGTAAACTTAATAGACAGCTTCACTCCATAGCCCCGACCAAGTGACTGTAGGAGAACCCCGTCGCCGAAAGCATCCGTTCGGGTGCTCGCGGCAGCGGTGTTCCGCCTTGGTGCACTTCGTCGACGGTATCGGGGGTGCGGACGTCTACTGAAGTTTACGACGAGCATTCGATCAGGATGTCGGGAATCTTGTTGAATTGCCCGACTTGATATTGAAAAGTGTTTTCAATAATGAGACTAAAATGCGGGGTTTATAATTGTTAGGCATGCGATGTCTAAAGAATTCATTTGGTCAGGCATGCGATGTCTGAGGTGGTTGCGGATTCCAACTGTTGTAGTTTTACACTTTCTTTTCTGTGACCGTAAGTGTAATATGTGATATCGCCGGTTTCGTTTCTATATGTCAACGACAATTGGGTTGGACATATTTACTTACGTTGATGACATGTGATGTTATGTGTTGCTGGATATGTTATATTGGATCGTCGTGTTTGAATAGCCGGGGGTTTTTATGTGAGATGAGTGTTTTTTATTTTCATTCATGTAAAAACTTGTATGTAATATTCTTTTATTGGGGCACTTCCAGGTTGCGGATGATGTCACCTTTTGTATATTATTTACTTTTCCGCACTAGGATAGACCCAAGGAAGGGAGCACAAGTAACCGGGTCCTGGAGTCCAGAGGGAGACCAACTCGAGGAGTCGAGTCCGGGTCTCCTAACTCCAAAATTGGTAGGGTTGCTTGCCGCTCTCGTAGGGGTCTAGGGGTGTGGGTTTGGCTATTCATCGCGACCGTGGAATCCGTGTTTTATACTGGCTCGTATTGAAAACACGGACATCCTAGTATATCCAATATTTCATATGTTTCTTCTGCTGCGATATCTGTGATGTGATCATGTGATGTTCTGTGATAGATACAGTATATAGTATATATGATATATTATATAGACGTTACTTATGTTTTACACCCGCGCTAGCCCTGCCCTGCTCTGCCGTTAGTTACCTAACCTAACGGTGCACGAGGGGACATCGAGGCGAATGCGGATGGCATAAGTGTACGTCGTATTTATCTGTGATGATTAGGTACTTAAATGATGGGACTTCATTAATGAGATTAATGAAATAAAAGAAACCTAAAGATGTTGTAGAATCGAATTTCAAAATAAAACAGGTAGCTACAGTTCTTGCTTTGCACAGCGGTATATGTGATATATCCTGAACCTTATTCGATGAGGAAAGGACCGAGATCCCTTCACCGGGAGTGACTCCTTTAGCAATAACCGGCAGATGCTACACATTCGGTTTGTCTTTTGATTGCTTTTAAAAGTTTTTGCTTTGCACAGTGATATATATGATATATCCCGCACCTCATTTGACGAGGAAAGGACCGACGATCCCTTCACCGGGAGTGACTCCTTTAGCAAAACTAGAAAAGCCTCAAAAACACTCCATTTTAAAATCATTTGATTCTACAACGATATCAAATTCATTACGCAATAGGTTTTCAGAAAAACCTGTCGTAGCCCTCCTTCATTTCAGATAAGTGCTAGTTAGTATTCGTGCTACGTTTGTTGGCCTGTGTCAAGGCGTAGTGTGCGGTAGCTAACTAGTATTTATCTGCTTATGCATATGATGCAGATTGGATTAGGATAGTCGTGCGACTTTGTTGGCCTGCGTCAAGGGTCGTGCGGGTGGGTTTAATTCAATCAGGAAATGACGGGTTGAACTTGACTAGCGCACTATGGTTTGTTGGCCTGCGTCAAGGTCATAGGACGCTAGGGGCAAAATTTTATAGGGAATTTCAAGTGTTGAAATTTGCAATGAGATTGCATACCTTCTATGAGATAGTTGGATCCCGATACCCGCTGCGAGTAAGAGTTACTCCTGGGAGAGTTTTACACATTACAATTAGCCGATCAAGTAGGTGTCTAGAAAAGTGTTAGCGAGGTTACGCCTCTGGGAAAACGAGGTTTACATTAATTAAGTTCGTGCGAAAGCACGGGGTACCTCCCTCAAAGTACCGACACTGGCCTGGCTGAAAGATTGGCGAACTTGTAGTGTGTAATTAATCCCGGCTAGTCTTTCCTTTTAGGGTTTGAAGGAAGATTTGATAAAAAGCAGTGGGAGCCATCCTGATTAGATAAAATAATTACCAATCTATTCTTGACAGAGCGCACGCTGAGTGTTTTCTTCTCTCTCTCTCCAGGTAGCGACCATATCACGCCTTAATCAAGATAATAATACGGATTATTGACCGAACCCGCTTGTTATACTGAGCTGGGGAACGTTGGTCCCGCTCCAACTTATAATTGTTATAAGACAGAGCAGGAAATTGGGGAATACCAGATTTCCTGTGCCGCCCAAACGAAGAGAGTGCATGCTGATGCATCATCTTCGGGTGTGTTCATTATGTAGAACTGTTTCTCTGTATCCTCTACGTCCTGGGTATGTGATACCAGATCAGGATCTCAGATATGTAATATGTTACATAGGGCTACAGAAAGGTAGAGAACTGAGAACGGGTGATAAGTTTCATGAGGCAGAAAACGGGGCAAGTGTTGCAGCCAAGTCTGTTGGTCACTGTCACCCTGTATTACCAATACATTGATTCTGAACGAATGTTATTAGATACCGAACCTGATATACAAAATCATATCAGTCTCTTTATTAGTAAAGAAAGGAAATAATTTTTTATTGTTGGATAATGTTTTGAACATTTCCTATATCAAAAGTTGATCGGTTCAGGCACGTTATCTAAAAGTATTGATGTTCTAAATCAAACTACAGTTCTTTAGTATACGGAACACACACAAGAGGAAGAGTTCAGAAATGAACGAATCCTACTTGAGGCATTGTAGACTAGGTCATATCAATGCGACCCGACTAGCTGAAGTTACATGTAGATGCATATTTAAATCAGTTTGAATTTACATCTTGTGAAACTTGCCAGTCCTGTCACAGAGATAAGATGACCATAGCTCCGTTTACTGGAAACAGAGAAAGAGTTAGTAAACTCTTGGGATGATACATGTTGATGTTTGTAAGGTCCCCTGTCTACACATGCCAAGACCGGTTCTTTGTACTTCATTACATTCTCTGATGATCTTTCGAGATTCAGACCTATGTTCCTGTTGAAACACAAGTCCGAACCTTTTGAGATATTCACGGAATATGATTTAGAAGTAGAGAACCAAATTACGGGTAAAATTATTATGTCCTTTGATATGATCAAGGAGGAGAATACTTGAGCACGAAAATCCTGGATTACTCTAAAGGAGAATGAGATTCTCTCTCAGCATTACTCCTCCGTATACACCCCAGTACGTCGGTGTATCGGGGTGGAGCAGATGCACCATATATGATGTGGTGTGCTCTATGATGAGTACTACTGAGTTACCTATTTCCTTTTGGGGAGTTATGCGCTTGAGAAGCTGCATACCTATTGAACAGGGTTCAAATCAAATCAGTTGCTTACCACTTCATATCTGATATGGAATGGGAAGAGCCCATGTCTTAAGCTAGTTAAGATTTGGGGTTGTCCGGCCTATGTCTAAAAGCAAAATCCGGACAAACTCGAGGCAAGGTCAGTTATGTAGAACTGGAAATGTTCCAGCCATACAAACTGCAACTGATGATTTGATAGAACCAAAGGATTCAGTAAATTCCAACGAACCTCAGCCTCTCCGCCGATCTAGTAGGGTTCCTCACCCACCTGAGAGATAATTCGGTTTCTCTATGACAGTGGGAGCGAGGATTGCATCATGAGATGATGACCCAACTAGTTTCGAGCTGGCCATCAGGAGTAAGACTCTGTAAGAATGGCTGGATGCTTATTGATCTGAGATGGAATCCATATACACCAACAAAGTATGGACTTTGGTTGCTATATCTGAAGGGTTAAATCACCATCAGGATCAAGTATATCTTGAGAAGATTACTTGGTGTACATGGAAGAGTTGAGACTTTCAAAGCTAGACTTGTTAAAGGTCTACATCATTGACCAGGTATGGATGATGATGAAACCTTTTCTAAGTAGCTATGCTTAAGTCCATCCAGATCCTACTTGCCACGGCTACATACCATGACTACGATATCTGGTGGTTGGGTGTCATGACAGCTTTTCTAAATGATGTTTTAGAAGAGTGCGTCTATAAGTACACAGCCAGAGGGCTTCGTAGACAGTGGGAGCAGCGGAAACGTGTGCAAGATGCTTTATAGGATAAAGCAGGCATCGCGGAGTTGGAACATCTGTTTTGATGGATTAGTCAAAGAAGTTGACATCATCAAAATGGTAGATGAACCTTGTATATACAAAAAGGTAGTAGGGAGTATGGTGGTGATCCTCGTAGAGTACGTGGATGACATACTCTTGATAGGGAAAGAGTTTCCTATGCTACGCTCGGTCAATCTCCGCTTATCACAATGATTCTCCACATAAGATCAAAATGATACCTCCTAAATCCTGGGTCTTTGGATCTATGAGATAGATCTAATTGGATGTTAGTATTCTCACTAGTTATAGTGAGATGGTATCAACCGATCCTGGGGAGAATCACTGGAAGTGTTCCAGGGTGATAAAGACGACTGAATGTCAGTCACAGGCATTGTCTTTACCCTAAGCAAAGGGACGGTATGTTGGAAGAGTTCCAAGCTAGATACCGTGACATACTAGACGATAAAGGCAGGATACATCGCTACTTAAGATGCTACCAAAGAGGCTGTTTGGGTGTATATTGGTTCATGAGATGAACTACGTTCCTACCATTGTGAGACAATAGAGTTGTGGCTTATGCCAAGGAACGAAGGTCCCATCAGTGATCCAGACATATTCTAAGGCAGTATCACCTGATCATGGAGATGGTTGATCTCCAGGGTGATCGAGGTTTGGAGAGTAGACTCAGAGGACAACACAGCGGATCCACTCACAAAGGCCTGTTCCCAGAGAGAGACTTTTATGGGATGGTTGAGTATGAGATACTACAACCACTGCTATAGATGGCCCTAGTGCAAGTGGGAGATTGTTAGTTATATGTATGCCCTAGAGGCCATTACTGTACATTGGATGTATATTGTAGTAGATGCTGGGACATATATAGGGAGGACTTTCTTGCTCGACATGATAGTATGCTATCTGGTTGAACTTTACCTTAACGTGTACACTGATTGTCTCTCTGTTACATGTTGGTAAAGCCCTTAGGATCTGTACTTGACTACCTGGACTATGATGCGGATCATACTAGTGGGGACATGGTAGTCCATAAGTACATCCTTCAAAGTCCCTAGTCGAGGGTGTATCGAGACGGGGCATCGATATACCAGAGTAGACTAGCGTGTACCTTCTCGACCCATACAGATGGGCGATGGATGATCCAATATCCATCGGTGTTTGACATCAGAGATGATATACGGGTGCTCAGTAGAGACTGGGTACACTGGACGGACTCGCCGAGAACTCCCAGATGGTATTATACCTCACGTCAGATGGCAGTTCTCTGGTGACACTGGTACAGAGTAGTCTGTTGACCCGAGATCGTCATAGAGTCTTGTGTGGTTCCCACTGTGCTTTGATTTCCACCTTACCACGTCCAAGAGGGCGTGCAAAACGGTGGTTTTTGGGTACAGTCCCGAGTCACATGGAGGCAATGAGCGATAGGAGGGGATTCGTCTCTCCCGGTATAGGGGGTTGATGTTGCGCTGTGTTCGATTGGCTATAACAGGAAATCCCTGGCCAGGGTTGCTGAGATTTACTGGTAAGTGTAACCAGTAGTTTCTCGAATTGTTATAGACCTCATATCGACACGACTTATCGAGCTATTGGGGTCTGACGTTTACCACCCCTAGGCGAGATATGCGACATATCAGACGAACAGACCGGACTGTACGGTAGTGTTACTGGTTGGATTCACTGGAGTGTGAGCGGGCTTGCTCGTCGATCTTCTGATCGCTCAATACCCGGGTGGCCGTTACGTTTAGCAGACCGCTTGCGGCTTGTGGGTGCTTGATATGATCATCATCTGCTGCCGGCGTATTGACGAGTCTTTAGAGTCCTACACAGAGGTTTCCTGGATCAAGCGAAACGAAATAGGAGCGCATATGAGATATGTGCGGGACCGAGAATAATGCGTGTATGTGATACCGTATTCCATTCTCGTGATGAATGTATCGATTAGGTTATATGCGATATACCCTAGTTATCGAATCAAGGATTGATTCGATAAACCGATACATTGGATTCTAGTCGGTTATATGTGATATGACCGGATCGTTAAATCAAGTGTTGATTTAATGATTTAATGTATAATTATATATTTGATATATTACTTTGCATTAACTAGTAGCGGTTCACTTTAAATGGATATTCTCATTCGGGTGTGCGCATTGCATATGCGATATGATTTTGTGCACATGATTGTATCATGTTTGATGATACATGCTTTTTGGTTAAGTGTATAGTATTAAACTATGGTTAAGTGGATGATTAGGATTTTTACTTATTCATTTATTTGTTTATTTATTCATTTTTGGCAAAAGGAAAATGGTGGCTAATTTGGATATATGTTGAAGCTTCATGAAGCTTTGACTTAGTCACCATTTTTGTCTTCATACCTAACCTAACCATTCACTTAACTTGAGTTTAGTCTCTACACTTAACCATGGTTGATTATGATAAGTATTCTTTTATTTTCTATTTTCTAAAAAAACTTATCATAACTTTATCTTCTTCTTCTTCTTCATCTTCAAAGAAGAAACCTTCACTTCATCAATGGTGGATTGATGAAATGAGTGAGAAATCCAATTCTAAAGTCTACCCACTTCCTATTTTATCATCCTCTACCTCTTGCCAAGTAGTAGAGTGTGTTTCCTTCACAAGTTTTCATGGCTTGGTGAAGGTGGAGCTTGATCTAGTGATGCTTCGACGTAGATCATCTTCGGCACGTTGTCGACGACCTAGCCCGGTCTTTTCTCCGATGAAACCACCGTGAGAGTCATGGTTCGATTTGGACAGCGGAGAGGACTTCATTGCGGAGCCGTGGAGGTGGAGCACCGGATCTACAAAGGTTGTATTTCCGTATTCTTATAGTTAAGTGTTAACTAGTTTACTTTTCGCCTAGAAATCTAGCCAACGATCCGTAGTTTAGGGTTTCTCGGCACCGTAAAATTTTAAATTGGCATGGTTGATGCCTTGTGAGACCTCATTAGGGTGCCTAGGAACCCTACAGTTTAGCACCCCCGCAACGTAGAATAGGAATAGTACTTAGTGACATTAGGAAACCCGATGTGACCCTAGATTCTTACCGAGCAGGACCCTAGTAATGACCTTAGGCGGGACTAGACTGATTTAGGAAAACCATACCTGAGGATGAATACTTTGGGAAAGGTTCGTAGGTTTCTGATAGAAACACACACGCACACACTAAAACTTGACATGGCGTATACGTATATGTGTGTATATATATAAAACTAGGTATAGGTGTATATATATACACCACACGTATATGGGATTCATTGATGTGATATGATATCCGAGGTATGATGAAACAGTATAACTGGGCTTGATGCCGTGATTCTTGACTATACAGTCGTAATAAAGTGTTAGCGGATCATTAGAGAAAGAGATAATGAACATGCATATATAAATTATAAAGAGTGGTGGTGATATTGATGTACATGGGACGCTAGAATAGTACCCGGACTTTAACTGGTGACTGATCACGATATGATATATGTATAACTTGATTACGACATGATATTTCTGAGGATAAACTAATGATGCTTATCATGATGGCAATGATATATGATTGATGTATGCGATCACAGTTTAACACCTTGATCATGAGATGTGCTGATGATGACATTATACGAATGAGGAGACACCTAGGAGATACTTGACCGTACCCCGATATTGGGATGCCGTACGATGGATTTTACCGTACGAGGCTTAGATTTGATGATTGATCCGCACTCTTGATTCGAGGAAGCCGTACGAAGTATGTGACGCTATTGAGGCGGGATCGCCGACTATTAGAGATATTGATTCAGACCTTAGGTAGACTCTAGTTTCTTACTGACTAGTCTATTAGGTTTAGTTCCTTAGGATGTTAGATGGACACTGGTTTAGGTTCGACTCACATAGTGGTAGTTATACTCGCATCTTGCAGAGGAGTGGATAATGCACATCTGTATTTACATTCATACTGTAATTATCATGGTGCATGTTCTTTTATATGTTGCTATAATCGGTATAAACTTTACCTGTTAGGACACCAGCACTATTACCGATGATGCGCATATTCCACGCACACTTATTTGCCGGCTCACACACATCATCATCGGTAATTGCTATGTCACGTACACTTTAGATCATATTGACTTTTATGGATAGAATCAGTTAACAACTAGACCGCTATAATATTGTGATTATTCTCTGACATTAGTACAGACATGATATTTATTGCTTAGACATTCATGCATTCATATTTTCATATTATCATGCAGTACTATGGGCATATGCCGACATTTATCATATACTTACTCATGATTTTGAGATCTGGATTTCTATGAGATTTCTGGATTTTTAGGGAAAACCGCAAAAATATATAAAAACTTCTCTCTCTCTCTCTCCTCTTCTCTTTTTAAAATAAGATGCGGTTTTCTCGTGATGTATGTGTCGTCCACCATGAGATTTCATGTTTTCTGTTGGATTTCGAGACCCGATTCGAGGAGTGGATGAACCGTCTCGGGTACATGGTTGGCCCGGTATGGTACCCCGGGGTAAGAAGATCGAGTTGTAGACGATGAGCCTGGCAGGGGAAGGCTACCTACCGGTGATGTCTGGCGCTGCGGATATCCGGAGGATACCGACCGTTGTCGTGAGATTTGATGATATGGGTCGATCCGGACTGACGGAGCCCGTGATATTGAGACTTGAGATTACATGTGTTGTGTCGATGTTTGACACGGATTTCCATGGATTTCATTATTGAGATTTCAGATTCTTATACACATTCTACTATGATAACAGCTAAAGATTTCTTATACATATATATCTGGATTTCAGGATTTGTTACTTTACATTCATGGTGCATGCATTTCATTCATATGACATAGTATTATATGAGGTACTGACACGACACGGAGTAGTTGCACTTACACGTAGTATTACCCTGCTATTACTAGATGTTTGGGATATAGTAGTGTATTATTATGACCTAGGATAGCGTCGTGCATTCGATTTCTTCTCGTAGATGTCTTCTACTCACGAGTTGGCAACTCACCCCCGTTGTGCCAAATTCTTTACAGGTTCGATGTACAGGTTTCCGTGGCAGCTTGTTGGCACATCTTTTCTTCAGGATGATTTGCACGGTAGGTTGGTTCACTTGTATCCGAACCACCATTGTACTTTTATTCATTCATTTGTATCTAGTAAGCTCCATCAACCATATTTGTATTACTTGATAAGTTTATTGGACCAGTTGTTTTTTTCGACCTTAGAGTCGCGCATGTGTTATTCAGATCTGGTGGTTTTGTTTTCTTTTGAGTTTTGAGCCTCGCCTATTGGCGTTGTATATTATTGTGCTTGCTGTGGTTGTTTCCGCCTGTTGGCGTTGATGCTAGCTCCCGTTTGGGGATGCTTTTTATTGTTTATGTATATTATACTTGTTGTACCCGTTTGGGGGCCAGTTTTTACAGAGGAGACTCTGCCGAAATTTTTGGTAAAATTTGCTGATGTTTTTATACTTGTTTTCTTTTCTTTTCTTCTTTTTCTTCTTTTATGGTTTAGATTTCTGGGCTTCGGCTTACTTAGGTCACGTGGCGCTTCTAGACGCTTCGTAATCTAAGTGCCGGTCACGTTCCGTACTTTCGGGTCGTGACAAAGTTGGTATCAGAGCGCTAGGTTTAACCTTGTATAAGTCTAGGTGACCCTTGGTTGATGGAGTAGGCGAGTTAGGTAGAGTAACGTACCGTGGGTATGGTCCGCGGCATACTTACGATACGCTACTCTGCTTAAGGAGCCTTAGGATGTACATTTGTTTGCACCGTATTTCATTCGTTCCTTGATCTATCTTCGTCGATGTCGGAGGGTGGTTCTGTTACCACGGGCGCACGGGCAGAGGGAGCTGCGGCTCGAATGCGATAACTATTAGAGTATTGGTTATTCTTGAGGATTGAAGCATTGCTTAGCGTGCGGACGAAGGGTATTCACATGCCGTCCGGATGAAGTTAAAGGGTTCGAACGATTATCAGAAAACCATTTTCCTAAGTTTAAGGTATTCGGAAGAACATGCAGGTATTTCGATGGACCCTCTAGAAGAATGAAACCGTAACTCGACATAATGACCACGAGAACGCCCTTGAACCTTAGGGTTTACGGCAGTTTCGCAGTGTCATTAGTGAGGCTTGGGTTTACCCTTCTACGGCTGGATCATCGATGCTGGGGTATGTACCGGATATTTTTAAAGTGTACTTGAGTGTTGAGCTCTCGGGGAAGTATGGGATTTTGATGGATCGATCGAAAAGTTTAATGTAGTCCGGATATCAGGTGAAGGGATCGACTACGTGGGAGACTCTAGATATGAGTATTGCCGTTGGTAGCGCAGTCAGCACACCTATGAAAGAACGAGTTCGAAGCAGTCGACATCAGAGGAAAGAGGCGCACATTGACGATAGTGTTTACGATTGTGATTTAGTGATTTGAATTTCCTATTTTCATTGATTGGATTTTTCTATTTCTTTGTTCTACGATTGGTATTTCCTGTGTGTACCTTCATTCTATCTGTGTTTCATATATCAGTTGTATTGATGTGGTTTAGTACGCACCCAGTACACTTGATTTGGTTTTATATATTTTGAGATTTTGATTTGATTTCGTGCATATGGGTTATACATGATTTTGATATATGCTTCGACCTAGTTTTTATCCATTTTCGTACTGTGATTCGAGTCTGATATTCGATGTATGTTTTCGTGCTCCATGTGTACCTGATTAGGATTCTTGCGCATACTTGGCGCACTTGATGCGATTTTGTGCACACCAGATGCACTAAATCGAGGTTTTGTGCAGATTAGATGCACCTGATTTTGAGTCATGCATGCCCGTTGCACTTGACAGATGTTTTTGGTGCACACCTGTTGCACTTAGTTTTGTTTTGTGGGTATTCATGGTTTCTGCATTTGGTTTCGATTTCAGTGCGTACCGGACGCACATGACATTTTATTGATGTGATTGGGATTGATTTTAGTTTGAGCAGTATGTTTTCATAATCATTATTATTTGATTTAGTAACCAGGCGGGACGTGTATGTCAAATAAAAGATATATATAGCTATTTTTTTTAATTAAACGTCCGCTACTTAGACCGTGACACGTGCATTGCACGGCGATTTTCAAGAAGGGGTTTTTGTATGCTTCTTTATTATGATGATTCGGCGATTTTACTAGGATGCGAACTATATATAAGTTATAGATTGATGTATATTATGATGGTTTTCACATTGGGTTATGATATTTTATTATCGCCATAACTCCGATGATTGCGTCATGCTTGACGGAGTTGATTTTTGTTATATATTGATGATTTCGGAGCCCCGACGATTTGAGTGTTTTGCTAAATGTTTTAGTATTTGGAAGGGGGGTTTTAATTTAAATTCGGGGACCGAATTTCCTAAAGGGGGGAAGATTGTAACGTTTTAAAAATAATTAAATAAATAATTAAATGAATAAAAGTGTTTAAGCGAATTTTATGATTTTCGGTAAAGCAAAATGTATTTTTCGTAAAATCAAACCGCAATTGTTTTTCATTATAAATTCAAAAATAACTATTTAATTATGTAATTACTAGTAAATAGTGTTTATTTAGCCACTTATAAATTTTTAGTTTAATAAAATATTTTTCCTAAATTAATTATTTTAAATATTAACATAAGCTTTATTTTTACACTAAATTAGTGTAAATTACAAATTTGAATGGTTTTAATTTGTAAAAATGAACCATGGCATATTAAAATTTAGTGTGTATCATGCAAAAATTATTTGCAAATTTTTCCTAATTTCTAGAGCTTTCTTGAGTTGCTATAGTAAATAAATAAATAATTAATTAATTAAAGCATGAAAAGACTTTATGTGATGTTTTCTCCTCTTGAAAGTTCTACACACTTTCACACTCACTTCTTTGCCACCCTCACCTCACCAAGGCCGGCCACAAACCTCCCATGGCTGCCCCCCCCCCACCATTTTCCACCTCATTTTGTTCAAAATTCATCAAAAATACTTCAAAAATTCAATTAAAATTCCACAAAATCCTAATTTCTTCATACCCTTTATTCTCTACCCTTCTTTATATGGATTTTAGAGTGGGAAAGCATGTATTTTGGAGGCTCATTTCTTGTTGGGATTTCATATTTTGGGAGGTATAATTTCTCTCTTTTGATTTATTGTTATTAGATGATCATTTAAGCTTAATTAGATTTAATGAATTAATTCTATGTTTTTTTTAAAAAATGCAAGTTAGGGTTGTAAATTCAAGTTAGGGTTTTTAATAATTAATTAGGGTTATAATAGTTAGTTTAACACTTTTAGAATTGGAAAATATGGCATGGTTGTTAAATTGTAAAATTTTCATTTAAAATTGTTTTAAATAAGGAAATTAGCTAACTAGATTTTTCTAAAATGTGTTTGTGGGTAATGTAAAATTCCAATTTAAGTTGCTATCATTAGATGGTAGTTTTAATGAGGATATTAGCACATTAATTGAATGAAAAACTTAGTTTGATCACTAGATTACTTTGATAATTAGAAAAATAGTAATAAAATGCTATTATTTTGTAAACTAGATTTTAGGAATTTCTAAATAAATATGATTAAAAATATAATTTATGGTTTCAATGAATCATTATCATTATGAATTGTGGTTTAATACATTAATTCATGCAAATCATGTTTTGTGGTGGAATTGTGGTGCTTTGCTTGAAAAATGTTGAAAATTGTTAAATATTGCAAATTAGAAATTTCAAATTAATGTAAATTTGTGTAATAAAAATATAGTAACGGTTTGTATAGTCTAGTTATGCTATATAATGAGTTTTATAACTATTGGTTTCATTTAAATGTCAAGTTTTGATGAAAAACGGTAAATTGGCAATTTCGGTTTTTACGAAATTGGACGGTTTGATGGATTTTAGGGTTTCGATGGATTTAATCGTGTTTTATGGTATAAGTAATGTGTTTTAAAACCACGAGTTATCTGTTGATGTTTATCTCGATCCATCGGAGTTTGTACGCCGATATCGAGCGGTATTTGGTTCTTTTGCGTGGACGAGACATAGGTTTTAACCTATGCTTGTTCTTTGTATCGTTTGACTTTTGTATGTGATTCGGTTTACGATGCAATTTAAATGTTTGCGTCTAGGTACCCCTCACGTGGACAGCGGGCGATGAAGAGGAGGATGGCGACACTGTCTTCGGCAGACATGGACCAGGTGAGTAGATGTATATCTACGGGGGGAAGTCGGGTGGATGGCGTTTAGCACCCCCGCAACGTAGAATAGGAATAGTACTTAGTGACATTAGGAAACCCGATCTGACCCTAGATTCTTACCGAGCAGGACCCTAGTAATGACCTTAGGCGGGACTAGACTGATTTAGGAAAACCATACCTAAGGATGAATACTTTGGGAAAGGTTCGTAGGTTTCTGATAGAAACACACACGCACACACTAAAACTTGACATGGCGTATACGTATATGTGTGTATATATATAAAACTAGGTATAGGTGTATATATATACACCACACGTATATGGGATTCATTGATGTGATATGATATCCGAGGTATGATGAAACAGTATAACCGGGCTTGATGCCGTGATTCTTGACTATACAGTCGTAATAAAGTGTTAGCGGATCATTAGAGAATGAGATAATGAACATGCATATATAAATTATAAAGAGTGGTGGTGATATTGATGTACATGGGACGCTAGAATAGTACCCGGACTGTAACTGGTGACTGATCACGATATGATATATGTATAACTTGATTACGACATGATATTTCTGAGGATAAACTAATGATGCTTATCATGATGGCAATGATATATGATTGATGTATGCGATCACAGTTTAGCACCTTGATCATGAGATGTGCTGATGATGACATTATACGAATGAGGAGACACCTAGGAGATACTTGACCGTACCCCGATATTGGGATGCCGTACGATGGATTTTACTGTACGAGGCTTAGATTTGATGATTGATCCGCACTCTTGATTCGAGGAAGCCGTACGACGTACGTGACGCTATTGAGGCGGGATCGCCGACTATTAGAGATATTGATTTAGACCTTAGGTAGACTCTAGTTTCTTACTGACTAGTCTATTAGGTTTAGTTCCTTAGGATGTTAGATGGACACTGGTTTAGGTTCGACTCACATAGTGGTAGTTGTACTCGCATCTCGCAGAGGAGTGGATAATGCACATCTGTATTTACATTCATACTGTAATTATCATGGTGCATGTTCTTTTATATGTTGCTATAATCAGTATAAACTTTACCTGTTAGGACACCAGCACTATTACCGATGATGCGCATATTCCACGCACACTTATTTGCCGGCTCACACACATCATCATCGGTAATTGCTATGTCACGTACACTTTAGATCATATTGACTTTTATGGATAGAATCAGTTAACAACTAGACCGCTATAATATTGTGATTATTCTCTGACATTAGTACAGACATGATATTTATTGCTTAGACATTCATGCATTCATATTTTCATGTTATCATGCAGTATTATGGGCATATGCCTGTAGGGTTCCTAGGCACACTATAGAGGTCTCACAAGGCATCGAACATGCCAATTTAAAATTTTACGGTGCCGAGAAACCCTAGACTACGGATCGTTGGCTAGAATTCTAGGCGAAACTATAAACTAGTTAACACTTTAACTAAAAGTTAGATGCTACAACCTTTGTAGATCCGGATATCCACTTCCTTAGCTCCACGTAGTCATCCTCTCGCTGTCCTTTTCGAATCCTAGACTCATTCTGTTAGTTATATGTATGCCCTAGAGGCCATTACTGTACACAGGATGTATATTGTAGTGGATGCTGGGACATATATAGGGAGGACTTTCTTGCTCGACATGATAGTATGCTATCTGGTTGAACTTTAACTTAACGTGTATACTGATTGTCTCTCTGTTACATGTTGGTAAAGCCCTTAGGATGTGTGCTTGACTACCTGGACTATGATGCGGATCATACTAGTGGGGACATGGTAGTCCATAAGTACATCCTTCACAGTCCCTAGTCGTGGGTATATCGAGACGGGGCATCGATATACCAGAGTAGACTAGCGTATACCTTCTCGACCCATACAGATGGGCGATGGATGATCCCATATCCATTGGTGTTTGACATCAGAGATGATATACGGGTGCTCAGTAGAGACTGGGTACACTGGACGGACTCGCCGAGAACTCCCAGATGGTATTATACCTCACGTCAGATGGCAGTTCTCTGGTGACACTGGTACAGAGTAGTCTGTTGACCCGAGATCGTCATAGAGTCTTGTGTGGTTCCCACTGTGCTTTGATTTCCATCTTACCACGTCCAAGAGGGCGTGCAAAACGGTGGTTTTTGGGTACAGTCCCGAGTCACATGGAGGCAATGAGCGATAGGAGAGGATTCGTCTCTCCCGGTATAGGGGGTTGATGTTGCGCTGTGTTCGATTGGCTATAACAGGAAGTCCCTGGCCAGGGCTGATCAGAGAATTGCTGGTAAGTGTTACCAGTAGTTTCTCGACCCGTTATGAGCCTCATATCGACACGACTTATCGAACTATTGGGGTCTGACGTTTACCACCCCTAGGCGAGATATGCGACATATCAGACGATCAGACCGGACTGTACGGTAGTGTTACTGGTCGGATTCACTGGAGTGTGAGCGGGCTTGCTCGTCGATCTTCAGATCGCTCAATACCCGGGTGGCCGTTACATTTAGCAGACCGCTTGCGGCTTGTGGGTGCTTGATATGATCATCACCTGCTGCCGGCGTATTGACGAGTCTTTAGAGTCCTACACAGAGGTTTCCTGGCTCAAGTGAAACGAAATAGGAGCGCATATGAGATATGTGCGGAACCGAGAATAATACGGTATGTGATACTGTATTCGATTCTCGCGATGTGACATTGATCGGTTATATGCGATATAGCCGGGTTATCGGATCAAGTGTTGATTCGATAAGTTGTTACTAATGATACCGGTCGGTTATGTTCGACATGACCGGATCATTGAATCAAGTGTTGATTTAATGATTTAATGCATAATTATATATTTGATATATTACTTTGCATTAACTAGTATCGGTTCACTTTAAAATGGATATTCTCACTCGGGTGTGCGCATTGCATATGCGATATGATATTGTGCACTAGATTGTATCATGTTTGATGATACATGAATTTTTGGTTACGTGTAAAGAATTAAACAATGGTTAAGTGGATAATTAGGGTTTTTCTTTTCTTATTTATTTATATATATACACATTTATTCTTTTTGGAAAATATTTAGCATGAGAAGAAATGGAGGCTTTATTTGTTGTTTTCATGAAGCTTCTTGTATGTTTGACTTTGTATCCATCTTTGTCTCATGCTTAACCCAACCATTCCACTAAACCATGATTAATACTCTACACCTAACCATGGTTCTAAGATGATAAGAATTCATTATTCTTTTAATTTTGAAGATTAACTCATATAAGCTTCTTCTTCTTCTTCCTTGGCTTCAAGAAGAAAAGCTTCACCTCCATCAATGGTGATTGATGCATATGAGTGAGAAATCCAATTCTAAAGTCTACCCACTTCCTATTTCTTCATCCTCTACCTCTTTCCAAGTAGTAGAGTGTGTTTTCTTCACAAGTTTCATGACTTGGTGAAGTGAGAGCTTGATCTTGCGATGCTTCGACGTAGATCATCTTCGGCATGGACATCGACGACCTAGCTTGCCCATTCTCCGACGAAGCCGACGCTAGAGCCCGGATTTGATTTGGACAGCGGAGAGGACCTCGTTGCGGAGCCGTGGAGTTGGAGCACCGGATCTACAAAGGTTGTATTTCCGTATCTCTTAGTTAATTGTTAACTAGTTAGCTTTTTCGCCTAGTTTTTTAGCAAACGATCCGTAGTTTAGGGTTTGTAGGCACCGTAAAATTTGAAAATGGCATGTTCGATACCTTGTGAGACCTCTTGGGAGTGCCTAGGAACCCTACAGTGGTATCAGAGCCTAGCTAGAGCCTTAGGCGAAGTCCAGACGGAATTTGAAGTCCGAACGAACCCGAAACCCCGAACCAATATTGCTCTCTGTCCTTTTTGCAAAAATGTGGATTTTTGTGTATTAAAAATTGCCAAAAAATTCAGCAGGTAATTGCATGAGTTACTGTGAAGCACGTGACAGTAACTCGACGACATAGGCGCGGATCCGCGGCCCCACCATAGGATTAGCGGCGGTTCCGCGGCCACTGTGTCGAGTTACACCACGTGTCTTGCACAGTAATTCATGTCTTGTAATGCTGAGTCTTCTGGAAATTTTTAATTTTTATTCAAGAGTTGAATTTTCTGCAGTTGTTTTGAGGATTCGGTGTTTCTATCGGGGTATCAAATTTTGTCTGTGTGGCTTTCCGGATAAATTTTAGAATATGTTAAAAAGTTCGACCGGATATAAATACCCAATTTTTCCCTTCCGGCAAATTTCCAAGTGTTGGATTTTTCCGTAGTTTAACGACGTTCTAAGTAGTGCAAGTAACGCGATGGTCCCTCTAGAAGACAACAAACCTTAACTCGATTATGTGACCATCTTGAACCGCCCTTTGAACCTTCGGGTTTGGGGCAGTACGGCGTGCCACATGTAAGGCGTTGGCTTGACCCTTCTACGGCTGGACCGTTGCTACTGAGGCACGAACTGAATGTTGTTAGACTTATTTCATGTGTTGATCTGTATCGGGAAAACTTGGGTGTTCGATTGTTCGATCGGAAAGTTTGACATTTTCTATTTATCCGGAATGGGATACAATAATTGGAATTCACAAGTAGTTATGAGATAACTAAATGAATGTTATAAACGTAGCAATTTAGTCTCACTTGATCGGTTGCCACGGAATTTTGATGTGATCAAAAGTCCGTCGCAATCACGTAGCGTACGCGGATATTCGCCGGGTAAACTTAATAGACAGCCTCACTCCATAGCCCCGACCAAGTGACTGTAGGAGAACCCCGTCGCCGAAAGCATCCGTTCGGGTGCTCGCGGCAGCAGTGTTCCGCCTTGGTGCACTTCGTCGGCGGCATCGGGGGTGCGGCCGCCTACTAAAGTTTGCGACGAGCATTCGATCAGTATTTTCGGGAATCCTGTTGAATTGCCCGACTTGATATTGAAAAGTGTTTTCAATAATGAGACTAAAATGCGGGGTTTATAATTGTTAGGCATGTGATGTCTAAGGTATTCATTTGATTAGGCATGCGATGTCTATGCAGTTTGCGGATTCCAACTGTTGTAGTTTTACACTTTCTTTTCTGTGACCGTAAGTGTAATATGTGATATCGCCGGTTTCGTTGCTATATGTCAACGACAATTGGGATGCACATATTTACTTACGTTGATGACATGTGATGTTATGTGTTGCTGGATATGTTATATTGGATCGTCGTGTTTGAATAGCCGGGGGTTTTTATGTGAGATGAGTGTTTTTCATTTTCATTCATGTAAAAACTTGTATGTAATATTCTTTTATTGGGGCGCTTCAAGGTTGCGGAAGTTGTCACCGTTTGTATATTATTTACTTTTCCGCACTAGGATAGACCCAAGGAGGGGAGCACAAGTAACCGGGTTCTGGAGTCCAGTGGGAGACCAACTCGAGGAGTCGAGTCCGGGTCTCCTAACTCTAGAATTGGTAGGGTTGCTTGCCGCTCTCGTAGGGGTCTAGGGGTGTGGGTTTGGCTATTCATCACGACCGTGTAATCCGTGTTTTATACTGGCTCGTATTGAAAACACGGACGTCCTAGTATATCCAATATTTCATATGATTCTTCTGCTGCGATATCTGTGATGTGATCATGTGATGTTCTGTGATAGATACAGTATATAGTATATATGATATATTATATAGACGTTACTTATGTTTTACACCCGCGCTAGCCCTGCCCTGCTTTGTCGTTAGTTACCTAACCTAACGGTGCACGAGGGGACATCGAGGAGAATGCGGATGGCATAAGTGTACGTCATATCTATCTGTGATGTTTAGGTACATAATTGATGGGACTTCATTAATGTGATTAATGAAATAAAAGAAACCTAAGATGTTGTAGAATCGAATTTCAAAATAAAACAGGTAGCTACAGTTTTTTGCTTTGCACAGCGGTATATACGATATATCCTGCACCTTATTCGATGAGGAAAGGACCGAGATCCCTTCACCGGGAGTGACTCCTTTAGCAATAACTGGCAGATGCTACACACTCGGTTTGACTTTTGATTGCTTTTAACTGTTTTTGCTTTGCACAATGATATATATGATATATCCCGCACCTCATTCGACGAGGAAAGGACCGACGATCCCTTCACCGGGAGTGACTCCTTTAGCAAAACTAGAAAAGCCTCAAAAGCATTCCATTTTAAAATCATTCGATCCTACAACGATATCAAGTTCATTACGCAATAGGTTTTCAGAAAAACCTGTCGTAGCCCTCCGTCATTTCAGATATGTACTAGTTACTATTCGTGCTGCGGTAGTTTGGCATTCGTCAAGGCGTAGTGTACGGTAGCTAACTAGTATTTATCTGCTTAAGCATATGATGCGATTGGATTAGGGTATTCGTACGGCGTTGTTTGGCATTCGTCAAGGGTCGTGCGGGTGGGTTTAATTCGATCAAGAAATGTACGGGTTGAACTTGACTAGTGGACTATGGGTTGTTTGGCATTCGTCAAGGTCATAGCGAGCTAGGGGCAAAATATTATCGGGAATTTCAAGTGTTGAAATTTGCAATGAGATTGCATACCTTCTATGAGATAGTTGGATCCCGATACCCGCTGCGAGTAAGAGTTACTCCTGGGAGAGTTTTATACATTACAATTAGCCGATCAAGTAGGTGTCTAGAAAGGTGTTAACGAGGTTACGCCTCTGGGAAAACGAGGTTTACATTAATTAGGTTCGTGCGAAAGCATGGGGGACCTCCCTCAAAGTACCGACACTGGCCTGGCTGAAAGATTGGCGAACTTGTAGTGTGTAATTAATCCCGGCTAGTCTTTCCTTTTAGGGTTTGAAGGAAGATTTGATAAAAAGCAGTGGGAGCCATCCTGATTAGATAAAATAAAAACCAATCTATTCTTGCAAGAGCGCACGCTGAGTGTTTTCTTCTCTCTCTCTCTTGGTAGCGACCATATCACGCCTTAATCAAGATAATAAAACGGATTATTGACCAAACCCGCTTGTTATACTGAGCTGGGGAACGTTGGTCCCGCTCCAACTTATAATTGTTATAAGACAGAGCAGGAAATTGGGGAATACCAGATTTCCCGTGCCGCCCAAACGAAGAGAGTGCATGCTGATGCATCATCTTCGGGTGTGTTCATTATACAGAACTGTTTGCCAGTATCCTTTACGTCCTGGGTATGTGATACCAGATCAGGATCCCAGATATGTAATCTGTTACATAGGGCTACAGAAAGGTAGAGAACTGAGAACGGGTGATAAGTTTCATGAGGCAGAAAACGGGGCAAGTGTTGCAGCCAAGTCTGTTGGTCACTGTCACCCTGTATTACCAATACATTGATTCTGATCGAATGTTATTAGATACCGAACCTGATATACAAAATCATATCAGTCTCTTTATTAGTAAAGAAATGATAAAATTTTGTATTGTTGGATAATGTTTTGAACATTTCCTATATCAAAAGTTGATCGGTTCAGGCACGTTATCTAAAAGCATTGATGTTCTAAATCAAACTACAGTTCTTAGTATACGGATCACACACAAGAGGAAGAGTTCAGAAATGAACGGATCCTTCTTGAGGCATTGTAGACTAGGTCATATCAATGCGACCCGACTAGCTGGAGTTACATATAGATGCATATTTAAATCAGTTTGAATTTACATCTTGTGAAACTCGCCAGTCATGTCACAAAGATAAGATGACCATAGCTCCGTTTACTGGAAACAGAGAAAGAGTTAATGAACTCTTGGGACTGATACATGATGATGTATGTAAGGTCTCCTGTCTACACATGCCAGGACAGGTTCTTTGTACTTCATTACATTCTCTGATGATCTCTTTCGAGTTTCAGACCAATGTTCCTGTTGAAACACAAGTCAGAACCTTTTGAGATATTCACAGAATATAAGTTGGAAGTAGAGAACTAATACGGGTATAAGTATTATGTCCTTTGATGAGATCAAGGAGGAGAATACTTGAGCACGGAAATACTGGACTATTCTAAAGGAGAATGAGATTCTCTCTCAGCATTACTCCTCTGTATACACCATAGCACGATGGTATATCAGGGCGGAGCAATCACACCCTATATGATAAGGTGTGCTCTATGATGAGTACTACTGAGGTACCTGTTTCCTTTTTGGGAGTTATGCACTTAAGTAGCTGCATACCTATTGAATAGGGTTCGAATCAAATCAGTTGCCTACCGCTTCATATGTGATATGGAAAGGGAAGAGCCCATGTCTTAAGCTAGTTAAGAATTGGGGTTGTCCGGCCTATGTCTAAAAGCAAAATCCGGACAAACTCGAGGCAAGGTTAGTTATGTAGAACTGGAAAGGTTCCAGCTATGCAAACTACAGAAGATGATTTGATGGAACCAAAGGATTCAATAGTTACCAATGAACCTCGGCCTCTCCGCCGATCTAGTAGGGTTCCTCACCCACCTGAGAGATACTTCGGTTCCTCTATGACAGTGGGAGCGAGGATTGCATCATGAGATGATGACCCAACTAGCTTCGAGCAGGCCATCGAGAGTAAGACTCTGTAAGAATGGCTGGATGTTTATCGATCTGAGATGGAATCCTTATACACCAACAAAGTATGGACTTTGGTTGCTATATCTGAAGGGTTAAATCCCCATCAGGAGTAAGTATATCTTGAGAAGATTACTTGGTGTAGATGGAAAAGTTGAGACTTTCAAAGCTAGACTTGTTAAAGCTTTTCGTCATCGACCAGGCGTGGATCATGATGAAACCTTTTCAAGTGACTATGCTTAAGTCCATCCAGATCCTACTTGCCACGGCTACATACCATGACTGCGATATCTGGTGGTTGGGTGTCTTGACTGCTTTTCTAAATGATGATTTAGAAGAGAGCGTCTATAAGTACACAGCCAGAGGGCTTCGTAGACAGTGGGAGCAGCGGAAACGTGTGCAAGATGCTTTATAGGATAAAGCAGGCATCGCGGAGTTGGAACATCTGTTTTGATGAAGCAGTCAAAGAAGTTGACATCATCAAAATGGTAGATGAACCTTGAATAAACAAGAAGGTAGTAGGGAGTATGGTGACGATCCTCGTAGAGTACGTGGATGACATACTCTTGATAAGAAAGGAGTTTCTTATGCTACGCTCGATCAATCTCCGCTTATCACAAAGATTCTCCATATAGGATTAAAGTGATACCTACTAAATCCTGGATTTTGGATTTATGAGATAGATCTAAATGGATGTTAGGATACTCACTAGATGTAGTGAGATGGTGTCAATCGATCCTGAGGAGAATCACTGGAAGGGTTCCAGGGTGATAAAGACGACTGAATGTCAGTCACAGGCATTGTCTTTACCCTCAGTAAAGGGACGGTATGTTGGAAGAGTTCCAAGCTGGATACCGTGACATACTAGACGATAAAGGCAGGATACATCGCTACTTAAGATGCTGCCAAAGAGGATGTTTGGGTGTATATTAGTTCATGAGATGAACTACGTTCCTACCATTGTGAGACAATGGAGTTGTGGCTCATGCCGAGGAACGCCGGGTCCCATCAGTGATCCAGACTTATTCTAAGGCAGCATCGCCTGATCATGGAGATAGTTGATCTCCAGGGTGATCGAGGTTAGGAGAGTAGACTCAGAGGACAACACAGCGGATCCACTCACAAAGGCCTGTTCCCAGAGAGAGACTTTTATGGGATGGTTGAGTATGAGATACTACAACCACTGCTACAGATGGCCCTAGTGCAAATGGGAGATTGTTAGTTATATGTATGCCCTAGAGGCCATTACTGTAACACAGGATGTATATTGTAGTGGATGCTGGGACATATATAGGGAGGACTTTCTTGCTCGACATGATAGTATGCTATCTGGTTGAACTTTACCTTAACGTGTATACTGATTGTCTCTCTGTTACATGTTGGTAAAGCCCTTAGGATGTGTGCTTGACTACCTGGATTATGATGCGGATCATACTAGTGGGGACATGGTAGTCCATAAGTACATCCTTCACAGTCCCTAGTCGTGGGTATATCGAGACGGGGCATCGATATACCAGAGTAGACTAGCGTATACCTTCTCGACCCATACAGATGGGCGATGGATGATCCCATATCCATTGGTGTTTGACATCAGAGATGATATACGGGTGCTCAGTAGAGACTGGGTACACTGGACGGACTCGCCGAGAACTCCCAAATGGTATTATACCTCACGTCAGATGGCAGTTCTCTGGTGACACTGGTACAGAGTAGTCTGTTGACCCGAGATCGTCATAGAGTCTTGTGTGGTTCCCACTGTGCTTTGATTTCCATCTTACCATGTCCAAGAGGGCGTGCAAAACGGTGGTTTTTGGGTACAGTCCCGAGTCACATGGAGGCAATGAGCGATAGGAGGGGATTCGTCTCTCCGGTATAGGGGGTTGATGTTGCGCTGTGTTCGATTGGCTATAACAGGAAGTCCCTGGCCAGGGCTGATCAGAGAATTGCTGGTAAGTGTTACCAGTAGTTTCTCGACCCGTTATGAGCCTCATATCGACACGACTTATCGAACTATTGGGGTCTGACGTTTACCACCCCTAGGCGAGATATGCGACATATCAGACGATCAGACCGGACTGTACGGTAGTGGTACTGGTCGGATTCACTGGAGTGTGAGCGGGCTTGCTCGTCGATCTTCAGATCGCTCAATACCCGGGTGGCCGTTACGTTTAGCAGACCGCTTGCGGCTTGTGGGTGCTTGATATGATCATCACCTGCTGCCGGGGCGTATTGACGAGTCTTTAGAGTCCTACACAGAGGTTTCCTGGCTCAAGTGAAACGAAATAGGAGCGCATATGAGATATGTGCGGGACGAGAATAATACGGTATGTGATACTGTATTCGATTCTCGCGATGTGACATTGATCGGTTATATGCGATATAGCCGGGTTATCGGATCAAGTGTTGATTCGATAAGTTGTTACTAATGATACCAGTCGGTTATGTTCGACATGACCGGATCATTGAATCAAGTGTTGATTTAATGATTTAATGCATAATTATATATTTGATATATTACTTTGCATTAACTAGTATCGGTTCACTTTAAAATGGATTTTCTCACTCGGGTGTGCGCATTGCATATGCGATATGATATTGTGCACTAGATTGTATCATGTTTGATGATACATGAATTTTTGGTTAAGTGTAAAGAATTAAACAATGGTTAAGTGGATAATTAGGGTTTTTCTTTTCTTATTTATTTATATATATACACATTTATTCTTTTTGGAAAATATTTAGCATGAGAAGAAATGGAGGCTTTATTTGTTGTTTTCATGAAGCTTCTTGTATGTTTGACTTTGTATCCATCTTTGTCTCATGCTTAACCCAACCATTCCACTAAACCATGATTAATACTCTACACCTAACTATGGTTCTAAGATGATAAGAATTCATTATTCTTTTAATTTTGAAGATTAACTCATATAAGCTTCTTCTTCTTCTTCCTTGACTTCAAGAAGAAAAGCTTCACCTCCATCAATGGTGATTGATGCATATGAGTGAGAAATCCAATTCTAAAGTCTACCCATTTCCTATTTCTTCATCCTCTACCTCTTGCCAAGTAGTAGAGTGTGTTTTCTTCACAAGTTTCATGACTTGGTGAAGTGAGAGCTTGATCTTGCGATGCTTTGACGTAGATCATCTTCGGCATGGACATCGACGACCTAGCTTGCCCATTCTCCGACGAAGCCGACGCTAGAGCCCGGATTTGATTTGGACAGCGGAGAGGACCTCGTTGCGGAGCCGTGGAGGTGGAGCACCGGATCTACAAAGGTTGTATTTCCGTATCTCTTAGTTAATTGTTAACTAGTTAGCTTTTTCGCCTAGTTTTCTAGCAAACGATCCGTAGTTTAGGGTTTGTAGGCACCGCAAAATTTGAAAATGGCATGTTCGATGCCTTGTGAGACCTCTTGGGAGTGCC
Organism: Agapanthus africanus; assembly: GCA_030015575.1. Lineage (NCBI taxonomy): Eukaryota > Viridiplantae > Streptophyta > Magnoliopsida > Asparagales > Amaryllidaceae > Agapanthus > Agapanthus africanus. Next base: position 365,426,568 of record CM057346.1, read on the forward strand.
TAGGAACCCTACACATTCGTCGGCTTCATCGGGAAAACGAGAGGAATAGGTCGTCGGCTTCGTGTCAAAGACGATCTACGTCGAGGTTGCGCAAGTTCATGCTCCAACTTCACCAAGTTGTGAAACTTGTGAAGAAAACACCCAAAACAACTTGGCAAGAGGTAGAGGGTGAAGAAATAGGAGGTGGGTTCACTTTAGAATTGGATTTCACTCACTTTTTCTCAAGTTGCCATTGATGGCATCTAGTTTTCTCTCTTGAAGAAGAAGGAGAAGATGAAGCTAGAATATGATAAGTGTTGTTAAAAAGAATAATAAAATCAAATACTTATCATGTTCTAACCTAGGTTAAGTGTAGAGAATAAACCATGGTCACTTGGATGGGTTAGGGTTAAGCATGAAGATAAGGATGGTTACAAAAGTCAAAGCTTCATGAAGCTTCAACTTAAAACAAAAAAAGCCACCATTCTCATCATAATCCTTTTCAAATAAATAAATAAATGAATATGCAAAACCCTAATCAAATCTTAACCATGGTTTAATACTTCACACTTAACCTAATGAGCAAGTATCATCAAACATGATACAAAGATGTGCACAAAAGTATATCACATATACAACATGTACATCAAGTGAGAAAATCCATTTAAAGTGAACCAATACTAGTTAATGCAATGCAATATATCAAATATATAATTATGCATCAAATCATTAAATCAACATTTGATTCAATGATCCGGTCATGTCGCACATAACCGACTAGAATCCAATGTATCGATTTATCGAATCAATGATTCGATAACTAGGTCATATCGAATATAACCAATCGAAACATATATCGCGAGAATGAAATGCGGTATCACATACACGCATTATTCTCGGTTCTGCACATATCTCATATGCGCTCCTATTTCGTTTCGCTTGAACCAGGAAACCTCTGTGTAGGACTCTAAAGACTCGTCAATACGCCGGTAGCAGATGATGATCATATCAAGCACCCACAAGCCGCAAGCGGTCTGCTAAACGTAACGGCCATCCGGGTATCGAGCGATCAGAAGATCGACGAGCTAGCCCGCTCACACTCCTGTGAATCCAACCAGTAACACTTACCGTACAGTCCGGTCTGTTCGTCTGATACGTCGCATATCAAGTCTAGGGGTGGTATACGTCAGACCCCAATAACCGATAAGTCGTGCCGATGTGAGGCTCATAACGGGTCGAGAAACTACTGGTAACACTTACCAGCAAATCTCTGATCAGCCCTGGCCAGGGACTTCCCTGTTATGGCCAATCGTGCACAGCGCAACATCAACCCCCAATACCGGGAGAGACGAAACCCCTCCTATCGCTCATTGCCTCCATGTGACTCGGGACTGTACCCAAAGACCACCGTTTTGCACGCCCTCATGGATGTGGTAAGGTGGAGATCAAAGCACAGTGGGAATCACACAAGACTCTATGACGATCTCGGGTCTACAGACTAACCTGTACAAGTGTCACCTGAGAACTGCCATCTGACGTGAGGTATAATACCATCTGGGAGTTCTCGGCGAGTCCGTCCAGTGTACCCAGTCTCCACTGAGCACCCGTATACCATCTCTGATGTCAAACACCAATGGATGTGGGATTATCCATCGCCCATCTCATGGGTCGAGAAGCGTATACGCTAGTCTACTCTGGTATATCGATGCCCCGTCTCGATACATCCACGACTAGGGACCTTGAAGGATGTACTTATGGACTACCATGTCCCCACTAGTATGATCTGCATCACAGTCCAGGTAGTCAAGTACATATCCTAAGGGCTTTACCAACATGTAACTATAAGACAGTATAAAGAGACTAGTGTACATGTTAAGATAAAGAGTAACCAGATAGCATACTATCATATCGAGCAAGAAAGTCATCTCTATATATGTCCAAGCATCCAATATAATATACATCATCTATACAATACTGGCCTCTAGGGCATACATACAATTAACAATCTCCCACTTGCACTAGGGCCAGCTGCTGTAGTATCGCATACCGAGCATCCCGAAGAGTCTCTCAGACTGTATCTGGGGAATGGCCTTCGTGAGTGGATCCGCGGTGTTGTTCTTCGTGTCAACCCTCCTGACCTCGATCTCCCGGTGATCAACTATCTCCCGGATCAGGTGATACCGCCTCAGAATATGCTTGGATCGCTGATGGGACCTGGGTTCCTTGGCCAAAGCCACCGCTCCATTGTTATCGCAATACAAAGGTATTGGATGCTCAATTGATGGAACCACACCAAGTTCAGTAATGAACTTCTTGATCCAGACAGCTTCTTTAGCAGCATCGTTGGCAGCGATGTATTCAGCCTCCATCGTCGAGTCTGCCACGGTTTCCTGCTTGGAACTCTTCCAGCTAACCGCCCCTCCGTAAAGGGTAAAGACAAAGCCCGACTGCGACTTAGAGTCGTCCTTATCACTCTGGAAGCTCGAATCGGTAAAGGACTCCACTTGGAGCTCTCCGTTACCATACACCAAGAACATATCTCTAGTCCTTCGTAAGTACTTGAGAATGCTCTTCACAGCTGTCCAGTGACTCTCTCCAGGATCAGCTTGATACCTGCTCACTACACTTAGTGAGTATGCTACATCGGGTCTGGTACATAGCATCGCATACATGATAGAGCCTACTGCCGAAGCATAGGGTATCCCTTGCATGCGAGCTCTCTCCAAATCAGTCTAGGGAGACATCTCTTTGGAGAGAGTGACTCCAGAGATTGTGGGCAAGTTCCCACGCTTGGACTCTTCCATACTAAACCTCTTTAGTATGGTGTCAATGTACCTGGATTGGGACAATCCCAAAATCCGTTTGGATCTATCTCTATAGATCCTAATCCCCAATATGCAGGAGGCATCACCAAGATCTTTCATTGAGAATCTTTGTGATAAGAAGAGCTTGACCGATTGCAGCATAGGAATATCATTTCCTATCAAGAGTATGTCGTCCACGTACAATACGAGGAAGAAAACCTTACTCTCTGCCACCTTCTTGTAGATACAAGGTTCATCTGGATTTTTGACGAAATCAAACTCTTTGATAACGACATCAAAGCAGATGTTCCAACTCCGCGATGCTTGCTTTAATCCATAAATGGATTTAAGCAGCTTGCACACCTTCCCGCTGCTCCCACTGTCTACGAAGCCCTCTGGCTGAGTAATGTACACGCACTCTTCTAAATCACCATTTAGAAAGGCGATCTTAACATCCATTTGCCAGATTTCGTAGTCATGAAAGGCAGCAATGGCAAGCATGATCCGGATGGATTTAAGCATAGCCACTGGAGAAAAGGTTTCGTCATAGTCCACACCTGGTCTTTGACGAAAACCCTTTGCTACAAGTCTAGCTTTGAAAGTCTCCACTTTCCCATCTACACCAAGTTTCTTCTTGAAGATCCACTTGCTCCCAATGGGTTTTACCCCTTCAGGAGCAACTTCCAAAGTCCATACTTTGTTGGTGTACATGGATTCCATCTCGGACCGCATAGCATCTAGCCATTTCACTGAGTCCCCACTCGTGATGGCCTGCTCGAAGCTAGTTGGGTCATCATCCTCCATGATGCAATCCTCGCTTCCACCATCAATGAGAAAACCGTAGTATCTCTCAGGTGGACGAGAAACCCTACCAGATCGGCGGAGAGGCTGAGGTTCGTCGGGTACTACCGAATCTTCTGGTTCCACTAAATCTTCAGTTACAGTTTGTGTTTCTGGAACTTCTTCCAGTTCTATCTCAGAGCCACTAATCTCTTTTGCAAGAAATTCCTTTTCTAAAAAGGTGGCATGTTGAGCAATAAACACTTTTTGTTGTTCACTGTGGTAGAAGAGATATCCATTTGAATGTTTAGGATATCCCACAAACTTACATAGAACTGACCGTGCCTCGAGTTTGTCTGGATTTTGCCTTTTGACATAGGCCAGACAACCCCATATCTTAACTCGTTTAAGACATGGTCTCTTCCCATTCCATATCTCATATGGTGTGGTAGGTACAGATTTAGTTGGAACTTGATTCAATAGGTATGCCGCTGTCTCAAGCGCATACCCCCAGAAGGAAATATGTAACTCAGCTGTACTCATCATAGAGCGCACCATATCTAATAGGGTGCGATTCCACCGCTCCGATACACCGTTGTGCTGTGGTGTATAAGGAGGAGTAAGCTGAGATAGAATCCCATTCTCTTTTAGGAAGTCCAGAAATTCATTGCTCAAGTATTCACCTCCTCGATCAGATCGAAGGATTTTAATACTTTTTCCGGTTTGTTTCTCGACTTCTTGTTTATATTCTCTAAATTTCTCAAAAGCTTCAGACTTGTGTCTTATCAAGTACACATGTCCGTATCTTGAGAGATCGTCAGTGAATGTAATGAAGTACGAAGAACCATCCCTGGCATGTGTAGACATGGGACCGCATACATCACTATGTATTAGTCCCAAGAGTTCGGTAACTCTTTCTCCGTGTCCCGTAAACGGAGTTTTGGTCATCTTGCCTTTGAGACATGACTGGCAAGTGTCATAAGATGAAAATTCGAATGGTTTCAAATACCCATCCTTATGCAACTTAGCCAGTCGTGTCGCATTGATGTGACCCAGTCTACAATGCCACAAGAAGGATTCGTTGAGTTCAGAACTCTTCCTCTTGTGTGTGTTTATTATACTCAGAACTGTTGATTGATTTAGAACATAAATGCCATTGCATAACGTGCCTGATCCAACCAACTTTTGGTTATGGAAAATGTTCATAACATTGTCCTGTAATACAAAATTATATCCCTCTTTACTTAATAAAGAAACCGATATAAAGTTGCATATCAGGTTCGGCATGTAATAGCATTCGTTCAGAACCAATGTATTACCAGTTGGTAATACAAGGTGATATTCCCCGACAGTCTTAGCTGCAACAATTGCACCATTTCCAACTCTAATGTCTTTATCACCTTCTCCAAGTTCTCTTCCTTTTCTAAGCCCATGTAACTGATTACATATATGGGATCCTGACCCGGTATCCAATACCCAGGACGTAGAGCAAATGGAGAAACAGTTCTCAGTAACAAACACACCCGAAGAAAATGCATCAACATGTACTTTCTTCATTCGGGTGGCATGGGAATCCTGGTATTCCCCTATATCCTGTTCATTCCTATAACTCTTATAAGAATGAACGGAACCAACGTTCCCTAGCACAGTATAACATGCGGGTTCGGTCAATACATCCATATTATTATCTTGATTAAGGCATGAAATGGTCGCTACCTGGAGAGAGAGAGAAGAAAACACTTTAGCGTAAGCTCGTGCAAGATCAGATTGGTTATTATCTTATCTAATCAGGATGGCTCCCACTGATTTTTATCAAATCTTCCTTCAAACCCTAAAAGGAAAGACTAGCCGGGATTAATTACACACTACAAGTTCGCCAATCTTTCAGCCAGGCCAGTGTCGGTACTTTGAGGGAGGTCCCCCGTACTTTCGCACGAACCTAATTAATGTAAACCTCGTTTTCCCAGAGGCGTAACCTCGTTAACACCTTTCTAGACACCTACTTGATCGGCTAATTGTAATGTGTAAAACTCTCCCAGGAGTAACTCTTACTCGCAGTGGGTATCGGGATCCAACTATCTCATAGAAGGTATGCAATCTCATTGCAAATTTCAACACTTGAAATTCCCGATAATATTTTTCCCCTAGTGTGCCATGACCTTGACAGAGGTCAACAAATCATAGTGCACTAGTCAAGTTCAACCCGTCATTTCTTGATTGAATCAAACCCACTCGCACGACCCTTGACAGAGGTCAACAAGGTCGTACGACTACCCTAATCCAATCACATCACATGCTTTGCAGATAATTACTAGTTAGCTACCGCACACTACGCCTTGACAGAGGTCAACAAACGCAGCACGAATACTAAATAGTCTTTATCTGAAATGACGGAGGGCTACGACAGGTTTTTCTGAAAACCTATTGCGTAATGAACTTGATATCGTTGTAGAATCAAATGAAGTTTTGAAATGGAGTGATTTTGAGGCTTTTCCAGTTTCGCTAAAGGGGTCACTCCAGGTGAAGGGATCGTCGGCCCTTTCCTCGTCGAATGAGGTGCGGGATATATCATATATATCACTGTGCAAAGCAAAAACTCTTAAAAGCAATAAAAACCAAACCGAGTGTGTAGCATCTGCCAGTTACTGCTAAAGGAGTCACTCCCGGTGAAGGGATCTCGGTCCTTTCCTCATCGAATAAGGTGCAGGGTATATCATATATACCACTATGCAAAGCAAAAACTCTAGCTACCTGTTTTATTTTAAAATTCGATTCCACAACATCTTAGGTTTCTTATCTATCATTAATCACATTAATGAAGTCCCATCATTTAAATACCTAAACATCACAGATAGATATGACGTACACTTATGCCATCCGCATTCGCCTCGATGTCTCCTCGTGCACCGTTAGGTTAGGTAACTAACGACAGAGCAGGGCAGGGCTAGCTGTTAGTTATATGTATGCCCTAGAGGCCATTACTATACATAGGATGTATATTGTAGTGGATGCTGGGACATATATATGGAGGACTTTCTTGCTCGACATGATAGTATGCTATCTGGTTGCTCTTTACCTTAACGTGTACACTGTTTGTCTCTCTGTTACATGTTGGTAAAGCCCTTAGGATGTGTACTTGACTATCTAGACTATGATGCGGATCATACTAGTGGGGACATGGTAGTCTATAAGTACATCCTTCAAAGTCCCTAGTCGTGGGTGTATCGAGACGGGGCATCGATATACCAGAGTAGACTAGCGTATACCTTCTCGACCCATACAGATGGGCGATGGATGATCCCATATCCATTGGTGTTTGACATCAGAGATGATATACGGGTGCTCAGTAGAGACTGGGTACACTGGACGGACTCGCCGAGAACTCCCAGATGGTATTATACCTCACGTCAGATGGCAGTTCTCTGGTGACACTGGTACAGAGTAGTCTGTTGACCCGAGATCGTCATAGAGTCTTGTGTGGTTCCCACTGTGCTTTGATTTCCATCTTACCACGTCCAAGAGGGCGTGCAAAACGGTGGTTTTTGGGTACAGTCCCGAGTCACATGGAGGCAATGAGCGATAGGAGGGGATTCGTCTCTCCCGGTATAGGGAGTTGATGTTGCGCTGTGTTCGATTGGCTATAACAGGAAATCCCTGGCCAGGGTTGCTGAGATTTACTGGTAAGTGTTACCAGTAGTTTCTCGAAGTGTTATAGACCTCATATCGACACGACTTATCGACCTATTGGGGTCTGACGTTTACCACCCCTAGGCGAGATATGCGACATATCAGACGATCAGACCGGACTGTACGGTAGTGTTACTGGTTGGATTCACTGGAGTGTGAGCGGGCTTGCTCGTCGATCTTCAGATCGCTCAATACCCGGGTGGCCGTTACGTTTAGCAGACCGCTTGCGGCTTGTGGATGCTTGATATGATCATCATCTGCTGCCGGCGTATTGACGAGTCTTTAGAGTCCTACACAGAGGTTTCCTGGCTCAAGCGAAACGAAATAGGAGCGCATATGAGATGTGTGCGGGACCGAGAATGATACCAGTATGTGATACTGTATTTGATTCTCGCGATTTGTGACATTGATCGGTTATATGCGATATAGCCGGGTTATCGGATCAAGTGTTGATTCGATCAGATGTTGCTGTTGATATTAGTCGGTTATATGCGATATGACCGGATCATTAAATCAAGTGTTAATTTAATGATTTAATGTATAATTATATATATTTGATATATTACTTTGCATTAACTAGTATCGGTTCACTTTAGAAGGATTTTCTCACTTGGATGTACAAGTTGTATATGTGATATACTTTTTGTGCATTTTATTGTATCATGTTTGATGATACATGTTTACTTGGTTAAGTGTAAAGAATTAAACCATGGTTAAACTTATGATTAGGGTTTTATATCCTTTTCTCATTTATTTATCTATTTATTCATTTTGGAAAATAGATGGAAAAAGGAGAAAAGAATGGTGGCTTTTTTTGTTGTTTAGTGGAAGCTTCATGAAACCTTAACCCTAACCATTCCTTTAACCTTGGTCAATTCGCTACACATAACCATAGTTACAATTATGATAAGGATGGTTTTTCTTTTCTTTTCTAATTAATCTTATCATATCTTTTCTTCTTCTTCTTCCTTGAACCAAAGAAGAAACCTTGACTTCATCAATGGTGATTGATGAATTAGAGTGAGAAATCCAAAACTAAAGTCTACCCACTTCCTATTTCTTCATCCTCTACCTCTTGCCAAGTAGTAGAGTGTGTTTCCTTCACAAGTTTTCAAGACTAGGTGAAGGTGGAGCTTGATCTAGTGATGCTTCGACGTAGATCATCTTCGGCACGTCGTCGACGACCTAGCCCGTCCATTCTCCGATGAAGCCGACGCTAGAGCCCGGATTTGATTTGGACAGCGGAGAGGACCTCATCTCGGAGCCGTGGAGGTGCAGGACCGGATCTACAAAGGTTGTATTTCCGTATCTCTTAGTTAAGTGTTAACTAGTTAGCTTTTTCGCCTAAACTTCTAGCCGACGATCCGTAGTCGGGTTTCTCGGCACCGTTAAAATTTTAATTTGGCATGATCGATGCCTTGTGAGACCTCACTAGTGTGCCTAGGAACCCTACAGTGGTATCAGAGCCTAGCTAGAGCCTTAGGCGAAGTCTAGACGGAGTTTGAAGGCCGAACGACCCGAAAACCCAAACCCAAAATAGCTCTCTGTCCTTTTTTCAAAAACTGGGATTTTTCCAAATTAAAAATTGCTAAAAAATTCAGCAGGGAAAAATAAGAATTACGGTGCAAAAAGTTTCTGGTGAACAGTGATTTGTGCGGCGGAACCGCGGCAGAAGCCTGGCTTATGCGGCGGTTCCGCGGCCTTATGGTGACGTCAGCCCTTATGTTTTGCACAGTAATTCCTGATAAATTATGCTGAGTTTTCTGGGAATTTTTAAATTGATTCAAGAGTTGAATTTTTCTGCTGTGTTTTTGGGGATTCGGTGTTTCGATCGGAGTATCAAATTTTGTCTGTGTGGCTTTCCGGATAAATTTTAGAATATGTTAAAAAGTTCGACCGGATATAAATACCCAATTTTTCCCCTGTCGGGAAATTTCCATGTGTTGGATTTTTCCGTAGTTTAACGACGTTCTAAGTAGTGCAAGTAACGTGATGGTCCCTCTAGAAGACAACAAACCTTAACTCGATTATGTGACCGTCTTGAACTGCCCTTTGAACCTTCGGGTTTGGGGCAGTACGGCGTGCCACATGTGAGGCGTTGGCTTGACCCTTCTATGGCTGGACCGTTGGTACCGAGGCACGAACTGAATGTTGTTAGACTTATTTCATGTGTTGATCTGTATCGGGAAAACTTGGGTGTTTGACTGTTCGATCGGAAAGTTTAACATTTTCTATTTATCCGGAATGTGATACAATAATTGGAATTCACAATAAGTTATGAGATAACTGAATGAATGTTATAAACATAGCAGTTTAGTCTCACTTGATCGGTTGCCACGGAATTTTGATGTGATCAAAAGTCCGTCGCAATCACGTAGCGTACGCGGATATTCGCCGGGTAAACTTAATAGACAATCTCACTCCATAGCCCCGACCAAGTGACTGTAGGAGAACCCCGTCGCCGAAAGCATCCGTTCGGGTGCTCGCGGTAGCGGTGTTCCGCCTTGGTGCACTTCATCGACGGTAACGGTGGTGCGGCCGTCTACTGAAGTTTGCGACGAGTATTCGATCAGGATGTCGGGAATCTTGTTGAATTACCCGACTTGGTATTGAAAAGTGTTTTCGATTTTGAGACTAAAATGCGGGGTTTATAATTGTTAGGCATGCGATGTCTAAGTAATTCATTTGGTCAGGCATGCGATGTCTGAGGTGGTTGCGGATTCCAACTGTTGTAGTTTTACACTTTCTTTTCTGTGACCGTAAGTGTAATATGTGATATCTCCGGTTTCGTTGCTATATGTCAACGACAATTGGGATACGCATGTTTACTTACGTTGATGACATGTGATGTTATGTGTTGCTAGATATGTTGTATTGGATCGTCGTGTTTGAATAGCCGGGGGTTTTTATGTGAGATGAGTGTTTTTCATTTTCATTCATGTAAAAATCTGAATGTAATATTCTTTTATTTGGGGCACTTCCAGGTTGCGGAAGATGTCACCGTTTGTATATTATTTACTTTTCCGCACTACGATAGACCCAAGGAGGGGAGCACAAGTAACCGGGTTCTGGAGTCCAATGGGAGACCAACTCGAGGAGTCGAGTCCGGGTCTCCTAACTCTAGAATTGGTAGGGTTGCTTGCCCCTCTCGTAGGGGTCTAGGGGTGTGGGTTTGGCTATTCATCGCGACCGTGGAATCCGTGTTTTATACTGGCTCGTATTGAAAACACGGACGTCCTAGTATATCCAATATTTCATATGATTCTTCTGCTGCGATATCTGTGATGTGATCATGTGATGTTCTGTGATAGATATATTATATAGTATATATGATATATTATATAGACGTTACTTATGTTTTACACCCGCGCTAGCCCTGCCCCGCTCTGTCGTTAGTTACCAAACCTAACGATGCACGAGGGGACATCGAGGCGAATGCGGATGGCATAAGTGTACGTCGTATTTATCTGTGATGATTAGGTACTTAAATGATGGGACTTCATTAATGAGATTAATGAAAGTAAAAGAAACCTAAGATGTTGTAGAATCGAATTTCAAAATAAAACAGGTAGCTACAGTTTTTGCTTTGCACAGCGGTATATGTGATATATCCTGCACCTTATTCGATGAGGAAAGGACCGAGATCCCTTCACCGGGAGTGACTCCTTTAGCAATAACTGGCAGATGCTACACACTCGGTTTGTCTTTTGATTGCTTTTAAGAGTTTTTGCTTTGCACAGTGATATATATGATATATCCCGCACCTCATTCGACGAGGAAAGGACCGACGATCCCTTCACCGGGAGTGACTCCTTTAGCAAAACTAGAAAAGCCTCAAAAGCACTCCATTTCAAAATCATTTGATTCTACAACGATATCAAGTTCATTACGCAAAGGGTTTTCTGAAAAACCCGTCGTAGCCCTCCGTCATTTCAGATAAGTACTGGTTAGTATTCGTGCTACGTTTGTTGACCTTATCCAAGGCGTAGTGTGCGGTAGCTGATTTGTGCTTATCTGTATAAGCATATGATGCGATTGAGTTAGGGTAGTCGTGCGACTTTGTTGACCTTAGCCAAGGGTCGTGCGGGTGGGTTTAATTCAATCGGGAAATGACGGGTTGAACTTGGCTAGCACTTATGATTTGTTGACCTTAGCCAAGGTCATAAGCTGCTAGGGGCAAAATATTATCGGGAATTTCAAGTGTTGAAATTTGCAATGAGATTGCATACCTTCTATGAGATAGTTGGATCCCGATACCCGCTGCGAGTAAGAGTTACTCCTGGGAGAGTTTTATACATTACAATTAGCCGATCAAGTAGGTGTCTAGAAAGGTGTCAACGGGGTTACGCCTCTGGGAAAACGAGGTTTACTGTAATTAGGTTCGTGCGAAAGCACAGGGGACCTCCCTCAAAGTACCGACACTGGCCTGGCTGAAAGATTGGCGAACTTGTAGTGTGTAATTAATCCCGGCTAGTCTTTCCTTTTAGGGTTTGAAGGAAGATTTGATAAAAAGCAGTGGGAGCCATCCTGATTAGATAAAATAATAACCAATCTATTCTTGCAAGAGCGCACGCTGAGTGTTTTCTTCTCTCTCTCTCCAGGTAGCGACCATATCACGCCTTAATCAAGATAATAATACGGAATATTGACCGAACCCGCTTGTTATACTGAGCTGGGGAATGTTGGTCCCGCTCCAACTTATAATAGTTATAAGACAGAGCAGGAAATTGGGGATTACCAGAATTCCCGTGCCGCCCAAACGAAGAGAGTGCATGTTGATGCATCATCTTCGGGTGTGTTCGTTACAAAGAACTGTTTCTCAGTATCCTCTGCGTCCTGGGTATTTGATACCAGATCAGGATCCCAGATATGTAATCTGTTACATAGGGCTACAGAAAGGTAGAGAACTGAGAACGGGTGATAAGTTTCATGAGGCAGAAAACGGGGTAAGTGTTGCAGCCAAGTCTGTTGGTCACTGTCACCCTGTATTACAATACATTGATTCTGAACGAATGTTGTTAGATACCGAACCTGATATACAAAATCATATCAGTCTCTTTGTCATTAAAGAAATGATAAAATTTTGTATTGTTGGATAATGTTTTGAACATTTCCTATATCAAAAGTTGATCGGTTTAGGCACGTTATCTAAAAGCATTGATGTTCTAAATCAAACTACAGTTCTTAGTATATGGAACACACTCAAGAGGAAGAGTTCAGAAATGAACGGATTCTTCTTGAGGTATTGTAGACTAGGTCAGATCAATGTGACCCGACTAGCTGAAGTTACATTTAGATGTATATTTAAATCAGTTTGAATTTACATCTTGTGAAACTCGCCAGTCATGTCACAAAGATAAAATGACACCAGCTCTGTTTATTGGAAACAGAGAAAGAGTTAGTGAACTTTTTGGATGATACATGTTGATGTATGTAGGTCCCCTGTCTACACATGCCAAGACCGGTTTTTTATACTTCATTATATTCTCTGATAATCTCTCAAGATTCAGTCATATGTTCCTGCTGAAACATGAGTCCGAACCTTTTGAGATATTCACAGAATATAAGTAAGAAGTAGAGAACCAATAAGGGTATAAGTATTATGTCCTTTGATGTGATCGAGGAGGAGAATACTTGAGCACGGAAATCCTGGACTTTTCTAAAGGAGAATGAGATTCTCTCTCAGCATTACTCCTCCGCATACACCATAGCACGATGGTATATCGGGGTGGAGCAATTACACCCTATGTGATAAGGTGTGCTCTATGATGAGTAATACTGAGCTACCTATTTCCTTTTGGGTGTTATGCACTTGAGAAGTTGCATACCTATTGAATATGGTTCGAATCAAATCAATGCCTACCACTTCATATGTGATAAGGAAAGGGAAGAGCCCATGTCTTAAGTTAGTTAAGATTTGGGGTTGTCCGGCCTATGTCTAAAAGCAAAATCCGGACAAACTCGAGGCAAGGTTAGTTATGTAGAACTGGAAAGGTTCCAGCTATGCAAACTACAGAAGATGATTTGATGGAACCAAAGGATTCAATAGTTACCAACGAACCTCGGCCTCTCCGCCGATCTAGTAGGGTTCCTCACCCACCTGAGAGATACTTCGGTTCCTCTATGACAGTGGGAGCGAGGATTGCATCATGAGATGATGACCCAACTAGCTTCGAGCAGGCCATCGAGAGTAAGACTCTGTAAGAATGGCTGGATGTTTATCGATCTGAGATGGAATCCTTATACACCAACAAAGTATGGACTTTGGTTGCTATATCTGAAGGGTTAAATCCCCATCAGGAGCAAGTATATCTTGAGAAGATTACTTGGTGTAGATGGAAAAGTTGAGATTTTCAAAGCTAGACTTGTTAAAAGTTGGCATCATTGACCAGGTGTGGATAATGATGAAACCTTTTCAAGTAGCTATGATTAAGTCCATCCAGATCCCACTTGTCACGGCTACATACCATGACTGCGATATCTGGTGGTTGGGTGTCTTGACTGCTTTTCTAAATGATGATTTAGAAGAGAGCGTCTATAAGTACACAGCCAGAGGGCTTCGTAGACAGTGGGAGCAGCGGAAATGTGTGCAAGATGCTTTATAGGATAGAGCAGGCATCGCGGAGTTGGAACATCTGTTTTGATGTATTAGTCAAAGAAGTTGACATCATCAAAATGGTAGATGAACCTTGTATAAACAAAAAGGTAGTAGGGAGTATGGTGACGATCCTTGTAGAGTACGTGGATGACATACTCTTGATAGGGAAGGAGTCTCCTATGCTACGCTCGATCAATCTCTGCTTATCACAATGATTCTCCACATAGGATCAAAATGATACCTCCTAAATCCTGGGTTTTTGGATGTATGAGATAGATCTAATTGGATGTTAGTATTCTCACTAGTTGTAGTGAGATGGTATCAATCGATCCTGGGGAGAATCACTGGAAATGTTCCAGAGTGATAAAGACGACTGAGTGTCAGTCACAGGCATTGTCTTTACCCTCAATCGAGGGACGGTATGTTGGAAGAGTTCCAAGCTAGATACCGTGGCACACTAGACGATAAAGGTAGGATACATCGCTACTTAAGATGCTACCAAAGAGGCTGTTTGGGTGTATATTGGTTCATAAGATGAACTTTGTTCCTCCCATTGTGTAACAATGGAGTTGTGGCTTATGCCAAGGAACGCCGGTCCCATCAGTGATCCAGACATATTCTAAGGCAGTATTACCTGATCATGGAGATGGTTGATCTCCAGGGAGATCAAGGTTAGGAGAGTAGACTCAGAGGACAAACACAGCGGATCCACTCACAAAGGCCTGTTCCCAGAGAGAGACTTTTATGGGATGGTTGAGTATGAGATACTACAACCACTGCTATCAGATGGCCCTAGTGCAAGTGGGAGATTGTTAGTTATATGTATGCCCTAGAGGCCATTACTATACATAGGATGTATATTGTAGTGGATGCTGGGACATATATAGGGAGGACTTTCTTGCTCGACATGATAGTATGCTATCTGGTTGCTCTTTACCTTAACGTGTACACTGTTTGTCTCTCTGTTACATGTTGGTAAAGCCCTTAGGATGTGTACTTGACTATCTAGACTATGATGCGGATCATACTAGTGGGGACATGGTAGTCTATAAGTACATCCTTCAAAGTCCCTAGTCGTGGGTGTATCGAGACGGGGCATCGATATACCAGAGTAGACTAGCGTATACCTTCTCGACCCATACAGATGGGCGATGGATGATCCTAAATCCATTGGTGTTTGACATCGGAGATGATGTACGGGTGCTCAGTGGAGACTGGGTACACTGGACGGACTCGCTGAGAACTCCCTGATGGTATTATACCTCACGTCAGATGGCAGTTCTCTGGTGACACTGGTACAGAGTAGTCTGTTGACCCGAGATCGTCATAGAGTCTTGTGTGGTTCCCACTGTGCTTTGATTTCCATCTTACCACGTCCAAGAGGGCGTGCAAAACGGTGGTTTTTAGGTACAGTCCCGAGTCACATGGAGGCAATGAGCGATAGGAGGGGATTCGTCTCTCCCGGTATAGGGAGTTGATGTTGCGCTGTGTTCGATTGGCTATAACAGGAAATCCCTGGCCAGGGTTGCTGAGATTTACTGGTAAGTGTTACCAGTAGTTTCTCGAAGTATTATAGACCTCATATCGACACGACTTATCGAGCTATTGGGGTCTGACGTTTACCACCCCTAGGCGAGATATGCGACATATCAGACGATCAGACCGGACTGTACGGTAGTGTTACTGGTTGGATTCACTGGAGTGTGAGCGGGCTTGCTCGTCGATCTTCAGATCGCTCAATACCCGGGTGGTCGTTACGTTTAGCAGACCGCTTGCGGCTTGTGGATGCTTGATATGATCATCATCTGCTGTCGGCGTATTGACGAGTCTTTAGAGTCCTACACAGAGGTTTCCTGGCTCAAGCGAAACGAAATAGGAGCGCATATGAGATATGTGCGGGACCGAGAATGATACCAGTATGTGATACTGTATTTGATTCTCACGATTTGTGACATTGATCGGTTATATGCGATATAGCCGGGTTATCGGATCGAGTGTTGATTCGATCAGATGTTGCTGTTGATATTAGTCGGTTATATGCGATATGACCGGATCATTAAATCAAATGTTAATTTAATGATTTAATGTATAATTATATATATTTGATATATTACTTTGCATTAACTAGTATCGGTTCACTTTAGAAGGATTTTCTCACTTGGATGTACAAGTTGTATATGTGATATACTTTTTATGCATTTTATTGTATCATGTTTGATGATACATGTTTACTTGGTTAAGTGTAAGGAATTAAACCATGGTTAAACTTATGATTAGGGTTTTATATCCTTTTCTCATTTATTTATCTATTTATTCATTTTGGAAAATAGATGGAAAAAGGAGAAAAGAATGGTGGCTTTTTTTATTGTTTAGTGGAAGCTTCATGAAACCTTAACCCTAACCATTCCTTTAACCTTGGTCAATTATCTACACATAACCATAGTTACAATTATGATAAGGATGGTTTTTCTTTTCTTTTCTAATTAATCTTATCATATCTTTTCTTCTTCTTCTTCCTTGAACCAAAGAAGAAACCTTGACTTCATCAATGGTGATTGATAAATTAGAGTGAGAAATCCAAAACTAAAGTCTACCCACTTCCTATTTCTTCATCCTCTACCTCTTGCCAAGTAGTAGAGTGTGTTTCCATCACAAGTTTTCAAGACTAGGTGAAGGTGGAGCTTGATCTAGTGATGCTTCGAAGTAGATCATCTTCGGCACGTCGTCGACGACCTAGCCCGTCCATTCTCCGATGAAGCCGACGCTAGAGCCCGGATTTGATTTGGACAGCGGAGAGGACCTCATCTCGGAGCCGTGGAGGTGCAGGACCGGATCTACAAAGGTTGTATTTCCATATCTCTTAGTTAAGTGTTAACTAGTTAGCTTTTTCGCCTAAACTTCTAGCCGACGATCCGTAGTCGGGTTTCTCGGCACCGTTAAAATTTTAATTTGGCATGATCGATGCCTTGTGAGACCTCACTAGTGTGCCTAGGAACCCTACACTAGCGCGGGTGTAAAACATAAGTAACGTCTATATAATATATCATATATACTATATACTATATCCATCACAGAACATCTCATGATCACATCACAGAAATCGCAGCAGAAGAAACATATGAAACATTGGATATACTAGGACGTCCGTGTTTTCAATACGAGCCAGTATAAAACACGGATTCCACGGTCATGATGAATAGCCAATCCCACACCCCTAGACCCCTACGAGAGCGGCAAGCAACCCTGCCAATTCTAGGGTTAGGAGACCCGGACTCGACTCCTCGAGTTGGTCTCCCACTGGACCCCAGAACCCGGTTACTTATGCTCCCCTCCTTGGGTCTATCCTAATGCGGAAAAGTAAATAATATACAAAAGGTGACAACTTCCGCTACCTGGAAGTGCCCCAAATAAAAGAATATTACATACAAGTTTTTACATGAATGAAAATGAAAAACACTCATCTCACATAAAAACCCCCGGCTATTCGAACACGACGATCCAATATAACATATCCAGCAACACATAACATCACATGTCATCAACGTAAGTAAGTATGCATACCCCAATTGTCGTTGACGTATAGCAACGAAACCGGCGATATGAACATACTACACTTACGGTCACAGAAAAGAAAGTGTAAAACTACAACAATTGGAATCCGCAACCTCTTTAGACATCGCATGCCTAACAGATATAAATCCCGCATTTTAGTCTCATTATCGAAAACTCTTTTCAATATCATATGGGACTAAATTGCTAGATTTATAACATTCATTCAGTTATCTCATAACTACTTGTGAATTCCAATTATTGTATCACATTCCAGATAAACAGAAAATGTTAAATTTTTCGATCGAACAGTCGAATACCCAAGTTTTCCCGATACAGCTCAACACATTAAATAAGTCTAACAACATTCAGTTCGTGCCTCAGTACCAACGGTCCAGCCGTAGAAGGGTCAAGCCAACGCCTCACATGTGGCACGCCGTACTCCCCCAAACCCGAAGGTTCAAAGGGCAGTTCAAGACGGTCACATAATCGAGTTAAGGTTTGTTGTCTTCTAGAGGGTCCATCGCGTTACTTGCACTACTTAGAACGTCGTTAAACTACGGAAAAATCCAACACTTGGAAATTTCCCGACAGGGGAAAAATTGGGTATTTATATCCGGTCGAACTTTTTAACATATTCTAAAAATTATCCGGAAATACACAAAGACGAAATTTGATACCCCGATCGAAACACCGAATCCCCAAAGCAACCCCAGAAAATTCAAATCTTGAATAATTATTAAAAATACCCAGGAAAATCACCACTGGAAACTAAGGATTACTGTGTAAAATTATTTAAATAATTAGGCCGTACGACCGCGGATCCGCCGCATGAGTCATGCTAATGCCGCGGATCCGCGCTGGCTTGGTGGAATTACGCTCACGAATTTCACAGTAAACGTTATAATTTCCTGCTTATTTTTCTGCATATTTTTAATATTGAAAAATCCCAGATTTTAGAAAATGTACAGAGAGCATGTTTGGTTTAGGGTTTCGGGTTCGTTCGGGCTTCAAATCGTGTCTAGACTTCGCCTAAGGCTCTAGCTAGGCTCTGATACCACTGTAGGGTTCCTAGGCACACTATAGAGGTCTCACAAGGCATCGAACATGCCAATTTAAAATTTTACGGTGCCGAGAAACCCTAGACTACGGATCGTTGGCTAGAATTCTAGGCGAAACTATAAACTAGTTAACACTTTCACTAAAAGTTAGATGCTACAACCTTTGTAGATCCGGATATCCACTTCCTTAGCTCCACGTAGTCATCCTCTCGCTGTCCTTTTGGAATCCTAGACTCATTCGTCGGCTTCATCGGGAAAACGAGCGGAATAGGTCGTCGGCTTCGTGTCAAAGACGATCTACGTCGAGGTTGCGCAAGTTCAAGCTCCAACTTCACCAAGTTGTGAAACTTGTGAAGAAAACACCCAAAACAACTTGGCAAGAGGTAGAGGGTGAAGAAATAGGAGGTGGGTTCACTTTAGAATTGGATTTCACTCACTTTTTCTCAAGTTGCCATTGATGGCATCTAGTTTTCTCTCTTGAAGAAGAAGGAGAAGATGAAGCTAGAATATGATAAGTGTTGTTAAAAAGAATAATAAAATCAAATACTTATCATGTTCTAACCTAGGTTAAGTGTAGAGAATAAACCATGGTCACTTGGATGGGTTAGGGTTAAGCATGAAGATAAGGATGGTTACAAAAGTCAAAGCTTCATGAAGCTTCAACTTAAAACAAAAAAAGCCACCATTCTCATCATAATCCTTTTCAAATAAATAACTAAATAAATAAATGAATATGCAAAACCCTAATCAACTCATAACCATGGTTTAATACTTCACACTTAACCTAATGAGCAAGTATCATCAAACATGATACAAAGATGTGCACAAAAGTATATCACATATACAACATGTACATCAAGTGAGAAAATCCATTTAAAGTGAACCAATACTAGTTAATGCAATGCAATATATCAAATATATAATTATGCATCAAATCATTAGATCAACATTTGATTCAATGATCCGGTCATGTCGCACATAACCGACTAGAATCCAATGTATCGATTTATCGAATCAATGATTCGATAACTAGGTCATATCGAATATAACCAATCGAAACATATATCGCGAGAATGAAATGCGGTATCACATACACGCATTATTCTCGGTCCTGCACATATCTCATATGCGCTCCTATTTCGTTTCGCTTGAACCAGGAAACCTCTGTGTAGGACTCTAAAGACTCGTCAATACGCCGGTAGCAGATGATGATCATATCAAGCACCCACAAGCCGCAAGCGGTCTGCTAAATGTAACGGCCATCCGGGTATCGAGTGATCAGAAGATCGACGAGCTAGCCCGCTCACACTCCTGTGAATCCAACCAGTAACACTTACCGTACAGTCCGGTCTGTTCGTCTGATACGTCGCATATCAAGTCTAGGGGTGGTATACGTCAGAACCCAATAACCGATAAGTCGTGCCGATGTGAGGCGCATAACGGGTCGAGAAACTACTGGTAACACTTACCAGCAAATCTCTGATCAGCCCTGGCCAGGGACTTCCCTGTTACGGCCAATCGTGCACAGCGCAACATCAACCCCCAATACCGGGAGAGACGAAACCCCTCCTATCGCTCATTGCCTCCATGTGACTCGGGACTGTACCCAAAGACCACCGTTTTGCATGCCCTCATGGATGTGGTAAGGTGGAGATCAAAGCACAGTGGGAATCACACAAGACTCTATGACGATCTCGGGTCTATAGACTAACCTGTACAAGTGTCACCTGAGAACTGCCATCTAACGTGAGGTATAATACCATCTGGGAGTTCTCGGCGAGTCCGTCCAGTGTACCCAGTCTCCACTGAGCACCCGTATACCATCTCTGATGTCAAACACCAATGGATGTGGGATCATCCATCGCCCATCTCATGGGTGGAGAAGCGTATACGCTAGTCTACTCTGGTATATCGATGCCCCGTCTCGATACACCCACGACTAGGGACCTTGAAGGATGTACTTATGGACTACCATGTCCCCACTAGTATGATCTGCATCACAGTCCAGGTAGTCAAGTACATATCCTAAGGGCTTTACCAACATGTAACTATAAGACAGTATAAAGAGACTAGTGTACATGTTAAGATAAAGAGTAACCAGATAGCATACTATCATATCGAGCAAGAAAGTCATCTCTATATATGTCCAAGCATCCAATATAATATACATCATCTGTACAATACTGGCCTCTAGGGCATACATACAACTAACAATGCCGACACTTATCATATACTTACTCATGATTTTGAGATCTGGATTTCTATGAGATTTCTGGATTTTTGGGGAAAACCGCAAAAATATATAAAAACTTCTCTCTCTCTCTCTCCTCTTCTCTTTTTAAAATAAGATGCGGTTTTCTCGTGATGTATGTGTCGTCCACCATGAGATTTCATGTTTTCTGTTGGATTTCGAGACCCGATTCGAGGAGTGGATGAACTGTCTCGGGTACATGGTGGGCCCGGTATGGTACCCCGGGGCAAGAAGATCGAGTTGTAGACGATGAGCCTGGCAGGGGAAGGCTACCTACCGGTGATGTCTGGCGCGGCGGTTATCCGGAGGATACCGACCGTTGTCATGAGATTTGATGATATGGGTCGATCCGGACTGACGGAGCCCGAGATATTGAGACTTGAGATTACATGTGTTGTGTCGATGTTTGACACGGATTTCCATGGATTTCATTATTGAGATTTCAGATTCTTATACACATTCTACTATGATAACAGCTAAAGATTTCTTATACATATATATCTGGATTTCAGGATTTGTTACTTTACATTCATGGTGCATGCATTTCATTCATATGACATAGTATTATATGAGGTACTGACACGACACGGAGTAGTTGCACTTACACGTAGTATTACCCTGCTATTACTAGATGTTTGGGATATAGTAGTGTATTATTATGACCTAGGATAGCGTCGTGCATTCGATTTCTTTTCGTAGATGTCTTCTACTCACGAGTTGGCAACTCACCCCCGTTGTGCCAAATTCTTTACAGGTTCGATGTACAGGTTTCCGTGGCAGCTTGTTGGCACATCTTTTCTTCAGGGTGATTTGCACGGTAGGTTGGTTCACTTGTATCCGAACCACCATTGTACTTTTATTCATTCATTTGTATCTAGTAAGCTCCATCAACCATATTTGTATTACTTGATAAGTTTATTGGACCAGTTGTTTATTTCGACCTTAGAGTCGTGCATGTGTTATTCAGATCTGGTGGTTTTGTTTTCTTTTGAGTTTTGAGCCTCGCCTATTGGCGTTGTATATTATTGTGCTTGCTGTGGTTGTTTCCGCCTGTTGGCGTTGATGCTAGCTCCCGTTTGGGGATGCTTTTTATTGTTTATGTATATTATACTTGTTGTACCCGTTTGGGGGCCAGTTTTTACAGAGGAGACTCTGCCGAAATTTTTGGTAAAATTTGCTGATGTTTTTATACTTGTTTTCTTTTCTTTTCTTCTTTTTCTTCTTTTATGGTTTAGATTTCTGGGCTTCGGCTTACTTAGGTCACGTGGCACCTCTAGACGCTTCGTAATCTAAGTGCCGGTCACATTCCGTACTTTCGGGTCGTGACAGAAACCCTCTGGCTGGTCCATATAGACACACTTCTCTAAATTTCCATTTAGAAAAGCGGTCTCTACGTCCATCTGCCAAATCTCATGATCGTGGAAGGCAGCAATGGCAAGAAAGATCCGAATGGATTTCAGCATAGCCACTGGAGAAAAGGTTTCGTCATAGTCCAAGCCAGGTCTTTGACGGAAACCCTTTGCAACAAGTCTAGCCTTATAGGTCTCAACCTGTCCATTTACAACAATCTTCCTTTTGAATATCCACTTGCATCCTACTGGTTTTACCTCATCTGGAGCAACGCCCAACGTCCATACTTTGTTGGTGTACATGGACTCCATTTCGGTCCGCATTACATCAAGCCATTTTACCGAGTCGAAGCTCTGAATGGCCTGCTGGAAGCTAGTCGGCTCATCACTATCAATGATGCAATCGTCTCTATCCCCGTCTATGAGAAAACCGTAGTATCTCTCTGGCGGATGAGACTGCCTACTACTTCTGCGGAGCGGCGCAGGAATGTCCTGATCTTTCGAACCCTCTGGTTCTACTAAGATTTCAGTAATAGCTCGTGGTTCTGGAATTTCTTCCAGTTCTATTGCGCTCCCACTTATCTGTTTTTCCAAAAACTGAGTTTCCAAGAATTGGGCATGACGAGAAACAAAAACCTTTTGTTCCTCTTCGCAATAGAAGAAATATCCTTTGGAGTTCTTTGGATATCCCATAAACTTGCACTGTACTGAGCGTGCCTCGAGTTTGTCCGCATGTTGCTTTTTGACAAAAGCTGGACATACCCATGTCTTAATGTGATTAAGATAGGGTTTCTTCCCACACCACATCTGATATGGTATGGTAGGCACAGTCTTAGTTGGAACTCGGTTCAAAAGGTATGCAGCTGATTCTAGTGCATATCCCCATAATGATCGCGGCAACTCAGCGTTACTCATCATGGAACGTACCATATCCAATAGGGTCCGGGTCCGTCTCTCCGATACACCGTTATGTTGCGGAGTGTATGGAGGAGTATGCTGTGAGAGAATTCCATTCTCTTTTAGGTAATCCAGGAACTCGGCACTCAAGTATTCACCACCTCGATCAGATCTCAGTATCTTGATACTTTTTCCTGTTTTTTTTTCTACTTCATTCTTATATTCCTGGAATTTTCCAAAGGCATCGGATTTATGTTTCATTAAGAAGACATATCCGTACCTTGAAAAGTCATCCGTAAAAGTAATGAAGTAAGAATAACCGCTTCGCGCATGCGTAGACATTGGACCGCACACGTCGCTGTGTACGAGTCCCAAGAGCTCGCTCGCTCTTACTCCGTGTCCAGTGAACGGAGTCTTTGTCATCTTTCCTTTGAAACAGGATTGACAAGTTGCATATGATTGATATTCGAACGAATCCAAATATCCTTCTGTATGTAACTTCGTCAACCTTCTCTCATTGATGTGACCCAGTCTACAATGCCATAAGAAAGCCTGATTTGTTTCCGGAGACTTTCTTTTGTGTGTATTCTAGACATTGAAAATTTATGGTTGGTTTAATACGTATATACCATTGCTTAATGTACCTGACCCAATCAGAACTTGATTAAGGTGAATGTTTACAACATTACTTACAAACACAAATTCATAACCTTCTTTAGATATTAAAGATACAGAAATGATATTACAAGTTGCATTGGGTACAAAAAAGCAATTACGTAAAACCAAAACATGTCCATCTGACATTCCCAAGTGATAGTCCCCCACGGCCTCAGCATCCATGCTAGCTCCGTTTGCAACTCTGAGGGTCATATCACTTGCCTTCAAAACCTTACGCTTTCTCAATGCCTGCAAAGAATTACAGATATGAGATCCTGATCCAGTATCCAATACCCAGGAAGTAGAGTTTAATGATAGCCAGTTTTCAATAACATACACACTTGAAGCTGAAGCTACAACTTGCTTCAGATCCTGGGTTCTGGCCTTCCAAGCCCTGCAATCTTTCTTCCAGTGTTCACTCTTGTGACAGTAAAAGCATTCTTTCTTATCCACAAGCTTTCCCGCTACCTTTATTGCCTTTGCCTTTCCCTTCGTATCCGCTTTACTAATACCGCCCCTTGGTTTGGCGGGGGTTTTCTTCTTCTTTCACTTGGCTTTCGCCTTGGACCTAGAAGAGGAAGATCCTCCTATAAACAAAGTGGATGTTTCCCTACCTTTCTATAGGGTGCCCTCTGCACTCCTCAGCATGTTGAGTAGTTCTGAAAGTTCAACCTCTTTTTCTTGCAGGTTGAAGTTCAGGATAAACTGGGCGTAAGTGGAAAGAAGGGACTGGAGAATCAAGTCCGTATAGAGCTCATTCTCCAACGTAGTCCCAAGGTCCGCAAGCTTCTCTATGTAGCCAATCAACTTAAGCACGTGTTCCGCTACCGATGATCTGACGGCCAATCTTGCCGAAAATAGATTTTTCGACACTTCGTATCTGGTGATACGGGATTGCTCTCCAAACAGTTCTTTTGTATGGAGAAATATGGATTCGAGGTCCATATTCTCATGCCTCCTCTGATGTTCATTATCCATAGAGGCAAGCACGAGGCACTTGGCCTTCGCACAGTCGATTTCCCAGGTCTTGCGGATTTCCCTATCCACGATGCTGGTTTTGGGACCTAAGACAGGGGGAGCTTTTATGGTAAGGAGATACCCCAACTTGTCATAAGTGATTGCCATTTTGACATTCCTGAGCCAATCTTTGTAGTTTGGCCTTATCAGTATGTTTTTATCTAGAAGTAACTTAAGTCCAGTCATGATATTTGGTCGCTGCAATTAGGAGAGAGAGAAGAAACACTTTAGCATGATGCCCTTGCAAGTTTAGAGTGGTTTTTAATTTGTCTAAACAGGATGGCTCCCACTGTCTCTCGAATCCCTCCTCAAACCATAAAGGAAGAATTAGTCGGGATCAATCTCACCGTACAATTCTTGCTTAACCGTTCAGTCAGGCCAGTGTCGGTACTTCGAGAGAGGTTTTCCAACGCTTTTGCGAAGTTCCTTAATTAAATAATCTCTTTTCCCTGTGGGCGTAGCCCCGCTAACACCTTTCTAGACACCTACTTGGTTTATAGCATTGATCGTTAAGTGAGAAAGTTCCGGAGGAGTAGCATATACTCACAGTAGGATCGGGATCCAAATATCATCGCGTGACAAAACTGAAGGAATCCTACCAGAATCATCACACTCCAAATGGTATGCAGCGCTAGCAAGTTTCAGTTTCTTTAGAAACTCTCGATGTGGATTTCTACCCCCATGCTCTTATGACCTTGACTTTGGCCAACATATCATAAGTCACATGTCAAGTTATACCCGTCATTCTCCAGGTTAATTTGAACCCACCCGTACCTACCCTTGACTTTGGCCAACATGGCAGTACGACTGTCCCAAACCAACACATCTATCTATGCTGCACATGAATAACCAATAGCTACCAATCACTATGCCTTGACTTTGGCCAACATACATAGCTTGAATACTATTGACCATTCATGTGAAACGACGGAGAGCTACGAATGGTTTTGGCGAAACCGTGAAATTAGTGAACTTGATATAATCGATGGAACGAGATAGATTTCAAAAGGAGTGGTTCAAGCTCTGCATTTAAAAGTTGTTTTTGAAAAGAACCGAGTGGTTTTGAAAGTGTTCCAATGACTTTTACATGGTTTATTTTTCTTGCATTAATTTTAATGTGTCCCATCAATTAATCCTACCATTGCAGAAAACAACGAAAATATGACGTACGCTTATGCCATCTGCATTCGCCCCGGGGTCCCGTCATCACCCGTTAGGTTACTTAACTAACGACAGAGCGGGGGCTGGACTAGCACGGATGCAAAACATAAGCAACGCCTAAATAGATATCATAAATAGATATATATACATTCGTCACATGCAATGATAGTCATTCCAGATCACAGATGAACACAATGGATATACTAGGAATCCGCATTTCGTACGAGCCTGTAACGAAGAGCGGATTACACGGTCGCGATGAATAGCCAAACCCTACCCTAGACCCCTACGGGTGCGGCAAACTACCCGCCAAGTACCCGAAGCGAAGCAACCTCCCTCAACACCGTGAGTAGGCCACTCGGCACTTCGAGATACCCGGTAGTTTATGCACCCCACCTTGGGTCTATCCTAGGAGCAAAAACAGTAAAAGAAATTATACAATTACGGCTACAACCCCAAACCGGTTGTGCGGCCATACAAATAATATTACATCAATTTACATATTACAAGAATTGAAGGAAAAAGAAAACTCTCATCTCACAACCCCCGGCTATTCATCCGCGGCAATCCAACCAATTCATATACACAAACCATCAACATTATAGATCACAGATATGTATAACCCCCACTAATCGACGTATAGCGATTAGCAGACGTTCAATACATATATCACATCACAGATATAACCCATTAGCCAAAGTGTAAAGAAGTTCGATCAAAATACGGATTTGTGACCACCCCAAAAACTAACTTGTTCTCTGGAAATTCTGGGCAGAAACAAACCATCACAAAAATCACAAAACACCGGCAGAAGAAAACTGCAGGAGAAACGATCCAGAGCCGAGTCAACTCGGCCGCGGATCCGCGGCAGGAGCAAGCTCGTGCCGTGGAACCGCTGTGAGTTGGTCGACTCACTGGATCGTTTTTCTTGCCTGTTCTATAAAAAGCCTGAGCCGATTTTTAGTACATGATTTATTATTTTTTGAGCAGAAATAAAAATCGGCAGAAACTAGGGTTTTTCGGGGTGTTTTGCGGATTTTTGTCCGATCGAAGTTCTAGATACTTTGCTAACTTGCTAGTTTGTGTTTAGCTAGGCTCTGATAATACTGTAAGTCCACGTTGCCCACCCTGGTGCTTACGGGGAGGCGGAAACATTATGAAAAATTCGATTTTTACAACACTAGGCAACATGCACTATACTAAAGGAGGATCTTTGCTAAACATAAACTAACTACCAAGCTAAAAGAGTTAGCTACACGGTTAAGGGGTTATACCTAAGTCTTGAAGTCCTTCTCTTCTTGCTCCTTGGAGTGGAAAGAACGGGTTCTCCTCGTTGCCTTCTCTTGCCGAAGAAAGATTCACCTGAGGGCCTCTACCTTTGGCTCCAACCTCAAACTAGAAGTAACTAAGGTGCTTGGTGTGCTAAAACTAGAACCTTAGAAAGAGTAGAGAGTAATTTAGAATGTTTTATCTCAAGCTTAATGGTTCTCAACTCATGAGAGGAAGAGCTTTGAGAGAGAGGAAGAGGAGGAGAGAGAATGAGAATGATAGAATGAGAAGATAAAGCCAACCTTCTCACATATATGTGAATTATGATAAATCAATAATTAGCTAAAGTTAATTGTGATGGTTAATCTTGAAATGACCATTATCATTTCACATTAATTACTTTTGCAAGAATCAAAGAGCATCTTTCATATGAAATGATGATGGCCAAATTGTCAACATAGGACAACATGTCAACCATAGTCAATTGGTCAACAACCCTAACCATAACACAATTATAATTAACTAATATTAATAATCATATTTCATACATAAACATTAGGGTTAAGAAAATGACAATGGCCATCAACCCTAATGAAAGTCATTTGCCTCTGCCTCAGTCAATTGTGCATACACACCCGTATCCGTGTTCCAAGGAACACGAATATAAATAGATAAAACCAATCCCAAAAGATATACTAGGATCTGGCTTAAACCAAAGCCCACTAGTATTAGCTGTCCGGACACCAAACGTGCACAAGTGCGCGGATATGAACAAACCCTGTCGCAAAACCATGCGACCTCTACTCGTTTTGCCTAAAGGAGAATAACCCTCTGTGTGGGACTATACAGACTCGACACTACACTGCCAGTGGGTTTAACCACAGACCGCAAGCGGCACTAGCTGTACGTAACGGTCCCCAGGTAGATGCCGATCAGAAGACTGACGAGGCAAACCCATCAGAACTCCTACTGAACCTGAATGTGACAGTCTCCGTCCAGTCCGGTCTGTTCGTCTAAGAGTATCGAATGGCGGGCCTAGGGGCGGTAAACGCCAGTCCCCTAATAGCGGTACAAGTCTTGTCGAAGTGTAGCCCAGAACACCCTGAGATAACACTGGAAACCTACCAGTCTATCTCGCTTGCCCTGGCCAGGGACTTTGTGTAATGGCTCTTTTAGACACAGCGCGATATCAACCCCCAATACCGGGAGAGATGAATCCTGTCTAACCATCACTGCCTCCAAGTGCTTCGGGACTGCACCCAAAAACTACATGTTTGCACGATTCCTTTGAGCCGTGGTAGGGTAGTAATCAAAGAACAGTGGGAACACACTCGAGGCGAAGTGACAGTGTCAAGTCAACGGACTAAGCTGTACTCATGTCACCTGGGAACTAATAACTGACGATAGGTTTAATACCAACCAACAGTTCCCGACGAGTCATGTCCAGTGTACTCGTAACCTAACGAGCACCAGCATACTATCTCAGGTACGACGTACTGACGGCTGTGGGACAGACCGTTTCCCAAGCTGGGATGAGAAGCGCATACGCTAGTTTACTCCGGAATATCGATGCCCTGTCTCGATAGTCTTACGACTAGGGATCTGCATAAGGATGTGCTTGTGGATTACCCAGCCCCCATGAGTGTGACTGCCATCACAACGCTGGTAATCAAGCAAAGATCCTAAGGGCTCTACTAATGTGTAAAGGCGATATGCTATAAGAAACCCATGCACACATTAAAGCAGAAACAAACCGAGTAGCATACTACTATTTTGAGCAAGAATGTCAATATAAGGTGAATATCCCAAGCTTTCATTAAGTAATATACAAACTAGTATGATACCGTAATGGCCTCTAAGGCATATACACTAATAGTTGCCAACTGGTGTATAGTAAATAACATCATACTGTAATCGCAAGTATGCACGAACAACGATAAATCTATCACATGTAATCTGATAGCATAAGTATGGTAATATGAATATGCAACAATCATGTAAAGGTACATCATCAAGGTACTACATCTACATGAAGCAATGCATATCAACATAATCCTGAGTATGGGATGATATAATACAAAACCTCATGCAAAATCATCAGGGTGGAAAAACCCCAGTGTCCCTCACTGACACATCAAATCCCAACATCCTCTGGCACCGCATCCTCAGATCGACCCTCACATCCTGTAAGTCTCATGGAACCTGAGTGTCAAACATCGACACCCAAAACATCATGAAAACATATACTTGTACGTATCTATATGTGTGTGTGTGTGTGTGTGTGTGTGTGTGTGTGTTTGTATGAGGATATCAACTGTAAGTGCACGGCGGCGCCCCGGCCGTCAATCCGACGCCGGAATGCGGAAGCGGTGAATAACTTAAATTTTGCGGACTTTGCAAACCGGCACCACCGCGCACTATCACCCGGGATCGTTACCATTAACTAGTCTAAGCTACTTAACAAGATGGGTTAGAGATATACCGACGATCCAAGTCCTCCGGTCTTCATCTCCACTCCGATCTCCTCGCGGGATCTCCGTCCGTCTCCTCCTCGTCGCCGGAAGTGCACCACATCGCCTACTTTGTTTACGGGCTCCCACCTCAATGCCGAGGCAACTCGGGCACGAAGCCGGCTACTCGACGTGCCCAAGGTTCGTTGTAGAATATGTAGTGAGCTTGTGTCTCTTTTTGGGGTAGTGGAGTTTCCATTTGTGGAGGAATAAGAACTTGGAAAGAGGTGAAGGGAAAAAACTTGCATCCAAAAGAATGAGAGTATCATATCTTTTCTCCACACTACAAAATGAAAATGAATCCCCATTCCTCCAAGGAATGGCCGGCCCCCCCCCTTCATGTGTGATTGGAGAGAGAGAGAGAGCAAGGTCAAGGGGTGGGTGGAAGCAATGATGCAAGAGGGCATCATGAAAGAATATGATCACAAGCAAAAACCACACACAACCACAACCATCATCAACAACCATGATGCTAACAAAGTCAAGCAATCATGAAGCTAGAAGTCAAGGTCAATGAGAGGCTATCATGATTCAACAATAAGCAAATACCCCCTCCACAAAAACTTATTTGCAACAATGCAAATAAGCCCTCCTCCACCAATCTTCGGCCAATGAACGGAACAATGGAAATTGGCCGAAACGGAAAGCAAACTGGCAACTCCAGAAAACTGGTCCCGTAATGAATTACAGGAAAAACCCCGATACTGTGCATACACACCCGCATCTGTATTTCGACCGAAATACAAATGCAATGAGACAAAATCTACACTGTACTATACTAGAATCCGGCTTATACCAAAACCGGATAGTAATATCTGTTCGATCCTGATCCGTGCAATACCGCACGTATCTGATCGAACCCTGCCATATAACCATACGGCCTATAGTACAAACTGTCCGATCCTGATCCGTGCAATACCGCACGTATCTGATCGGACCTTGCCATATCTCCATACGGCCTCTACAACCTTTCGCCCGAAAGCTGAGTAACTGTAAATGTGGTGGACTCTAAAGACTCGTCAATACTATGGCTGTGGATTTAACCACTAGCACGTCAGAGGTATATGCCAATACGTGACGGGCCACCAGCTATTGACCAAAAGGGACGTCGATGAGGAAGCTCACCCCGACACCCAACTGAGCCTGTCAGTGACAATATCCGTGCAGTCCGGTCCGTTCGTCTATGAGTATCGCATGGCGGGCCTAGGGGGTTGGTAAAAGTCAGACCCCCAAAAGCGGTACAAGTCGTGTCGGAGTGTAGCCCAGAACACCCTGAGATACTACTGGAATACCTACCAGTAAATCTCCTTGCCTTGGCCAAGGACTTTGTGTAATGGCTCTCCTAGACACAGCACGACCTCACCCCCAATACCGGGAGAGACGAACCCCTGAAGATACGCTCACTGCCTCCATGTGGCTCGGGACTGTACCCAACTAAAACCTGTTTGCACGACTCCTTTGAGCCGTGGTAGGGTAGTAATCAAAGTACAGTGGGAACTCATACGAGACAAATGACGATCCCCAGGTCGATGAACTAACCTGCACACATGTCACCAGGGAACTGCCATCTGACGTCTGGTATATGACCAACTAGCATGTTCCCGGCGAGTCCTGTCCGGTGTACTCATAACCCAATGAGCACCTGTATACATCTTAGGTGATCCAACTGACACCAGTGGCTTGTGAGACCGGCCCCCGCCCCTCGTCGGGGTCTCGACTGTATACACTAGTCTACTAATGGAGTATCGATGCCCAGTCTCGAAACTCCCACGACTAGGGACCTTTTAAGGATAAGCTTATAGACCCCCAGCTCCCACTTATATGATCGCCCTCATATTGCTGGTGGTCAAGCAAGAATCCTAGGGGCTCTATCAACGTGTAATAGCGACGTGTCATGTCACCTAAAGCAGTACACGATGATAAAGGTAAACCAGATAGCGTACTATCATCTCGAGTAAGACTGTCCTACCGGGATAGGTCCTCCCTCAATCATTGCAATCACGTACCTCTGATCCAATAATTGACTCTGAGGGCACTATCTCCAACATCAACCACGTATGTCCACCGACGATACGTAAAATCATGGAAACCTGAGTGTCAAGCACCGACACTCGAAACATCATAAAATCCGTGTCCAGCAACGACACGTAAATACTTATTGTTGGAGATAGTGCCCTCAGAGTCAATTATTGGATCACAGGTACGTTATTGCAATGATTGAGGGAGGACCTATCCCGGTAGGACAGTCTTACTCGAGATGATAGTATGCTATCTGGTTTATCTTTATCATCGTGTACTGCTTAGGTGACCTGACAGGTCGCTATTACACGTTGATAGAGCCCCTAGGATTCTTGCTTGACCACCAGCAGTATGAGGGCGATCATATAAGTGGGAGCTGGGGTCTATAAGCACATCCTTAAAAGGTCCCTAGTCGTGCGAGTTTCGAGACAGGGCATCGATACTCCAGAGTAGACTAGTGTATACAGTCGAGACCCCGATGAGGGGCGGTGGCCGGTCTCACAAGCCATTGGTGTCAGTTGGATCACCTAAGACGTATACAGGTGCTCATTGGGTTATGAGTACACCGGACAGGACTCGCCGGGAACATGCTAGTTGGTCTTATACCAGACGTCAGATAGCAGTTCCCAGGTGACATGTGTACAGGTTAGTTCATCGACCTGGGGATCGTCATTTGTCTCGTGTGAGTTCCCACTGTACTTTGATTAATACCCTACCACGCTCAAAGGAGACGTGCAAACAGGTTTTAGTTGGGTACAGTCCCGAGCCATATGGAGGCAGTGAGCGGATCTTCGGGGGTTCGTCTCTCCCGGTATTGGGGGTGAGGTCGCGCTGTGTCTAGGAGAGCCAATACACAAAGCCCTCGGCCGAGGCAGGAGATTTACTGGTAGGTATTCCAGTAGTATCTCAGGGTGTTCTGGGCTACACTTCGACACGACTTGTACCGCTTTTGGGGGTCTGACTTTTACCAACCCCCTAGGCCCGCCATGCGATGCTCATAGACGAACGGACCGGACTGTACGGATATTGTCACTGACAGGCTCAGTAGGGTGTCAGGATGAGTTCGCTCATCGACGTCCCTTTTGGTCAATACCTGGTAGCCCGTTACGTATTGGCTTATACCTCTGACGTGCTAGTGGTTAAATCCACAACCAAGGTGTTCACGAGTCTTTAGAGTCCCCCACATTCAGTTACTCAAGCTTTCGGGCGAAAAGCTGTAGAGGCCGTATGGATATATGGCAGGGTTCAATCAGATACGTGCGGTATTGCACGGATCAGGATCGGACAGTTAGTACTAGAGGCCGTATGGATATATGGCAGGGTTCAATCAGATACGTGCGGTATTGCATGGATCAGGATCGAACGGATATTGCTAGCCGGCTTTGGTTTAAGCCGGATCCTAGTATAGTACAGTGTAGTTTTGTCTCATTGCATTTGTATTTCGGTCGGAATACAAATGCGGGTGTGTATACACAGTAGCGAAGTTTTCCTGTAATTTATTACGGGACCAGTTTTCTGGAGTTGCCAGTTTGCTTTCCGTTTCGGCCAATTTCCTTTGTATCGTTCATTGGCCGAAGATTCGTGGAGGAGGGCTTATTTGCATTGTTGCAAATAGGCATTTGTGGAGGGTGTTCTTTGCATATATTAGTTTCATGATGGTTTCATAATGGAGCCCCATCCCTTGACCTTTCTTGAGTTCATGACTGCTTGACTTTGTGAGGTGATGATGGTGGTGTTGGAGTGTTGGTTTATTAGCTATCATGGTTGTTGGTTGTGTATTGGATTTGTTTGTGATGATTGTTTCTTTTGGCCATTCTTTTCTCTCTTGGATTATGATAGTGGTTCTATCATCCATACACCTCTCACTCACTCCCTCATTGCTCTCACTCTCATTCTCTCCATTCCATTGTCATGGCCGGCCACATAGAGGGAGGGGGGCTGTCCCAATTTGTTGGGGTGGGATTTTTGTTCTTCGAGCTTTGTAAAATCCCACATGTTCCATCTCCACAAGCTGATATCATTTCCTCCACCAATAAGGCAATTCCATAAACCCCCAAATGAGACTTAAGCACTACACATTCTACAGCAAATCTTGGGCACGTCGACTAGCCAGCTTCGTGCCCGAGTTGCCTCGGTATTGAGGTGGGAGCCCGTAAAAGATGCAGACGATGTGGTGCCCTTCCGGAAAGGAGGCAACGACCAGAGTTTCCGCAGGAGATCGGGACGACGACGAGAAGACCGGAGGACTCGGATCAGTCGGTATATCTCTAACCCATCTTGTAGTTAGCTAGGACTAGTTAATGGTTCGATCCGGGTGTTTAGTGCGCGGTGGTGCTGGTTTGCTAGTTTGCAAAATTAAAGTTTTTCGCTTCCGCATTCCGGCGTCGGATTGAAGGCCGGGGCGCCGCCGTGCACTTACAGTGGTATCAGAGCCTCGCCATTAACATAGTCTAGCTTTGTCTAATGTGTTTTACACTTCCGATCGAACAAAATTCCAAAAACCCGCGTTTTCACATGCATCAGTTTTCTGTTGAATTTTTTCTGTCTCGAAATTTTTTTCAGGTTGTAGAAAAGTGATGTACTGGAAGTTATAAGCGTACTGTAGAAATTCGACACATTGAATCGACAATTGGAGCGCGGAACCGCGGCCAAACCCCCCTTTGGGCCGCGGTTCCACCACACTATGATGTCCTTGCCGTATCAAATTTCTACAGTTGCTTTCTGGGGTGAAAATAGGGGTTTTGGAATATTAATTTTGGGCCCAGAATTTCTTGATGTGCTACAGTAGTACGTGGGGGCCCACTAGGTAAATTTGATCGATCGGATATTTAAAACACATTAGTTCACACTATTTACATTATATCTGCGACCGTGAATGTCACTTGATCGGTAAATCCTGTCTAACTGCTATAGCCCGGTTAGATGGATTTGCGAACGTGACTTTCACGTTGATGTTCTGTGTTTTGCTGTGATGTTGCGGATTGGTCATGGAGGATAGCCTGGATGCAATGCTAGTACAGTTTTTGTTGTATTATATACATTTGATATTGCGGGGCGAGCGTCCGACATGTGGACTGCCGTCACTGCCTGTTTGTATTATTCTTTAGGGGCACGACCAGGTTGCGGTCGATGTACCCGTTGTATGTATATTTTACTTTCTGTACTAGGATTGCCCCGCGGAGGGGTGCACGGATAGCCGGGTTCTAGAAGGCAACAAGCCCGCATCTCATGGTATTGAGACGGAAGGGGCTTTACTCTAGAATTGGCGGGCTATTCGCCGCACTCGTAGGGGGTACAGGTTGACCCAGGAGGGTGCCTAAGTTACCGGATTCCGTGAAGTGCTGGGTGGTCCATTCACGTTGCTGAAGGGGGCTTCCTCGCTTCAGGTTTTGGCGGGTAACTTGCCGCACCCATAGGGGTCTAGGATTTCATTGCACAGGCTATCCACACGACCAGGGGAACGTCGGGTTTCAGCGGCTCTGTGAAACCCGGGGATCCCAGATATCTGTATTGTTCTGTGATGCTGTACATTTCTTTGATGTTGCATTTTATCACGCCTTGAGCGAATATAATATATTGGTATATATATTAGTAGATGTTGTATATGTTTTGCATCCGCGCTAGTCCAGTCCCCGCTCTGTCGTTAGTTAGCTAACCTAACGGGTAATGACGGGACCCAGTGGCGAATGCGGATGGCATATATGTACATCAGTATATTTTCGTTCTTTGTGGTGTGATCATTTGATGGGACTGCGTTGATTCGGATCAATGCAAGTTAAAAACAAACCTAATCTGATGTTGTTGGAACAATTTTCAAAAAGCTGTTATTGCAAGGACGTTCACTTTTGTTTTGCATCGTGGTATTCAGTTGGAATATCCTGCTCCTCAGTCGACGAGGCAAGGGTCGAGATCCCTTCATCGGGAGTGACCCCTTGGACAAAAAGTTTGCGTCAGGGCATTAACTTCACTATAGCCGATTACTTTTGCTTTGCACCGTGGTATTCAGTTGGAATATTCTGCACCTCATTCTACGGGGAAAGAGCCGAGATCCCTTCACCGGGAGTGACCTCTTTAGCAAAGGTTTTCGTCACTATATTTTTTAAAAGCTATCCGTTCCTTCGACGATATCAAGTTCATTACGTTAAAGGTTTTCGCCAGAAACCATTCGTAGTCCTCCGTCGTTTCATATGGATGGTCAATAGTATTCAAGCTGTGTATGTTGGCCAAAGTCAAGGCACAGTGATTGGTAGCTATTGGGGTATTCATATGCAGCATAGATAGATGCGTTGGTTTGGGACAGTCGTACTGCCATTTTGGCCAAAGTCAAGGGTAGGTACGGGTGGATTCAAATTAACCTGGAGAATGACGGGTAGAACTTGACATGTGACTTATGATATGTTGGCCAAAGTCAAGGTCATAAGAGCATGGGGCAAAAATCACATCGGGAGTTTCAAAAGAACTGAAACTTGCCAGATATGCGCATACCTTCTGGAGTGTGATACCGTGAGCGGATTCCGTCACGTAGTCGTGCGATGATAGTTGGATCCCGATTCCCACTGATGAGTTAGTCTACTCCTCGGGTGACCCCGACTAATTCTTCTTTCAGGTTTGGAGGAGAATTTGACGGTACAGTGGGAGGTTTCCAGATTAGATAAATTGGTAACCATTCTGATCTAGGTTAGAGTACACGCTGAGTGTTTCTTTTCTCTCTCTCTTCGGCAGCGACCATTGACCCGACCCTAAGACTATGACTCAGAGACCAAGTTGACCGAACCTTCTTAAACACTGGCTTTTGGATTATCAGAGTTGCAAACCTCATTGCCACTCCTACTTTTACCCTTTTCTCCAGGACACCCCGTATTACTACGAACGTCCACTTCCATTGGACAAAACCATCGTATGGTTAGATACGAACTCGAAAGAATTTATTCGAGGATGGTTTCAGGTTCTGGAGGAAACGGATAGGACTATTCAGTTGTCTTTTCCTTTTGCCTTCTCTCAGGTTGCGAGTACTCCTTGGTTTAGGAGTAGTACACCTATTACGCAAATTGGATAGTCTTCTTCCAAACCTTAGGCTGGTGCCGAACGGTGGGGAATGAAGAAAACCAATTAGCCTAACGATGGTGTACAGAAGGTATTAAGTTAAAACAAAGCAAGGGATTAGTAAGACGGCAAAGTAAATTGCAACTGATATTCACGACCAAACCAAGTATTTCATTACCACTCCCACTTCACCTTTGTATTTCTCCAGAACACTCCGTATCACTACGAAGATCCACAGTTTATTGGATACTCCATCGTATGGTTATATACGAACTCGAAAGGAACTTGTTCCAGTTCGGGGATGGATTCTGGTTCAGGAGAAATAGGAATAAGGTTTATTCGGTTGTCTTTTATCCTCACCTTCTCTCGCATTGCGAGTGCTCCTAGGATTAGGACAGTACACCCATTACGCTTATTGGATAGTCTTCTTCCAAACCATAGGATGGTGCCGAACGGTAGGGAAGGAAGAAAACCATTTGGCCTAAGGGATGTGCAGAAGGTAATGACTAAAGACATATAAAGGGATTTGGAGAGGTGGCAAAGAATTATACGGTTACAGTCGTGAATCTGGAAGAGGCATTACTAGGAATACCGCGATACCCCATCGAAACATTTCAAAGTTTCAGTTTCACTGTGTACAGTTAAAGGAAAACTGATTTCTCAATTAGTCCTTACTCCAGGGTATGTATTTACGAGGTATAATTCTCACATCTGTATGGTTTTACAGATGATGAGTGGGAGTAGGTTAGTGGAAATTAGGTGATCATCCTTATTATATCGGGATTCGTTGTAATCGGTGATATTTGAGGAAATCACCTGGGCTGTTTGCCGGTCGGCAAATATTTGGTTTTGAATATCCGCTGTTATGCACCAATTTCAAATCGATATATCTGTACGTCTATTTTCATAGAGTGAGATATAATTTTTGAAATTATGTCGATGACATTTACCTATATCAGTGGATGGTTAGGTAAGGAGCATTAAACAGCGGTGT
This sequence comes from Agapanthus africanus, assembly GCA_030015575.1. Classification (NCBI taxonomy): domain Eukaryota; kingdom Viridiplantae; phylum Streptophyta; class Magnoliopsida; order Asparagales; family Amaryllidaceae; genus Agapanthus; species Agapanthus africanus. The sequence goes on from CM057346.1 coordinate 365,464,193, forward strand.
AATTCTTCTTAACCATAAGTACAGTTTTCAACCTACGACACACAGTGAATGAGTTATCAGACTCAAGGGACTTATACAGAGTAATGTATGTTGTCCAGGGTCCATCAGGACAGAAGGGTTGGTCCTCGTACTATATTCAGTTTACTTATGACTTCTCTAGTTTTTAGACAGGTGTTTCGTGGAAACACAGGGTCCGAATTTTGAGAAGTTATAGGTATTTGAATAAAGTAGAGAACCAGGTGTTGCAAGTATCGGGATTCTTCAAGTTGATCGAAGATGTAGATACTTGTGTATGGTATTCAGTTGATAGTGATGATTAAGAGAACTTGCTTCTCTTTCAGGTTACTCATAATTGGAAGTATTCCTAAGTTGAGTGACGCTGATCGGCCTCTTTTCATTTAGTTTACATGCACTGGAGACAGCTGCATGATTTGAATCTGGTTCAATTAAATCAGTGCCTCTGGTCCTATATTGGATATAGAACAGTTCGTATCTTAACGATGTTAAGGTACGGGGAGTTGTCCGGCTTATGATTAAAACCAGACACTGGACAACTCAAGGCATGTTTCTGTAATGGTTGTTTGTGGGTTGACCCAGGCTATGACTAGGGTTGACTTTCTACCATCTGGAAGATCAATAGTGATATTGTTCTTAACTCGCCACAGTTTTAATAAAAATGGATTTTTCAGAAAACAGTAGTGGGAGTATGGTAGAACTTGAAGTGATTCCAGAACCGCAAACGATTACTGAAGATTTTGATAGGAACCTAAAGATTCAATCTGGTTTGACATTCCATTAGCCACTCCGCAGATACGGTGGGTAACCTCAGGCACCCGAGAGGTACTCCGGTAGCCTCAAGGACGGTGACAGGGAGGTTCTTGTTTACCCACACTTGCCATTGCTGTTGTTCCAGGCTGCGAGACCCGGCAGGAGGATGAGTATAGCGTCGTTCTAAACTGGCTTTAGAAGTGTACGTCTATATGACTCTACCAGAGGGTTGTCGTAGTCAGTGGGAGCAGCGGAAGTATTGGTGGACTGGTGGCTTATGTCTATTTATAGACTAAAGCAGATATAGCGGAGATAGATCATCAATTTCTGATGTGACAGTCATAGGTTTGACTTCATCAGAATAGGGGATGGATCTGTTGAGAAGGTAGTAGGGTGTGATGTCATGGTATTTGAATGACATACACAGAGTAGGAAGTGATATTCCTATACTACGATCGGTTATACTTTGGTCGTCACACAGTGGTTTCTCTACATGGGACTTGGACATTATATCAGACATACTGGTTACTAGATCTATGATTTTAGATCTAGATTTGGGTGGTTTCCCAATCAGGGTACTTAGACAGCATTCTAAGAGTATTTAGAATGGACGACTCCTGGCACGATAGTGTACCTGCAGGTGATGGAGTCACCCTCTCTAGAGGTGTCTTACAGACTTAAGTGGAGAGGGATGTGCATAATTGGCAGATCACTTGCTCAGGTAATTGAGTCAATCATGAGATGTCAAGTACCACACCAGATGTTATTCTTGCACTAGATGCAATAAGTTGATATTGATCCTATCCTAGAGAAACAGTCGGAAGCAGTTTTAGAACATAAGTGGATGTTCTAGGGATATGATAACGACAGCCTCAATCGAGAGACAGTTATCATTCTAGGCTTCCAAGGTGACCTGGACGACAAGGAGGTTGTCAGAGTTATAGTTTTCCTTCTGACGAGGGGCAGTATTTTGGACAGGTGCTCCAAGGCGATACTGAGGGAGGCATGGCGCAGGATACTGATTAAGTTCAGTTGACGATACAGTCTAAGAAGTTTGGATTTGGAGTTCATTTATGAGCTAGGTCCCATCAGACATCCAGACAAATTCTAAGACAGGTATTGCTTAATTCGGGAGATGGGTTTCTCCGCGAACTTGAGATATAGAGAGACATAGAAAGAAACATCAAAGAGGATCCACTCACTGAGGCTATTCCTCGAACGCATTAGTTTCGCAAACGAGCTTTGTGAGACTGACTAGTAGAGGAGTTGGGTGTTCGGTATCACACGGGCTGTGAGTATACGACATCGCAATAATTAGCCTTGAGTGCAAGTGGGAGATTGTTGGAGATAGTGCCCTCAGAGTCAATTATTGGATCACAGGTACGTGATTGCAATGATTGAGGGATGACCTATCCCGGTAGGAAAGTCTTACTCGAGATGATAGTATGCTATCTGGTTTATCTTTATCATCGTGTACTGCTTAGGTGACCTGACAGGTCGCTATTACACGTTGATAGAGCCCTTAGGATTCTTGCTTGACCACCAGCAGTATGAGGGCGATCATATAAGTGGGAGCTGGGGTCTATAAGCACATCCTTAAAAGGTCCCTAGTCGTGCGAGTTTCGAGACAGGGCATCGATACTCCAGAGTAGACTAGTGTATACAGTCGAGACCCCGACGAGTGGCGGTGGCCGGTATCACAAGCCATTGGTGTCAGTTGGATCACCTAAGATGTATACAGGTGCTCATTGGGTTATGAGTACACCGGACAGGACTCGCCGGGAACATGCTAGTTGGTCTTATACCAGACGTCAGATAGCAGTTCCCAGGTGACATGTGTACAGGTTAGTTCATCGACCTGGGGATCGTCATTTGTCTCGTGTGAGTTCCCACTGTACTTTGATTACTACCCTACCACGCTCAAAGGAGACGTGAAAACAGGTTTTAGTTGGGTACAGTCCCGAGCCATATGGAGGCAGTGAGCGGATTTTCGGGGGTTCGTCTCTCCCGGTATTGGGGGTGAGGTCGCGCTGTGTCTAGGAGAGCCATTACACAAAGCCCTCGGCCGAGGCAGGAGATTTACAGGTAGGTATTCCAGTAGTATCTCAGGGTGTTCTGGGCTACACTCCGACACGACTTGTACCGCTTTTGGGGGTCTGACTTTTACCAACCCCTTAGGCCCGCCATGCGATGCTCATAGACGAACGGACCGAACTGTACGTATATTGTCACTGACAGGCTCAGTAGGGTGTCAGGATGAGTTCGCTCATCGACGTCCCTTTTGGTCAATACCTGGTAGCCCGTTACGTATTGGCTTATACCTCTGACGTGCTAGTGGTTAAATCCACAACCAAGGTGTTCACGAGTCTTTAGAGTCCCCCACATTCAGTTACTCAAGCTTTCGGGCGAAAAGCTGTAGAGGCCGTATGGATATATGGCAGGGTTCAATCAGATACGTGCGGTATTGCACGGATCAGGATCGGACAGTTAGTACTAGAGGCCGTATGGATATATGGCAGGGTTCAATCAGATACGTGCGGTATTGCACGGATCAGGATCGAACGGATATTGCTAGCCGGCTTTGGTTTAAGCCGGATCCTAGTATAATACAGTGTAGTTTTGTCTCATTGCATTTGTATTTCGGTCGGAATACAAATGCGGGTGTGTATACACAGTAGCGGGGTTTTCCTGTAATTTATTACGGGACCAGTTTTCTGAAGTTGCCAGTTTGCTTTCCGTTTCGGCCAATTTCCTTTGTATCGTTCATTGGCCGAAGATTGGTGGAGGAGGGCTTATTTGCATTGTTGCAAATAGGCATTTGTGGAGAGTGTTCTTTGCATATATTAGTATCATGATGGTTTCATGATGGAGCTCCATCCTTGACCTTTCTTGAGTTCATGATTGCTTGACTTTGTGAGGTGATGATGGTGGTGTTGGAGTGTTGGTTTATTAGCTATCATGGTTGTTGGTTGTGTATTGGATTTGTTTGTGATGATTGTTTCTTTTGTCCATTCTTTTCTCTCTTGGATTATGATAGTGGTTCTATCATCCATACACCTCTCACTCACTCCCTCATTGCTCTCACTCTCATTCTCTCCATTCCATTGTCATGGCCGGCCATATAGAGGGAGGGGGGCTGTCCCAATTTGTTGGGGTGGGATTTTTGTTCTTCGAGCTTTGTAAAATCCCACATGTTCCATCTCCACAAGCTGATATCATTTCCTCCACCAATAAGGCAATTCCATAAACCCCCAAATGAGACTTGAGCACTACACATTCTACAGCAAATCTTGGGCACGTCGACTAGCCAGCTTCGTGCCCGAGTTGCCTCGGTATTGAGGTGGGAGCCCGTAAAAGATGCAGACGATGTGGTGCCCTTCCGGCAAGGAGGCGACGACCAGAGTTTCCGCAGGAGATCGGGACGACGAAGAGAAGACCGGAGGACTCGGATCAGTCGGTATATCTCTAATTCATCTTGTAGTTAGCTAGGACTAGTTAATGGTTCGATCCGGGTGTTTAGTGCGCGGTGGTGCCGGTTTGCTAGTTTGCAAAATTAAAGTTTTTCGCTTCCGCATTCCGGCGTCGGATTGACGGCCGGGGCGCCGCCGTGCACTTACACTTATAACTCAGGCGCTGTCATTACGACTGGCCCTGACGATATGTCGTACATCACTCCGGTCGGTATCCCCGCGATAACCGCCGAGTCTAAATACAATCAGTGGTAGGTAGTAGTCCCTATGTCAGACTTATCATCTACACCATGAAATCACCACTCGTCCCGGGGTACCATATCGGGTCCACCATGTACCCGTAGACGGTGCCTCCTACTCCTCGAATCGGGTATCACAAGACAAATCTCAGAACCGTGAAATCACATGGTGGACGCCCTGAAATATCTTATCAAGAGAAATCGGGTTTTCAAACAATACATAGTTTTCTTGAAATACCCCCACGGTTCTCAAATCCATAAATCATATGAAATCCATATCTCAAAGCATAAATCAATGAAAACTGATATATGCAACATAAAACAACAATATGAGCATATTAAGGGAAAGCCACTATTAAAAGTGAATCCAGATTTAAAATATATCATGCGGTTCCCAAATCCTCCGAAGTCAAGTGCAGCATCCTATGCGGTGTATATGTAATTGTAGCAAGGTTTAAGTACCTACATGTAAACAAGTATGTATGATGCATCTCATAGCGCAATAGCACAATAACCTACGTCTCAATATCACATGTCAATACAATACCACTTAGGGTATATGCAACTATAGCAAGATATGTGGGTGTACATGTCAGTATTTATGCATGATGTACAAGTAGCTATAGCAAGGTATGTGAAATGGAATAAGAGTCCCTATCTCAACGACCCCTGTCCAATACAATATCACGTATGTATGTAGGTTGTGCGTGTCATGGCAATTACCGACGGTGTAGGTGTAGCATACAAATCAGTGCTCATGCAACATGAACCGTCAGTAATGTGTTATGTCTAAAAGGTACAAGTCAAGATACAACAGGTAATATTATGCAATGACGTTCGTATGCAATCAACTCATATGCGAATAACAAGCAGCTATCATATCATATCAGCACCGACGCATAACGCCATACGGGCGATTTCCCCGTAGATGTTAAATCTACTCACAAGATAGTCTCGAGCTTTGAAAATCCGACCACCTACTTCCCCTTGTTCGCAGCGTCTGAAGTCCCCGCTTGCTATCCTAAAATTTCACAAACACATCACATAAGCTAAATATCCTACGTCGACGCAAAGTTAACAAAATGCAGGGATAACGCCCAGAAAATTACACTGCGCACCTAGCGCACAAAACGCGCACGACATCGGCAAAACCCTACCTAAGGTCGCTAATCAACTAAACACCAAGTCTAGACTCCGATCGTCCCGATCGCGCAAACACAACACAATCAAATACGAAGAATATAATAGATATAACCTCGCAACGACCAATTAAACCCACATCGAAAAAACACCGAAACCTAGTAAACAACTTATCGCAATATTTCGCACAAGTTCAAAGCTAACACGTATCTAGCGATTTCAAACATTTTACAATAGCTTAACTAAGCTATCAAAACCACTTCCATATTTTTAAACTTGCTTAAGTTTTAGTAAAAACCTAGTAAGCTAAAAGTCTTAATTAGACCTGGAGGGAAGTTTATACGGACGGTAAGTTTATACGGACGTTTAATCACAATCAGGTTAAAACGGAAAATACCGACTATTTTACCCTAAAACGGAAAAATTCGTATAACGATTTCTAAAACGTTACAGTCTCGCCCTTATAGAAATTCGGTCGCCAAATTAAAATTTAACTACGCGTACCTTCAAAGAGATGAGGGAATTTCTTCCACATCTCGCTCTCGGCCTCCTAAGTAATCTTCTCACTAGTAGAGCTATGCCAAAGAACTTTCACAGAAGGCAAGACCATTGACGGAAGTTTCTTCACCTGCCGATCCAAAATAACTACCGGCTGCTCAGTGAACGAAAGATCGCGCTCAAGCTCAACGGTCTGGTGCTAAATTATATGAGACGGATCATGAAGGTATCTCCGAAGTATCGACACATGGAAAACGGGATGAACATCCGGAAAACTAGGCGGGAGCGCCAAATGATAAGCAACAAAACCCACTCGCTCAAGGGTCTCGAAGGGACCTATAATCTGGGACTGAGCTTCCCTTTCCTCCAAAATCGCATAACGCCCTTCATCGGAGAAATCCTCAGGAATACATGATCCCCCACTGCGAACTCAAGTCTGCGATGATGACGGTCGGCATAAGACTTCTGCCTGCACTGGGCTGCTCTCATCCTGTCCTGAATCAGCTGGATCTTCTCTGTAGTCTCCTGAACTAGCTGGGTCCCAAAACTCTACTCTCGCTGAGTTCGATCCAACAGACTGGTGATCGAAACTTCCTACCATACAAAGCCTCAAAAGGTGCCATCTGAATAGTCTCCTAAAAGCTGTTGTTGTAGGAGAACTCAATCAACGGCAAGTGACGATCCCAACTGCCACCAAAATCAAACACACATGCACGGAGCATATCCTCCAGAGTCTGTATAGTCCGCTCCGACTGACTATTGGTATGTGGATGAAAAGCGGTGCTAAAACTCAACCGGGTACCCAAAGCTTCCTGATGCTTCTGTCAAAGACGGCTAGTAAACTGGGTGCCTCTGTCGGATGCTATGTATGTAGGAACACCGTGCAAACGCACAATCTCATCTATGTACAACTGAGCATACTGAGCATAACCGAAAGTGGTCTTCACTGGAAGGAGGTGAGCCGCTTTCGTCAACTGGTTAACAATGACCCAAATGGAGCCATACCGTCGAATGGTCCTGGGTTGACCCACAATGAAGTATATGGAAATCTGCTCCCATTTCCACTCCGGAATGGGTAAAGGCAGCAACTCTCCATCCGGTTTCTAATGCTCAGCCTTGACTTGCTGACAAGTCAGGCACCTTGAAACGAAGTCCCAAATATCGCTCTTCATCCCTTCCCACCAGTAAAAGTCTCTCAAGTCACGGTACATCTTGTTGGAACCTGGATGAACGCTAAAGGCCGACTGATGTGCCTGCTCTAGGATCTCGCGTCTCAACCTATCAGCATCTAGTAGACATAAGAGCGTCCCGCATCATAGCACACCCTGGTCATCAATCATGAACTCCGAAACTCTACCCTGCCGAAAAACCTCAAGAATCTCAGACAAACGGTTATCACTGGGCTACGCCTCACGGATACAATCAAGTAGTAGTGGACGGGCGCGGACATGAGCAAGCTGTCCCCCAGTGGAAGTGAACTCGAACTGCACTCTACCATCACACAAGAGTTGCCAATCTGCAGAAGACTGTCGCTGAACTGCGCTCACTGGGACAAGCTACCCCCGGGCCTACGACTCAAAGCATCAGCTACCACATTCGCCTTGCCCGGGTGATAAAGGATCTCACAATTATAATCCTTCAAAAGCTACATCCAACGGCACTGTCGCAGATTCAGATCCCGCTGTTGGAAGATGTACTTCAAGCTCTTGTTATCCGTGAAGATCTGACACGACTCCCCGTACAAGTAGTGTCTCCAAATCTTCAACGCAAAAACCACCGCGGCCATCTCAAGATCGTGAGTGGGGCAATTCTGCTCGTGCTTCTTTAGCTGCCTAGAAGCATAAGCAATCACTCTATCATGCTGCATCAAAACACAAACGAGCCCCACTCGAGAAGCATCAAAGTAAACAACATAGCCGTTCGATCCAGAAGGCAAAGATAGAATGGGTGTCGTCGTCAACCGAGTCTTCAACTGTTGAAAACTCTGCTCGCACGCATCAGTCCAAAGAAAAGGAACTCCCTTCCGGGTCAGTCCAGTCAGCGGTGCAGTGATATTCGAGAAATCCTACACAAAACGGCGATAATAACCAGCTAAGCCCAAAAAACTGCGGACCTTAGTCACCGATACAGGTCTGGGCCAAAAGATGCACAGCCTCGATCTTCTTCGGATCCACAAGAATACCATCACCGGTCACCACATGACCCAGGAAGTCAACTCTATCAAGCCAAAATGCGAACTTTAAGAATTTAGCATACAGCTGGTGCTCTCTCAATATCTGCAAAGCAATCATCAAGAGTTGCTCATGCTCCTCACGACTACTAGAGTAGACCAGTATGTCATCAATAAACACAATAATAAACTGGTCGAGGAACGGCCTAAAAATCCAGTTCATTAGATCTATGAACGCTGCTGGCGAATTGGTGAGTCCGAACGACATCACCAAAAACTTATAATTCCCATAGCAAGTACGAACAGCAGTCTTCGGAATGCCATCATTCCGAACCTGCAACTGATGATAACCCGAACGCAAATCAATCTTAGAAAAATGTTTCGCACCCTGGAGCTGATCAAATAAATCGTCAATGCGAGGTAAAAGATACCTATTCCACACCGTAACTCTGTTCAATTGACGATAATCCACACACAACCTCAAACTGTCGTCCTTCTTCTTGACGAACAGAACAGGAGCTCCCCACGGCGAAACACTCGAATGCACAAGTCCCCTATCAAGCAATTCTTGCAATTGATCTTTAAGCTCTCTAAGCTCTGCCGAAACCATCCGATAAGGCGGTATAGAAATAGGCTCTGTGCCAGGAATCAGATCAATGCAGAACTCAATATCGCGCTCTGGCGGCATCCCAGGTAACTCATCTGGAAAAACGTCGGGAAACTCTCGCTCGGTAGGAACCTGGTCCAATGACTCCACTGTGGCTCCAGTATCATGAATGAAAGCCTGGGATCCCCGACATCCTCTCCTCAAAAGCCGACTAGCGTAAAGGACAGAAATCTAACTGTGAGGGGCGACACCACGGCCCCCTGCACAACAAACACTAACTCGCCGGGAAAACAAAACCTATCTGTCTTCTCGCGGCAGTCCACGGACGCGAAGCAAGTAGCTAACCAGTCTATGCCTAGCAGAACGTCGAAGTACAACATCTCAAGAAGGATCAAGTCGACGGACAGATCTCTATCTCCTATACAGATAGCACACGACTGGAACATGTGTCGTGCAACAAACGACTCTCCAACAGGAGTAGTCACGGCAAGCGGCTGATCAAGCAAACACAACTCTCGGCCTAACCCCGGTATGAAGTGCGTAGAAACATACGAATGCGTAGATCCCGGATCGAAAATAACATGTGCATCATAAGAACATACAGAAAGGGTACCTGAAACCACGGCATTGAACGCCTGTGCGTCCTGATGAGTCAAGACAAACACCCGAGCCTGCCCTCTACCGGCAACTGGCTGCCCTCTACCTCGGCCACCCTATCCTCTCGGCACAAAACTACCATGACCAAGTCCCCTCTGAGCAGGAGTCTGACGCGGCGCAACAACAGGCATAAGAGGCAACGCTCTCTGAGGCGGAGAAGGTGGTGAGGTAACCTAGGGTATGGCTGGCCCTCTCTGACGTACCACGGTACAATCCCAAACAAGGTGATGTAGACTACCACACCCAAAGTACCCATAAGACAGCCGCTGACCCTCGTGGGAGTAAGAGCTGAATAACTGTCCCCGTCCAACGTCTCTGCTACTCACCGAGTCTGAAGGAACTCTGCCTCGGCATGCAAACCTCCGTCTCTGTGCTGATACATCCGTACGAGTCCTCTTCGGTTCCGGAATAACCGACGACTCAGAAAGACGCTCATCCACCAAAAGGGCTGCATCCACTGCTGCCACATACGTGTCGCAATGCTGAATGTTGATGGCTAGGAACGACTGGATAAGCAGGCCTTGAGCAAACCTCTTCACCCCTATCTCCTCAGTTGCCACCAAGTACGGAGCATACAAAGACAGCTGGGTAAACAGTACATCACACTCAGACACCATCATCCCCGGAGTCTGGCGTAATGACTCAAATCTGTGCGCTCATGCATCCCTGACACTCGGTGGAAGAAAACGGGCAAGAAATGCCGTCGCAAACTCGGTCCAGGTCATAGGAGCAAGACCTGCGGCTCTGGCCCTCTCCGTGGACTCACACCACTTCTGGGCCAGACCCTCCATACGGATGCTCACGAACTCCACCCATCTCTCATCGGAGCATCTGAGCGAACGACAAATCCTGGCCATCCATTCGATAAACGACTGCGGATCCTCGGCTACATCTGTGGCAGTGAACACCGAAGGCCTCAGCCTCATGAACTCTGTCAGTGGCACGGTAATAACCTCCGGAGCTGTAACTGCGACTGCTGGAAAAGTAGGTACCATCATGGTCTCTGCAACGGGTGGAACAACTGCCTGCCCCTGTGCTCGAATGGCCTCCACTAAAGTCCCCGTCATCTGGCGCAGGCCCTGCATACCAGCCCCAAACATAGCAATGTGCTCTGGTACAACAGGCGTACCGCCGTGGTCAGTCCTCGCCTCAGACGAGTCAACTTTGACCTCGACCCTCGCGGCCTCTCTCTGAGCCCTCGTAGTCTTCGGCGGCATATAGGCTGGAAATTGAAACATGATTCGATAAGGATAGAGAAATCGAATCACAAGGATGTATAAAATCACGGAAATAATTTCAATCAACAAATCCTAAGGTCACTTAGGCTGAGTACCGCGTCATAAGTATGCCGCGGAACATACACACGCTACGTTACTCTACAAAAGCTACCTACTCCATCATACCAAGGTCATCCTACATTCCGAAAGGTAAAATAAAGTACTCTGATACCAAGTTTTTCATGACCCACTTTTAGGCACGTGACCGGCCCTTAAACAACGTAACGTCTACAGGCGTGCGTAATTTAAGTAAGCCGAAACCCAAAAATCTAAACCACCCAAAAATGGATAAGTGGAGAAAAACATAGTTTAAAACATTCGGAAAATCTCAAGTAAAATCTTTAACTTTAGTTTTCTTTCTTGAAAATTTCGGCAGCACCTCCTTTGTAAATACTAGCCCCGAAAACGGGTACGATATAGATAATATATAAAGCATCCCAAACAGGTGCAAATCATGCCCAACGGCGGAGACAACCACCAAAAGCCTATATACGACGCCGAAGTGAAGAAATATAAAAGTAAACTGCATAAAGAAGTAAAACTTTTCAACAAGACCGGCCCCGACGAGTACGGCACCCAAATTCACCAAAATAATAGTACAACATCGAATCCTCACAACTCGTCTCTAAGTTAAATACAAGAAGTGGTAGATGGAGAATACTAGATCCAACAAAAAGATATACAATGTACAAACGGATAACTGCAAACCCACCTAAAAGCAAAGGCCTCACAGCCAATCGTAGCGGTATCCGCAAAAGTAGAGATGATAAGGTGCCCTGCCGCGACTACTCAGAGGGTAAGTCCTGCAAAACACTGTGGCACAATGGGGGTGAGTTGCCAACTCGTGAATAGTAAATAACATCATACTGTAATCGCAAGTATGCACGAACAACGATAAATCTATCACATGTAATCTGATAGCATGAGTATAATAATATGAATATGCAACAATCATGTAAAGGTACATCATCATGGTACTATATCTACATGAAGCAATGCATATCAACATTATCCTGAGAGTGGGATAATATAATACAAAACCTCATGCTAAATCTGGAAAAAACCCCAGTGTCCCTCACTGACACAACAAATCCCAATATCCTCAGGCACCGCATCCTTAGATCGGCCCTCACATCCTGTAAGTCTCATGGAACCTAAGTGTCAAACATCGACACCCAAAACATCATGAAAACATATACTTGTATGTATCTATATATATGTGTGTGTGTGTGTGTGTGTGTGTGTGTATGAGGATATCAACCACGTATGTCCACCGACGATACGTAAAATCATGGAAACCAGAGTGTCAAACACCGAGACTCGAAACATCATGAAACCCGTGTAAGTCTACGGTAGCACCCCAGCCGTCAATCCGAGGCTAAATACGGAAACAAAAACTTTTTAGGAAACCGGCGCTATCGTAGTCTTTCACCCGGATCGAACCATTAACGCTAAACCAGCTAACTACTAAGAAGTGAGAGTGGCTATACCGATCGATCCGTGTCTTTCGGTCTGGCCACCATCCCAAGCTCCTCGCGGCATTTTCGATCTCCGGTCTCCACGTCGGAAGGGCACCATATCAATGAGTCTTTTTACGGGCTCGCGCTTCATCCGAAGCAACTCGAACAGGAAGTTTGCTAGCCGACATGTCCAAGATAAAGTAGAAAATGTGTGTGATAACTTTGTCTCAAGCATCCATTGATTCTCAACACATAAGAGTTTATGGATGGAGGTTGGAGATGATGCCATTGGTAGAAGTTATGAGCTAGAGGAGGAAGAAGAAGAAGAGCTTTTCTTTTCTTGCATGAGATGATAAAATGAGAGAGGCTAGAATGATAATCACAAGAGCTAACCCCAACCCATATGGCTGCCCTTTCACTCCTCTTATCATTTCAACACACAAAATCAATCCAAAATGTGAAATATGCACAAATAAAGAGACCATGAGTCATCACCTATGCATGTGTCACAATAAATGCTCCTCATCATGACTTTGAGCTCATAATTTCCATATGTAAACATTTATCCAAATGTATACAAAAATAAAAAGAGAATAGCATCTACTAAAGTAAACTCGTGACGGATCACAAGGATACCCCTCACCTGTATATACATACCTACATCCGCATTCCGACTGAATGAAAATGCGATGAGACTAAAGTAATCCAACAAATCTAATACTAGGATCCGGCTTAAACCAAAGCCCACTAGTATGATCCGTCCGATCATGATGCGTGCACGACTGCACGTATATGATCGAACCCAGCCATATATCATACGGCCTCTACAACGTTTTGCCCGAAACTTGAGAAACTGTCTGTGGGGGACTCTAAATACACTTCAATACTTTGGCTGTGGATTTAACCACTAGCACGTCAGTGGTACTAGCTGTACGTAACGGGCTACCAGGTATTGACCAAAAGGGAAGTCGACGAGCGAACTCATCCTGACACCCTACTGATCCTGTCAGTGACAATATCCGTACAGTCCGGTCCGTTCGTCTATAAGTATCGCATGTCGGGTCTAGGGGGTTGGTAAAAGTCAGACCCCAAAAAGCGGTACAAGTCGTGTCAGAGTGTAGCCCAAAACACCCTAAGATACTACTGGAATACCTACCAGTAAATCTCCTGCTTTGGCCAAGGACTTCATGTAATGGCTCTCCTAGACACAGCGCGATCTCACCCCCAATACCGAGAGAAACGAAACCCCTGCCGATCCGCTCACTGCCTCCATTTGGCTCGGGACTGTACCCAACTAAAACCTGTTTGCATGACTCCTTTGAGCCATAGTAGGGTGGTAATCAAAGCACAGTGGGAACTCACACGAGACAAATGACAATCTCAGGTCGATGAACTAACCTGTACACATGTCACCAGAGAACTGCTATCTGACACTAGGTATAAAACCAACTAGCATGTTACCGGCAAGTCCTGTCCGGTGTACTCATAACCCAATGAGCACCTATATACGTCTTAGGTGAACCAACTGACACCGATGGCTTGTGAGACCAGCCACCGCCCCTCGTCGAGGTCTCAATCTGTATACACTAGTCTACTCTGGAGTATCGATGCCCTGTCTCGAAACTCCCTTGACTAGGGACCTTTTAAGGATGTGCTTATAGACCCCAGCTCCCACGTACATGATCTCCATCATACTGCTGGCCGTCAAGCAAGAATCCTAAGGGCTCTATCAACGTGTAACAGAAATCTGTAATATCACCTAAAGCATGTACACGATGATAAAGATAAACCAGATAGCTTAGTATCATCTTGAGTAAGACTGTCCTACCGGCATAGGTCCTCCCTCAATCATTGCAATCGCGTGCCTGCGATCCAATAATTTACTTTGAGGGAACTATATCCAACAATCTCCCACTTGCACTCAAGGCTAATTATTGCGGTGTCGCATACTCACAGCCCGTGTGATACCGAACACCCAACTCCTCTATTGATCAGTCTCACAAAGCCCGTTTGTAAAACTATTGCGTTCGAGGAATAGCCTCAGTGAGTGGATCCGCCCTGATGTTTCTTTCTATGTCTCTCTTAATCTCAAATTCGCGGAAAAATCCATCTCTCGAAATGAGCAATACCTGTCTTAGAATATGTCTGGATATCTGATGGGACCTAGTTCATAAATGATCTCCAAATCCAAAAAACTTCTTAGACTATATCGTCAACTGAATGTAATCAGTATCCTGCGCCATGCCTCCCTCAGTATCCGCCTAGACCACCTGTCCAAACTACTGCCCCTCATAAGAGAGAGAACTATAACTCTGACAGTCACTCTGTCAACCAGGTCACCTTGGAAGCCTGGAATGATAACTGTCTCCTGAAGGAGGCTATCGTTATCATATTCTTAGAACATCAACTTATGTTCTAAAACTGCTTCTGAACATTTCTCCGGGATTGGATTAATATCTCAATTTATTGTATCTAGTGCAAAAACAACATCTGGTGTGGTACTTGACATCTCATGATTGACTCAATTGCCTAAGCAAGTGATATGCCAATCATGCACATCCCTCTCTCCTTTAGTCTGTATGACAACTTTAGAGAGGGTGACTCCATCACCTGCAGGTACACTACCATGCCAGGAGTCGTCCATTCTAAAGCACCTTTAGAATGCTGTCTAAGTACCCGGATTGAGACACTACCCAAATCTAGATCTAAAACTATAGATCTAGTAACCAGAATGCCTGATACAATATCCAAATCCTATGTAGAGAAATCACTGTGCGACAACGAAAGTATAATCGATCGTAGTATAGGAATATAACTTCCTACTCTGTGTATGTCATCCAAATACCAGGACATCACACCCTACTACCTTCTTAACAGATCCATTCCCTATTCTGATGAAGTCAAAACCTATGACCGTGACATCAAAAAATATATGATCTATCTCCGCTATATCTGCTTTAGTCTATAAATAGACATAAGCTACTTGTCCACTATGCTTCCGCTGCTCCCACTGACTATGACAACCCTCTGGCAGAATAATATATATATGTGTATATATATATATATATACGTGCACTTCTAAAGCTAGCTTAGAACGACGCTATACTCATCCTCCTGTCGGGTCTCACAGCCTGAAACAACAGTAGTGTCAAGTCTGGGTAAACAAGAACCTCCCTGTCACCGTCCTTGAGGATACCAGAGTACCTCTCGGGCGCCTGAGGTTACCCACCATATCTGCAGAGTGGCTAATTGAATGTCAAACCTGATTGAATCTTTAGGTCCTATTAAACTTTCAGTAATCGTTTGCAGTTCTGGAATCACTTCCAGTTCTACCATACTCCCACTACTGTTTTATGAAAAAGTCCATTTTATTAAAACTGTGGCGAGTCAAGAACAATATCACTATTGATCTTCCAGATGGTAGAGAATCAACCCTCGTCATAGTCCGGGTCAACCCACAAACTGACATTACAGAAACATGCCTTGAGTTATCCAGAGTCTGGTTTTAAGCATAAGTCGGAAAACTCCCCGTACCTTAACATCGTTAAGATATGAATCGTTTTATATCCAATATAGAAACAAAGGTACTAATTTAATTGGAACCAGATTCAAATCATGCAGCTGTCTCCAGTGCATGTCAACTAAATGGAGAGAGGCCAATCTGTATTACTCAACTTAGGAATACATACAGATATGAGTAACCTGAAAGAGAAACAAGTTTCTCAAAATCATTACTATCAACTGAATACAAAACACAAGTATCTACATCTTCGATCACCTTGAAGAATCCTTATACTTGCAACACCTGGTTCTCTACTTTATTCTTATACCTACAACTTCTCATAACCTAGACCTTGTATTTCTACGAAACACTTGTCTAAAAACTAGAAAAGTCATAAGTAAACAGAATATAGTACGAGGACCAACCCCTGTGTCCTAATAGACACTAGACAACATACATTACTTTATATAAGTCCCCTCAGTTGAATAACTCAAACCATGTGCGTCGTAGGTTGAAAACTGTACTATGAATATGAAGAATTACACTGCTGTTGAATGCTCCTTACCTAACCATCAACTGATATTGGTAAATGTCATGGACATAATTTCAAAAATTTATATCTCACTTTATAAAAATAAACGAACAGATATATCAATTTGAAATTGGTGCACAACAACGGATATTCAAAACCAAATATTTGCCGTCCGGCAAAACCCAGGCGATTTCTTCAAGTATCACCAATTACAATGAATCCCGATATAATACGGATGATCACCTAATTCCCAATAACTTACTCCCACTCATCATCTGTAAAACCATACAGATGTAAGTCCATGCTACCTCTCCCGGTACTTTCGGGCATGCGGAATTTGGTGAAAAACAATTTTCTTAGAGGTGGTAACATGGACTCAAAACCGGATCTTTGTTAAACATCTAACTAACAACCTAACTACGAGTTGCTAACTACTCGGTTAGGGGGTTATACCTTTCTTTTTCTCGAACTCCTTCTTCTTCAAGCTTCGATGGTCGTCCGAATCGGCTTCTCCCCGTCGTCTCCTTGCGCCGAAGATAGATCCACCTGAAAGCTTCAACCTTTGGCTCCTTCTTCGAACTTTGAAGAAACTAGTTCACTCGGTTTGCTAAACCTTGTGAACTAGAGTGAGTAGAGAAGAGTTTGTATGGGATTTTATCTATGGTTCTTGGTTCTCAACTCATGAGACAAGTGAACCATAGAGTCAAGAGAGGGAGAGCAAGAGGAGGAGATGAGAGCTCAAGAACAAGAGAGAGAATGAGCATGAAAGAATGAGAGAAGACTTTTCTCATTTGGCTCTCATAATCCAAAACAATCATAACACCTCATATCAATCAAGTATTATGTGATGGTTTAAGCAACCATAGCCATATCATTTCATGCACTCATTTTGCACAAAAGTGCAAGCAAGCAAAAGTCTTTGCCATGAAATGATAGCTATAGTTATCATGATGGTCAACTAGTCAAGCCTAGTCAACCGGTCAACAAAGTCAACAAGTCAACAAAAGTCAACAAGTCAACAAAGTCAATCCCTCAACAACCATGTCACCATAATACATAATTAAAATAATTGTTAATCACATATCATATTCTCATTAGGGTTGAGCAAAAAGTCAATAGTCAACTGTCAACGGTCAACAACCCTAATGAGAATCCTCTGCCTCTGTCTCTCCGTCAACAGTGCATACACACCCGCATCCGCGTTCCGTGGAACACGAATACATACTGGATAAAACCAATCCCAAAAGGTACACTAGAATCTGGCTTAAACCAAAGCCCGCTAGTGTAAACTGTCCGGACACTGTACGTGCACAAGTGCACGGATGTGACCGAACCCTGTCGCAAAACCATGCGACCTGTCGCAAAACCATGCGACCTCTACTCTTTTACCTAAAGGTGAATAGCTTTCTGTGTGGGACTCTAAAGACTCGACACTACGCTGGCAGTGGGTTTAACCACAGACCGCAAGCGGCACTAGCTGTGCGTAACAGTCCCTAGGTAGATGCCGACAAGAAGACTGACGAGGCGAAACCCATCTGAACTCCTACTGAGCCTGAATGTGACATTCTCCGTACAGTCTGGTCTGTTCGTCTGATACATCGCATGGCGGGCCTAGGGGGCGGTAAACGTCAGTCCCCCAACAGCGGTACAAGTCGTGTCGGAGTGAAGCCCAAAACACCCTGAGATAACACTGGAAGCCTACCAGTATATCTCGTTTGCCCTGGCCAAGGACTACTCGTGTAATGGCTCTCCTAGACACAGCGCGATGTCAACCCCCAATACCGGGAGAGACGAATCCTGTCTAACCGTCACTGCCTCCAAGTGCTTCGGGACTGCACCCAACTACCACCTGTTTGCACGACTCCTTTGAGCCGTGGTAGGGTAGTAATCAAAGTACAGTGGGAACACACTCGAGGCGAAGTGACAGTGTCAAGTCAGCAGACTAAGCTGTACTCATGTCACTTGGGAACTGATAACTGACGATAGGCATAATACCAACTACTCAGTTCCCGACGAGTCCTGTCCAGTGTACTCGTAACCCAACGAGCACCCGCATACTCTCTCAAGTACGACGTACCGACGGCTGTGGGACAGACCGTCTCCCACACTGGGATGAGAAGCACATGCGCTAGTCTACTCCGGAGTATCGATGCCTTGTCTCGATAGTCCTGCGACCAGGGACCTGCATAAGGATGTGCTTATAGATTACCCAGCCCCACTAGTGTGACTGCCATCACAACGCTGGTAATCAAGCAAAGATCCTGAGGGCTCCACTAATGTGTATAGGCGATATACTAAAATAAACACATGTACACATTGAAGTAGAAACAAACCAAGTAGCATACTACTATTTTGAGCAAGATTGTATATACAAGGTGAATATCCCAAGCTTCCATTAAGTAATATACAAACTAGTATGATACAGTAATGGCCTCTAGGGCATATACACTAACAATCTCCTACTTGCACTAAGGCTATGTACTGGCGTATCGAAGATCTATCATCTCGATCAGCCGCTCGAACTGAGTCTGGGGTAAGGCCTTGGTGAATGGATCTGCAGTGTTATCTTCTGAAGTGACTCTCCGAACCTCGATCTCCTGGCGATCCACGATCTCCCTGATCAGGTGATACCGCCTCAAGATGTGTCTGGATCTCTGATAGGACCTGGGTTCCTTCGCTAAAACTATAGCCCCGTTGTTGTCGCAATACAGAGGTATTGGATCAACAATGGACGGAACTACCTGAAGCTCTTTCAAGAACTTCCTCATCTAGACAGCTTCTTTTGCGGCATCAGATGCAGCGATGTATTCCGCTTCCATCATCGAGTTTGCAACGGTTTCCTGTTTGGAACTCTTCCAACACACCGCCCCTCCATTGAGGGTAAAGACAAAACCCGACATGGACTTGGAATCATCCTTGTCACTCTGGAAGCTGGAGTCAGCAAAGGCCTCGATCTGGAGGTCTTTTCCGCCATACACCAAGAACATCTCCTTAGTCCTTCTCAGGTACTTGAGAATGTTCTTTACTGCTATCCAGTATTTCTCCCCAGGGTTTGACTGATACCGGCTTACCACACTCAGTGCATAAGCTACATCCGGTCTGGTACACAACATCGCATACATTATAGAGCCTACCGCAGAAGCGTAGGGTATAATAGACAAGCGATCCCTCTCCAAATCAGTCTTGGGAGACATCTCTTTAGAGAGGGTGATCCCGTGACAAGCCGGTAGGTTACCGCGCTTGGAATCTTCCATACTGAATCTCTTCAGTATGGTGTCGATGTACTTGGACTGTGAAAGTCCTAATATCCTCTTGGATCTATCACGATGGATCCGGATCCCCAGGATGTATGAGGCATCACCCAGGTCTTTCATGGAGAACCTGTGTGACAAGAACCCCTTGACAGATTGTAGCATAGGAATGTCATTTCCTATTAAGAGAATGTCATCCGCATACAAAACGAGGAATATTACAGTTCTCGCTACAAATCTACAATATGTGCATGGTTCATCTGGATTTATAATAAAGCCAAATTCCTTGACCGTCTCATCAAAACAGATGTTCCAACTCCGCGATGCCTGCTTTAGTCCATATATAGACTTAAGCAACTTGCACACCTTTCCGCTGCTCCCACTCTGAATGAAACCCTCTGGTTGGTCCATATAGACACACTCCTCTAAATTTCCATTTAGAAAAGCGGTCTTTACGTCCATTTGCCAGATTTCATAATCGTGGAAGGCAGCAATGGCAAGAAGGATCCGAATGGATTTCAGCATAGCCACTGGAGAAAAGGTTTCGTCACAGTCCAAGCCAGGTCTTTGACGGAAACCCTTTGCAACAAGTCTAGCTTTATAGGTCTCAACCTGTCCATCTACACCAATCTTCCTTTTGAAGATCCACTTGCATCCTACGGGTTTTACCCCGTCTGGAGCAATGTCCAACGTCCATACTTTGTTGGTGTACATGGACTCCATTTCGGTCCGCATTGCATCCAGCCATTTTACTGAGTCAACGCTCTGAACGGCCTGCTGGAAGCTCGTAGGCTCATCATAATCTATGATGCAATCCTCTCTATCCCCGTCTATGAGAAAACCGTAGTATCTCTCGGGCGGATAAGACTGCCTACTACTCCTGCGGAGCGGCGTAGGAATGTCCTGTTCTTTTGAACCCTCTGGTTCCACTAAACTTTCAGTAATAGTCTGTGGTTCTGGAATTTCTTCTAGTTCTACTGCGATCCCACTTATTTCCTTTTCTAAGAACTGGTGTTCTAGAAAGTGGGCATGACGAGAAACAATAACTTTTTGTTCCTCTTCGCAGTAGAAGAAATATCCCTTGGAGTTCTTTGGATATCCCACAATCTTGCACTGTACTGAGCGTGCCTCGAGCTTGTCCGCATGCTGCTTTTTGACAAAAGCTGGACTTCCCCATGTCTTAATGTGATTAAGATGGGGCCTCTTCCCACACCACATCTCATATGGTGTGGTAGGCACAGTCTTAGTGGGAACTCGGTTCAAAAGGTACGTAGCTGATTCTAGCGCATACCCCCAGAATGATCGCGGTAACTCAGCGTTACTCATTATGGACCGTACCATATCCATTAAGGTTCGGTTCCGTCTCTCCGATACACCATTATGTTGCGGAGTGTATGGAGGAGTAAGCTGAGAGAGAATTCCATTCTCTTTTAAATAGTCCAGGAACTCGGCACTCAAGTATTCACCACCTTGATCCGATCTTAGAATCTTGATACTTTTGCCGGTTTGTTTTTCTACTTCATTCTTATATTCCTAGAATTTTCCAAAGGCTTCGGACTAATGTTTCATTAAGAAGACATAACCGTATCTTGAAAAGTCATCCGTAAAAGTAATGAAGTAAGAATAACCGCTTCGCGCATGTGTAGACATTGGACCGTACACGTCGCTGTGTACGAGTCCCAAGAGCTCGCTCGCTCTTACTCCGTGTCCAGTGAACGGAGACTTTGTCATCTTTCCTTTGAGACAGGATTGACAAGTGGCATACCATTGATATTCGAACGGATTCAAATATCCTTCTGTATGTAACTTTGTCAACCTTCTCTCATTGATGTGACCCAGTCTACAATACCATAAGAAAGTCTGATTTATTTCCGGAGACTTTCTTTTGTGTGTATTCTGGACATTGAAAATCTGTGGTTGGTTTAATACGTATATACCATTGCTTAATGTACCTGACCCAATCAAAACTTGATTAAGGTGAATGTTTACAACATTACTTACAAACGCAAATTCATAACCTTCTTTAGAAACTAAAGATACAGAAATGATATTACAAGTTGCGTTGGGTACAAAAAAGCAATTACGCAAAACCAAAACATGTCCATCTGACATTCCCAGGTGATAGTCCCCCACGGCTTTAGCATCCATGCTAGCTCCGTTCGCAACTCTGAGGGTCATGTCACCTGCTTTCAAAACACTACGGTTTCTCAACGCCTGCAAAGAATTACAGATATGAGATCCTGATCCGGTATCCAATACCCAGGAAGTAGAGTTTATTGAAAGACAGTTTTTAATAATATACACACCTGAAGCTGAAGCTGCAACCTGCTTCAATTCCTGTGTTCTGGCCTTCCAGGCCCTGCAATCATTCTTCCAGTGTCCTTTCTTATGACAATAGAAGCATTCTTCCTTATCCACAAGCTTCCCCGCTTTCTTTGTTGCTTTAGCTTTTCCCTTCGTATCCACTTTACTAACACCGCCTCTTGGTTTGGCGGGGGCTTTCTTCTTCTTTCCCTTGGCTTTTGCCTTGGACCTAGAAGAAGATGATCCTCCTACAAACAAAGTGGATGTTTCCCTACCTTTCTGTAGGGTGCCCTCTGCGCTCCTCAGCATGTTGAGGAGCTCTGAAAGTTCAACTTCTTTTTCTTGTAAGTTGAAGTTCAGTATAAACTGGGCGTAAGTGGAAGGAAGGGACTGGAGAACTAAGTCCGTATAGAGCTCACTCTCCAATGTGGTCCCTAGGTCCGCGAGCTCCTCAATGTAGCCGATCATCTTAAGCACGTGTTCTGCTACTGATGATCCGACGGCCATCCTTGCCGAAAATAACTTTTTCGACGCTTCGTATCTTGCGATACGAGATTGCTCTCCATACAGTTCTTTTGTATGAAGAAATATGGATTCCAAGTCCATATTCTAGTGCCTCCTCTGATGTTCATTGTCCATAGAGGCAAGTACGAGGCACTTGGCCTTCGCGCTATCAATCTCCCAAGTCTTACGGATTTCCTTATCCGCGACGCTGGAAGTAGGACCAGGGACAGAGGGAGCTTTGGTGGTAAGAAGATACCCCAGCTTGTCGTAAGTGATTTCCATCTTGACATTCCTGATCCAATCTTTGTAGTTTGGCCCTGTCAGTAT
Source organism: Agapanthus africanus (assembly GCA_030015575.1). NCBI lineage: Eukaryota > Viridiplantae > Streptophyta > Magnoliopsida > Asparagales > Amaryllidaceae > Agapanthus > Agapanthus africanus. Next base: position 365,486,899 of record CM057346.1, read on the forward strand.
GTTTTTATCTAGAAGTAACATAAGTCCAGTCATGTCGATTGGTCGCTGCAATTAGGAGAGAGAAGAAACACTCAGCTTGATGCTCTTGCAAGTTTAGAATGGTTTTTAGTTTGTCTAAACAGGATGGCTCCCACTGTTTCTCGAATCCCTCCTCAAACCAAAAAGGAAGAATTAGTCGGGATCAATCCCACCGCACAATACTTGCTTAACCGTTCAGCCAGGCCAGTGTCGGTACTTCGAGGGAGGTTTTCCAATGCTTTCGCGAAGTTCCTTAATTAAATAACCTCTTTTCCCTGGGGGCGTAGCCCCGCTAACACCTTTCTAGACACCTACTAGGTTTATAGCATTGATCGTTAAGTGAGAAATTTCCCGAGGAGTAGCATATACTCACAGTAGGATCGGGATCCAAATATCATCGCGTGACGAAACTGAAGGAATCCTACCAGAATCATCACACTCCAAGTGGTATGCAAATCTAGCAAGTTTCAGTACTTATGAAACTCCCGATGTGGATTTTTGCCCCATGCTCTTATGACCTTGACTTTGGCCAAAATATCGTAAGTCACATGTCAAGTTCTACCCGTCATTCTCCAGGTTAATTTGGATCCATCCGTACCTACCCTTGACTTTGGCCAAAATGGCAGTACGACTGTCCCAAACCAACGCATCTATCTATGCTACACATGAATACCCAATAGCTACCAATCACTATGCCTTGACTTTGGCCAACATACACAGCTTGAATACTATTGACTATTTATGTGAAACGACGGAGGGCTACGAATGGTTTTGTCAAAACCGTGAACGTAGTGAACTTGATATAATCGATGGAACGAGATAGCTTTTAAAAGGAGTGGCTCAAGCTCCGCATTTAAAAGTTAGTTTTGAAAAGAACCGATTGGTTTTCCGAAAGTGTTCCAACGATTTTAACTTGGTTTATTTTCTTGCATTAGTTCTTTTAATGCGTGATATTCTTGCATTAGTTCTTTTAATGCGTCTCATCATTTAAACCTACCATTGCAGAAAACAACAAAAATATGACGTACGCTTATGCCATTCGCATTCGCCACTGGGCCCCGTCATTACCCGTTAGGTTACTTAACTAATGACAGAGCGGGGGCTGGGCTAGCGCGGCTGTAAAACATAAGCAACGCCTAAATAATATCATATATAGATATATTGCAATGATAGCCATTTCAGATCACAGATGAATACATTGGATATACTAGGAATCCGCAATTCGTACGAGCCTGTAAAGAAAAGAAGATTACACGGTCGCGGTGAATAGCCAATACCCCACCCAAGACCCCTACGGGTGCGGCAAACTACCCGCCAAGTACCCGAAGCGAAGCAACCTCCCTCAACTCCGTGAGTAGGCCACTCGGCACTTCGGCATACCCGGTAGTTTGTGCACCCCCTCCATGGGTCTATCCTAGGAGCAAAAACAGTAAAAAGAAATTATACAATGACGGCTACAACCCCGACCCGGTTGTGCGGCCATACAAATAATTATTACATCAATTTACAAATTTACATGAATTGAAAGAAAAGAAAACTCTCGTCTCACAACCCCCGGCTATTCACCCGTGACAATCCAACATATTCATATACACATTCCAGCAACATTACAGATCACAGATTTGTATAACCCCCACTAATCGACATATAGCGATTAGTAGACGTTCAATACAAATATCACATCACAGAAAAACCCGTCAGCTTAAGTCTTTTAGAAGTTCGATCAAAAATACGGATTTTCAGGACCCCAAAAATAAAATTTTCGTTATGGAAAATCTGGGCAGAAAATATATATTCCAAAAATCCCAAAACAACCCCAGAAAAATACTGCACCAAACTTGGACCTCGGCCGAGTCAACTCGGCCGCGGATCCGCGGCGGGAGCATGTTCCCGCCGCGTTTCCGCGGCGCTTTGACTCGATCGTTGGACCAAATTTGGTGGGTGATCACACAAAAGCCTGAGTCGATTTTTAAGATAAAATTTATCAATTTTTTAACAGAAAAAAAATCGGCAAAAACTTATCATATCGGGTTCGTTTTGCGACTTTTTCTTTGATCGATCTTCTAGATACTTTGCTAACATGTTAGATAGAGTTTAACTAGGCTCTGATACCACTGTAAGTCCATGCTACCTCTCCCGGTACTTTCGGGCATGCGGAATTTGGTGAAAAACAATTTTCTTAGAGGTGGTAACATGGACTCAAAACCGGATCTTTGTTAAACATCTAACTAACAACCTAACTACGAGTTGCTAACTACTCGGTTAGGGGGTTATACCTTTCTTTTTCTCGAACTCCTTCTTCTTCAAGCTTCGATGGTCGTCCGAATCGGCTTCTTCCCGTCGTCTCCTTGCGCCGAAGATAGATCCACCTGAAAGCTTCAACCTTTGGCTCCTTCTTCGAACTTTGAAGAAACTAGTTCACTCGGTTTGCTAAACCTTGTGAACTAGAGTGAGTAGAGAAGAGTTTGTATGGGATTTTATCTATGGTTCTTGGTTCTCAACTCATGAGACAAGTGAACCATAGAGTCAAGAGAGGGAGAGCAAGAGGAGGAGATGAGAGCTCAAGAACAAGAGAGAGAATGAGCATGAAAGAATGAGAGAAGACTTTTCTCATTTGGCTCTCATAATCCAAAACAATCATAACACCTCATATCAATCAAGTATTATGTGATGGTTTAAGCAACCATAGCCATATCATTTCATGCACTCATTTTGCACAAAAGTGCAAGCAAGCAAAAGTCTTTGCCATGAAATGATAGCTATAGTTATCATGATGGTCAACTAGACAAGCCTAGTCAACCGGTCGACTAAGTCAACAAGTCAACAAAAGTCAACAAGTCAACAAAGTCAATCCCTCAACAACCATGTCACCATAATACATAATTAATATAATTGTTAATCACATATCATATTCTCATTAGGGTTGAGCAAAAAGTCAATAGTCAACTGTCAACGGTCAACAACCCTAATGAGAATCCTCTGCCTCTGTCTCTCCGTCAACAGTGCATACACACCCGCATCCGCGTTCCGAGGAACACGAATACATACTGGATAAAACCAATCCCAAAAGGTACACTAGGATCTGGCTTAAACCAAAGCCCGCTAGTGTAAACTGTCCGGACACTGTACGTGCACAAGTGTACGGATGTGACCGAACCCTGTCGCAAAACCATGCGACCTGTCGCAAAACCATGCGACCTGTTGCAAAACCATGCGACCTCTACTCTTTTGCCTAAAGGAGAATAGCTTTCTGTGTGGGACTTTAAAGACTCGACACTACGCTGGCAGTGGGTTTAACCACAGACCGCAGGCGGCACTAGCTGTGCGTAACGGTCCCCAGGTAGATGCCGACAAGAAGACTAACGAGGCGAAACCCATCTGAACTCCTACTGAGCCTGAATGTGACATTCTCCTACAGTTCGGTCTGTTCGTCTGATACATCGCATGGCGGGCCTAGGGGGCGGTAAACGTCAGTCCCCCAACAGCGGTACAAGTCGTGTCGGAGTGAAGCCCAAAACACCCTGATATAACACTGGAAGCCTACCAGTATATCTCGTTTGCCCTGGCCAGGGACTACTCGTGTAATGGCTCTCCTAGACACAGCGCGATGTCAACCCCCAATACCGGGAGAGACGAATCCTGTCTAACCGTCACTGCCTCCAAGTGCTTCGGGACTGCACCCAACTACCACCTGTTTGCATGACTCCTTTGAGCCGTGGTAGGATAGTAATCAAAGTACAGTGGGAACACACTCGAGGCGAAGTGACAGTGTCAAGTCAGCGGACTAAGCTGTACTCATGTCACCTGGGAACTGATAACTGACGATAGGCATAATACCAACTAGTCAGTTCCCGACGAGTCCTGTCCAGTGTACTCGTAACCCAACGAGCACCCTCATACTCTCTCAAGTACGACGTACCGACGGCTGTGGGACAGACCGTCTCCCACACTGGAATGAGAAGCACATGCGCTAGTCTACTCCGGAGTATCGATGCCCTGTCTCGATAGTCCTGCGACCAGGGACCTGCATAAGGATGTGCTTATAGATTACCCAGCCCCACTAGTGTGACTGCCATCACAATGCTGGTAATCAAGCAAAGATCCTAAGGGCTCCACTAATGTGTATAGGTGATATACTAAAATAAACACATGTACACATTGGAGTAGAAACAAACCAAGTAGCATACTACTATTTTGAGCAAGATTGTATATACAAGGTGAATATCCCAAGCTTCTATTAAGTAATATACAAACTAGTATGATACAGTAATGGCCTCTAGGGCATATACACTAACAACAGATATGAGAATCAAAACTGGTAAATACATACCCTAGAGAAAGGTCTATTTGGGAAATCAGTTTTCTATTAACAATGCACAGTGAAACTGAAACATGAATATGTTTCGAAGGGGTATCCGGGTATTCCTAGTAATGCCTCTTCCATTATCGGATTCACAACTGTAACTGCATATTTCTTTGTCATCTTTCCAAATCCCTTTATTTGTCTTTACTCGTTACCTTCTGTACACCCCTTTAGGCTAAATGGTTTTCTTCCCTCCCTACCGTTCGGCACCAGCCTATGGTTTAGAATAAGACTATCCAATAAGCATAATGGGTGTACTCTCCTAATGCTAGGAGTACTCGTAACCTGAGAGAAGGTGAAGATAAAGGACAACCGAATAAACCTTATTCCTATTTCTCCTGAACCAGAATCCATCCCCGAACTGGAACAAGTTCCTTCGAGTTCGTATATAACCATACGATGGAATATCCAATAACTGTAGATCTTCGTAGTGATACGGGGTGTTCTGGAGAAATACCAAGGTCAAGTAGGAGTGGCGATGAAATATGTGGTTTGGTCATGAATGATAGCAGTTGCAATTTACTTTGCCCTCTTTTTGATCCCTTTATTTGTCTTTACTTAATACCTTCTGTACACCACACTCAGGCTAATTGGTTTTCTTCATTCCCCACCTTTCGGCATCTGCCTATGGTTTGGAAGAAGACTATCCAATAAGAGCAATAGGTATACCCTCTCCTAATCCTAGGAGCCCTCACAACTTGAGAGAAGGTAAAAGGAAAAGACAACTGAATAGTCTTATTCAATCTCTCCAGGACCAGAATCCGTCATCGAATCTGGAACAAGTTCCTTCAAGTTCGTATATAACCATACGATGGATTTATCCAATGGAAGTGGATGTTCGTAATAATACGGGGTGTTCTGGAGAAATTCAAAGAGTAAAAGAAGGAGTGACAATGATGTATGCAACTCAGACAATCCAAAAGCCAGTGTTTTAAGAAAGTTCGGTCAACTTGGTCACTGAGTCATAGTCTAGGGTCGGGCTATGGTCGTAGTCAAAGAGAGAGAGAAAAGAAACACTCAATGTGCACTCTAACCTAGATCAGAATGGTTAATCACTTTATCTAATCAGGATGTCTCCCATTGTATCCTCAAAATTCTCCTCCAAACCTGAAAGAAGAATTACTCGGGATCACCCGAGGAGTAAACCAACTCATCAGTGGGAATCGGGATCCAACTATCATCGCATGATAACCTGATGGAATCCACTCAAGTCATCACACTCCAGAAAGTATGCACATGCCTGGCAAGTTTCAGTTTCTTTAGAAACTCCCAATGTGTGTTTTTACCCCTAGGACCCAAGTGATCTTAACACAGTCAACAAATCAAAGAGTCTTAGTCAAGTTCAACCCGTCATTATCCTGGATTGCATTAAACCTACCCATACGAGCCCTTGACACGGTCAACAAGGCCGCACGACTGTCCTAACCAATCGCATTAATATGCCACAAACAAACACTACTTAGCTACCGCACACTACGCCTTGACACGGTCAATAAGCGCAGCACGAATACTAAGTAATACTTGTTAGAAATGACGGTGGGCTACGGCTGGTTTTTAGCAAAAAACCTTTAACGTAATGAACTTGATATCGTTGAAGGAACTGCATGGCTTTTATAAATTTATAGTAGCGAAAACCTTTGCTAAAGAGGTCACTCCCGGTTAAGGGATCTCGGCTCTTTCCCCATAGAATGAGGTGCAGGATATTCCAACTAAATACCGCGATGCAAAGAAAAAAGTAATCAACTATAGTGAAGTTATTACCCTGACGCAAATTTCTGTCCAAGGGGTCACTCCCGATGAAGGGATCTTGGCCCTTGCCTCGTCGAATGAGGTGCTGGATATTCATAACCGAATACCTCTGTGCAAAACAAAAGAGAACGTCCTTGTAATAACAGCTTTTTAAAATTTGTTCTAACAATATCAAATAGGTTTGTTTTTCTTTCATTGATCCGAATCAACGTAGTCCCATCAACTAATCACACCAAAAAGAACGAAAATATGATGTATGTATATGCCATCCGCATTCGCCACTGGGTCCCGTCATTACCCATTAGGTTACTTAACTAACGACAGAGCGGGGACTGGACTAGCGCGGGTGTAAAAAATATACAACATCTACTAATATATATATATATATATATCAATATGTAATAATCGCTCCAGGCGTGATAAATGCAACATCACAGAAAAGTAATAAGCATCGCAGAACAATACAGATAATATGGGAGCCACGGGTTTCCTTTGAGCCGCAAGTGAAATACGACGTTCCCCTGGTCATGTGGATAGCCTGTGCAATGAAAACCTAGACCCCTACGGGCGCGGCAAGTTACCCACCAAAACCATAAGCGAGGGAGCCCGCTTCAGCAAAGTGAATCGGCCACCCAGCACTTCACGGAATCCGGTAACTTGAGCACCCCTTTTTGGGTCAACCTATACCCCCTATGAGTGCGGCGAATAGCCCGCCAATTCTAGAGTTAAGCCCCCTCCATCTCAAAGCCATGAGATGCGGTCCCGTTGCCCCCTAGAACCCTGCTATCCGTGCACCCCACCGTGGGGTAATCCTAATACAGAAAAGAAAAATATGTACAACGGGTGCATCGACCTCAACCCGGTCGTGCCCCAAAAGAATAATATACAAACAGGCAGTGACGGCAGTCCACATGTCAGACGCTCGCCCGGCAATATCAAATGTACAAATAATACCAAACTGTACTAACATTGCATCAAGCTACCCACCACGACAAATCCGCAACATCACAGCACAACACAGAACATCAACGTAAATGTCACGTTCGCAAACCCGTCTAAAAGGACTATAGCAATTAGACAAGATTTACCGCTCGAATGACATTCACGATCGCAGATATAATGTAAGTACTGTAAACTAACGTATTTAAATTCCGATCGACAAAACTTCGCGAAGTGGGCCCCAAGTACAATTCCAGCACTCAAAATAATCTGGGCTTAAACTATATATCACAAAAATCATATTTCCATGAACTAAACCCTCAGAAAAAATTTGGGCCACTGTAGCCCAAAAATGGGCCGCGGAAAGACCGCCAAATGCGACGTTTCGCGGCAGTTCCGCTGTGGAATTTAGGACTTAGGTCTCCAAACGTTTTCTGTAGCTTTAGTTATGCCTGCATGTATTTTTAAGATGCCTAAAATAATTTTTTAACAACTTTGAAATTCGACAGCAAGCACACTGAAATGAAAATACGATTCGGAAATTTTGATCGATCGATGTTTTAAACACGTTAGAACAAGCTAGTAAATGTTAATGGCGTGGCTCTAATACCATGTAGGTCTACAGTAGCGCTCCGGCCGTCAATCCGAGGCAAAATGCAAAAACAAAAACTTTTTAAGAAACCGACGCTATCGCGGTTTTTCACCCGGATCGAACCATTAACGCTAAACCAGCTAACTACTAAGAAGTGAGAGTGGCTATACCGATCGATCCGTGTCCTTCGGTCTTTGGCCACCATCCCAAGCTCCTCGCGGCATCTTCGATCTCCGGTCTCCTCGTCGGAAGGGCACCACATCAATGAGTCTTTTTACGGGCTCTCTCTTCATCCGAAGCAACTCGAACATGAAGTTTGCTAGCCGACATGTCCAAGGTGAAGTAGAGAATGTGTGTGATAACTTTGTCTCAAGCATCCATTGATTCTCAACACATGATAGTGTATGGATGGAGGTTGGAATGATGCCATGAGTAGAAGTTATGAGCTAGAGGAGGAAGAAGAAGAAGAGCTTTTCTTTTCTTGTATGATATGATAAAATGAGAGAGGCTAGAATGATAATCAAAAGAGCTAACCCCAAGCCATATGGCTTCCCTCCCTCTCCTCTAATCATTTCAATACACAAAATCAATCCAAAATGTGACATATGCACAAATAAAGAGACCATGAGTCATCACCTATGTATGTGTCACAATAAATGCTCCTCATCATGACTTTGAGCTCATAATTTCCATATGTAAACATTTATCCAAATGTTTACAACAATAAAAAGAGAATGGCATCTACTTTAGTAAACTCGTGACGGATCATAAGGATACCCCTCACCTGTATATACATACCTGCATCCGCATTCCAACTGAATGCAAATGCGATGAGACTAAAGTAATCCAACAAATCTAATAATAGGATCCGACTTAAACCAAAGCCCACTAGTATGACCCGTCAGATCATGATGCGTGCATGACTGCACATATATGATCGCACCCTGCCATATATCATACGGCCTCTACAACGTTTCGCCTGAAAGCTGAGAAACTGTCAGTGGGGGACTAAAGACACGTCAATACTTTGGCTGTGGATTTAACCACTAGCACGTCAGTTGTACTAGCTGTACGTAACGGGCTACCAGGTATTGACCAAATGGGAGGTCGATGAGCGAACTCATCCTGACACCCTACTGAGCCTGTCAGTGACAATATCCGTACAGTCCGGTCCGGTCCTCTATGAGTATCGCATGTCGGGCCTAGGTGGTTGGTAAAAGTCAGACCCCCAAAACCGGTACAAGTCGTGTCGGAGTGTAGCCCAGAACACCCTGAGATACTACAGGAATACCTACAAGTAAATCTCCTGCCTTGGCCAAGGACTTCGTGTAATGGCTCTGTTCCCCTCCGAAAGACGGCGCACAGGACCGCGATGTCCTGGCACTGAGATTCGGGGCAGATGCTATTTGGTTTTATCCGTCTACCTCTCCGAAGATGCCAAGTTGGTTTATGGCACCGTGTATCGAAGGTTTAGACGGATGCGGCCGATGTAGCAGACTTTGTCAGATTCCCCCTCGCTAGAGGGGTTTTTTGATTGTGGGGATGCTCTTCCCTGCAGGCGCAAGCCCCTGCAGTTAATTACGCTACCGCTTCGCGGTAACAACTTTCTCCTTCTCGAGAATTTCACTTCGTGTCGTGGGTGTTTGTTTTGTTTGTGGTTGCCCGTGGATTGTATACGGAGACTGAGTATTGCCGTCGCCCGTAGGACGTGGATTAGTCCAAATCCGTATTTATTTAGATTTGGGTTTGGTGTTTTTTAGTTTAAGGATGCGTTAGTCGCGTTGCGGCTAAGATCAACTTAAACGTTCGCCAAGGATACGTTAATCCTATTTTGGACTAAGGTCGACTTGAACGGGATCGTTTAGATCCGAAAGAAGAGCAATTGGCTCTATTGTTACAGTTTAGAGACGTGGTGGTCCATATTCCAGTTTAGGGATGTGGTGGTCCGTCATTAGTTTAGGGACGACTCGGTCCGATATTAGTTTAGGGATGTCTCGGTCCAATATTAGTTTAGGGACGTCTCGGTCCGATATTAGTTTAGGGACGTTTCGGTCCGATATTAGTTTAGGGACGTTTCGGTCCAATATTAGTTTAAGGACGTTCCGGTCCAATATTAGTTTAAGGACGTTCCGGTCCACGAGTTTAAGGACCCCGCAGTCCATATGGGTGTGTGGTCGTTGGGACCCGTCACCTCTTTGACGTCGTTGAGGAATTACAACTATGGATATCAAAGGAGTTCGGAGATGTACCCTCGAACCGGATGTGGATTGGTTTAGGAGAGCCATTCTGCTCAGTTAATTTAATTTAAGGACTTATGGCCAAAATTGGGTTAAGTCCAGTTGAGGATATTCAACATTTTTCTTGATCTTTGGCCTATTAGGCCTGTGCTAGGGCTTTGCCCAAATTTAATAATGCACTGCATTCTATTCTGGCCTGCTAGGCTTTTGATTTGGGCTCTGTCCCTTTATTTATGATGTAGAGCATCTGTTTTGGTCCATTGGACCTTTCAATTGGGTTCTGCCCTTTCAAACAATGCACAGCATTTTGTTTATTAGGCCTGTCAAGCCTTTTAATTGGGCTTGGCCCCTGTTGTAAGCAAGGCAGTGTATTTGTCTGGCACTTTGCGCCGAGTAATGAGCGCAAGCTCATATGGTGATGACACGTGTCATGCTCTGGTGAGCGCAAGCACACTAGCGCAGTGCGCTGCGCTAGCGCGCTGCGCTAGCGCGCTGCGCTGTTGCGCTGCTGACACGTGGCGCGCTCTCAGCGAGTTGCGCCAATTCCAGAGGGCAAAGCTCTATCTTAAGAGCGCTTAGCGCAAGTGGTTCTATAGCTGACACGTGGCGCTCTCTTAAGAGCGCAACGGCGCAGTTTGGAAGTGCAAAGCACTAAGAATCTTTTAGATTCAAAATAGAAGTGCAGAACACTATTTTAGATTAAAGAAATAAATTTCTTTCTTTTCTTTTCATTTACAGAACCAGAGGTTCACAAGAGTGCAAAGCACTATTTTAGATTAAAAAAAGAAATTTCTTTCTTTTCTTTTCATTTACAGAACCAGAGGTTCACAAGAGTGCAAAGCACTATTTTTTTTATTTATATTTTTTTTGTTTTAAAGAACCAGTGGTTCATAAGAAGTGCAAAGCACTATTTATTATATGAAGATCGTTGATCTTGTTTTTAGATCAATGATCTATTAGAGGAAATTTCTTTTTCCTTATAAAGGTTTTTTACCTCTTCTTGAAATTTTTCTCAGAGTTCTCTCTGTTTGAAGCTCTTGATTTTTTCAAGAAAAATGTTCATGCCTTTGAATTGAGGCTTAGGGTCCTTTTTATAGTGCTCACAAATTAGTTAAATTTGTTAAAGAGATCATTCTCTAAGCGATTTGGGGAATTTTTCCCACCGTTGGATCTTTGATCCAAGGGCTTCTGCTTTGCAGAAGAAAATCTTCTTGTTTTAACAAGAACAGAAAAGATTTCTTAAAATCTTAATTCAGTTTGGCGCAGATGCCCCAGCGCGTGACACGTGTCGCGCAGCGCAGGGCGCAGCGCAACTGCGCGAGCGCATCTGCGCTGACACGTGTCGCGCAGCGCAGGGCGCAGCGCAACTGCGCTAGCGCATCTGCGCTGACACGTGTCGCGCAGCGCAGGGCGCAGCGCAACTGAAGCGTTGCTTCATAAAAATAGAGCTCTGCTCTTCTTGGGCGCGCCTTCTTGGGCGTTGCGCTGACGTATTAGCGCCTGACACGTGGCACGTTGCTCCCGAGACTTGAAGCGTTGCTTCAAAATTTTGAATTTTGAATTTGAACAGAGCTTTGCTCTGATTGGGCAAAACAAATGCCCCCCACCGTTGCGCTCACGTGGCGCACACGTGAGTGCAGCGGTGGCAAGCCCTTGACCGTTGGATCAAGAGGCGAGCTCAAGGGGCGCAAGCGCCTTATAAATAGGGCCTCTGACCCTTAGAAAATCTCACCATTTTCCTAGATTTTGATTTTCAGAGCTTTGCTCTCTCTTAAAACTCCAGAGCTTTGCTCTCGTTTCCAGAACTTTAGAGCTTTGCTCTCATTTTCCAAGTTAGAAAATTTTAGGTAAACTTAATCGTAGATTAAATATTTTAATTAACTAATAGAGCTTTGCTCTTACAGATCTTTCGATCTAAAGAGAGCCCCATTGTGATTTTATAAACAGAGCTTCGCTCTCAAAAAACTTGCAGATCTATAGGGATTTTTTTCATAGGTTTTAACCCATGAACAGAGCTTTGCTCATAGATCATCTGTAGATCTTTTAGATCTGATAAAAAAAATGAAAAATTTGCGCTTGTTTTTTGTGGATTTTCCAAGATTTCAAAATTTTTAATTCTTTTAAATGTAGACATTTTCTAATGGACCTTTCCATTATTACCATAGAGCTGTGCTCTTTTTTAAGGAGTTTTATTCCTTTGAGACCAGAATTTGACAAGTGTCATTCTGTGACAGAGCTTTGCTCTGAAAGAGGAGATTTTCTCCTTGTCTCTAGGGATTCTTCCCCCCCTTTTTAAAGTGGGAATGTTTCCCCGGGGACCAACTGACAATCTCATCCAATGATGAGTTTGTCTTATTAACTGACGTATTGTCATTTAGATTTTGTGGGTCCCTCTTTGGTCTCCTACTCACTGCACTGTGCTGCGGTGTAATTAATTAATTTTGATTTTAATTTAATTAATGCATTTTCTTCTTTCAATGCCAAACGTTGCGATTACAACACTAACGGCTACATTGTTCTTTTGCAGCGATCATGTCTGAAGACACTTCATTCCCGTTCGTCCGCTCAGAGGAGGGATTTCCCGAGGCGCCCTTAGACCGTGAAGCCCTAACCATGATTAGAGAGTACGACCCTGAGTACAAGAAACTCCATCTTTGGGGGTCTTGGTATAACCAGATTATTATGGGCCGACGGAGCTTCACCTGCGCGGTACCGTCTGAACCCATCACGGCAATTCACTACGCTACCCCACCTTCAGTGCAGTATGCTGTGGAGATGATAGACTGGACCGCGAACAGCTTTCTTCATCCGGCTATGGATGCGGTTCCGGTTCAGCGTCCTATGGTCTTGGATATTCTAGGACGCCGTATTTGTCAGGGAGAAGCACGACCCTGGGGGCAATCATATAACCTTGGTTTGATTCCCCGTCACCCGATTGGCTATCTGCCGTGGGCCCGGTACATCCTGTCGACGAGGAAGTCGCAGTTGATAAGACTAGGACTGTACACCGCGGTCTACGTCTCTCTCTTCCAATATCCTACGCTCCCCACCTGGTGGTTCAAGGCTTTCTTGGAGCAATGGAATATTCCCACCCACACTTTCCTTGCCATGGATCGGGAAGTGTCTATTTCTTTGGAGGAAATCGCGGAGGTATCTGGTCTACCGGTCATGGGGGAACACTATGAAGAGCTGCTCCCGACAGATGAGTACATCTTTGGTGCTAAGCCGATGGTAAGGGGGATTACACCGGAAAATGCCGTTCAACACCAATTCCCGAGCCTGATCAAGGTGTTGAACATCTACGAGTCCCTCTTCATCGAACACAGGAGCCGAGGAGTTAATTTTGAGGACTTCATTGCTCGCTTCCTCCGTCCGAGCATTATTTCGCCAGGATCCGTCAATTCTGCCATCCTGGATGATCCTTTTGGCCTAGGTTTGGATAACCTGCCGACGAAGGAGATAGACCAAAAGGCTTTCTTCCTCCCAGACCTCCCTACCATATCTTTCGCGGAAATTGCAGCCCCTGGGATGGATGAGGAGGCCTTTTTCTTAGGATTTCTCGGGCTGTGGCTGAGTTGGTTCGCGATCCTAATGCATTCTCATCGCATGCGGCCCTCTGTCTTTTATCCAGCCCACCGCATGGTCATCGGGGTAAAGGTGGCCGTGGGGATTGCCGGCCTAGCGCACCTATATCATGGCCTCAGCCGAGCAGCGGATGCCAACGAGCCCGGGGTACTGCACGTGGTCTTCCCGATGCACTACTTTGCATCGTGGCTCGAGCTACACATGGCGGGTGTCTTCGGTATGCATAAAAGGCCTTCATTCTTTGACAAGTGCGGTTTTCCTCGCATTTTACAGCTGATTGGCTCATCAATCGTGACCCCTTCACCACGGGACGCCAGAGGTTTACTGCTTCGCCCTCACACCGTTGGAGTCGGGATGTCTTTTATTGATAAGGTATTAACCATTGGAAAAGCGTCCACCACTGCGGTGCGACCACTACAGGACTCCTTCAAGGATGGAGTTTCAGTGTTAACAGCCCGGGAGATCCTTCATTTGTATTCTATTAGACCGGGTTTCCTAGTCTTCAGGCAGGGCGGTGCAGCAGTCTTTAAGAGATATAACCCGCATCGTTTTGCCCGACAACTGGGTTACGATCAAGGGGTACCCTTAGAAGCTTTCTTACTGGAACCTGCTGTAAATGAAGAAGGGATGGAGAACGCGTTACACCACTTTATGCGCCTGAATACGGGTTCTCGTTTTTTCATTAGCACGCTGGCCTGTGCTCCACGACTCCTTAATATATATAAAGAGTGGTACAATCATGCGACGGGGGCTGTTATAAAGGAAGAGAGGCGAGTGTTGATCGACCGTAAAGAAGTACCCCCCGGTACCAATTGTAACGCTCCCTTAGCGCTAAGGATCCTGGTGGTTCCTCCTCTAAAAGATGCTGGGGGCAGACCATCACGTGCGCAAAGTCCTCCACGTGAGCTGCCGCTCCCTGATATCACAGACGCACCTCCCGCACCCTGTGCTCCAGTGGAGGCAGTGATTGTACCCTCGCCGGAGTCTGGCGTGGGTGCGGACATCGGGACCCGTCGTCCCAAAGTGGCTGCTAAGCGGAAGTCGATCCCTCGCGAGCCTAGGGTCGGAGGGCAAAAGAAAAAGAAGTCGCTCTTCGCCGCGGACGTTTTGTTCGGCCAGGAACCCCATGCTCCCTATGGCGAGGGTCTGCTCGAATATGGGACTAACGCAGGATTAGTGATGCCGCCGCCGGACGATACAGACTTGGAGGCTGCTCTCAAAGCTTCAGCATGGTTGGCGAGGCGTGACGCGTGGTTAGCTAAGCTTGCGCAGTCAGGTAACTACTAATCGCCTTTCTTTATTGCAATATGTATTCTCCATTGTCTTTGACTAACGCTTTTCTTTCCTTTCTTTTAACAGGCATCACTGATGAAGAAGCCATTGCCGCTTCTCTGAAGACTTTCCAGGAGGAGGAACGTCTCAGAGCATCTATGGGCCTTAGTAAGTTTCGACTCATCAAGTTTTTTCATTTTCCTTGTATTATGGTCGATCTAACCTTTCCCTTTTAATTACAAGAATCTCAATGCCGTTCCCTCCTAGCGCCGCAGATGTTCTACCAGCTGCCGACGTTCCTGCTTCTACTGGGCCACCGCAGGATGTTCGTCTTGAAGAGCCGATGAAGGATGCCTTAAAGGCTCTTGAGGCATCCCTGAACGAGGATGACGACGCCTTGAAGGAGGCGTCACTAAGGTCCATCGCGACAGCCCGGGAAGAGAGGAAGCGGCAAAGGCGTGAGGCGAAGGCGCGCCGGGCTGCCTTGGCTGCGGGAGCGGGCCCCAGCACCGTCCCTCGCACTGATACTCCATCCGAAGAGGCCCCTGTCGCCCTATCCACTGCCCGCAGAGAGGTGGCGCGCGCAGTTCGGAGCGCAAACGGTAAACCCGCTTCAGGTGATATTTTTCTCAGAGTTTTTATTATAAGGGTTTTTAATGTCATTGGTCCTTATATCCCTCATCTTGCAGGGCCGAGTCCGATCGAGGGGGAGGCGGAAACCGTTGATCCCAAAGAAGCAGAGGAGGCGGTTCCTGCCGAACTTGAGCCGACGGTGGGCAACGTCGTTGTGGCTTTGGAGCCTGAGGCGGAGGTCGAGGGGCCTGCCGCCGAGAAGGTCATTGATGCTGAACCTGAAGTGGTGGCAGATGATATGATCATTATAAATGAGTCCAGGGTGGCGGCGAATGAAGCGCTCGAGGCCGGCGATCCCCCGGCGACGGTGGACGATACAACCGCCACTACTGAACCTGAGAAAGTGGTGGGTGAGGCGGCCATGATTCCCGATGACGAGCCAACCGCTCCTTCTCTGGAATCTGGCAATACTCCAGTCATAGCCCTCCCCATCTATGGTCCTCCGCCGTCTCCAGGTCTCGTGAGCACCGCAACGGTCCCCATCGAGTCGGGCGATGAGGTCACGGGCGGTGGTCTCATGTCGATAGAGGAGGGAGTCGCCTTTGTTTCAGCCGGGAGCTCCTCAGGTAAACCCCAAGTTGTTGCTTTTCTTTACTTTACTATCTTTTCTGACAAGTTCACCTTTTCGTAACGCAGGTGCAGCCAGTGCCGATGCCCCACTGCTCGAGGGAACGCCTTCAACGACTGCCTTGGCGGTGGTCACCTCTCAACCCTCTCTCATACCCTCGAAGATGTTGGAAGGTATGTGTTTGCGATTTATTAATCTTATCTTCCAGATGTATAATTTGTGTACTAAAGTCGCACTGTTGTATCTTCCAGGAGTGCTTTTTGATCATCTCTATCAAGTGTTGCTCCCACACTTCTCCTTCCCATCTGAATTCGCCTCTCCCTCTGGTGGCGCTGGTGAGTACCGTTCCCGATTGGTAGTTTTTTCTTTTCAGTGGTAGAATTATTTCTAACTCTCTCTTGTTCTGACTGCAGTGCTGCAAATCGAAGGGGGAGCAGAAAGATCGGCTGCGCCACCAGCCCTTCCGGCCTTGCCACCTGTCTCCACCGGTATAGTAAACTGTCTTATCAATGACTTCCTTCATATCTATTGAATCATCATCTAATTGCATTTCGTCTTTTTCCAGCCGTCGTTCCAATCTCGGTGCGTTTCGAGTCTCACATTACAATACTGGGCGGCCCTTCCCAGCGACGTCCGTCCTCAAAAGGTGCCGCGAATAGTTTGCGCATGTTGAGCGACTACATCGAGGAACTCGACATCGAGGCTCCTGTATCTGCTGAGGACTTCGCCACGACGGTTAACCCGATGTTGGCGATATTTGCCACCTTCCATGACGAGGGCATTGTCGCCTCTTG
Organism: Agapanthus africanus; assembly: GCA_030015575.1. Taxonomy (NCBI): domain Eukaryota; kingdom Viridiplantae; phylum Streptophyta; class Magnoliopsida; order Asparagales; family Amaryllidaceae; genus Agapanthus; species Agapanthus africanus. The sequence continues at coordinate 365,503,649 of CM057346.1, forward strand.
GGTTAACTATTGTCGGGAGATCGAGGCTCGCCTTCATCAGCTGGAGTCAATGCGCCTGTCACCCGAGACTTTGGCCTTGAGCACTCAACGGGGAGCGTGGCTCGAGCAAAGCGCTTCTCATTTCCGTCATCTGGAACAAGAAGTGGCTTTGAGGCTGAAGGAGTGCCAAGATTCTTCAAGCAGAACTGCTCGCTTGCGTGCCGAAGTTGAGGCGAACGCCGCTGAGGTAAAGACCGTCTTCGAGGGACTTCTGGAGCGCATATCGAATGGGCTGAGACTAAAGCGGGCACTTGATGTCGCCGACCATGACACTCCAGGCCGTGAAGCTGCTCATCAAGCCGTCAGGGATCAGCTTGCATCCGTCGCACAGCAACGGGCCCTGGTGGAGGCGGAGTTGGCAGTGGTATCCAATCGAGAAAAGGCATGGAAGGAAGTGTACGAACAACTGATAGAGCTACTTAAGACGCTTCCTTCCCAATAGCTGCCTTTGTATCAATGTATTTGTAAAAATTTTCTTTTCTGAGTAACATGTATCCGTTCTTTGCTCTTTTGTATGATTCACCATGTATTTGATTGAGGTCAATGAATAAAGATACACACTTTCTTTTGCAATATCTTGTATGCTCTTTTGTTTTCTGCCTTTACATCATGATGTTGTCGTTGAACCTGATTGGCAGACAACTTAATTTTTCCAAGAGATAGCGATGGCTTAGGCCGTAGGTTCAGATCTGCCGCCTAAGACATTTCAATTCTATGAGCCGTGAGGGTCTCATAGAGATTTTTTTCTCCCTACGGATCGAGAGGATCTCATAGGTGGATTTTCTCCTTAGGAATCGTGAGGATTCCTAAGTGTGGTTTTCTCTTATAAGTCGTAAGGATCCTATAAGAGAATTTTCCCTCTTACGAGTCGAGAGGATTCGTAAGCGGTTGTTTCCCTTCTTGTCGAAAATCGACTTCGGAGAGTGAGACCCGTGAATAGTATGCAAGTGACCATTTTGGATTGATTTGCAGGGCCCCATTGCTCAAGAAGCAAGCTTTTCAATCCTTACTGCCTGAGACCTCATCTTGCAAATTAAGAAGTAAGTTCAATTTGTTGAAGAAATCCCTTTTCTGAAAGATTTGGCGGGCTTTCCCCCACCGTCGGATCTTTGATCCAAGGGCTTCTGTTTTACAGAAGATAATCTTCTTATTTTAACAATAACAGAAAAGATTTCTTCAGAACCTTAATTTTTGTTTAGCGCCAATGCTCCAGGGTATGACACGTGTCGCACAGCGCACAGTGCAGCGCGACTGCGCTAGCGCATCTGCGCCGACACGTGTCATGCAGCGCACGGCGCATACGCCACTGAAGCGTTGCTTCCTTTAGTGCCGCTTGAGATAGAGCTTTGCTTTGATTGGGTGCGCTGTTTTGGGCGTTGCGCTGATGCGTCTGCGTCAGACACGTGGCGTATTGTGCAGCACAAATAATCTGAAGCGTCGCTTCATTAAATTAATTTTCAAGACAGAGCTTTGCTCTGATTGGGGGAAGATGAAGCGTTGCTTCGTCTCCTGCCTTGGAATCTGAACAGAGGTTCGCTCCGATTAGGGTAAACCGCCGTGACAACTCTTGGAAGTCGAAGAGGCACTTGATGCCTATAAATAGGACCTTTGGTCCCCTCCAGATACTTATCATCTTTCAGATTTCTATTTTCGAAGACTTCAGAGCCTTATTCTTGCATTGAAGAACTCCGGTGCCTTGCTCCTCCCCTTTTTTTCAAAGTTTTTAGGAAAACTTTAGGTAAAATCGATTCTTGGATCAATCTTAACCAGCAGAGCTTTCGTCCAAGGGACTTTATCCTTGAACATAATTTTGCTCTCTAGGAATTTAGTCCTCCATGTATATTATTGCTTTTCTATTGCTGATCTTCCTGCAATATTTCCTCCAGGCATAATGGCGGCGGTGCATCTATACAGTTTGCACGAGTTCATTACCTACGACGATATCCGCGCTCAGGGTCGTCAACAAAACCAGGAGTTTACAGACGCTGAATGTGCCGAAGTCATGGGTCGTCTGAACGCAAGCGGTGGTTGGCTGTTGCCTCGTCATTCGGCCCTTTTAAAAGTCGTGTTGGGAGCCATATGGAGAGCACTTCCGGATCTTCATGAGGCCTTACCGCTCAACGCGTTGGATGATGCCGAAGACAAGGTGCATTCAGTGTACCTGACAGGGCTGATTTCAAAGAAACGGCGGAACAGCCTTATTGACATCTTACACCAAGTCTTCCAGCAGACGACAATAGTTGCTGCTTATCAAAGGCCAGGAGGGCTCGCCGATGATATCGACACAGAGGAGCACAAAAGATTGCGCATAAGAATAATTAGAAAGGCCAGAAGAACTCTGGATGGCCTTACTTTTGATTTCCTCAATCCGTGTCCCGGATCTGAGGTTATACCGTAGTAATAATTTGAATAATGTTTCTTATTCATTATTCTTATGCTTGTAAAAATTTTTAGCGGTATGAAATGGAAACCCTCCCCCTTTCTATTTCAGCTTGTCTTATTTCTCGTCCTGAGTCTTCTGTCCATGCATAAATGAATGCGTCACGCATGCCGGATCAAATGTAAACCGGATATTCTTTCTGTCATCTTCTTTCTTTTAATGTCAGCAGGCTGTCTTAATAACTATGGTTGATGGATGTCTAAAACGAGTATTCCGACTTCCTCAGGAAATAGCGATGGCTTAGGCCGCAGGTTCAGGTCTACCGCCTAAGACTTTTCAATTCTATGAGCCGTGAGGGTCTCATAGAGGCTTTTCTCCCTACGGATCGAGAGGATCTCATAGGCGGATTTTCTCCTTAGGAATCGTGAGGATTCCTAAGTGTGGTTTTTTTCCTATAAGTCGTAGGGATCCTATAAGAGAATTTTCCCTCTTACGAGTCGAGAGGATTCGTAAGCGGTTGTTTCCTTCCTCGTCGAAATTTGAATTCGGAGAGTGAGACCCGTGAATAGTATGCAAGAGACCATTTTGGATTGACTTGCAGGGCCCCATTGCTCAAGAAGCAAGCTTTTCAATCCTTACTGCCTGAGACTCTTTCTTACAAATTGAGACGAATCGGGAATTTGCTCACGGAGAGGGCAATGGCTTTGCGAGTTGACATGAGTTAAGAGGCTCTCATCACGTAGTGTTTGTATCCGTGAGTCGAGGAGTTTGCTAGGTATTATTTGTTTCCCGAGCACCAAGGATTATTTGTTTCCTTGGGGTTTGAAACGAGTCGAGGATTCCCACGGAGGCGTTGGCGGCTCTGCAGGTCGACGCGGATCAGGAGGCTCTCATCAAGGAGTGTTTGTATCCGTGAGTTGAGCGATTTGCTAGGGATTATTGGTTTCCCGAGCGCCAAGGATTATTTGTTTCCTTGAGGTTTGAAACGAGTCGAAGATTCCCACGGAGGCACTGGTGGCTCGGCGGGTCGACGCGAATCAGAAGGCTCTCATCAAGGAGTGTTTGTATCCGTGAGTCGAGGGATTTTCTAGGGATTATTTGTTTCCCAAGCGCCAAGGATTATTTGTTTCCTTGGGGTTTGAAACGAGTCGAGGGTTCCCACAGGGGCTCTGGTGGCTCTGTGGGTCAACGCGGATCAGGAAGCTCTCGTCAAGGAGTGTTTGTATCCGTGAGTCGAGGGATTTGCTAGGGATTATTTGTTTCCCAAGCGCCAAGGATTATTTGTTTCCTTGGGGTTTGAAACGGGTCGAGGGTTCCCACGGGGGCTCTGGTGGCTCTGCGGGTCGACGCGGATCAGGAAGCTCTCGTCAAGGAGTGTTTGTATCCATGAGTCGAGGAGTTTGCTAGGGATTATTTGTTTCCCGAGCGCCAACGATTATTTGCTTCCTTAGGGTTTGAAACGAGTCGAGGGTTCCCACGGGGGCTCTGGTGGCTCTGCGGGTCGACGCGGATCAGGAAGCTCTCGTCAAGGAGTGTTTGTATCCGTGAGTCGAGGGATTTGCTAGGGATTATTTGTTTCCCAAGCGCCAAGGATTATTTGTTTCCTTGGGGTTTGAAACGAGTCGAAGGTTCCCACGGGGGCTTTGGTGGCTCTGCGGGTCGACGCGGATCAGGAAGCTCTCGTCAAGGAGTGTTTGTATCCGTGAGTCGAGGAGTTTGCTAGGGATTATTTGTTTCCCAAGCGCCAAGGATTATTTGTTTCCTTGGGGTTTGAAACGAGTCGAGGGTTCCCACGGGGGCTCTGGTGGCTCTGCGGGTCGACGCGGATCAGGAAGCTCTCGTCAAGGAGTGTTTGTATCTGTGAGTCGAGGAATTTGCTGGGAGGGTATGGTTCCCTCTTTGTTTATGCCCTTGGATTGTATACAGGGATCGATGTGATCTTAACTGTAGGGAAAAAAGTTTCATTCTTTCATTTTTTTTATTCTTTCCGCGATGCTCTATCATTTCAGCTTTTATATCGCGAAGGTCGCGATTGCCCAATCATTTCGGCTATTTTTCGCGGTGCCCAATCATTTCGGCTGCTTATTTTATTTCCACTCGCTGCTTTTTATTGCGAGTCGCCCAATCATTTCGGCTATTTCGCATGCATACATTTTACTTGCTGCTTTTTATTGCAAGTTGCCCTATCATTTCGGCTATTTCGTATGCATGTGCGGCCTGCTGGCTTTTCACCGTAAACCTGAACCTGGACACCGATTTTGGCATCAGCACCGCTACAACTGGGATATTGCCAGGAGCGAATCATCATTTTCTTCTGTTGTTGTCGAACAAAGGAGGCTTAGCGATCAGGGTTAGGGTCCTGTTGACTAAGGCTTTTGACTTTATGAGCCGTAAGGGTCTCACAAAGCTATTTCTCCCTACAAGTCGTGAGGACCTTATAGGTGTATTTTCTCCTTAGGAATCGTGAGGGTTCCTAAGTGTTTTGTTCCTCTGTAAGTCGTAAGGATCCTACAGGAGGGTTTTCTCTTTGTAAATCGAGAGGATTTACAAGGGTTATTCACTATATGAACATATCCGTAGTCACGGGTGGGAGTTTGCTGGGGAAATGTTTATTTGCATCCGTGGATTGTATACAAGGGTCAGTATTGAGCCACTTTTAGGGCAATATCGAAAGTCGTGGGGGTTGCTTAAGCACAGGTTTAGATCTCTGTAACTTAAGACTTTCAAATCTTACGAGCCGTGAGGGTCCCATAAGAGCGTTCTCCTTACGAGTCGTGAGGATCTCGCAAGTGTATTTTCTCCTTAGGAATCATGGGGATCCCTTAGTGTGTTGCACCTTTGTGAGTCATAAGGATCTCACGCAGGTGGTTTCTCCCTAAAAGGTCGAGAGGACCCTATAAGTGTCCTTTAACGAGGTTGCGCCCTTTCAGGTTTTCATAAACACTCGCCGGTAGTCCTGTTGTTTTTACTCACGGAGCCCTTTCGGGTTTTCATCCGTGCCCCTTTTGCTTATGGACATACCATTTTTTTATTCTTTTTATTTCCTTTTTCTCTTTTTTTTTACGAGGTCGTGCCCTTTCGGGTTTTCACGAACACTCGCCGGTAGCCCTGCTGTTTTTACTCACGGAGCCCTTTCGGGTTTTCATCCGTGCCCCTTTTTGCTTATGGACATACCGTTTTTATTTTATTTTATTTTTATATATATATTTTTTATATCTCGTCAGTCTAAAGATGCTGCGGTAGTAGTTTAAAGATGTTTCGGTGTGCTATTAGTTTAAGGACATTTCGGTCCGCTGTTGAAAAGCTGGCTACTGCTTATAAAGTTTGAGCTTAGGAAGATAGCGAGCGGACATTGTCGTCGTCATCTATCGTTGACCTAGGTTGTGGCTCATTAAGCGTAGTATTTCTTTAGGAAGCGACCGTTTATTTGTCTGAAAGGCCTTTCACCGTGCATGTCCATGAGTAGATAGGCCCCACCCTGGTAAACTTTATCTATGATGTACGGGCCTTCATAGTTCGGCTCGAATTTTCCCCGCTTGGCGCGATTGGGGATCATAGGCCTTTTGACCACTAGCACGAGTTCGCCTTGGTGGAATGTCCTTGGTCGGGTTAATCTTTCGTATGAGCTCATCATCTTTGCTTTATAAGCTTCCAGATTTTGTTGCGCTATGAGCCTAGTTTCATCAAGGGCGTCAAGCTCCTCAAGCCGAAGGTGAGCATTTTCTTCGTCCGTTAGCTCGTGGTGAACTGCCACTCGTAGAGAGGGTAACTCTATCTCGAGAGGGAGTACTGCTTCCGTACCGAACACCAACGCGTATGGCGTTGTGTTTGTGGCTGTCTTGAACGTGGTTCGATACGCCCAAAGAGCTTCTTGCAGTCTCTCATGCCAGTCTTTCTTATTTCGGGTCACTGTTTTCTTTATAATTTTCGTCAAGGTCTTATTGAAGGCATCGGTGAGACCGTTAGCTCGTGGATTATAGACTGAGGAATATCTCCAGTCTATGTTATGCTGCTGTGCGAAGCGGCTGATTTTATGACTTCGGTAGGCTGGCCCGTTATCGGAGATGATCCGCCTCGGAGTTCCAAACCGATATATGACGTGCGTTTTGAAGAAATGGAGGATATTCTCCGTCTTCACTTCTCTCAATGGTACTGCTTCTGCCCACTTAGAGAAGTAGTCAGTCGTCGCTAGGATGAAACGATGTCCTTTAGACGATGCTGGTTCGATGGGGCCGACTATATCAGTCCCCCACATTTCGAATGGCCAGCTAGCTACCGTTGGATGCAACGGATTTGGGTGCTGGTGGATGAAGTCCCCATGAATCTGGCATGAGTGACATTGCTTCGCATATTCGATGCAGTCTTGAATCATCGTGGGCCAGTAATAGCCCATCCGTTTGATCTTCAACTTCATCTTTGGACCTGCTTGGTGAGAACCGCAGATTCCGTCATGAACCTCCTGAACGACTCTTTCCGATTCGTCCGGTCCTAAGCATCTCAGCCACAGAGAATCGAATGACCTCTTGTATAGAGTATCATTGACGAAGGCAAAAGACAGAGCTCGTTTTATGAGTTGATGTCTTGCGGACGCATCTTCGGGCATTTGGTGGGACTTGAAGTAGTCTATAAAGACTTCCCTCCAATCCTCAACCTTCTCATGTTCTTTTATTTGCAAGGTCGCTTGTTCAGTCACTCCCTTCTCTTCGGGTGATTCCGAAGGTATTTCTGCGGGGGCGAGCACCCGACGACTTTGTACCATGATTCTAACGTCATCGAGGTTCTCGTCAGCCATTTCTTTAGCAAGTTTGGCCAACGCGTCCGCTTTGCTGTTATCCGCGCGTGGTATGCTCTCCAAAGTATAGGAGGGAATTTGGGTTAGCAGTTGTTGCACCTTTTCACCGTATTTTACCAATTCCAGTTTGCATGTTTGGTAATCGCCGTTTACTTGACTAACGACCAGTTGCGAATCTCCGTATATGAGGAGGTTTTCAATTCCCATGTCAATGGCGATCTCGAGGCCTGCTATCAGAGCTTCGTATTCGGCTTCGTTCTTTGTCCTCGGTTCCGTCAGGGAGAACGCGTAGCGCATTATCCCTCCTTGTGGAGTTATAAAGATGAGTCCTACCCCCGATTTGATTATAGGGGTACTTTGTTTGTGCTTCTTCACGGAAGATGCTCCGTCAAAATAAAGCTCCCATCGGGTATTATCACCATCGATCGCATCAAACGCATGTTCGTCTGGAAGATCGCAGTTTAAAGGAGAGTCGGCCGGTATCGGGTGCTCAGCAAGGAAGTCGGCGATGGCCTGGCCTTTTACTGCTTTGAGTGGTCGATATGCTATCGAGAACTCCATTAAGGGCCCATTTAGCGAGTCGTCCTGTCAATATGGCCTTTGACATTATATATTTGAGAGGGTCCACCTTTGAAATGAGATAGACTTCATGCGCTAATGCGTAATGTCTAAGCTTTGTTATTGCGAAGATCAACGCCAGGCAGTGTTTTTCAATGGGGGAGTAATTGCTTTCTGCCCCCAGCAGCACTCGACTTAAGTAGTAAAGTGCTCTTTCTTTCCCCTGGTCATTCTCTTGTGCCCATAATGCGCCCAAAGAACCTTCAAGGGCGGCCGTGTAAAGAATGAGAGGCTTTCCCTTCACTGGAGCAGCCAACACTGGAGAGTTTTGCAAATACTGCTTGATCTCATCCAGTGCGCCTTGGCATTTGTGATCCTAGACGAACGGGGTTCCCTTCTTCATCAGGTGGCTGTAAGGACGGCACTTTCCTGAGAGGTTGGCTATAAATCGCCGTATGTACGCGAGCTTCCCTTGGAGAGACCGCAGTTGTTTGAGAGTTCTCGGCGGAGGCATTCCCATGATTGTCTTGATCTTGGACGGATCTATCTCGATACCTCGGTGTCGAACGATGAATCCCAGGAATTTGCCCGAGGAAACCCCGAATGCACACTTCAGAGGGTTCATCTTCAAGTTGTATTGTCGAAGACGTTGAAATACGGTCTTCAGATGCTCGAGATGTTCCTCGTATGATTTGCTTTTAACAACGAGGTCGTCGATATAGCATTCAACGATTTCGTGTATAAGGTTATCGAAAATCTTCGTCATGGCCCTTTGGTAGGTTGCACCGGCGTTCTTTAAACCGAAGGGCATCACCTTGTAACAGAATATTCCCAAAGGAGTCCGGAAAGCCGTATGTTTCTGGTCTTCAGGGTGCATTTTTATTTGATTATATCCTGATGAGCCGTCCATGAATGAGAAAATCTCATGCGTGGACGTATTGTCTATCATCAGTTCGGTGACTGGTACTGGGAAATCATCCTTCGGGCAGGCTTTGTTGAGATCCCGAAAGTCCACGCATATGCGCACCGTACCATTTTTCTTCATCACTTGGACGATATTAGCAATCCATTCAGGGTATTGAACCTCTTGGATAAAGCCGGAGTCTATCAGCTTTTTGACTTCTGCGTTGATGCTCATCTCGAGCTCAAGCCGCATTCTTCTCGGCGCTTGTTTGACTAGCTTGACACTCGGGGATATTGCCAGTCTATGTACAGCAACTTCTGGATCAAGTCCTGGCATCTCGGAATAGTTCCATGCGAAGCAATCTTTATGCTGTACAAGGACGTCTTTTAACGCAGCCACCTTTTCTTCAGACAGCAGCCCGCTGACGAATGTCGGTCGCGGATCGTTTATCGTCCCCAACTCAATTTTCTTGAGGTTATCTGCAGTGGTATGTATGCCGTCCTCCAGTTCTTTCGGAGCTGGGGGAAATTCTGAGATCACCTCATCATTGCTGTTTTCGAGGCACCAGGGAAGGCTGCCCATGTTCTCGGATTCTTCTTGTAGCATCGTTATCATGTGACAGGTACGAATTCGCTTCCAATCCCAATGTGGAACTGGTCTTTCTTTCGTGGCCTTAGGCTCGTGCTTTTGTGGTGGTGCTACCCTCCAGTTGTTGGACAGAGCGAATTTACCAAGCTGATATTGATCTTCGACCCAATTCTTGAAGGTGAAGCAATCTTCAAGAGGATGGCCTACTACTCGATGGTAAGAGCAATAGTCCGGGTGTGAGGCTTCGCCTGCTTGTTCAGGGTGTTTAGACTCCGGCAGCGCGAGCATCTGATGTTTTAGAGCAAGCTCAAATATCCTCCTTGTCTTATCCCGAGGAAAAGAGTATGCTCGACTCATTTTCTTCATGAGGGATAGGTCAATAACGCTCAATTCCCGTTTGCGTGGCTTCTTAGCCCTGCTTTGCAGTTGTTGAGCGCCTTTTTGGCCTTTCGCCTTATTTCTGCTTTTGAGCTGAGCCTTCTTTATAACGGGTTGACAAGGAGCGGCATTTTCACCCTTTACGGCCTGTTGGAGAAGGCGTTGCGTCTTGGCTTTCTCGTAGATGGCCGTCTCACGGTTGTGATCATCTCGGACTTTTTGACCTGCTTTCTTTATAAGTCTGTCCATTTGTTCCTCGAACGACGGACTGGGCTCTCTTGCATCTGGAACCTTCACTGGCTTAGGATTAGCGTCCTCCCATTGAGCATCCGCTTCTTCATCAAGGTCATATATGACGTAGCAGCCAGGTAGTAACTCTCGTTTCTTTGACCGGATGTATCCAAGCCCTCTCGTTTCCATTCTCCCATTAGGCAGTTTGCGTTGAGTCCCGGGAACATTCCAGACCCTGTCATAGAATTTGGCCTCTCTAACGGTCTGTTTGAAGGATATCCCCTGGCGTTTCAGCAGCTTCTTCAAACCCTCTGTATAATATCTGGGAAGACGGATAGGCTGAAGCCTGTCGATCGCAGGCTCTGCGCCATAGCAGATTTCTTTTTTCATCTTGGTTTCTTCAGAGCGGTAAAACAGAATTGCTTTCTCGTTTTCTCGCATGGGAGGGATGTAGAATGTCCGCAGCTCTTCTATACTGTAGATATTAAGTGCGTCCAGTTCTTTATGATGTTTAGGCGGCACCATGGCGACTTGCAGACTTTGCTCTTCGTCAGCGGAAGCTTGTATTGAAGGTCGAGCAGAGAATACGACATGGACCTCATCCTCCGAGTCACTACCAAAGACCAATGTAGGAGTGGACGGTCCTGGCTTGTTATGTTGGGGCGGACCCGAATAAACGATCTCCTCTTCTTCCTCGGTATCACTGCCGAAGACAGGGATGGTGGCGTTAGTTTTATTTTCCGGCTTATGACACTTCTCCGTGTCTTCGAAATCCGGCAAGAAGTATTTGGCATCTTCGTATTTGTTGACCTCGTTCACAGAGAACGGGTTCAGTTCTCCCATCACGGTATACTCGAAACCATCCTTAAAATACTTCATACACTGATGTTGTGTAGAAGGGATGATGTTGTACTCGTGTAACCATGGTCGGCCGAGCAAAGCGTTGTAGCATGTCTTGGCATCTATGACGTGGAACTTAATGTCCGTGACGAGTAGTCCGAAGCGTTGCGTCAGTATCACAGATCCAAGAGTCTTTGACGATTGGGAGTCGAACCCGGATATGGTGATCTTGTCCCGAGCAAGGTGCTGGACGCTCATGCAGATTTCCTTCAACACCCGCACGTTGTGTAGGTTAACAGACGACCCGTTATCGATCAGAATTTTGCCTATCTTTATATCATGGCAGTATCCCGAAACATAGAGAGGGCGATTGTGTTCGCAAGTCCCAAGTAGAAGGTCCTCATCGCCAAAAGTAACATCAGCCGTGTGTACTTCCTCTAGCTCATCCTTCATCTTTTCCTCGGCCAGGCATGTTTGGAATTGTTCCGGGTCTTGGAGTGCCTTAATCAATGAATCTCTCGCCTCTTTTGATAGCAAAAGGGCGTCAAGAATGCTGAGCTGCGAGGGCAGTTTCCTCAGATGTGCTAAAACGTTGTAATCCACCTTATTCTTCTTTAGTGGGTTCTTAGCGGTTAACTCTTCCGCAACTTGGTCATCGAGAGTAATATCCTCAGAGACCTTTTCTTTCCCTTTATCTTTTCTGTTCAAGGGTCCGAGGTTCTTTTCAGGCAGCGTCCGATTTCGCAGCCGGATATTTTCGCAGACCTTCGGTTCTTCTTCTTTTCCTGAAGCGGACTCTTTAAAGAGAGGGGCAAGTTCTAGCTCTTCATCAGAATCACTCCCGAATGTAGGCACTTGTGATCCACCGGTGTTAACCATGCGACAATCGCCAGCAATTCTTTTAAGCCCTTCGGTCGTATTTCTCTGCTCCCGACGAGTTTTACGTTTTTCCCGCTTAAAGCGTTGTCGATGAGCAACGTATCCTTGCCACCATCTATCGAAAGCTTTGCACTCTTGAGTGGGGTGCGAAATCCTCTGATGATATAAGCAATACGAGGGGTGCGTTTCCACTTCACCGGCGATGTTTCCTCCAGAGGATGGTAGCTTCATGCCCATTGATATGGCCTTAGCGAACTTTTTCCTCATCCTGAGTTGGCTTTTGTCGGTAGTGGAGGTGTTTTGCTCCAGCGGGATCGTCTCAGCTCCTTCATCAAGTCGCTGGCGCTTGGCCCTTTCAAATATAGTCGCCTCGCGCTCCCGATCAGCTTTACTTTTCAACCGAGCTTCATTAAGGAGGGCGTCAATTACTTCATCAGATGGTCCCAGAACTTTTGGTTCAGGATCTGCCCCCAGCTTTTCGGTGCAAGGAGTCTCCTCATCGTTCGTGATCGAATGGGAAATCACATGGCAACTTGCCACATGTTCTTCAGATTCATTTGACGAACTACCTCCCTCATCTTCTTCTTGGAAGACATGGTTGAGGAACTCTTGCAATGTAATGGGAGTCTGCGCCTTCTGGTTGTACTCTTCCAGCGCGTCAATTTGCTTTTGCAAGTCCGTGCGCCTATCGCTAGGCTTCACCGGCTTCTTGGCCTTCTTCTTTTTCTTCAAAGACTTTGACGACTGGCTACTAGTGCTCGAACCCCCATCATTGGTCTTTGGAGTTGGACGTGGCTTCAACATCCCCTCAACGACCCACGGTTCCAATGGGTTCTTCCACTTGATCGCCGGACATGTCCGAAGATCATTTAGCATTCTCTTCGTTTTCGATGATAATACAACCTCCCACGGAGTTTCTTCAATGACAGAGCATGTTGCCCCCGGCGTATTCGTCCCTTTAGAGGTGTGGGGCTGCGGGGGATTCACCTTCCATTTGTCAGATAACGCGAACTTGCCCTGTCGATACTGATTTTCAAGCCAATTCTTGAAAACGTAGCAATCTTCGATCGGATGGCCTAGTACTCGATGATAAGGGAAGTAATTAGGCTCGTTGACGTCACACGGTTGCAACGGTCGTTTTGGATCCGGCAGATTTATGAGTCTGTTGCGCAATGCCAGCTCGAATAACCTCCTCGTTTTATCGCGGGGGAAGGAATAAGGACGTCCCATCCTATCCTCAAGGGGTACGTACGGGCGCGTATTGTTTGGACGAGCAACCGGCTTCGAGTCGTTCGGTTGTTGTTGAGCATTAGCGACAACGATCGCTTTTCCCTTTCCTTTGTCATTTCGGGAATTCGGCTTTGGGAGAGGGGGTTTATGGCCCATCTGGTCCATCTGCGCTAGTTTGTCAATTAAAGCCTGGAAGGAAGTCGGCTTGAAAAACATCATAAACTGTGAGATGGTTGCTTGTGGATCAAGAGTTCCGACAAACATTCCCACCGCAGGGGCTTCTTCTATGCGCTGCTCACATTTCGACCATAGATTACGCCACCGTATAGCGTACTGAACCCATGTCTCGCCGGGTTTTACCCTGGCGTTAATCAGTGCCGTCATCGAGGTACGTTCACTGGCACTTGCAAAACGCTGGGTAAACAGCAGCTCCATTTCCGCGAAGGTTTTGATAGAATCATTAGGGAGTTCAGAGTACCACTCGAACGCCGTATCTGATAGACTTCCAACAAACTGGCGGAGTAAAAGCTTGTCATCGCCACCGGTGTTACCGCAAAGCGCCCTGAACTGGGCGACATGCTGATGGGGATTGCCGGTCCCTTTGTAGACATGAAATTTGGGAATTGTGTAACCCGGCAGGTACTTGATTTGGTCATACCAGCCTGGATATGGCCGCCCCGTTTTTACGACGTGGCCGGCTGCTTCGGCCGCATGATGAACCCTTATTTGCTGGGCTATGTATTCGTCCAGATCAGTCTTAGAGATTGTATCCTCTTTAGCTGTTAATAGAGCGGGCTGCGGATTCAACGTCTCTCCCTTATTATCTCCAAGGACGATTAGGGGTTCTTCAGCGGGAGGATCTTGTTGTATCATCATCCCTATCATGTCCTGGAAGAGGAGGCCCATACGCTGTATGTTGGCCGCTTGTTCAGCAGCCTCTTTGTTCCTCTTTTCCAGTACTCGGCAAAGGAACTCGGCGTCGGTCTCTTCCTCCTGGCGCTCATCTAAGGACGTCTCAGGGTTTTCTTTTGGCTCCGTGAGTGCAGCCATTGTAGTCATCATCTCCTGGAGCTTTTGTTGCTGCTCCTGAGCCTTGGTCACTGATCGGGTAAGCGGTCGGTGACCCGTAGAAGTGCGGCTTTCTTCCTTTCCAGAAGCCATATAAACCGTATGAACTGTTATGCCCCCTGACTTGGGGCGTTTAGGTTCACCGCTTTTAGACTTTGCCATTGACGCGGGGGTTTTCTCTGGCCTCCTCCTTTTGTGGGCCGTTGAGGTTGAAGGAACCATTGTAGGGGGCACCATAGCAGCTGCTGTCCGTTGCTGTCTAATGGGACAATCCTTGCCTTTTTCCACCTTTGCCTTTTTCTGGCGACGAAAGTTGTCCGGGTCAATCACGGAGTCTTGAACCCTACGCCAAACCTTGTATATTTTTGACGACAGCCGTTGAGGGGGCTGTTCCAGCTTTGTCTCTGGAGCTCTCTCCGCAGGTGGAGGAGATCTCTTCAATGTAGCGGTTGGAGAGTTCTTCTGTACTCTTCTCAGCAGCTCAAAGCTGTTCCCAGTTGGAACAGCAGCGTTGACTTCCACCACTGGAGCCGGTGGAGTTAGCCATGAGGGAGTGTTGCCCCCTGCCTTCCTCACTCGTTGCCAATGGCGACGTCGAGCACGGCGAGCCGTTGGGATTGGCTAAGATATAGTTTCTTTTTGCCCCCTGTCTGAATGAGGCGCTGCCGGTGTTAACCTCTTAAAGACTGAGGTTGTCTTTTGAGGGGTGATATTCAACCTGCCGAAGACGGATCCTTGAGCAGGGGCAGGAGTAGGAATCGTCAGTCTTGAAAAGGCTGACTCTTTTACAATGGAAGCCGCTTTAACGACTTCCGGAGCAGTGGCCGTTGCCCTCTTTGGGACGGCCACTTTATGGTTCTGACCTAGCCTGGTGAAAACGGAGGCTGTCGGTTTAGTAACGGGCGACCCGTTGATAGGGGCTGTCGAAACAGTGAGCCGGTTGAAGACCGACTTTTTATTTACTTCCGGTGCAGGTATTGGTGCAGAGAAGCTTGCAGGTGGGATCATGGTCCCGAAGAACAAGCCGGTGGTGGCTTGGGTCACCTGGTCTACCGGCAGAGTAAGGAAGGAAGCCGCTTGGGGCCCATACGTCACACCTCCTGGTGAAGTGGAGCGTCTGTTGCAGTGGCATTTCGAGCAGTTGGTGCAGTTAGAGGCCATTGAATCTTGAATTCTACGCCAGGTAAAAGACCAAATCTTAGTAACTTGAAATCCGAAGACAACCGTTTAACAAACCGCGATTGGTTCGCGAAGACGACACACGAAGTGTGGAGTGGAAAGAGGAAGAGGTCCCACCGGGCGTGCCAGAATCTGTTCCCCTCCGAAAGACGGCGCACAGGACCGCGATGTCCTGGCACTGAGATTCGGGGCAGATGCTATTTGGTTTTATCCGTCTACCTCTCCGAAGATGCCAAGTTGGTTTATGGCACCGTATATCGAAGGTTTAGACGGATGTGGCCGATGTAGCAGACTTTGTCAGATTCCCCCTCGCTAGAGGGGTTTTTTGATTGTGGGGACGCTCTTCCCTGCAGGCGCAAGCCCCTGCAGTTAATTACGCTACCGCTTCGTGGTAACAACTTTCTCCTTCTCCAGAATTTCACTTCGTGTCGTGGTTGTTTGTTTTGTTTGTGGTTGCCCGTGGATTGTATACAGAGACTGAGTAATGCCGTCGCCCGTAGGACGTGGATTAGTCCAAATCCGTATTTATTTAGATTTAGGTTTGGTGTTTTTTAGTTTAAGGATGCGTTAGTCGCGTTGCGGCTAAGATCAACTTAAACGTTCGCCAAGGATACGTTAATCTTATTTTGGACTAAGGTCGACTTGAACGGGATCGTTTAGATCCGAAAGAAGAGCAATTGGCTCTATTGTTCCAGTTTAGAGACGTGGTGGTCCATATTCCAGTTTAGGGACGTGGTGGTCCGTCATTAGTTTAGAGACGTCTCGGTCCGATATTAGTTTAGGGACGTCTCGGTCCCATATTAGTTTAGGGACGTCTCGGTCCGATATTAGTTTAGGGACGTTTCGGTCCAATATTAGTTTAGGGACGTTCCGGTCCAATATTAGTTTAAGGACGTTCCGGTCCACGAGTTTAAGGACCCCGCAGTCCATATGGGTGTCTGGTCGTTGGGACCCGTCACCTCTTTGACGTCGTTGAGGAATTACAACGATGGATATCAAAGGAGTTCGGAGATGTACCCTCGAACCGGATGTGGATTGGTTTAGGAGAGCCATTCTGCTCAGTTAATTTAATTTAAGGACTTATGGCCAAAATTGGGTTAAGTCCAGTTGAGGATATTCAACATTTTTCTTGATCTTTGGCCTATTAGGCCTGTGCTAGGGCTTTGCCCAAATTTAATAATGCACTGCATTCTATTCTGGCCTGCTAGGCTTTTGATTTGGGCTCTGTCCCTTTATTTATGATGCAGAGCATCTGTTTTGGTCCATTGGACCTTTCAATTGGGCTCTGCCCTTTCAAACAATGCACAGCATTTTGTTTATTAGGCCTGTCAAACCTTTTAATTGGGCTTGGGCCCTGTTTTAAGCAAGGCAGTGCATTTGTCTGGCACTTTGCGCCGAGTAATGAGCGCAAGCTCATATGGTGATGACACGTGTCATGCTCTGGTGAGCGCAAGCACACTAGCGCAGTGCGCTGCGCTAGCACGCTGCGCTGTTGCGCTGCTGACACGTGGCGCGCTCTCAGCGAGTTGCGCCAATTCCAGAGAGCAAAGCTCTAATCTTAAGAGCGCTTAGCGCAAGTGGTTCTATAGCTGACACGTGGCGCTCTCTTAAGAGCGCAACGGCGCAGTTTGGAAGTGCAAAGCACTAAGAATCTTTTAGATTCAAAACAGAAGTGCAGAACACTATTTTAGATTAAAGAAATAAATTTCTTTCTTTTCTTTTCATTTACAGAACCAGAGGTTCACAAGAGTGCAAAGCACTATTTTAGATTAAAAAAAGAAATTTCTTTCTTTTCTTTTCATTTACAGAACCGGAGGTTCACAAGAGTGCAAAGCACTATTTTTTTTATTTATATATTTTTTTGTTTTAAAGAACCAGTGGTTAATAAGAAGTGCAAAGCACTATTTATTATATGAAGATCATTGATCTTGTTTTTAGATCAATGATCTATTAGAGGAAATTTCTTTTTCCTTATAAAGGTTTTTTACCTCTCCTTGAAATTTTTCTCAGAGTTCTCTCTGCTTGAACCTCTTGATTTTTTCAAGAAAAATGTTCATGCCTTTGAATTAAGGCTTAGGGTCCTTTTTATAGTGCTCACAAATTAGTTAAATTTGTTAAAAAGATCATTCTCTGAGCGATTTGGGGAATTTTCCCACCGTTGGATCTTTGATCCAAGGGCTTCTGCTTTGCAGAAGAAAATCTTCTTGTTTTAACAAGAACAGAAAAGATTTCTTAAAATCTTAATTCAGTTTGGCGCAGATGCCCCAGCGGGTGACACGTGTCGCGCAGTGCAGGGCGCAGCGCAACTGCGCTAGCACATCTGCGCTGACATGTGTCGCGCAGCGCAGGGCGCAGCGCAACTGCGCTAGCGCATCTGCGCTGACACGTGTCGCGCAGCGCAGGGCGCAGCGCAACTGAAGCGTTGCTTCATAAAAATAGAGCTCTGCTCTGATTGGGCGTGCCTTCTTGGGCGTTGCGCTGACGTATTAGCGCCTGACACGTGGCACGTTGCGCCCGAGACTTGAAGCGTTGCTTCAAAATTTTGAATTTTGAATTTGAACATAGCTTTGCTCTGATTGGGCGAAACAGGCTCTCCTAGACACAGCGCGATCTCACCCCCAATACTGGGAGAGACGAAACCCCTGCCGATCCGCTCACTGCCTCCATGTGGCTCGTGACTGTACCCAACTAAAACCTGTTTGCACGACTCCTTTGAGCCATGGTAGGGTGGTAATTAAAGCACAGTGGGAACTCACATGAGACAAATGACGATCTCGGGTCGATGAACTAACCTATACACATGTCACCAGGGAACTGCTATCTGACGCTAGGTATAAAACCAACTAGCATGTTCCCGGCGAGTCCTGTCCGGTGTACTCATAACCTAATGAGCACCTGAATACGTCTTAGGTGAACCAACTGACACCAATGGCTTGTGAGACCAGCCACCGCCCCTCATCGGCGTCTCGATCCGTATACACTAATCTACTCTGGAGTATCGATGCCCTATCTCGAAACTCCCTCGACTATGGACCTTTTAAGGATGTGCTTATAGACCCCAGCTCCCACGTATATGATCGCCATCATACTGCTGGCCGTCAAGCAAGAATCCTAAGGGCTCTATCTGTTAGTTATGTATATGCCCTAGAGGCCATTGTTGTACATATGATGTATATTATAATGGATGCTTGGATATATATAGAGAGGACTTTTTGCTCGTCATGATAGTATGCTATTTGGTTTTCCTTTATCTTAACATGTTGACTTGTATTGGTTTACTGTCTTTCTCTCACATGTTGATAAATCCCTTAGGATCTGTACTCGACTATTGGGACTATGATGAGATCATACTAGTGGGCCATGGTAGTCGATGAGTACATCCTATAACTGTTCCTAGTCGACGGTATATCGCGACAGGGCATCGATACACAAGAGTAGACTAGCGTATACGGATCTTGACCCATATGATGGGCGATGGATGATCCCATATCCATCGATGTTTGACATCAGAGATGGTGTACGGGTGCTCAGTGGAGACTGGGTACACTGGACGGACTCGCCGAGAACTCCCAGATGGTGATATACCACACGTCAGTTTCTCAGTTCTCCGGTGACACTGGTACAGGGTAGTCTGTAGATCTGAGATAGTCATAGAGTCTTGTGTGAGTCCCACTGTGCTTTGATTTCCACCTTACCACGTCCAAGAGGGCGTGCAAAACGGTGGATTTTGGGTACAGTCCCGAGTCACATGGAGGCAATGAGCGATAGGAGAGGATTTGTCTCTCCCGGTATAGGGAGTTGATGTTGTGCTGTGTTCGCTTGGCTATAACTGAAAGTCCCTGGCCAGGGCTGATATAGAGATTTACTGGTAAGTGTTATCAGTAGTTTCTCGACCTGTTATGAGCCTCACATCGACACGACTTATCGGTTACTGGGGTCTGACGTATACCACCCCTAGACTAGATATGCGACATATCAGACGAACAGACCGGACTGTACGGGAGTGTTACTGATTGGATTCACAGGAGAACGTACTGGCTAGCTTGTTGATCTTCTGATCGCTCAATACCTGGGTTGCTGTTACGTTTAGCTGAGCGCTTGCAGCTTGTGGGTGTTTGATATGATCATCACCTGCTACCGGCGTATTGACGATTCTTTAGAGTCCTACACAGAGGTTTCTTGGCTCAGGCAAAATGGAGTAGAGGCACATATGTGATATGTGCAGGACCGAGGATAATGCGATATGAGATACCGTATTATATTCTCACGAAATTTAGATATGAACTAGATCATCAAATCAAGTGTTGATTCGATGAATCTGTACGTGATATATTAGTCGGTTATATTCGATATAGCCGGATTGTCGGATCAAATGTTGATTCGATGATTAATTGTATATTAATATATATGATATATTGTATTACATTATCTAATATTGGCTCACTTTATTTTTTCATTTTCTCACCGGATAAAACATTGATATATATGCGATATATATTAATTGTATTATTTTCCTATGTTACAAATATAATATATATATGATATATATTATAGTAACATGATATGATTAATAATGAAACATGTTTAGTGATAATAAAAAGAGATTAGGGTTTGATTAGGGTTAGCTTCTTCTTGCACCTTCTAGAAGCATTCCTTTTGTCATGAAGAAGATATTATGATAGATATTTTCTTATGACTCATTTCTTAACCCAACCAAACCTTAGCCTTAGTTAACTCTCAACAAGGGTTATCCTTGTCATCATTAACCATGGTTGCATTATTATTGATATACTCTTATCATTATTCATCACAAAAAGATTATCTCATTATTCTTCATCTTCTTTTCTCTTGAGTTTTTGAAAGAGCTCACTAGATTTTCCTTTGGTGATGATTTCTTGTGAGAAATTGATATTAAAAAATAGCATAAATACTACTCCATCATCCTCATCTAATCTAGCCCATTAGATTAGGGTGTTCACCTCATTAGAGTGAGAGAGCTTGAGTTATATCAACTTCGACATAGATCATCGGAGAAGCGGAACACTCCAAGCTAGCATAGATCGTTCGAGACGTGGAGCCTCTCTTGAGTCCGGGAGATCGTAGATCGCGGCGAAGGGACTTCTACTCGGAGCTTATGAAGCGAAGGAGCGGACTACAAAGGTTGTAATCCCTCACACTTAGTAATAAAGATGTTTTCTTGCATGTTAAACCCTAATAATCTAGCAACGATCCCGGCTTTGGGTTGTTCGGCACGTCTAAAATTTTATTCGGGCATGTTTGATGCCTTATGAACCCTCACAAGAGTGCCGAGGAACCCTACAGTGGTATCAGAGCATAGCTAGAGCATTAGGCGATGTGTATAAGAAGTTAAAACTCCGAATGAACTCCGGAACGACGAAATGAAACCCTCTCTGGAAAATTTTCAAAAACTGTGATTTTTCTGAATTAAAAATACCTAAAAATAACAGCAGGAAATTGTAAGAATTATGGTGCAAAACGACAGGCTAATACGTACGGACCACCGCGGTACTGCGGCCAATCCTTGCTTGGGCCGCGGATCCGCGGCCCTACAGTGGTGTTTAACTTATCTTTTTGCACAGTAATATCTAATTCTGTTATTTATAATTTCTGGGTATTTTTAAATTGACTCAAGTGTTCAGTGTTCTGGGGTTTATTTTGTAATCGTTGATTCAAGCCAAAAATTTAAATTCATTACTATTTCTATATATTTAGAAACTGTTAAAATGTTCGAACGGATATCATTAACTCACTTTTTCCCGGAACAAAAAACTTTCAAGTGTTGAATTTTTATCAGGTTTAAATCTTTCAGAAAAATTATACAAGTTACTCGGTGGACCCTTTAGAAGAACACAAACCTTAACTCGATTATGTGACCGTCTTGAACAGCCTCTAAACCTTAGGGTTTGGGGCAGTACGGCGTGCCACATGTGAGGCGTTGGCTTGACCCTTCTACGGCTGGATCACCGGTACTATGACATATTCTGGGATTATTTGAACTCCGCTCAAGTGTTGAGCTATTTAGGAAATTTTGGGTATTTGATTATCTGTTCGGAAAGTTAAATACTGTCAATTTATCTGGAATGTGATACAATATGTGGAATTCATATAGTTAGGCATGAAATATGAAGTATGTGATATTTCGGATTTACGATGTCTAAAGTGATTGTGAATTCCAAATATTGTAGTTTTACAATTTCTTTTCTGTAACCGTAAGTGTAGTATGTAGTTGTATTGCCGGTCTTTGTTGCTATACATCTACGACGATCGGTGTATGCATACTTACTTATGTTGATGATATGTGATATTATGTGTTGCTGTGATATGTTATATTGGATCGTCGTGTTCTGAATAGCCGGGGGTTTTATGTGAGATGAGGGTTTTTATTTTCAATCATGTAAAATTCATTTGTATGTAATATTCTTTTATTGGGGCACTTCCGGGATGAGGTTGATCTCACCAGTGTATATTATTTACTTTTCCGCATTAGGTAGACCCAAGGAGGGGAGCATAAGTAACCGGGTTCTAGAGTCCAGTGGGAGGCCATCTCAAGGAGTCGAGACCGGGTCTCCTAGCCCTAAAATTGGCAGTGTTACTTGCCGCTCTCATAGGGGTCTTGGGATGTGGGTTTGGCTATTCATCGTGACCGTGGAATCCGTGTTTTATACCAGCTCGTATTATAAACACGAACATCCTAGTATATCCAATATTTCATATATATGTTCTTCTGCTATAATGTTCTGTGATGAGATCATATTACTGCCTGAGACAAATGCTTACACTATATATATATATATATATATGCTGATATATAAATATTACTGCTTTCGTTTCTTCTGTGATACTTAGGAAGCATAAGCTGATGGGATTTTATTAATTAGATTAATAAAAAGAAAAGAAACCTAAAAGATGTTTTAGAATCAAAATTTTATAAAAAGGGTAGCTACAGTTTTGCTTTGAACAGCGGTATATATGATATACCCTGCACCTTATTCGATGAGGAAAGAGCCGAGATCCCTTCACCGGGAGTGACCTCTTTAGCGAAACTGGCAGATGCTACAAACTCGCAGTTTAGTTTTTGATATCTTATATAGTTTTTGTTTTGCACAGCAGTATATATGATATACCATGCACCTTATTCGATGGGGAAAGAGCCGAGATCTCTTCACCGGGAGTGACCTCTTTAGCAAAACTAGAAGCCTCAAAAACACTCATTTTCAAAATCAAATGATTCTACGACGATATCAAGTTCATTACACTCAAGGTTTTCTGAAAAACCTGTGTAGCCCTCCGTCATTTCAGATAAAGACTGGTTAGTATTCGTGCTACGTTTGTTGACTATGTTAAGACGTAGAGTGCGGTATCTAATTAGTACTTATCTGCTAAAACATGAGATGTGATTGGATTAGGGTAGTTGTACGACTTTGTTGACTATGTTAAGGGTCGTGCAGGTGGGTTTAATTCAATCGAGAAATGACGGGTTGAACTTGGCTAGCAATTATGATTTGTTGACTATGTTAAGGTCATAAGTTGCTAGGGGCAAAAATCTTATTGGGAATTTCAAGTGTTGAAATTTGCAATGAGATTGCATACCTCCTATAAGATAGTTGGATCCCGATACCCACCGCGAGAAAGTGTTACTCCTGGGAGAGTTTTACACAGGACAATTAGCCGATCAAGTAGGTGTCTAGAAAAGTGTTAACGGGGTTACACCTCTGGGAAAACGAGGTTTACTTTAATTAAGTCCGTGCGAAAGCACGGGGAACCTCCCTCAAGTACCGACACTGATCTGGCTGAAAGATTGACGAAATTGTAGAGTGTAATTAATCCCGGCTAATCTTACCTTTTAGGGTTTGAAAGAAGATTTGATAAAAATAGTGGGAGAAATCCTGATTAGATAAGATATTAACCAATCTAATATTGCAAGAGCATACGCTAAAGTGTTTTCTTCATTCTCTCTCCAGGTAGCGACCATGTCAGGCCATAATCAAGATAATAATATGGATGTATTGACTGAACCAACTTATTATACTGTGCAGGAGAACGTTGGTCCCGTTCTTTCTTATAAGAGTTATAAAACTGAACAGGAAACAGGAGAATATCTGGATTCTCAAGCCTCCCAAAAGAACATGCATGCTGATGCATCTTCTTCAGGTGTGTTAGTTATTAAGAACTGTTTCTCAGTTCACCCTACATCCTGGGTATTAGATACCGGATCAGGATCCCACATATGTAAATTGTTACATGGGCTACGGAAAGATAGAGAACTGGGAAAAGGTGATCATTCCATTCAAGTAGGGAATGGTGCAAGTATTGCAGCCAAAGCAGTTGGCGAATATCACCTAGTATTACCAAGTCATAATACACTGATTCTAAATGAGTGCTATTATATACCGAACATGATGTGCAACATTATATCAGTTTCTTTATTAAGTAAAGAAGGATAATGTTATGAACATCTTACTAAATCAAAAGTTGATTGCATCAGGCTCGTTACATAATGGCATATTCATTCTCAATCAAAATACAGTCCTCAATATACAAAACACACACAAAAGGAAACGTTCAGAAATGAACGAATCCTACTTGTGGCATTGTAGACTTGGTCATATCAATGCGACATGACTGGCTAAGTTACATAAGGATGGACATTTGAATCCGTTCGAATTATCTCTTATGATACTTGCCATTCATGTCTCAAAGGAAAAATGACCAAAGCTCCATTTAGTAGACACGGAGAAAGGGTTACAGAACTCTTAGGACTGGTACATTGTGATGTATGCGGTCCCATGTCTACGCATGCCAGGAACTGTTCTTCCTAATTCATTACATTCACTGACGATCTCTCAAGATTCGGACATGTGTTCCTGATGAAATACATGTCTGAAACTTTTGAGAAATTCAGAGAATATAAGCACGAAGTAGAGAACCAAACGGGCAAAAGTATTAAGATTGTTCGATCTGATCGAGGAGGTGAATACATGAGCAATGAGTTCCTAGATTATCTAAAAGAGAATGGGATTCTCTCTCAGCTTACTCCTCCTTATACACCACAGCACAACGGTGTGTCGGAGCGGAGGAATCGCACCCTATTAGATATGGTACGCTCTATGATGAGTACAGCTGAGTTACCTATTTCTTTCTGGGGTTATGCGCTTGAGACAGCAGCATACCTATTGAATCAAGTTCCGTCTAAATCTGTACCTACCACACCATATGAGATATGGAGTGGGAAGAGACCATATTTTAAACGAGTTAAGATATGGGGTTGTCCGGCCTATGTCAAAAGGCAAAATCCTGACAAACTCGAGGCACGATCAGTTCTTTGCAAGTTTGTGGGATATCCTAAGAATTCCCAAGGATATTTTTTCTACCACGCTGAAGAACAAAAAGTGTTTGTTTCTCAATATGCCACCTTTTCGGAAAAGGAATTTCTTGCAAAAGAAATTAGTGGCAAAGAGGTAGAGCTAGAAGAGGTTCCAGCAACACAAACTGCAACTGAAGATTTAGTAGAACCAGAGGATTCAGTAGTACCCGACGAACCCCGGCCACTCCGCCGATCTAGCAGGGTTTCTCATCCACCTGAAAGATACTACGGTTTTCTCATTGATGGTGGAAGCGAGGATTGCATCATGGAAGATGATGACCCGACTAGTTTCGAGCAGGCCATCACGAGTGGGGACTCTGTGAAATGGCTGGATGCAATGCGATCTGAGATGGAATCCATGTACACCAACAAAGTATGGACTTTGGAAAATGCTCCTGAAGGGGTAAAACCCATTGGGAGCAAGTGGATCTTTAAAAAGAAATTTGGTGTAGATGGAAAAGTTGAGACTTTCAAAGCTAGACTTGTTGCAAAGGGTTTTCGTCAACGACCAGGTGTGGATTATGACGAAACCTTTTCTCCAGTGGCTATGCTTAAGTCCATCCGGATCTTACTTGCCATTGCTGCATATCATGACTACGAAATCTAGCAAATGGATGTTAAGACCGCCTTTCTAAACGGTAATTTAGAAGAGTGCGTGTACATGACTCAGCCAGAGGGCTTCGTAGTTAGTGGGAGCAGCGGATAGGTGTGCAAGCTGCTTAAATCCATTTATGGGTTAAATCAAGCATCGCGGAGTTGGAACATCTGTTTTGATGTTGTAGTCAAAGAGTTTGACTTCATCAAAAATATAGATGAACCTTGTATCTATAAGAAGGTAGAAGAGAGTAAGGTTGTCTTCCTCGTATTGTACGTGGACGACATACTCTTGATAGGAAATGATATTCCTATGCTGCAATCAGTCAAGCTCTTCTTATCACAAAGATTCTCAATGAAAGATCTAGGTGATTCCTCCTGCATATTGGGAATCATGATCTATAGAGATAGATCTAAACGGATACTGGGATTGTCCCAATCCAGGTACATTGACACCATACTAAAAAGGTTTAGTATGGAAGAATCCAAGCGTGGGAACCAACCCACGATCTCTGGACACACTCTCTCCTAAGACTGATTTGGAGAGAGATCGCATGCAAGGGATACCCTATTCTTCGGCAGTAGGCTTTATCTGTAATATCACCTAAAGCATGTACATGATGATAAAGATAAACCAGATAGCTTACTATCATCTTGAGTAAGACTGTCCAACCGGCATAGGTCCTCCCTCAATCATTGCAATCGCGTGCCTGCGATCCAATAATTTACTTTGAGGGCACTATATCCAACAACCCGTGTCTAGCATCGACACGTAAATCATCATAACTCAGGCGCTTTCACCATGACTGGCCCTAACGATATATCATACATCACTCCGGTCGGTATCCCCACGATAACCGCCGAGTCCAAATACAATCACCGGAAGGTAGCGGGCCCTCTGTTAGGCTTATCGTCTACACCAAGAAATCACCACTCGCCCCGAGGTACCATACCGGGTCCACCATGTACCCGCAGACGGTGCCCCCTCTCCTCGAATCGGGTATCACAAGCCAAATCTCATAACCGAGAAATCACATGGTGGACGCACTGAAATATCATAACAAGAGAAACCGGGTTTTCAAACAATACATAGTTTTCTTGAAATATCCCCACGGTTCTCAAATCCATAAATCATATGAAATCCATATCTCAATGCGTAAATCCATGAAAACTGATATATGCAACATAAAAAAAACAATATGAGCATATTAAGGGAAAGCCACTCTTTGAAATGAATCCAGCATTAAAATATATCATGCGGTTCCCAAATCCTCCGAATTCAAGTGCAGCATCCTATGAGGTGTATATGTAATTGTAGCATGGTTTAAGTATCTACATGTAAACAAGTATGTATGATGCATCTCATAGCGCAATAGCACAATAACCTACGTCTCAATATCACATGTCAATACAATACCACTTAGGGTATATGCAACTATAGCAAGATATGTGGGTGTACATGTCAGTATGTATGCATGATGTACAAGTAGCTGTAGCAAGGTTTGTAAAATGGAATAAGAGTCCCAATCTCAACTACCCCTATCCAATACAATATCACGTATGTATGTAGGTTGTGTGTGTCATGGCAATTACCGACGGTGTGGGTGTAGCATACAAATCAGTGCTCGTGCAACATGAACCGTCAGTAATGTGTTATGTCTAAAAGGTACAAGTTAAGGTACAACAAGTAATATTATGTAATGACGTTCGTATTCAATCAACTTATATGCGAATAACAAGCAGCTATCATATCATATCATCCCCGACGCATAACGCCATACAGGCGATTTCCCTATAGATGTTAAATCTACTCACATGGTCTCGAGCTATGAAAATCCGACCACCTGCTTCCCCTTGTTCGCAGCGTCCGAAGTCCCCGCTTGCGATCCTAAAATTTCACAAACACATCACATAAGCTAAATATCCTACGTCGACGCAAAGTTAATGAAATGCAAGGACAACGCCCAGAAAATTACACTGCTCACCTAGCGCACAAAATGCGCACGACATCGGCAAAAAACCTAACTCGGGTCGCTAAACTACGAAACACCAAGTCTAGACTCCGATCGTCCCGATCGCGCAAACACAACGCAATCAAATACGAAGAATATAATAGATATAACCTCGCAAACCCACATCGAAAATACACCGAAACCTAGTAAACAACTTATCGCAATATTTCGCACAAGTTCAAAGCTAACACGTAAATAGCAATTTCAAACATCTTACAATAGCTTAACTAAGCTATCCAAACCACTTCCGTATTTTTAAACATGCTTAATTAAGTTTTAGTAAAAACCTAGTAAGCTAAAAGTCTTAATTAGACAAAGTAGTAATTAACAACACTTATCATAATCTACTAAGTTAAGTTTTTCTTAAATTTCAATTAACATTAAACACATCATCAAGTTTTACCCTAACTTGAATTTCTTAAAAATTATGATGAATTAATTTCATCAAGAGTTTAATCTTATATTCATCATTTAATTAACTAGATTAATGATTTAATACAACCAAATTAAGGATTTGAATTAGAAATTATACCTCTCAAGAACACAAAAGATCAACTAGCTCCACAAAAATTTCCCCCCAAAAAGATGCTTTTTCATGAAAATCCAACCTAGTTTGTGAAGAGAAATGATGGTTTAATTTTTTTATTTAGGATTTTGTGGATTTATTATGGAATTTTTGAAGAGTTTTTGAGTCAAAGAGAAGAAGAAATGAGCTTTGAAAAAGAAGGGGGCAGCAATGGGGAGGCTCGGCCAAAGGCGAAGGGGGGTGTTATGAAGAAAAATGGAGAATGTTCTAGCAAATTAGTATAAATGCTTCAATAAATGCTATTGCCACCTTTTCTTCTTTTCTTTTCTTTTTAAATTAAAATACTTTTGCACAAATTAAAAATCTAGATATTTGAGGAGAAGCTTCCAAACTCAATCTAGCAATAAGATTAGCAATAATTCTTATTAGACGTAATTACCACAATTTACGTGTATAATTTACCACATCAAATAATTTTTAATTAGGGAAAAATTCTATTTGAACCAAAACATCCCATTGACCCCCAAAACTCGCGCACTAGCTTTATTCTAGCTAAAGTAGGTGCCGGCAAGTTTATACGGACGTTTAATCACAATCGGGTTAAAACGGAAAATACCGACTATTTTACCCTAAAACGGAAAAATTCGTATAACGATTTCTAAAACGTTACAGTACGTATCATACGCTATCTCGAAAACTCGAGTATCCAGCTTCGACCGTCGCAATTCGACGTATCCATATGTACATAACTCCGGTCGGTATCCCCATAATAACCGCCGAGTCTAAATACTGTCACCGGTAGGTATGATTCCCCTGTCAGGCTCATCGGCGTGGTCCATCGACATACCTTTCTTGCCTCGGGGTACCTCCGGACCCCACCATGTACCCGGACACGGCCCACGAAGCCTCCTCGCATGGGGTATATATCAGAACCGAGAAACCTCATGGTGGCTGTTGAAATATCATATCAAGAGAAACCGGGTTTTTCAAATAATGCATAATTTCATGAAACTACCACGGTCCTCAAATCCAGAAAATATCATGAAAAATCCATATCTAAATGCGAAAATCCATGAATATAATATACGCAACATAAAACTGTAATGTAAGCATATAAAGGAAAAGCCGCTATTTAACTGCAACAAGTTAATATATATATCATGAGGTTTCTAATTTCTCAAAGTCCATATAACATCAAATAAAGGTGAACATGTAGCTATAACTAGATATATGTGTAAACATGTAGGTATAACAAGGTATATGTATCTACCTATCAATAATGATGTAATACCCTCCAGGTATAAGTGTAAGTATGTATGCAAGATGTACATGTAGCTATGTCTCATATATGTATATACCTATCACTAATGGTACAATACCATATAGGTATATAAGTAACTAGCATGTAAGCATGTCAAGGTATATGTGTAAGCATGTAGGTATACAGGTATGCTATATGTCATATGCACGAAGGAAAATAAGGATCATGTCTCAATATCCCTAAACAATACAATATCACATATGTATAGGTGTTGTGCGTGTCATGGCAATTATCGACGGTGTATGTGTAGTATACAATTAATGTTCGTGAAACATGAACCGTCAATAATGGTGTTGTGTCTCATTAGTACTAAGTCCATACACAATAGGAAATGAGATATGCAACAAAGGTATACATGCGCAATCAATATCCGTATACTTCTAACTAATAGTCATATCATTTAATCTAGCCCAGACGCATAACGTCATGCGGGCGATTCCCTGTAGATGTTAAATCTACTCACCAACGCTCCTGGCTAAGTAATGTCAACCACCCGTTTTCCCCTTCTTCGCAGCGTCCGAAGTCCCCGCCTGCGAACCTAAAACATAAAACAATATAACAAGTATGTATATTAGCAAACGACCAATAACACATACAAACTACGTTTGACCGACGCGACAACTCCAAACAAACTCTCAAGTGTTCGCTTAGTAGCTAACGTGCATAGGCACTATACGAAACCAACTCAAGAGCAACGGATACACAAGACACGAACCGTATCGGATAACGTAAAGCGCGTAAACGAAATACTAGAAAACAAGCAAGTGATCCTAGATTTTGCTACACAAACAATTTGTAAAAGTTGCATATACCACAAGACCACACACAACCCTAGAGACCCCTACACCAAAATACACCACCAACCACCCCACTCTGGCCGCAAATAGTGGCCAGAACCATTAAATTTGCGGCCTGTTCCTGAGGGAATGGGCTCGTGTTTTGAGGGTATCTTCTAGGTCACCACACTAGGTCACTGTGATGGGAACTTTTCCAACAAATACCTGGTTTGATAGCAGATCATCCGAGACACCAAACTACACTAAAAATACGATATTTACCTGAAACAAAACTTTACGCGATCTAAACAGAAAGTAACAAGCTATGCAAAACTAAAATGGCTAACATAACAGAAAGAGATCATTACCTAGTCCCACAAGCTCAATGATCCTCGCTTTCCAAGCTCCAAGGCATTCAAGATGCAAAACAAGACTTTAGAAGTGATTTGGGTGAGTTTTTGTGAAGTTTAGTGATGTTTTGTGAGGGATTGGTGAAGTGATAAGTGTTTAGTTGAGAAAATGAGAGGATGAGAAATAATGAGAAGGAGATGAAGTGTGAGAGAATGAGAACAAGAAAAGATAAGGAGAGAGAGAGGTGAGTGTAATGGTGAGTGCACCACTCAATAAATGCTAACATATGCTCACCATGCCACCTCCTCTCCAAACAAAACCTAAAAGAAAATCTCTCACCTCACACAAACAAATATTTAGTATTTAGGTCACGGTAACGGATTAGGTTAGAGTAAAGGATTAGGATTAGGGTTAAGTTGTCATGGTTACAAAAACTAGATTAACACAAACACACCCTCACATAAACATGCACATGTGTGTGCATGCCATAACAAATAATAATAAATTATTAATTAAATATTATAAAATGTGAAAAACCCAAATTTGTAAACTTTTTACCAAAAACCCGCATTACCGCCTAAACTAACACTAATCTAAATCTAAGGCGTTACACTTTGAAACACGACTGGCAAGTTTCATAAGTTGAAAATTCAAACGGATTCAAATATACATCCTTATACAACTTAGCCAGTCTTGTCGTATTGATATGACCTAGTCTACAATGCCATAAGAAGGCTTCGTTCATTTCTGAATTATTCCTCTTGTGCGTGTTATGTATACTTAGAACTGTTTTGTGATTTAGATCATATATACCATTATACAACGTACCATACCCAATCAACACTTGATTTAGAAAAACATTCATAGTATTTTTGGTACGAAACAACAGTCGCTCAGAATCATTGTGTTACCACTTGGTAATACAAGGTGATATTCACCAACTGCTTTAGCTGCAACAATTGCACCATTCTCTTCTCTGAGGGACATATCACATTTTCCCAGTTATCTACCTCTACTTAACCCATGTAACAAATTACACACGTAGGATTCTGATCCGGTATCCAATACCCAAGACATAGAGCAAACTGAGAAACAGTTCTTGGTAACGAATACACCCGAAGAAGATGCATCAGCATTCTCATTCTTCGTTTTGGGTGGTGTGGGAATCCGTGTATTCTACTATTCCTTGCTCGGACTTACGACAGTCAGAAGATAGAGAGGAACCTAGCCCAGTATAATAAGTGGGTTCGATCAATACATTCATATTATTATCTTGATTAAGGCGTGTCATTGTTCGCTACCAGGAGAGAGAGAAGGATAATCACTTTTGCGTGCACTCTTTGCAAGATTTGATTGGTTATTATCTTAACTAATAAGGATGTCTCCCACTATTTTTATCAAATCTTCCTTTAAACCCTAAAAGGTAAGATTAGCCGGGATTAATTACTCCCTACAAATTCGCCAATCGTTTGGCCAGGCAGGCATTGGTACTCCGAGGGAGTCTCCCCATGCTTTTGCATGGAACTAATTAAATAACCTTGTTTCCGCAGAGGCATAACCCCGTTAATACCTTTCTTAGACACCTAGTTGATCATGTAATTGTAAAGTAGAAAACTCTCCTAGGAGTAACGCTTACTCGCAGTGGGTATCGGGATCCAACTATCATATAGAAGGTATGCAATCTCTTTGCAAATTCTAACATTTGAAATTCCCGATATCTGATTTTACCCCTAGAGTCCTATAACATTGACGCAGGACAACAAACCATAGGCCGCTAGTCAAGTTCAACCCGTTCATTTCGTGATTGAATTAAACTCACCCGCACGACTCTTGACGCAGGCCAACAAGGTCATACGATTACCCTCATCTAATCGCATCATATGCGGCAGATAAGCATTAATCAGCTACCGCACACTACGCCTTGATGGAGGCCAACAAATGTAGCACGAATACTAAATAGTACTTATTTGAAATGATGGAGGGCTACGACTGGTTTTGAAGTGTCACGACCCGAAATGGCACGTGACTGGCACTTGAATTATGTGAAGTCTATAAGACCTCACCTAATTCAAGTAAGCCAAAAGCCCAGAAATCTAAATCATTTAAAAATAGAGTAAAGGAAATACTTATTAAAAGTTAACTTATAAAATCATTTTTAAAGTCGTAGTAAACATTTTTAAAAGCATCAAGTCTTTCCTAAAAATTTCGGCAGAGTTTCCTTCCCAAACGGGTACAGACATGCATATACATAAGTAATGAATAAGGCATCCCCAAGCGGGAGCTAGCTCTTCGCCAATTGGCGGAAACAACCACGCAAGAAATATAATATACAATGCCGAAAGGCGAGGATCAAAACACAGAAATGAATCCGACATCCTAAAAAAAACCATAATAATACAAGCGCGCGACTCTAAGTTCGAAATACAAAAAAACTAGTCTTCTAAGTCTATCAAATAATACAAGTCTCGTTGATGGAGTTTACTAGATACAACTGAAATAAATAAAAGTACAATGGTGGTCACGATGCAAGTGAACCCACCTACCAAAGCAATCACCCGGAAGGAAGCAGTGTGCCAGCAAGCCGCAATGCAACCTGTACGGCCAAACCTGCAAGAAACAGTGGCACAACGGGGGTGAGTTGCCAACTCGTGAGTAGAAAACATCACCGAGAAGAAATCGCATGTATGCCTCTCTCCTAGGCCATACAATAAAATACACAATACTACAAGGGTGACAGTATATCATAAGTATCATATCAAAGTACTCGTGTCCGTGTCAAGAGTAATAATATATCGATGCGTGATATGTATTAATGCACCATCCAACGTGTGTCCAGCAACGACACACAAATCATGATAAAACCCGAGTGCCCAGCATCGACACTCAAAACATCATGAAGTCTGTGTCCAATAGCGACACATAATACTCAAATCTCGGGCTCCACTGGTCAGGATCGGCCCATGGGCTCCATCAGTCCGGATCGGCCCATGGGCTCCATCAGTCCGGATCGGCCCATCACATAAAATCTCCTGACTATGTCGGTATCCTCCGGATATCCGCCGTGCCCGACACACCGGTATGGTAGTCTGCCCCTTCCAGGCTCTTCGTCATCCCCACAAAACCACTCTAGTCCCGGGGTACCGTACCGGGTACACCATGCATGTAACGCCTTGAAAATTCGTTTAGTTTATTTTCGCGTTAATTAGCGATAGTGTTTTTCTCGTTAATGGCTATTTCCACATAGACTGGACTAAATCTAATTTTAATTATGAAAATATATAATTATATATATAAATGTGTTTTATTAATTATTATTTAGTTTAGTGTTCACTTAATTAGCAAAATTTTCTTAACTATATTTTCCTAAGCAAATTTAGTTAGCATGCACAACACAATTTTTACCCTAGTTAACAATGTAACATGTTTCCATTTTATTTTCCCTCTTGATTATCTTTTCCTTTTTAATTACCCAAAAATTTTAAGAAATAAGAAAAAGAAAATAAAAGGGAAGCATGGGGGGGGGGGTATTTATTAGGTATGGGGCTTTGACTTTGGCACAACCCCTTCTCTCTCACCCTCTCATTTTCCAGCAGCTCCAGCAGCAGCAAACCCTCCCATTTCCACTTCTTCTTCTTCTTCTTGCATCTAAGCTCATCTCCATATCAAAAATCCATCTTTCTTCACTAAAACCCTTGTTAATCACCCCAAAACACTTCCTTGTTGGTTCTTGAGCCAAGATCAGTAAGTTTGAACCCTCCTAGGACCAACTTGAGGTATATAGCTTACCCTATTTACCTATTTGCTAACTTGTTGTTTATTTATCTTAATTTAGTGTTTATGTGGGTTTTTATGCTAATTATGTAGTTTACGTGGAGATTAGGTTAAGTTAGGGTTTTTAGGGCTTGATTAGCTTAATTAAGGGTTGTTGGTGTCGTTTAAACCAAGTCTTTGCACCTGATTACACTAAAATACCATATTGTATTAAATTAGTGTTAATTAGTGTTTTAGTTAAGTTTTATAAAAGTTTTGTGATCTGCTTTTAAACCGAGTGCTTCAGGCAAAAGTTGCAAATACTGGGACTTAGTTACTAGGCTAGGAACACACACACAAAGCACGAGACCCCACTTCCCATCCCAGGCCGTAGAAATAATAGTTCTGGCCGCAAATTGCAGCCAGAGGGTTGAGTTGGGTGTCGGGGGTTCTTCTGTTGGTGTTTGCTTGGTTTTGTAGGTCTTTGGTACATGCAACTTTTCCTATTTCCACTCGAGTCAAAATCTGGGATGAAATACCTTGTTTTCAATACTTTTAGACTTTCACGGCACGTACGTTATGAGTTTGGGTTTAGTGTTTGCTGCGTATCACAGCGTGTCAGGGTGGTTTCAGATGTATCACACACGTTTCGGTGTTTCGAGTGCACACACGTTAGCTTGCGACGCTGGTTTCTCGTATGGTTTTAATATCATGTTTTTGCAGGATTTTAGCCTTATGTGTGTTGCTTTGTGTCAATTCTAGGATCGGTCGCGGAGACATTGGACGCGGCGCAGAAAGGAAAGGCGAAAATTGGATCAGACTAGCAGAGGCGTTCCGGTTAGTAGATGTACACATCCACGGGGGAAATCGTTTGGATGGCGCGTGACGCCCGATAGCTAGAATGTAGTTTAGTGCTTAGAATTATATGCGTAGTTCCTAATTAGTTAACACATTGCATTGCATCATTTATCATATGTATACATACTGTGCTAGTACCTTTTGGACACTCGCATTATTACCATTGGTTTATGCTGCACAGGCACTATTCATAGGGACATACACGCCTTGGTAATTGCTATGCCACAAACACTTAACTAGTTAAATCCAAATATTATCACTTGCGCCATTATGTTTAATAAACCTGCAATTGATATATTTAATTCATTAATATGGATATGTAGGATTGCTAGACCCATGCACACATATTATTGCATCACTGTTCATGCATAGCTTTCTAGTTTCCGCATTGCATTGCATATTGTTAATATTATAGGTATTCATGTATTATGAGTTTATTGAGGATTTCCATAGTTATGGGATTTATGGATTTTGAGAAACTGCAAGGATTTGAAAACGTATTACCATTT
Source organism: Agapanthus africanus (assembly GCA_030015575.1). Classification (NCBI taxonomy): domain Eukaryota; kingdom Viridiplantae; phylum Streptophyta; class Magnoliopsida; order Asparagales; family Amaryllidaceae; genus Agapanthus; species Agapanthus africanus. Next base: position 365,538,797 of record CM057346.1, read on the forward strand.
TAAAAATATAAGTTGCGGTTTCTCATGTTATGATGCATCTATCGTCCACCATGAGATTTCTCGGTGCCTGAGCAGTATCATACACCCGATTCGTGAAGAAGGAGGAACCGTTTGTGGGTGCATGGTGGATCCAGTGCGGTACCCCAGGGCAAGATGGTCGCAGATGATGGCGTTGAGCCTGGCAGGGGAGCACTACCGACCGGTTATTTGTGACGCGGAGGATATCCGGAGGATACCGACGTAGTTTTGAGTTTTGACGATATGGGCCAGTCCGGATTTGTCGGAGCCCTGGATCAGATATTTTGGGCCAGTCCGGATTTGCCGGAGCCCTGGATTATTGAAATATTAATATTTAGTGTCGATGCTTGACGCGGATTTATTTTGATTCATTGATGAAACTAAAACTAAATTATAGAAGTTTAATAAGATAAGAATATAGATTTCTAATGTTAATTATATTCAAATTTCGTATTGTTTATTGCATTCATGTTGCATACATATTATCACATCGCATCATATTAGTATTTGTAGGTTGTGACATCATTGTGTACAAGCTTACGATAGCATTTTAGATGTTACTTTTTACTCACGAGTTGGCAACTCACCCCCGTTTTGCCACAGTGTTTTGCAGGTCTGACCCGTCAGCACAATAGCGGCAGGCATACCTACCCTTTTGCTCCTTTTGCTTAGACTCGCAGCAATGTTCGTATGTAGGTTACGGGGTTATTTTGTTACCACCTTGTATCTTTTTGTATCTAGTGTACTCCATCTACCATATCTACCACATGTATTATTGTACTAGCGACTTAAAGACGAGACAGTGAGATTTGTGTATTTATATATTGTATCTCTGGATTGAGATCTCATGAGCCGACATAATGTTTTATTGCTTTATGCCTTTATATGCTTATTTTGCAAAGTGATTACTTATTGCGTGTGATTTTGAGTCCGCTTTGGGCGAAGAACTAGCTCCCGCTTGGGGATTCCTTATTTCATATTGTGTATATATTCCTGTTTTGTACCCATTTGGGGCCCGTATTTACAAAGGAGACTCTGCCGAAATTTTCGGAAAAAAGATGTTGCTTTTGAAAAGCTTGATGTGATGTGTTTGATTTAAATCGCTTTCAATAATTTGGTTTTCCTTCACTCAATTGCTCTTTTTTGGTTTTGATTTCTGGGTTTTGGCTTACATAGATTACGTACGCCTTGAGATGTTTCGTAATTTAAGTGCCAGTCATGTTCCGTACTTTTCGAGTCGTGACAAAATTGGTATCAGAGCGTTAGGTTTTACCTTTCCGAGTGTAGGATGACCCTTGGTAGATGGAGTACGTAACTTAAGCAGAGCGATATAGCGTGTGTATGTTCCGTGGCATACTTATGATACGGTACTCCGCCTAAGTGACCATAGGATATAAATTGCTTGCAAATCCTTTTCGACTATTTATGTCCCATGATTTTATTGCACTGTTCTTATCCTGTTTACTATACCAGCCACTATGCCGCCGAAGGCTACGAGGGCTGCAGCCAGAGATGAGATTCGAGCTGGCTCGTCCGAGACGAGGACCGATCAGGACGGCGTGCCTACCCCTCAGTGACAGATTGATCCGCCTTCTCTAGGCCGCATTGACAGGCTAGAGTCAGGTATGCAAGAGCTACGTCAGATGATTGGATCCTTAGTCGAGGCCAGTCGTGCGCAGAGATCTGAGGATGTACCTACTACTGCACAGACCATGATGGTACCTGCTACCCAGACAGTTGTTCCTGCTACTACCGAGACCATTCCAGTATCATTGCAGGAGTTTATGAGGTTGAGACCTCCAGTGTTTACCGGAACAGATGCAGCGGAGGACCCGCATATATTCCTCGACAGGTTGGCTAGGATTTGCCGTTCGTTGAGATGTTCTAACGATAGATGGGTGGAACTTGCAAGTTTTCATTTGGAGGGCATTGCTCAGACGTGGTGCAAGTCAGTTGAGAGAGGTCGAGCGGCAGGTTTGCCTCCTATGACGTGGGACGAGTTCACAGCGGTGTTCCTTGCCCGTTTCCTTCCAGAGAGCATCTGTGATGCTCGAGCTCATAGTTTTGAGGTTTTGTGCAAGACTCCAGGGATGACAGTGTCAGCGTATGATATCCAGTTTACTCAGTTGTCCCGATATGCTCCTTATCTAGTGGACACCGAAGAGAAACGCATGAAGAGGTTCGTACGTGGGTTAGACACGCAGCTATTTCTTGCTAATGGCACCCAGCACTTTGACACCTACGCAGCCGCAGTAGAAGCAGCCTTACATTTGGAGGAGCGCATTTCAGAGACATCGGTCGTTTCAGGGCCAAAGAGGATTCGTACAGATATACCAGCCCCAGTACAGTTTGGCAGAGGCATGGAAGGTAGAGCTCGTGGCGGATTCTTCTCAGGACGTAGTGATGGTCGAGGCATAGCGCGAGGCCAGTTTTTCAGTTCCTATTCACCAGTACAGCAGCCACCTCCAGTATGTTATTGGTGTGGGAGTCCAGGCCACCTTTTCAAGAGCTGTACTGCGAGGCGCCAGGGTGAGCCGACAGTTCCTTATGTGACACTTCCACCATCACGCCCTATTCAGAGAGCTCTACTTCCTACCCATGGTGGTACTCCACGCCAGGCAGACGTTCCCAGAGGCCGTGGACGTAGCGTTCCTTTTTAGAGAGGACGAGGAGGCAAAGGCTGACACAGAGGACAGCCATCTATTGGTGGGGGACAGCCCCGAGTGTTCGCTTTGACTCCACAGGATGCGCAGGCATCCAATGCCGTTGTGACAGGTACCTTGCCAGTATATTCTTTCGACGCACGAGTATTATTCGACCGAGGTTCCACACATTCGTATGTATTTACGCACTTCGCACCGAGGTTGGGCAGAGAGTCATCGTCGTTAGATCAGCCGCTTATTGTTGTTACTCTGGTAGGCGAGTCATTTGTCGCGCGAATTTTTTTTCCATTATGTTTTGTTCGTATCGGGGAGAGGGATTCTTCGGTTGATCTGATTCTCCTCGATATGTTGGATTTTGATGTTCTGCTGGGCATGGACTGGTTATCCACCTGTTATGCATCCGTGGACTGCCGTGAGAAGGCAGTCAATTTTAGTTTTCCGGATGAGCCAGTTCTTGTTATTCGGGGAGACCGTAGCGCCATCCTTCCCAGCTTGATTTTGTCTCTTCGCGTAGGCCAGCTCTTGATGAAGGGATGTCAGGGATTCCTATCTTATGTTTGTGATACTAGAGCTGCAGAGGTCCCGTTGGACCAGGTCCCGACTGTGTGTGAGTTTCCTGGTGTCTTCCCTGACGAGCTTCCTGGTTTACCGCCAGAGCATGATGTTGAGTTCTGCATTGACTTGATCCCTGGCACGGGGCCTATTTCCATACCGCCTTATCGGATGGCCCCGGCGGAGCTTCAAGAGCTAAAGGGTCAGTTGCAGGATTTGTTAGATAAAAGGCTTATTCGACCAAGTATATCTCCTTGGGGTGCTCTTGTTCTGTTTGTCAAAAAGAAGGACGGCAGTTTGCGTTTGTGCATTGATTATCGTCAGCTGAACCAGGTTACAGTACGGAACAGATATCCCTTACCGTGTATTGATGATTTGTTCGACCAGCTCCAGGGTGAGGGGCACTTCTCGAAGATTGACTTGCGATTAGGCTACCATCAGTTGCGGGTACGACAAGATGATATTCCGAGGATGGCTTTTCGCACGCGTTACGGACACTACGAGTTTTTTGGGATGTCGTTCGGACTCACCAACGCCCCAGCAGTGTTTATAGACTTGATGAACCGCATTTTCAGGTCATATCTTGATCAGTTCATCATCGTATTCATTGACAACATCTTAGTGTATTCCTGGAGCCGAGAGGAGCACGAGCAGCACTTGCAGATCACATTGCAAATTTTAAAAGAGCACCGGCTGTTCGCGAAATTCTCTAAGTGCTCATTTTGGCTTAACATCGTTGATTTCTTGGGTCACGTGATTACGAGAGATGGTGTACTAGTGGACCCGAAGAAGATCGAGGTCGTTCAGCATTGGTCCAGACCGACATCAGTTACCGAGATTTGTAGCTTTCTAGGCTTGGCCGGCTACTATCGACGTTTTGTTCAGGACTTCACCTGTATCGCTGCACCGTTGACCGGTTGACCCGGAAGGGAGTTCGTTTCGTTTGACTACGGAGCCAGTGTTATCTTTGCCTTCGGGATCAGGTGGATTTGTGGTGTATTGCGACGCTTCTCGAGTGGGGCTAGGCTGTGTAATGATGCAGCATGACAGGGTTATCGTGTATGCTTCTCGGCAGCTGAAGAAGCATGAACAGAACTACCCCACTCATGATTTAGAGATGGATGCAGTGGTCTTCGCACTCAAGATCTGGCGACACTACCTATACGGCGAGTCGTGCCAGATATTCACGGATCATAAGAGCTTGAAGTACATATTTCAGCAACGAGAACTAAATCTGAGACAGCGCCGTTGGTTGGAGCTAGTGAAGGACTATGATTGCAAGATCCTTTATCATCTGGGCAAGGCGAACGTTGTGGCGGATGCTTTGAGTCGGAGGCCCGGAGGTATTTTATTTTGTTTGAGCGCAGTACAGAGGCAGTCGTCGGCAGATTGGCAGATTCTATGCGACAGCCGAGTGCAGTTCGAGTTTACTTCGATCGGGGGACAGCTTGCGCTTATCCGTGCACGTCTACAGTTGCTTGACCGTATCCATAAGGCGCAGTACAGTGACGACCGTTGTTCAAAGATCATGGCACAGGTTAGACAGGGTAGATATTCCGAGTTCGTGATCGACGATCAGGGGATACTACGATTTGGGACTAGACTGTGCGTACCAGCTTCTGAGGGACTGAGGCGTGAGATTCTTGAGGAGGCACACCGATCGGTATACAGTGTTCATCCAGGTTCCACCAAGATGTACCATGATTTGAGAGATGATTACTGGTGGGAAGGGATGAAGAGAGACGTCGCCGACTTCGTATCGAGATGCCTGACTTGTCAGCAAGTCAAGGCCGAGCACCAGAGGCCATCGGGAGAGTTGCAGCCTTTTCCCATTCCGGAGTAGAAATGGGAGCAGATATCTATGGACTTCATTGTGGGTCTACCCAGGACCAGTCGAGTGTATGACTCTATTTGGGTGATCGTGGATCGATTGATGAAAGCGGCTCACTTTCTACTAGTGAAGACCACTTTTGGATTTTCTCAGTACGCCCAGATTTACATCGATGAGATCTTATGATTGCATGGCGTCCCAGCGTGTATTGTGTCCGACTGAGGCACCCAGTTCACCAGCCGATTATGGCAGAGGCTTCAGGAGGCTTTGGGCACCGGATTGAGTTTCAGCATAGCATTTCATCCGCAGACCGATGGCCAGTCAGAGCGGACTATTCAGACACTGGAGGATATGCTCCGAGCATGCATTTTAGATTTTGGTTGCAGCTGGGATCATCATTTGCCCTTGGTAAAGTTCTCCTAAAACAAAAGCTTCCAGGAGACCATTCAGATAGCACCTTTCGAGGCTCTATATGGGAAGAGATGTCGATCGCCAGTATGTTTGACAGAGCTCCGCAATAGCAGTATTTTGGGGCCGCGGATAGTCGAGGAGATGACCGCAAATATCCAGTTGATTCGTGATAGGATGAGAGTGGCCCAGAGCAGGAAGAGATCTTATGCGGACCGACGTCGGCGCAGGCTTGAGTTTGTTGTGGACGATCATGTTTTCTTAAGGGTCTACCTAATGAAGGGCGTGATGAAATTTGGGAGAAAAGGAAAACTTTGTCCCAGATTTATGGGCTCCTTCGAGATCCTCGAGCGTGTTGGTGCAGTTGCGTATCGGTTGGCTCTTCCGCCCAGTTTCCCTGATATTCGCCCCGTCTTCCACGTTTCGATGCTCCAAAAGTACCTTCATGACTCTTCTCATACGATTCAGCACCCGATGGTCCAGCTAGAGCGCGACCTTTCTTTTGCAGAGCAGCCGGTGCTCATCCTGGATCGGCAGGTGAAGAAATTGAGGTCGAGGGTTATACCATCCGTAAAGGTCATTTGGAGTGGCACGAGCAGCAAGGAGGTCACCTGGGAGACCGAGGACAAGATGAGGAAGAAATATCCCCATCTCTTTGAAGGTACGCATAGATAGATTTTTAAATTCGGGGACCGAATTTCTTTAAGGGGGGAAGATTGTAACGCCGTGAAAATTCGTTTAGTTTATTTTCGCGTTAATTAGCGATAATGCGTGTTTTTCTTAAAACTTCGTTAATGGCTATTTCCACATAGACTGGACTAAATCTAATTTTATTTATGAAAATATATAATTATATATATATAATTGTGTTTTATTAATTATTATTTAGTTTAGTGTTCATTTAATTAGCAAAATTTTCTTAACTATATTTTCCTAAGTAAATTTAGTTAGCATGCAGAACACAATTTTTACCCTAGGTTAACAATGTAACATGTTTCCCTTTTATTTTCCCTCTTGATTATCTTTTCCTTTTTAATTACGCAAACATTATAAGAAATAAGAAAAAGAAAAGAAAAGGGAAGCATGAGGGGTATTTATTAGGCATGGGGCTTTGACTTTGGCACAACCCCCTCTCTCTCTCCCCCTCTCATTTTCCAGCAGTTCCAGCAGCAGCAAACCCTTCCCTTTCCTCTTCTTCTTCTTCTTGTTGCATCCAAGCTCATCTCCATATCAAAAATCCATCTTTCTTCACTAAAACCTTTGCTAATCACCCCCAAAACACTTCCTTATTGGTTCTTGAGCCATGATCAGCAAGTTTGAACCCTCCTAGGACCAACTTGAGGTATATAGCTTACCATATTTACCTATTTGCTAACTTGTAGTTTATTTAGCTTAATTTAGTGTTTATGTGGGTTTTTATGCTAATTATGTTGTTTAAGTGGAGATTAGGTTAAGTTAGGGTTTTTAATTCTTGATTAGCTTAATTAAAGATTGTTGGTGTCATTTAAACCAAGTCGTTGCACCCGATTACACTAAAATACCATATTGTATTAAATTAGTGTTAATTAGTGTTTTAGTTAAGTTTTGTACAAGTTTTGTGATCTGCTTTTAAACCGAGTGCTTCTGGCAAAAGTTGCAAATACTGGGACTTAGTTACCGCGCTAGGAATACACACACAAAGCACGAGACCCCACTTCCCATCCCAGGCTGTAGAAATAATACTTCTGGCCGCAAATGGCGGCCAGAGGGTTGAGTTGGGTGTCGGGGGTTCTTCTGTTGGTGTATGCTTGGTTTTGTAGGTCTATGGTACATGCAACTTTTCCTATTTCCACTCGAGTCAAAATCTGGGATGAAATACATTGTTTTCAAAACTTTTAGACTTTCGCGGCACGTACGTTATGAGTTTGGGTTTAGTGTTTGCTGCGTATTACAGCGTGTCAGGGTGGTTTCAGACGTAGCACACACGTTTCAGTGTTTCGAGTGCACACGCGTTAGCTTGCGACGCTGGTTTCTCGTATGGTTTTAATATCACGTTTTTGCAGGATTTTAGCCTTATGTGTGTTGCTTTGTGTCAATTCTAGGATCGGTCGCGGAGACATTGGACGTGGCGCAGAAAGGAAAGGCGGCAATTGGATCAGACTAGCGGAGGCGTTCCGATGAGTAGATGTACACATTCATGGGGGAAATCGTTTGGATGGCGCGTGAAGCCCGATAGCTAGAATGTAGTTTAGTGCTTATGATTATATGCGTAGTTCCTAATTAGTTAACCCGTTGCATTTAATCATTTATCATATGTATACATACTGTGCTAGTACCTCTTAGGACACTCGCACTATTACCATTGGTTTATGCTGCACTGACACTATTCATGGGGACACACACGCCTTGGTAATTGCTATGCCACGAACACTTAACTAGTTAAATCCAAATCTTATCACATGCGCCATTATGTTTAATAAACCTGCAATTGATATATTTAATTCATTAATATGGATATGTAGGATTGCTAGACCCATGCACACATCTTATTGCATCACTGTTCATGCATAGCTTTCTAGTTTCCGCATTGCATTACATATTGTCAATATCATAGGTATTCAGGTATTATGATTTTATCAAGGATTTCCATAGTTATAAGATTTATGGATTTTGATAAACCTCAAGGATTTGAAAACGTATTACCATTTTAAAAATGTAAGTTGCAGTTTTCTCGTGTTATGATGCATCTATCGTCCACAATGAGATTTCTCGGTGCCTGAGCAGTATCTTACACCCTATTCGAGGAGGAAGAGGAACCGTTTGTGGGTGCAAGATGAACCCGGTGCGGTACCCCGGGGCAAGATGGTCGCAGATGATGGCATTGAGCCTGGCAGGGGAGCACTACCGACCGGTTATTTGTGACACGGCGGATATCCGGAGGATACCGACTTAGTCTTCAGTTTTGACGATATGGACCAGTCTGGATTTGCCGGAGCCCTAGATCGGATAATTTGGGCTAGTGTGGATTTGCCGGAGCCCTGGATAATTGAGATATTCATATTTAGTGTCGATAATTGACACAGATTTATTTTGATTCATTGATGAAAATAAAACTAAATTATAGAAGTTTAATAAGATAAGAATATAGATTTCTCATGTTAATTATATTCAAATTTCTTATTGTTTATTGCATTCATGTTGCATACATATTATCACATCGCATCATATTGGTATTTGTAGGTTGTGACATCATTGTGTACATACTTACGATAGCCTTTTAGATATTACTTTTTACTCACGGGTTGGCAACTCACCCCCGTTGTGCCATAGTGTTTTGCAGGTCTGACCCGTCAGCACAGTAGCGGCGGGCATACCGACCCTTTTGCTCCTTTTGTTTGGACTCGCAGCATTATTCGTAGGTGGGTTGCGGGGTTATTTTGTTGCCACCTTGTATCTTTTTGTATCTAGTGTACTCCATCTACCATATCTACCACATGTATTATTGTACTAGCGACTTAGCGACGAGACAGTGAGATTTGTGTATTTATATGTTGTATCTCTGGGTCGAGCTCACTTAAGCCGTCATGAGGTTTTATTGCTTTATGCCTTTATATGCTTATTTTGCACAGTGATTACTTATTGTGTGTGATTTTGAGTCCGCTTTGGGCGAAGTGCTAGCTCCCGCTTGGGGATGCCTTATTTCATATTGTGCATATATTCCTGTTTTGTACCCGTTTGGGCCCGTATTTATAAAGGAGACTCTGCCGAAATTTTCGGGAAAAAGATGTTGCTTTTGAAAAGCTTGATGTGATGTGTTTGATTTAAATCGCTTTTAATAATTTGGTTTTCCATCACTCTACTGCTCTTTTTTGGTTTTGATTTTTGGGTTTTGGCTTACTTAGATTACGTACGCCTCGAGACGTTTCGTAATTTAAGTGCCAGTCACGTTCCGTACTTTTCGGGTCGTGATAATGCATCCGCAGACGGTTCTTCTTCCTCCTCAAATCGGGTGTATGATACAGCTCAAGAACCGAGAAAACTCATGTTGGACGACACATACATCATATCACGAGAAAACCGCAAATTTCTATTTTTGGAACTGATAATGAGTTTATAAAATCCTTGCGGTTTCTCCAAATCCAAAAATATCATGGAAAACCTGATATCCAAAATCTCAAAGTATGTAAACAGTGAATTACCGGCATAAAGCCCCAAAATATTGCATGACAACAATTATACACATGCATAGGTATCTAAGTAAACAATGCAATATCTAAACTAGCATAGTAATCATATATTGGAACTATCAGCTAGCACGTTATATCAATGAAGTAATATTCTCTAAAGTGTACGTGACATGGCAATTACCTATGATGATGTATGTAAGCCAGCAATAAGTGTACGTGGAGCATACACATCATCGGTAATGGTGCTGGTGTCCTGACAACAGAGGTTCATGATAACTAAAGAAAGCGCATGTATAAGCATGCAATGCGATGAGAACAACATAAATATATAGAAAAGAGGTAGTAACCGCAACATTGAAGAGTATATGTCACGCCACGCTTCCCAGAGCTAAATTGGGCACGTGACATAGCCAGCCATGCTACCTGTGGGTAAGAAGTATCCATCCACAGTCACATTACGGCTGTAGAGATATCAAGAACAAAATAAAACTATCTAAAACATGTCCATAAGCCAAGATAACATGAGTCAAGAATAATAAAAGTGCGGAAGCAAAAGATCCAATACACAATAAATGAAACACCTGGAAGTGAAACTACATACGACAGGAACTTCACCGCTCGTCTAACAGTGGCAGTACTCCTGGTCAGTCTGCAACAAGGTAGAAGAATCTGGGCCATGCAAAACCCAGACGTCAGCGCGTCATGTCATCAAGCAAATAAATATAAACAGGGTAACAGGCAATGCAATTACAATCATGAATGTAAAGCAAATGTAACAGTAATGTAAAATAGGGCAGTGAAGGGTAATGTGCAGTGTGTAAACTAAACTGATCTATTAGGTTATCTACTCTCAAGTCTTTGAAATCAAATTGATGAATCATCGATGTAACTCAATAGTATCCCGTGCATACCCGGGACCACGGTCCAGATTCTCGGGCTGAATCCGAGACATGCCGCTAGGCACTAAAACAGGAAATATGTACAGATGAATGATGTCAGCGGCATCATTCCAAGGCTGGCCTAGCCTTTAAAACTGATCAGAACAGGTATCGAACTGTCGAGTTACAAGTCAGGTTTCATCATTGATTTCCCCATACCCCCAAGTTGTATGTGTAAGTCAAGTCAGGTATTCAGTAATCGAGAACTAATGCCAACACAGGATCAGGTAAGCAGGTTTGTCTGGATAGACAACAGGAACGGTCCGTGAGGACTACATGTCAGGTTTGTTGGCATTAGACACAAGATCAGGTAACGGGTTAAACCATGGTACAACAGGTCAAGTCAAGTAGTGTACGGTACCACGTCGGGTCAATCGATATGTGTGTAGCAAGTCAGACCAGGGTGTAAAAGGTAACATGTAGATGCTCAATATCGACTAGTTTAATCATGGTTATGAATACACAAGCATGACACTATCAGAACAATAAACAGGCATAGTACACGATAGCAACAGGTGCAGATTAAACTACTTAGCTGTACGGTCATCAGTTTGGTTTAAGTAATAGTTTTAACATTTCAAGAATGCAGTGTTACACATGTGGATGATAAAATCATATAAATATGCATTAGAACAATTTATAAGTGCAACTGAATGTGAATAAGGATAAATGTATGCAATCGATCATCCGATAGGGTAAAACTACAACAAGGGTAATGTGGCTATAAACAATTGTAATTATGTGGTCTAAAATATAAATGGGGTTACGTTTATAGTTCCTAAACCAAATAGGGTGCAATTTGTAGGGTTCCTAGGCACTCTCAAGAGGTCTCACAAGGCATCAACCATGCCAATTTCAATTTTAAACGGTGCCGAGAAACCCTAGAACGGATCGTTGGCTAGATTTCTAGGCGAAAAAGCAACTAGTAAACTACTTTACTAAGAGAATACGGAAATACAACCTTTGTAGATCCGGTCCTCCACCTTCACGGCTCCGTGATGAAGTCCTCTCCGCTGTCCAAATCAAAATCCGGGCTCTAGCGTCGGCTTCATCGGAGAAAGAGCGGGCTAGGTCATCGACGACGTGCCGAAGATGATCTACGTCGAGGCATCGCTAGATCAAGCTCCAACTTCACCAAGTCAAGAAAACTTTTGAAGGAAACACACTCTACTACTTGGCAAGAGGTAGAGGATGAAGAAATAGGAAGTGGGTAGACTTTAGAATTGGATTTCTCACTCATTTTCATCAATCACCATTGATGAAGAAAGGTTTTCTTCAAGAAGAAGAAGAAGAGGAAGATGATAATTCTTATGATAAGTTAATTAAAAATCAATAGAAAATCAAAACTTATCATAATGTAAACCATGGTCAAGTGTAGAGATTAAACCAAGGTTAGTTGGAATGGTTAGGGTTAAGCATGAGACAAAATGATCACTTAGGTCAAAGCTTCATGAAGCTTCAACTAGAATACAAAACAAGCCACCATTTTCATTTCATGCCTTCCTTTTTGCAAAAAGAATAAATAGATAAATAAATGAATAAATAATCATAACCCTAACCATTCATATAACCATGGTTCAATCTTCACACAAACACAAGTGAACATGCATCATCAAACATGATACAATCAAGTGCACAAAACTATATCGAATATACAATGTGCACATCCGAGTGAGAAAATCCATTTAAAGTGAACCAATATTAGTTAATGCAAAGTAATATATCAAATATATAATTATACATTAAATCATTAAATCAACACTTGATTTAACGATCCGGTCATATCGCATATAACCGACTAATATCCAATGTATCGATTTATCGAATCAATCCTTGATTCGATAACTAGGTTATATCGCATACAACCAATCAATACATTCATCACGAGAATAGAATACGGTATCACATACACGCATTATTCTAGGTCCCGCACATATCTCATATGCGCTCCTATTTCGTTTCGCTTGAGCCAGGAAACCTCTGTGTAGGACTCTAAAGACTCATCAATACGCCGGCAGCAGGTGATGATCATATCAAACACCCACAAGCCGCAAGCGGTCTGCTAAACGTAACGGCCACCCGGGTATTGAGCGATCTGAAGATCGACGAGCAAGCCCGCTCACACTCCAGTGAATCCAACCAGTAACACTACCGTACAGTCCGGTCTGATCGTCTGATATGTCGCATATCTCGCCTAGGGGTGGTAAACATCAGACCCCAATAGCTCGATAAGTCGTGTCGATATGAGGTCTATACCAATTCGAGAAACTACTGGTAACACTTATCAGTAAATCTCAGCAACCCTAGCCAGGGATTTCCTGTTATAGCCAATCGAACACAGCGCAACATCAACCCCCTATACCGGGAGAGACGAATCCCCTCCTATCGCTCATTGCCTCCATGTGACTCGGGACTGTACCCAAAAACCACCGTTTTGCACGCCCTCTTGGACGTGGTAAGATGGAAATCAAAGCACAGTGGGAACCACACAAGACTCTATGATGATCTCGGGTCAACAGACTACTCTGTACCAGTGTCACCAGAGAACTGCCATCTGACGTAAGGTATAATACCATCTGGGAGTTCTCGACGAGTCCGTCCAGTGTACCCAGTCTCCATTGAGCACCCGTATATCATCTCTGATGTCAAACACCAATGGATATGGGATCATCCATCGCCCATCTGTATGGGTCGAGAAGGTATACGCTAGTCTACTCTGGTATATCGATGCCCTGTCTCGATATACCCACGACTAGGGACATTGAAGGATGTACTTATGGACTACCCTGTTCCCACTAGTATGATCCGCATCATAGTCCAGGTAGTCAAGTACACATCCTAAGGGCTTTACCAACATGTAACAGAGAGACAATCAGTGTACACGTTAAGGTAAAGAGCAACCAGATAGCATACTATCATGTCGAGCAAGAAAGTCCTCCCTATATATGTCCAAGCATCCACTACAATATACATCCTATGTATAGTAATGGCCTCTAGGGCATACATATAACTAACAATCTCCCACTTGCACTAAGGCCATCTGATAGCAGTGGTTGTAGTATCTCATACTCAACCATCCCATAAAAGTCTCTCTTTGGGAATAGGCCTTTGTGAGTGGATCCGCTGTGTTGTCCTCTGAGTCTACTCTCCAAACCTCGATCACCCTGGAGATCAACCATCTCCATGATCAGGTGACACTGCCTTAGAATATGTCTGGATCACTGATAGGACCGGCGTTCCTTGGCATAAGCCACAACTCCATTGTCACACAATGGGAGGAACAAAGTTCATCTCATGTACAAATATACATCCAGACTGCCTCTTTGGTAGCATCTCAAATAGCGATGTTTCCAGCCTTTATCGTCTAGTATGTCACGGTATCTAGTTTGGAACTCTTCCAACATACCGTCCCTTTACTGAGGGTAAAGACAATGCCTGTGACTGACACTCAGTCGTCTTTATCACCCTGGAACACTTCCAGTGATTCTCCCCAGGATCGATTGATACCATCTCACAACAACTAGTGAGAATCCTAACATCCATTTAGATCTATCTCATAGATCCAAAACCCAGGATTTAGGAGGTATCACTTTGATCCTATGTGGAGAATCATTGTGATAAGCGGAGATTGATCGAGCGTAGCATAGGAAACTCTTTCCCTATCAAGAGTATGTCATCCACGTACTCTACGAGGATCATCACCATACTCCCTACTACCTTTTTGTATATACAAGGTTCATCTACCATTTTGATGATGTCAACTTCTTTGACTAATCCATCAAAACAGATGTTCCAACTCCGCGATGCCTGCTTTATCCTTATAAAGCATCTTGCACACGTTTCCGCTGCTCCCACTGTCTACGAGGCCCTCTGGCTGTGTACTTATAGACGCTCTCTTCTAAACATCATTTAGAAAAGCTGTCATGACACCCAACCACCAGATATCGTAGTCATGGTATGTAGCCGTGGCAAGTAGGATCTGGATGGACTTAAGCATAGCTACTTAGAAAAGGTTTCATCATCATCTATACCTGGTCAATGATGTAGACCTTTAACAAGTCTAGCTTTGAAAGTCTCAACTCTTCCATGTACACCAAGTAATCTTCTCAAGATATACTTGCTCCTGATGGGGATTTAACCCTTCAGATATAGCAACTAAAGTCCATACTTTGTTGGTGTATAAGTATTCCATCTCAGATCACTAAGCATCCAGCCATTCTTACAGAGTCTTACTCCTGATGGCCAGCTCGAAACTAGTTGGGTCATCATCTCATGATGCAGTCCTCGCTCCCACTGTCATAGAGAAACCGAAGTATCTCTCAGGTGGGTGAGGAACCCTACTAGATCGGCGGAGAGGCTGAGGTTCGTTGGAATCTACTGAATCCTTTGGTTCTACCAAATCATCTGCTGTTGTTTGTATAGCTGGAACCTTTCCAGTTGTACATAACAGATCTTGCCTCGAGCTTGTCCGGATTTTGCTTTTCAGACATAGGCTGGACAACCCCAAATCTCAACTAACTTGAGAGATGGGCTCTTCCCTTATCATATCAAATATGAAGTGGTAGGCAACTGATTTGATTTGAACCCTATTCAATAGGTATGCAGCTTCTCAAGTGCATAACTCCCAATAAGGAAACAGGTAACTCAGTATTACTCATCATAGAGCACACCTTATCATATAGGGTGTGATTCTCCACCCTGATTTACCATCGTGCTATGGTGTATACGGAGGAGTAATGCTGAGAGAGAATCTCATTCTCCTTTAGAATAATCCAGGATTTCCGTGCTTAAGTATTCTCCTCCTCGATCTCATCAAAGGACATAATACTTATACCCGTATTTTGGTTCTCTACTTCTCGCTTATATTCTGTGAATATCTCAAAAGGTTCGGACTCATGTTTCAACAGGAACATATGACTGAATCTTGAGAGATTATCAGAGAATATAATGAAGTATAAAGAACCAGTCCTGGCATGTGTAGACAGGAGAAATTACATACATCATCATGTATCAGTCCCAAGAGTTCATTAACTCTTTCTCTGTTTCCAATAAACAGAGCTGGTGTCATTATATCTTTGTGACATGACTAGCGAGTTTCACAAGATGTAAATTCAAACTGATTTAAATATGCATCTACATGTAACTACTGCCAGTCGGGTCTGTAAGTCCACGTTGCGACCCCCGGTTCTTACGGGGAGGCGGAAACGGTATAAAAATCAAATTTTTAGCGCATGGGGCAACATGGACTAACAAAGTCGGGATCTTTTCGTAAACTAAAACTAGCAAACATGCTAAAGAGAGTTAGCTACTCGGAAAGATGGTTATACCTAAACTTGAACTCCTTCTTCAAACTTTGTAGAGGTTGATGGTTCTTTCCTCGTCGCCTTCTTCCGTCGAAGATGGATCCACCTGAGGGTTCAACCTTTAGGCTCTTCCTCGAACTTTGAGTGAACTAGAATCTCCGGCTTGCTAAACCCTTGATCTTAGAGTGAGTAGAGAGTGTCTAGGGGTTGTTTTCTTTTCAAGGAGAGGGATTCTCAACACATGAGAAGGATTCTCCTTGAGCTTGAGGAAGAAGAAGATGAAGTGAAGAGAGAGAATGGTTATCATAGAATGAGCTTTCTTTTTCCTTTTGCAACCATATCAAAAGAAAAAGAATTATCTAATTAGTAATAATAATTCAAATGAGAATAGTTGATGGTTGTTTTGGAATGACCACTATCATACTTCATTAAATGAATGTTGGCAAGAATCAAGGAGCATCCTTGCAAAATAATGATGATGGTCAAACATTCAACCATGGTCAACAAGTCAACCATGGTCAACAAGTCAACAAAACCAACCATAACATAATTTCATTTAATTACTATTATTAATAGATATCTCACTAATTCATTAGGGTTTGGAAAAAAGACGACTGTCAACTGTGCATGCGCACCCGTTCCGAAACCCTAATGAAAAACCTCTTCTTCCGCCTCAAACAACTGTGCATACACACCTGCATTCTTATTCCGAGGAACATGAATACTGAGAGATAAAAGTAACCCCAAAACATATACCAGTATCCGGCTCAAACCAGAGCCCGCTGGCAATATCCGTCCGGACTCCAAAAGTGCACAAGTGCGCGGATGAGAACGAACCCTGTCGCAAAACCATGCGACCTCTACTCTGTTTTTCCCAGAGGCGAATACCCTCTGTGTGGGACTCTAAAGACTCGACACTACGCTGGCAGTGGGTTTAACCACAGACCGCAAGCGGCACTAGCTGTGCGTAACGGTCCCCAGGTAGATGCCGACAAGAAGGCTGACGAGGTGAACCCCATCTGAACTCCTACTGAGTCTGAATGTGACATTCTCCGTACAGTCCGGTCTGTTCGTCTGATACATCGCATGTCGGGCCTAGGGGGCGGAAAAACGTCAGTCCCCCAATAGCGGTACAAGTCGTGTCGGAGTGAAGCCCAAAACACCTTGAGATAATACTGGAAGCCTACCAGTATATCTCGCTTGCCCTGGCCATGGACTACTCGTGTAATGGCTCTCCTAGACACAGCGTGATGTCAACCCCCAATACCGGGAGAGACGAATCCTGTCTAACCGTCACTGCCTCCAAGTGCTTCGGGACTGCACCCAACTACCACCTGTTTGCACGACTCCTTTGAGCCGTGGTAGGGTAGTAGTCAAAGTACAGTGGGAACACACTCGAGGCGAAGTGCCAGTGTCAAGTCAGCGGACTAAGCTGTACTCATGTCACCTGGGAACTGATAACTGATGATAGGTATAATACCAACCTCTCAGTCCCCGACGAGTCCTGTCCAGTGTACTCGTAACCCAACGAGCACCCGTATACTATCTCCAGTACGACGTACTGATGGCTGTGGGACAGACCATCTCCCACACTGGGATGAGAAGCGCATACGCTAGTCTACTCCGGAGTATCGATGCCCTGTCTCGATAGTCCTGCGACTAGGGACCTGTATAAGGATGTGCTTATAGATTACCCAGCCCCCACTAGTGTGACTGCTATCACAACACTGGTAATCAAGCAAAGATCCTAAGGGCTCCACTAATGCGTATAGGTGATATCGCAAAATAAACACATGTACACATTGAAGTAGAAACAAACCAAGTAGCATACTACTATATTGAGCAAGATTGTTTATACAAGGTGAATATCCCAAGCTTCCATTAAGTAATATACAAACTAGTATGATACAGTAATGGCCTCTAGGGCATATACACTAACAATCTCCCACTTGCACTAAGGCCATGTACTGGCGTATCGAAGACCTATCATCTCGATCAGCCGCTCGAACTGAGTCTGGGGTAGGGCCTTGGTGAATGGATCTGCAGTGTTTTCTTCTGAAGCAACCCTCCGAACCTCGATCTCCTTGCGATCCACGATCTCCCTGATCAGGTGATACCGCCTCAAGATGTGCCTGGATCTCTGATGGGACCTGGGTTCCTTCGCTAAAGCTATAGCCCCGTTGTTGTCTCAATACAGAGGTATTGGGTCAACAATGGACGGAACCACCTGAAGTTCTTTCAAGAACTTCCTCATCCAGACAGCTTCTTTTGCGGCATCAGATGCAGCGATGTATTCCGCTTCCATAGTCGAGTCTGCAACGGTTTCCTGTTTGGAACTCTTCCAACACACCGCCCCTCCATTGAGGGTAAAGACAAAACCCGACATGGACTTGGAATCATCCTTGTCACTCTGGAAGCTGGAGTCAGCAAAGGCCTCGATCTGGAGGTCTTTTCCGCCATACACCAAGAACATCTCCTTAGTCCTCCTCAGGTACTTGAGAATGTTCTTTACTGCTATCCAGTGATTCTCCCCAGGGTTTGACTGATACCGGCTTACTACACTCAGTGCATAAGCTACATCCGGTCTGGTACACAACATCGCATACATTATAGAGCCTACCGCAGAAGCGTAGGGTATAATAGACATGCGATCCCTCTCTAAATCAGTCTTGGGAGACATCTCTTTAGAGAGGGTGATCCCGTGACAAGCCGGTAGGTTACCGCGCTTGGAATCTTCCATACTGAATCTTTTCAGTACGGTGTCGATGTACCTGGACTGTGAAAGTCCTAATATCCTCTTGGATCTATCACGATGGATCCGGATCCCCAGGATGTATGAGGCATCACCCAGATCTTTCATGGAGAACCTTTGTGACAAGAACCCCTTGACAGATTGTAGCATAGGAATGTCATTTCCTATTAAGAGAATGTCATCCACGTATAAAACGAGGAATACTACAGTTCTCGCTACAAATCTACAATAGATGCATGGTTCATCTGGATTTTTGATAAAGCCAAATTCCTTGACCGTTTCATCAAAACAGATGTTCCAACTCCGCGATGCCTGCTTTAGTCCATAGATGGACTTAAGCAACTTGCACACCTTTCCGCTGCTCCCACTCTGAATGAAACCCTCTGGCTGATCCATATAGACACACTCCTCTAAATTTCCATTTAGAAAAGCGGTTTTTACGTCCATCTGCCAAATCTCATAATCGTGGAAGGCAGCAATGGCAAGAAGGATCCGAATGGATTTCAACATAGCCACTGGAGAAAAGGTTTCGTCATAGTCCAAACCAGGTCTTTGACGGAAACCCTTTGCTACAAGTCTAGCTTTATAGGTCTCAACCTGTCCATCTACACCAATCTTCCTTTTGAAGATCCACTTGCATCCTACGGGTTTTACCCCGTCTGGAGCAATGTCCAACGTCCATACTTTGTTGGTGTACATGGACTCCATTTCGGTCCGCATTGCATCCAGCCATTTTACCGAGTCAACGCTCTGAACGGCCTGTTGGAAGCTAGTAGGCTCATCATAATCTATGATGCAATCCTCTCTATCCCCGTCTATGAGAAAACCATAGTATCTCTCGGGCGGATGAGACTGCCTACTACTCCTGCGGAGCGGCGTAGGAATGTCCTGTTCTTTTGAACCCTCTGGTTCCACTAAGCTTTCAGTAATAGTCTGAGGTTCTGGAATTTCATCCAGTTCTACTGCGCTCCCACTTATCTGATTTTCTAAAAACTCAGTTTCCAAGAAGCGGGCATGACGAGAAACAAGGACTTTTTGCTCCTCTGCGTAATAGAATAGATACCCCTTGGAGTTCTTTGGGTATCCCACAAACTTGCACTGTACTGAGCGTGCCTCGAGCTTTTCCGCATGCTGCTTTTTAACAAAAGCCGGACATCCCCATGTCTTAAAGGATTTAAGACAGGGTTTCTTCCCACTCCGCATCTGATATGGTGTGGTAGGCACTGTCTTAGTAGGAACTTGGTTCAAGAGATGTGCAGCTGTTTCTAGTGCATATCCCCAGAAAGATCGCGGTAACTTAGCCTTACTCATCATGGAACGAACCATATCCAATAGGGTTCGATTCCTCCTTTCTGATACACCGTTATGTTGCGGAGTGTATGGAAGAGTACGCTGAGAGAGAATACCATTCTCTTTGAAATAGTCCAGGAACTCGGCACTCAAGTATTCACCACCTCGATCCGATCTTAGGATCTTGATACTTTTGCCTGTTTGTTTTTCAACTTCATTCTTGTAATCCCGAAATTTCTCAAAGGCCTCGGATTTGTGCTTCATTAAGAAGACATGTCCATACCTAGAGAAATCGTCTGTGAAAGTAATGAAGTATGAATAACCGCTTCGTGCATGTGTAGACATTGGACAACACACGTCACTGTGTATGAGTCCCAAGAGCTCGCTCGCTCTTTCTCCGTGTCCAGTGAACGGAGTCTTTGTCATCTTTCCCATGAGACAAGATTCACAAGTGGCATAAGACTGATACTCGAACGGATCCAAGTATCCTTCTTTATGTAACTTAGTCAACCGTGTCTCATTGATGTGACCCAGTCTACAATGCCATAAGAAAGCCTGATTGATATCTGGAGACTTTCTTTTGTGTGTATTCTGGACATTGAAAATCTGTGGTTGGTTTAATACGTATATACCATTGCTCAGTGTACCTGACCCAATCAGAACTTGATTAAGGTGAATGTTTACAACATTACTTACAAACGCAAATTCATAACCTTCTTTAGAAACCAAAGATACAGAAATGATATTACAAGTTGCGTTGGGTACAAAAAAGCAATTACGCAAAACCAAAACATGCCCATCTGACATTCCCAGGTGATAGTCCCCCACGGCTTTAGCATCCATGCTAGCTCCGTTCGCAACTCTGAGGGTCATGTCACTTGCCTTCAAAAACCTACGGTTTCTCAACGCCTGCAAAGAATTACAGATATGAGATCCTGATCCGGTATCCAATACCCAGGAAGTAGAGTTTATAGAAAGACAGTTTTTAATAACATACACACCTGAAGCTGAAGCCGCAACCTGCTTCAGTTCCTGTGTCCTGGCCTTCCAAGCCCTGCAATCTTTCTTCCAGTATCCACTCTTATGACAATAGAAGCATTCCTCTTTACCCACAAGCTTCCCCGCTATCTTTGTTGCCTTTTCCTTTCCCTTCGTACCCACTTTACTAACACCGCCTCTTGGTTTGGCGGGGGCTTTCTTCCTCTTTCCCTTGGCTTTCGCCTTGGACCTAGAGGAAGAAGATCCTCCTACAAACAAAGCGGGTGTTTCCCTACCCTTCTGTAGGGTGCCCTCTGCGCTCCTCAGCATGTTTAGGAGTTCTGAAAGTTCAACTTCCTTTTCTTGTAAGTTGAAGTTCAGTATAAACTGGGCGTAAGTGGATGGAAGGGACTGGAGAATTAAATCCGTATAGAGTTCACTGTCCAACGTGGTCCCAAGTTCCGCGAGCTCCTCAGTGTAGCCAATCATCTTAAGCACGTGGTCCGCTACCGATGATCCGACGGCCAACTTTGTCGAAAATAACTTCTTCGACACTTCGTATCTTGCGATACGAGACTGCTCTCCATACAGTTCTTTTGTATGGAGAAATATGGACTCGAGGTCCATATTCTCATGCCTCCTCTGATGTTCGTTGTCCATAGAGGCAAGCACGAGGCACCTGGCCTTCGCGCAATCAATCTCCCAAGTCTTACGGATTTCCTTATCCGCGACGCTGGAGGTGGGACCTGGGACGGGGGGAGCTTTGGTGGTAAGAAAATACCCCAGCTTGTCGTAAGTGATTGCCAATTTTACATTCCTGAGCCAATCTTTGTAGTTTGGCCCTGTCAGTATGTTTTTATCTAGAAGTAACTTAAGTCCAGTCATTTCGAATTTGGTCGCTGCAGGGGGGAGAGAAGAAACACTTTAGCACGATGCTCTTACAAGTTTAGAATGGTTTTTAATTTGTCTAAACAGGATGGCTCCCACTGTCTCTCGAATCCCTCCTCAAACCACAAAGGAAGAATTAGCCGGGATCAATCCCACCGCACAATACTTGCTTAACCGTTCAGCCAGGCCAGTGTCGGTACTTCGAGGGAGGTTTTCCAACGCTTTCGCGAAGTTCCTTAATTTAAGAACCTCTTTTCCCTGGGGGCGTAGCCCCGCTAACACCTTTGTAGGCACCTACTAGGTTTATAGCATTGATCGTTTAGTGAGAAATTTCCCGAGGAGTAGCATATACTCACAGTAGGATCGGGATCCAAATATCATCGCGTGACGAAACTGAAGGAATCCTACCAGAGTCATCACACTCCAAATGGTATGCAAATCTAGCAAGTTTCAGTACTTATGAAACTCCCGATGTGGATTTTTGCCCCATGCTCTTATGACCTCGACTAAGGCCAACAAATCATAAGTCACATGTCAAGCTCTACCCGTCGTTATCCAGGTTAATTTGAACCCACCCGTATATACCCTTGACTATGGCCAACAAGGCAATACGACTGTCCCAAACCAACGCATTCTATCTATGCAACATATGAATACCTACCAGCTACCAAACACTGTGCCTTGACTAAGGCCAACAAACACAGCTTGAATACTGTTGAATATTCATATGAAACGACGGAGGGCTACGGATGGTTTTGGCGAAACCGTGAACGTAGTGAACTTGATATAATCGATGGAACGAGATAGCTTTTAAGAGGAGTGGCTCAAGCTCCGCATTTAAAAGTTAGTTTTTAAAAGAACCGAATGGTTTTTCGAAAGTGTTCCAACGATTTTAACTTGGTTTATTATCTTGCATTAGTTCTTTTAATGCGTGATATTCTTGCATTAGTTCTTTTAATGCGTCCCATCATTTAATCCTACCATTGCAGAAAACAACCAAAATATGACATACGCTTATGCCATTCGCATTCGCCACGGGGTCCCGTCATCACCCGTTAGGTTACTTAACTAACGACAGAGCGGGGGCTGGGCTAGCGCGGCTGTAAAACATAAGCAACGCCTAAATATAAAGCAATGATAGACATTACAGATCACAGATGAATACATTGGATATACTAGGAATCCGCAATCCGTTCGAGCCTGCAACGAAAAGCGGATTACACGGTCGCGGTGAATAGCAAATACCCCACCCAAGACCCCTACGGGTGCGGCAAACTACCCGCCAAGTACCCGGTAGTTTGTGCACCCCTCCATGGGTCTATCCTAGGAGCAAAAATAGTAAAAATAATTATACAATGACGGCTACAACCCCGACCCGGTTGTGCGGCCATACAAATAATATTATTACATCAATTTACATTTACAAATGAATGAAAGAAAAACAAAAGCTCATCTCACATCCACCCCGGCTATTCACCCGCGACAGTCCAACACATTCATATACACATTCCAATATCAAACACAGATCACAGAGATGTATAACCCCGACTAAACGACTTATAGCGATTAGCCGACGTTCAATACATGCAAACATCACAAATATAACCAACATAGCCAAAGTGTAGCGAAGTTCGAAAAAAATACGGATTTATAGGACCCCAAAAGTAAATTTCTTCTCTGGAAAATCTGGGCACATATAACATATTTGAAAAATCCCAAAACCCTACCAGAAGAACACTGCACAAAACACGATCGCATGAAGAGCCCAAACGGCGGCGGATCCGCGGCTAAGAGAATAGCTGAGGCCGCGGATCAGCGGCGGTTTGAAGGAATCAGGGGATCGTTTTTCTTGGGTGTTCTTACAAAACCCTGAGTAGATTTTAGGAGTAAAAAGTTTTACTTTTAGAGCAAAAAAAAAATCAACAGAAACTTAGGGTTTTGGATTTTCCGGTTTTGCGATTTTTCGGTTTCGAACTTCCATACACTTCGCTACCAAGCTAGTTTAAGTTTAGTTAGGCTCTGATACCACTGTAAGTCCACGTTGCGACCCCCGGTTCTTACGGGGAGGCGGAAACGGTATAAAAATCAAATTTTTAGCGCATGGGGCAACATGGACTAACAAAGTCGGGATCTTTTCCTAAACTAAAACTAGCAAACTTGCTAAAGAGAGTTAGCTACTCGGAAAGATGGTTATACCTAAACTTGAACTCCTTCTTCTTCAAA
The DNA here is from genome assembly GCA_030015575.1 of Agapanthus africanus. Classification (NCBI taxonomy): domain Eukaryota; kingdom Viridiplantae; phylum Streptophyta; class Magnoliopsida; order Asparagales; family Amaryllidaceae; genus Agapanthus; species Agapanthus africanus. The sequence continues at coordinate 365,562,807 of CM057346.1, forward strand.
CTTTGTAGAGGTTGATGGTTCTTTCCTCGTCGCCTTCTTCCGTCGAAGATGGATCCACCTGAGGGTTCAACCTTTGGGCTCTTCCTCGAACTTTGAGTGAACTAGAATCTCCGGCTTGCTAAACCCTTGATCCTAGAGTGAGTAGAGAGTCTCTAGGGGTTGTTTTCTTTTCAAGGAGAGGGATTCTCAACACATGAGAAGGATTCTCCTTGAGCTTGAGGAAGAAGAAGATGAAGTGAAGAGAGAGAATGGTTATCATAGAATGAGCTTTCTTTTTCCTTTTGCAACCATATCAAAAGAAAAAGAATTAACTAATTAGTAATAATAATTCAAATGAGAATAGTTGATGGTTGTTTTGGAATGACCACTATCATACTTCATTAAATGAATGTTGGCAAGAATCAAGGAGCATCCTTGCAAAATAATGATGATGGTCAAACATTCAACCATGGTCAACAAGTCAACCATGGTCAACAAGTCAACAAAACCAACCATAACATAATTTCATTTAATTACTATTATTAATAGATATCTCACTAATTCATTAGGGTTTGGAAAAAAGACGACTGTCAACTGTGCATGCGCACCCGTTCCGAAACCCTAATGAAAAACCTCTTCTTCCGCCTCAAACAACTGTGCATACACACCTGCATTCTTGTTCCGAGGAACATGAATACTGAGAGATAAAAGTAACCCCAAAACATATACCAGTATCCGGATCAAACCAGAGCCCGCTGGCAATATCCGTCCGGACTCCAAAAGTGCACAAGTGCGCGGATGAGAATGAACCCTGTCGCAAAACCATGCGACCTCTACTCTGTTTTGCCCAGAGGCGAATACCCTCTGTGTGGGACTCTAAAGACTCGACACTACGCTGGCAGTGGGTTTAACCACAGACCGCAAGCGGCACTAGCTGTGCGTAACGGTCCCCAGGTAGATGCCGACAAGAAGGCTGACAAGGTGAACCCCATCTGAACTCCTACTGAGTCTGAATGTGACATTCTCCGTACAGTCCGGTCTGTTCGTCTGATACATCGCATGTCGGGCCTAGGGGGCGGAAAAACGTCAGTCCCCCAATAGTGGTACAAGTCGCGTCGGAGTGAAGCCCAAAACACCTTGAGATAACACTGGAAGCCTACCAGTATATCTCGCTTGCCCTGGCCAGGGACTACTCGTGTAATGGCTCTCCTAGACACAGCGCGATGTCAACCCCCAATACTGGGAGAGACGAATCCTGTCTAACCGTCACTGCCTCCAAGTGCTTCGGGACTGCACCCAACTACCACCTGTTTGCACGACTCCTTTAAGCCGTGGTAGGGTAGTAGTCAAAGTACAGTGGGAACACACTCGAGGCGAAGTGCCAGTGTCAAGTCAGCGGACTAAGCTGTACTCATGTCACCTGGGAACTGATAACTGACGATAGGTATAATACCAACCTCTCAGTCCCCGACGAGTCCTGTCCAGTGTACTCGTAACCCAACGAGCACCCGTATACTATCTCCAGTACGACGTACTGATGGCTGTGGGACAGACCATCTCCCACACTGGGATGAGAAGCGCATACGCTAGTCTACTCCGGAGTATCGATGCCCTGTCTCGATAGTCCTGCGACTAGGGACCTGTATAAGGATGTGCTTATAGATTACCCAGCCCCCACTAGTGTGACTGCCATCACAACGCTGGTAATCAAGCAAAGATCCTAAGGGCTCCACTAATGCGTATAGGTGATATCGCAAAATAAACACATGTACACATTGAAGTAGAAACAAACCAAGTAGCATACTACTATATTGAGCAAGATTGTTTATACAAGGTGAATATCCCAAGCTTCCATTAAGTAATATACAAACTAGTATGATACAGTAATGGCTTCTAGGGCATATACACTAACAGGGTCGCATAGATATGACCTAGTCTACAATGCCTCAAGAAGGATTCGTTCATTTCTGAACTCTTCCTCTTGTGTGTGTTCCGTATACTAAGAACTGTAGTTTGATTTAGAACATCAACGCTTTTAGATAACGTGCCTGAACCGATCAAATTTTGATATAGGAAATGTTCAAAACATTATCCAACAATACAAAATATTATCATTTCTTTACTGATAAAGAGACTGATATGATTTTGTATACCAGGTTCGGTATCTAATAACATTCGTTCAGAATCAATGTATTGGTAATACAGGGTGACAGTGACCAATAGACTTGGCTGCAACACTTGCCCCGTTTTCTGCCTCATGAAACTTATCAACCATTCTCAGTTCTCTACCTATCTGTAGCCCTATGTAACAGATTACATATCTGGGATCCTGATCTGGTATCACATACCCAGGACGTAGAGGATACTGAGAAACAGTTCTGTATAATGAACACACCCGAAGATGATGCATCAGCATGCACTCTCTTCGTTTGGGCGGCACGGGAATTCTGGTAATCACCAATTTCCTGCTCTGTCTTATAACAATTATAAGTTGGAGCGGGACCAACGTTCCCCAGCTCAGTATAACAAGCGGGTTCGGTCAATAATCCGTATTATTATCTTGATTAAGGCGTGATATGGTCGCTACCTGGATATAGAGAGAAGAAAACAATCAGCGTGCGCTCTTGCAAGAATAGATTGGTTATTATTTTATCTAATCAGGATGGCTCCCACTGCTTTTTATCAAATCTTCCTTCAAACCCTAAAAGGAAAGACTAGCCGGGATTAATTACACACTACAAGTTCGCCAATCTTTCAGCCAGGCCAGTGTCGGTACTTTGAGGGAGGTCCCCCGTGCTGTCGCACGAACCTAATTAATGTAAACCTCGTTTTCCCAGAGGCGTAACCCCGTTGACACCTTTCTAGACACCTACTTGATCGGCTAATTGTAATGTGTAAAACTCTCCCAGGAGTAACTCTTACTCGCAGCGGGTATCGGGATCCAACTATCTCATAGAAGGTATGCAATCTCATTGCAAATTTCAACACTTGAAATTCCCGATAATATTTTGCCCCGAACGATCTATGACCTTGACAAGGTCAACAAACCATAGATCGCAAGTCAAGTTCTACCCGTCATTTCTTGATTGAATCAAACCTACCCGCACGACCCTTGACAAGGTCAACAAGGCCGCACGACTACCCTAACCCAATCTGCATCATATGCATAAGCAGATAAATACTGGTTAGCTACCGCACACTGCGCCTTGACAAGGTCAACAAACGCAGCACGAATACTAAACAGGATTTATCTGAAATGACGGAGGGCTACGATAGGTTTTTCTGAAAACCTATTGCGTAATGAACTTGATATCGTTGTAGAATCAAATGATTTTAAAAATGGAGTGTTTTTGAAGCTTTTCTAGTTTTGCTAAAGGAGTCACTCCCGGTGAAGGGATCGTCGGTCCTTTCCTCGTCGAATGAGGTGCGGGATATATCATATATATCACTGTGCAAAGCAAAAACTCTTAAAAGCAATCAAAAGACAAACCGAATGTGTAGCATCTGCCAGTTATTGCTAAAGGAGTCACTCCCGGTGAAGGGATCTCGGTCCTTTCCTCATCGAATAAGGTGCAGGATATATCACATATACCTCTGTGCAAAGCAAGAACTGTAGCTACCTGTTTTATTTTGAAATTCGATTCTACAACATCTTAGGTTTCTTTTTATTTCATTAATCTCATTAATGAAGTCCCATCATTTAAAATACCTAAACATCACAGATAAATACGACGTACACTTATGCCATCCGCATTCGCCTCGATGTCCCCTCGTGCACCGTTAGGTTAGGTAACTAACGGCAGAGCGGGGCAGGGCTAGCGCGGGTGTAAAACATAAGTAACGTCTATATAATATATCATATATACTATATACTGTATCTATCACAGAACATCACATGATCACATCACAGATATCGCAGCAGAAGAAACATATGAAATATTGGATATACTAGGACGTCCGTGTTTTCAATACGAGCCAGTATAAAACACGGATTCCACGGTCGTTATGAATAGCCAAACCCACACCCCTAGACCCCTACGAGAGCGGCAAGCAACCCTACCAATTTTGGAGTTAGGAGACCCGGACTCGACTCCTCGAGTTGGTCTCCCACTGGACCCCAGAACCCGGTTACTTGTGCTCTCCTCCTTGGGTCTATCCTAGTGCGGAAAAGTAAATAATATACAAACGGTGACAACTTCCGCAACCTGGAAGCGCCCCAATAAAAGAATATTACATACAAGTTTTTACATGAATGAAAATGAAAAACACTCATCTCACATAAAAACCCCCGGCTATTCAAACACGACGATCCAATATAACATATCCAGCAACACATAACATCACATGTCATCAACGTAAGTAAATATGTCCATCCCAATTGTCGTTGACATATAGCAACGAAACCGGCGATATCACATATTACACTTACGGTCACAGAAAAGAAAGTGTAAAACTACAACAGTTGGAATCCGCAACCTCCTCAGACATCGTATGCCTGACCAAATGAATTACTTAGACATCGCATGCCTAACAATTATAAACCCCGCATTTTAGTCTCATCATTGAAAACACTTTTCAATATTAAGTCGGGTAATTCAACAAGATTCCCGGCATCCTGATCGAATGCTCGTCGCAAACTTCAGTAGACGGCTGCACCCCCAATACCGTCGACGAAGTGCACCAAGGCGGAACACCGCTACCACGAGCACCCGAACGGATGCTTTCGGCGACGGGGTTCTCCTACAGTCACTTGGTCGGGGCTATGGAGTGAGGCTGTCTATTAAGTTTACCCGGCGAGTATCCGCGTACGCTATGTGATTGCGACGGACTTTTGATCACATCAAAATTCCGTGGCAACCGATCAAGTGAGACTAAACTGCTATGTTTATAACATTCATTCAGTTATCTCATAACTCTTTGTGAATTCCAATTATTGTATCCCATTCCGGATAATTAGAAAATGTTAAACTTTTCGATCGAACATTCAAACACCCAAGTTTTCCCGATACAGCTCAACACATGAAATAAGTCTAACAACATTCAGTTCGTGCCTCAGTACCAACGGTCTAGCCGTAGAAGGGTCAAGCCAACGCCTCACATGTGGCACGCCGTACTGCCCCAAACCCTAAGGTTCAAAGGGCAGTTCAAGACGGTCACATAATCGAGTTAAGGTTTGTTGTCTTCTAGATGGTCCATCGCGTTACTTGCACTACTTAGAACGTCGTTAAACTACGGAAAAATCCAACACTTGGAAATTTCCCGACAGGGGAAAAATTGGGTATTTATATCCGGTCGAACTTTTTAATATATTCTAAAATTTATCCGGAAAGCCACATAGACAAAATTTGATACTCCGATCGAAACACCAAATCCCCAAAACAACCCCTGAAAATTCAACTCTTGAATAAAAATTAAAAATTCCCAGAAAATCCAGCATTATCAATTAGGAGTTACTGTGTAAAATATATTAAATAAGGTGGTCGTACGGCCGCGGAACCGCCGCACGAGCCATGCTCGTGCCGCGGAACCGCGGCAGTTCAATGGATTTAGGAACTCGAATTTCACAGAAACTCTTAAAATCACCTGCTGAATTTTCTGCATATTTTTAATGTTGAAAAATCCCAGATTTTAGAAAAAGGACAGAGAGCATGTTTGGAATTGGGTTTCGGGTTCGTTCGGACTTCAAATTGTGTCTAGACTTCGCCTAAGGCTCTAGCTAGGCTCTGATACCACTGTAGGGTTCCTAGGCACTCTCAAGAGGTCTCACAAAGCATCAAACATGCCAATTTCAATTTTAAACGGTGCCGAGAAACCCTAGAACGGATCGTTGGCTAGATTTCTAGGCGAAAAAGCAACTAGTAAACTACTTTACTAAGAGAATACGGAAATACAACCTTTGTAGATCCGGTCCTCCACCTTCACGGCTCCGTGATGAAGTCCTCTCCGCTGTCCAAATCAAAATCCGGGCTCTAGCGTCGGCTTCATCGGAGAAAGAGCGGACTAGGTCATCGACGACGTGCCGAAGATGATCTACGTCGAGGCATCGCTAGATCAAGCTCCAACTTCACCAAGTCAAGAAAACTTGTGAAGGAAACACACTCTACTACTTGGCAAGAGGTAGAGGATGAAGAAATAGGAAGTGGGTTGACTTTAGAATTAGATTTCTCACTCATTTTCATCAATCACCATTGATGAAGAAAGGTTTTCTTCAAGAAGAAGAAGAAGAGGAAGATGATAATTCTTATGATAAGTTAATTAAAAATCAATAGAAAATCAAAACTTATCATAATGTAAACCATGGTCAAGTGTAGAGATTAAACCAAGGTTAGTTGGAATGGTTAGGGTTAAGCATGAGACAAAAATGGTCACTTAGGTCAAAGCTTCATGAAGCTTCAACTAGAATACAAAACAAGCCACCATTTTCATTTCATGCCTTCCTTTTTCCAAAAATAATAAATAGATAAATAAATGAATAAATAATCATAACCCTAACCATTCATATAACCATGGTTCAATCTTCACACAAACACAAGTGAACATGCATCATCAAACATGATACAATCAAGTGCACAAAACTATATCGAATATACAATGTGCACATCCGAGTGAGAAATTCCATTTAAAGTGAACCAATATTAGTTAATGCAAAGTAATATATCAAATATATAATTATACATTAAATCATTAAATCAACACTTGATTTAACGATCCGGTCATATCGCATATAACCGACTAATATCCAATGTATCGATTTATCGAATCAATCCTTGATTCGATAACTAGGTTATATCGCATACAACCAATCAATACATTCATCGCGAGAATAGAATACGGTATCACATACACGCATTATTCTCGGTCCCGCACATATCTCATATGCGCTCCTATTTCGTTTCGCTTGAGCCAGGAAACCTCTGTGTAGGACTCTAAAGACTCGTCAATACGCCGGCAGCAGGTGATGATCATATCAAACACCCACAAGCCGCAAGCGGTCTGCTAACCGTAACGGCCACCCGGGTATTGAGCGATCTGAAGATCGACGAGCAAGCCCGCTCACACTCCAGTGAATCCAACCAGTAACACTACCGTACAGTCCGGTCTGATCGTCTGATATGTCGCATATCTCGCCTAGGGGTGGTAAACATCAGACCCCAATAGCTCGATAAGTCGTGTCGATATGAGGTCTATAACAATTCGAGAAACTACTGGTAACACTTACCAGTAAATCTCAGCAACCCTGGCCAAGGATTTCCTGTTATAGCCAATCGAACACAGCGCAACATCAACCCCCTATACCGGGAGAGACGAATCCCCTCCTATCGCTCATTGCCTCCATGTGACTCGGGACTGTACCCAAAAACCACCGTTTTGCACCCCCTCTTGGACGTGGTAAGATGGAAATCAAAGCACAGTGGGAACCACACAAGTCTCTATGACGATCTCGGGTCAACAGACTACTCTGTACCAGTGTCACCAGAGAACTGCCATCTAACGTAAGGTATAATACCATCTGGGAGTTCTCGACGAGTCCGTCCAGTGTACCCAGTCTCCACTGAGCAGCCGTATATCATCTCTGATGTCAAACACCAATGTATATGGGTTCATCCATCGCCCATCTGTATGGGTCGAGAAGGTATACGCTAGTCTACTCTGGTATATCGATGCCCTGTCTCGATATACCCACGACTAGGGACTTTGAAGGATGTACTTATGGACTACCCTGTTCCCACTAGTATGATCCGCATCATAGTCCAGGTAGTCAAGTACACATCCTAAGGGCTTTACCAACATGTAACAGAGAGACAATCAGTGTACACGTTAAGGTAAAGAGCAACCAGATAGCATACTATCATGTCGAGCAAGAAAGTCCTCCCTATATATGTCCAAGCATCCACTACAATATACATCCTATGTATAGTAATGGCCTCTAGGGCATACATATAACTAACACAATTTATAAAACATGGGTATCAATATTACAGTGTTATATATATTCAAGCGATCTATGAGTACAATGATGTATATATTCTAAATGAAATGGATTCAGACGGTATCCAAAGTTATAAAACTATCACATGGTGTTATGGGATGTACCACTAAGCAACACGTGATGGAAATACTGGTATGTGTTAGTTATATGTATGCCCTAGAGGCTATTACTGTACATCGGATGTTTATTGTAGTGGATGCTGGGACATATATAGGGAGGACTTTCTTGCTCGACATGATAGTATGCTATCTGGTTACTTTTTACCTTAACGTGTTTACTGATTGTCTCTCTGTTACATGTTGGTAAAGCCCTTAGGATGTGTACTTGACTACCTGGACTATGATGCAGATCATACTAGTGGGGACATGGTAGTCCATAAGTACATCCTTCAAGGTCCCTAGTCGTGGGTGTATCGAGACGGGGCATCGATATACCAGAGTAAACTAGCGTATACCTTCTCGACCCATACGATGGGCGATGGAAGATCCTATATCCATTGGTGTTTGACATCAGAGATGATATACGGGTGCTCAGTGGAGACTGGGTACACTGGACGGACTCGCCGAGAACTCCCAGATGGTATTATACCTTACGTCAGATGGCAGTTCTCTGGTGACACTGGTACAGGTTAGTCTGTAGACCCGAGATCATCATAGAGTCTTGTGTGATTCCAACTGTGCTTTGATTTCCACCTTACCACGTCCAAGAGGGCGTGCAAAATGGTGGTTTTTGGGTACAATCCCGAATCACATGGAGGCAATGAGCGATAGGAGAGGATTCGTCTCTCCCGGTATAGGGAGTTGATGTTGCACTGTGTTCGATTGGCTATAACCGGAAATCCCTGGCCAGGGTTGCTGAGATTTGCTGGTAAGTGTTACCGGTAGTTTCTCGAACTGTTATGGACCTCATATCGACACGACTTATCGAGCTACTGAGGTCTGACGTTTACCACCCCTAGGAGAGATATGCGACATATCAGACGAAGACCGGACTGTACGGTAAGTGTTACTGGTTGGATTCACAGGAGTGTGAGCGGGCTTGCTCGTTGATCTTCTGATCGCTCAATACCCGGGTGGCCGTTACGTTTAGCAGACCGCTTGCGGCTTGTGGGTGCTTGATATGATCATCACCTGCTGCCAGCGTATTGACGAGTCTTTAGAGTCCTACACAGAGGTTTCCTGGCTCAAGCAAAATGAAATTGGAGCGCATATGAGATATGTGCGGGACCGAGAATAATGCGCGTATGTTATACCGTATTCTATTCTTGCGATGAATGTATCGATTGGTTGTATGCGATATAACCTAGTTATCGAATCGAGGATTGATTCGATAAGTCGATACATTGGATATTAGTCGGTCATATGCGATATGACCGGATCGTTAAATCAAGAGTTGGTTTAATGATTTAATGTATAATTATATATTTGATATATTACTTTACATTAACTAGTATTGGTTCACTTAAGATTATTTTCTCACTTGAATGTGCACATTGTATATATGACATAGTTTTGTGCACTAGATTGTATCATGTTTGATGATACATGCAAACTTGGGTGTGTTTGCTTTAAACCATGGTTTAGGTTAATGGTTAAGGTTTATATTTAATTTGTTTATTCATTTATTTATTCATTTTGGTTAAAATAAAATGGTGGCTTTCTTGTTTTCTTCATGAAGCTTCATGAAGCTTTGAAAGTCTTTGCCATTTTTGTTTTATCCTTAACCTAACCATCAACCTAAACCCTAGTTTATTCTCTACATGAGTTATCCTCACCCATGGTTGTATGATGATAACTCATCACTTGATTTTCTATTTTTGATAATTAATTGATATTCTTTTCTTCTTCTTCTTCCTCTTGAGAAAGAAAAGAAAAGCTTGCTTCAAAAATGTCAAGTGATGATTCCAAGTGAGAAATCCAAATCCAAAGTGAACCCACTTCCTATTTCTTCATCCTCTACCACTTACCATGTAGTATAGGGTGTTTTCTTTACAAGTTTCATGACTTGGTGAAGTTGGAGCTCGAGTTAGAGTCGCCTCGACGTAGATCATCTTCGGCATCGAAGTCATCGATCTAGCCCGATCATTTCTTCGATGAAACCACCGCGAGAGTCCGGGACCCGGTGATCGCAGCGAAGGGACGTCATCATGGAGCTAGAGAAGTGGTGGACCGGATCTACAAAGGTTGTATTTCCAATCACTTAGCAGTAAAGTCGTTTACTACTTGTATGTTTCGCCTAATCTCTAGTTAACGATCTAGTTTAGGGTTTCTCGGCACCGAAAATTTTGAATTTGGCATGGTTGATGCCTTGTGAGACCTCATTAGTGTGCCTAGGAACCCTACAGTGGTATTAGAGCCTAGCTAGAGCCTTAGGCGAAGCGTAGACGGAGTTAGAAGTCCGATCGACCCGAAACCCTACCTCAAAACGGGTCTCTGGACATTTTCTGGAATTTGGGAATTTTGTGAATTAAAAATATTCAGAAAAACAAGCAGGGTTTTACAAGAATTACTGTACAAAACGGGACACCTAAATCGTCTAAAGCGCCGCGGAACCGCGGCCCCACCCTGGCTTGGGCGGCGGTTCCGTGGTCAAATTGACGAATCTATCTACGTGGCTTGCACAGTAATTTTTATATTTAAGTGCTGTATTTTCTGGGAATTTTTTATTTACACTCCACTGTTTTGTTTTCTGGGGTTGTTTTGGGGATTCGATTATTTGATCGGATTGTCTAATTTTGTCTATGTGTTTTCCGGATAATTTTTGAATATGTTAAAAATTTCGACCCGATATAAATACCCACTTTTTTCCCTGTCGGGAAATTTCCAAGTGTTGGATCTTTCCGTGGTTTAATAACGTTTTAAGTAGTGCATGTAATGCGATGGTCCCTCTAGAAGACAACAAACCTTAACTCGATTATGTGACCGTCTTGAACTGCCCTTTGAACCTTCGGGTTTGGGGCAGTACGGCGTGCCACATGTGAGGCGTTGGCTTGACCCTTCTACGGCTGGACCGTTGGTACTGAGGCATGAACTGGATGTTTTAAAACCTATTTCATGTGTTGATTTGTTTCGGGAAAACTTGGGTGTTTGAATGTTCGATCGGAAAGTTTAACATTTTCTATTTATCTGGAATGGGATACAATAATTGGAATTCACAAGTAGTTATGAGATAACTGAATGAATGTTATAAACATAGCAGTTTAGTCTCACTTGATCGGTTGCCATGGAATTTTGATGTGATCAAAAGTCCGTCACAATCACGTAGCGTACGCGGATACTCGTCGATAAACTTAATAGACAACCTCACCCCATAGCCCCGACCAAGTGACTGTAGGAGAACCCCATCGCCGAAAGCATCCGTTTGGGTGCTGGCGGCAGCGGTGTTCCGCCTTAGTGCACTTCGTCGACGGTATCGGGAGTGCGGCCGCCTACTAAAGTTTGCGACGAGCATTCGATCAGGATGTCGGGAATCTTGTTGAATTACCCGACTTGATATTGAAAAGTGTTTTCGATAATGAGACTAAAATACGGGGTTTATAATTGTTAGGCTTGTGATGTCTAAGGAATTCATTTGGTTAGGCATGCGATGTCTGAGGAGGTTGCGGATTCCAACTGTTGTAGTTTTACACTTTCTTTTCTATGACCGTAAGTGTAATATGTGATATCGCCGGTTTCTTTGCTATATGTCAACGACAATTGGGATACGCATGTTTACTAACGTTGATGACATGTGATGTTATGTGTTGCTGGATATGTTATATTGGATCGTCGTGTTTGAATAGCCGGGTTTTTTTATGTGATATGAGTGTTTTTCATTATCATTCATGTAAAAACTTGTTTGTAATATTCTTTTATTAGGGCACTTCCAGGTTGCGGAAGATGTCACCTTTTGTATATTATTTACTTTTCCGCACTAGGATAGACCCAAAGAGGGGAGCACAAGTGACCGGGTTCTAGGGTCCAGTGGGAGACCAACTCGAGGAGTCGAGTCCGGGTCTCCTAACCCTAGAATTGGTAGGGTTGCTTGCCGCTCTCGTAAGGGTCTAGGGGTGTGGGTTTGGATATTCATCACGACCGTGGAATCCCTGTTTTATACTGGCTCGTATTGAAAACACGGACGTCCTAGTATATCCAAAATTTCATATGTTTCTTCTGCTGCGATATCTGTGATGTGATCATGTGATGTTCTGTGATAAATACTGTATATAGTATATATGATATATTATATAGACGTTACCTATGTTTTACACCCGCGCTAGCCATGCCCCGCTCTGCCGTTAGTTACCTAACCTAACGGTGCGCGATGAGACATCGAGGCGAATGCGGATGGCATAAGTGTACGTCGTATTTATCTGTGATGTTTAGGTAACTTAAATGATGGGACTTCATTAATGTGATTAATGAAAGAAAAGAAACCTAAGATGTTGTGGAATCGAATTTCAAAAATAAAAACAGGTAGCTACAGTTCTTGCTTTGCATCGCGGTGTTCCTTGTTGAACATCCTGCACCTTATTCGATAAGGAAAGGACCGAGATCCCTTCACCGAGAGTGACTCCTTTAGCAATATCTGGCAGATGCTACAACCCCCGGTTTGTCTTTTGATTGCTTCTCTAGTTCTTGCTTTGCACAGTGATATATATGATATATCCCGCACCTCATTCGATGAGGAAAGTGCCGACGATCCCTTCACTGAGAGTGACCCCTTTAGCAAAACTAGAAAAGCCTCGAAAAAACTCCATTTTAAAATTATTTGATTCTACAACGATATCAAGTTCATTACGCAATAGGTTTTCAGAAAAACCTGTCGTAGCCCTCCGTCATTTCAGATAAGTAGTAGTTAGTATTCGTGCTGCGTTTGTTGGCCTTTGTTAAGACGTAGTGTGCGGTAACTAACTGGTGCTTATCTGCTTATGCATATAATGCAGATTGGGTTAGGGTAGTCGTGCGACCTTGTTGGCCTTTGTCAAGGTTCGTACGGGTGGGTTTAATTCAATCAGGAAATGACAGGTTGAACTTGACAAGCATCCTATGGTTTGTTGGCCTTTGTCAAGGTCATAGGAGGTTAGGGGCAAAATTATCGGGAATTTCAAGTGTTGAAATTTGCAATGAGATTGCATACCTTCTATGAGATAGTTGGATCCCGATACCCACTGCGAGTAAGAGTTACTCCTGATAGAGTTTTACACATTACAATTAGCCGATCTAGTAGGTGTCTAGAAAGGTGTCAACGGGGTTACGCCTGTGGGAAAACGAGGTTTACTGTATTTAGGTACGTGCGAAAGCACGGGGAACCTCCCTCAAAGTACCGACACTGGCCTGGCTGAATGATTGACGAACTTGTAGTGTGTAATTAATCCTGACTAGTCTTTCCTTTTAGGGTTTGAAGGAAGATTTGATAAAAACAGTAGGAGCCATCCTGATTAGATAAAATAATAACCAATCTGATCTTGCAAGAGCGCACGCAGAGAGTTTTCTTCTCTCTCTCTCCAGGTAGCGACCATAACACGCCTTAATCAAGATAATAATACGGAATATTGACCGAACCCGCTTGTTATACTGAGCTGGGGAACGTTGGTCCCGCTCCAACTTATAATTGTTATAAGACAGAGCAGGAAATTGGGGAATACCAGAATTCCCGTGCCACAGAAACGAAGAAAGTGCATATGATGCATCTCCTTCGGGTGTGTTCATTACAAAGAACTGTTTCTCTGTATCCTCTACGTCCTGGGTATTTGATACCAGATCAGGATCCCAGATATGTAATCTGTTACACAGGGCTACAGAAAGGTAGAGAACTGAGAACGGGTGATAAGTTTCATGAGGCAGAAAACGGGGCAAGTGTTGCAGCCAAGTCTGTTGGTCACTGTCACCCTATATTACCAATACATTGATTCTGAACGAATGTTATTAGATACCGAACCTGATATACAAAATCATATCTGTCTCTTTATTAGTAAAGAAACGATAAAATTTTGTATTGCTGGATAATGTTTTGAACATTTCCTATATCAAAAGTTGATCGGATCAGGCACGTTATCTAAAAGCATTAATGTTCTAAATCAAACTACAGTTCTTCAGTATACGGAACACACACAAGAGGAAGAAATCAGAAACGAACGAATCCTTCTTGAGGTATTGTAGACTAGGTCATATCAATGCGACCCGACTAGCTAAGTTGCACATAGATGCATATTTAAATCTGTTTGAATTTACATCTTGTAAAACTTGCCAGTCATGTCATAAAGATTAGATGACCGTAGCTCTGTTTATTGAAAACAGAGAAAGAGTTAGTGAACTCTTGGGATTGTTACATGCTGATGTATGAAAGTCTCCAGTCTACACATGCCAAGACCTATTCCTTTTTACTTCATTACATTCTCTGATAATCTTTCAAGATTTAGACATATGTTCCTGTTGAAACACAAGTCCGAACCTTTTCAGATATTCACAGAATATAAATTAGAAGTAGAGAACCAAAATATGGGTATAAGTATTATGTCCTATGATGAGATCAGGGAGGAGAATACTTGTGCATGGAATTCTTGGACTATTCTAAAGGAGAATGAGATTCTCTCTCAGCATAACTCCTCCGAATACACCACAGCACAATGTTGTATCGGGCGGAGCAATCACACCCTATATGATATGGTGCGCTCTATGATGGGTACTACTGAGTTTCCTATTTCCTTTTGGGAGTTATGCACTTATGAAGTTGCATACGTATTGAATAGGGTTCCGATCAAATCAGTTGCCTACCACTTCTTATGTGATATGGAAAGAGAAGAGCCCATATCTTAAGTTAGTTAAGATTTGGGGTTGTCTGGCCTATGTCTAAAAGCAAAATCCGGACAAGCTCGAGGCAAGGTCTGTTATGTAGAACTTGAAATGTTCCAGCTATACAAACTGCAGCTGATGATTTGGTAGAACCGAAGGATTCAATAGTAACCAACGAACCTCAGCCTCTCCGCCGATCTAGTAGGGTTCCTCACACACCTGAGAGTTACTTCGGTTTCTCTATGAAAGTGGGAGCGAAGAATGCATCATGAGATGATGACCCAACTAGTTTCGAGCAGGCCATCGAGAGTAGGGACTCTGTAAGAATGGCTGGATGCTTAGCGATCTGAGATGGAATCCTTATACACCAACAAAGTATGGACTTTGGTTGCTATATCTGAAGGGTTAAATCCCCATCAGGAGCAAGTATATCTTGAGAAGATTACTTGGTGTACTTGGAAAAGTTGAGACTTTCAAAGCTAGACTTGTTAAAGGTTTTCGTCATCGACCAGGCGTGGATAATGATGAAGCCCTTTTCAGTGGCTATGCTTAAGTCCATCCAGATCCTACTTGCCATGGCTACATACCATGACTACGATATCTGGTGGTTGGGTGTCATGACTACTTTTCTAAAATGATGTTTTAAAAGAGAGCGTCTGTAAGTACACAGCCAGAGGGCTTCGTAGACAGTGGGAGCAGCGGAAACGTGTACAAGATGCTTTATAAGATTAAAGCAGGCATCGCGGAGTTGGAACATCTTTTTTGATGAGTTAGTCAAACAGTTTGACATCATCAAAATGGTAGATAAACCTTGTATATACAAAAAGGTAGTAGGGAGTATGGTAGTGATCCTCGTAGAGTACGTGGATGACATACTCTTGATGGGGAATGAGTTTCATATGCTACGCTCGGTCAATCTCTGCTTGTCATAATGATTCTCCATATAGGATCAAGATGATACCTCCTAAATCCTGGGTTTTGGATCTATGAGATAGATCTAATTAGATGTTAGGATACTCACTAGTTGTAGTGAGAAGGTATCAGTTGATCCTGGGGAGAATCACTGGAATGGTTCCAGGGTGATAAGGGCGACTGAAAGTCAGTCCCAGGCATTGTCTTTACCCTCAGTAAAGGGATGGTATTTTGGAAGAGTTCCAAGCTAGATACCGTGGGAAACTAGACGATAAAGGCTGGATACATCGCTA
Organism: Agapanthus africanus; assembly: GCA_030015575.1. NCBI lineage: Eukaryota > Viridiplantae > Streptophyta > Magnoliopsida > Asparagales > Amaryllidaceae > Agapanthus > Agapanthus africanus. The sequence goes on from CM057346.1 coordinate 365,578,754, forward strand.
CTTAAGATGCTACCAAAGAGGCAGTCTGGATGTATATTAGTTCATGAGATGAACTTCGTTCCTGCCATTGTGTGACAATGGAATTGTGGCTTATGCCAAGGAACGCCCGTCCCATCAGTGATCCAGATCTAATTCTTAGGCAGTGTCACCTGATCATGGAGATGGTTGATCTCCAGGGTGATCGAGGTTAGGAGAGTAGACTCAGAGGACAACACGGCGGATCCACTCACAAATGCGTTTTCCCAGAGAGAGACTTATATGGGATGGTTGAGTATGAGATACTACAACCACTGCTACAGATGGCCCTAGTGCAAGTGGGAGATTGTTAGTTATATGTATGCCCTAGAGGCCATTACTGTACATAGGATGTATATTGTAGTGGATGCTGGGACATATATAGGGAGGACTTTCTTGCTCGACATGATAGTATGCTATCTGGTTACTCTTTACCTTAACGTGTATACTGATTGTCTCTCTGTTACATGTTGGTAAAGCCGTTAGGATGTGTACTTGACTACCTGGACTATGATGTAGATCATACTAGTGGGGACATGGTAGTCCATAAGTACATCCTTCAAGGTCCCTAGTCGTGTGTGTATCGAGACGGGGCATCGATATACCAGAGTAGACTAGCGTATACCTTCTCGACCCATACGATGGGCGATGGAAGATCCCATATCCATTGGTGTTTGACATCAGAGATGATATACGGGTGCTCAGTGGAGACTGGGTACACTGGACAGACTCGCCGAGAACTCCCAGATGGTATTATACCTTACGTCAGATGGCAGTTCTCTGGTGACACTGGTACAGGTTAGTCTGTAGACCCGAGATCGTCATAGAGTCTTGTGTGATTCCCACTGTGCTTTGATTTCCACCTTACCACGTCCAAGAGGGCATGCAAAACGGTGGTTTTTGGGTACAGTCCCGAATCACATGGAGGCAATTAGCAATAGGAGGGGATTTGTCTTTCCCGGTATAGGGAGTTGATGTTGCACTGTGTTCGATTGGCTATAACCGGAAATCCCTGGCCAGGGTTGCTGAGATTTGCTGGTAAGTGTTACCAGAAGTTTCTCGAACTGTTATAGACCTCATATCGACATGACTTATCGAGCTACTGGGGTCTGACGTTTACTACCCCTAGGCGAGATATGCGACATATCAGACGAACAGACCGGACTGTACGGTAAGTGTTACTGGTTGGATTCACAGGAGTGTGAGCGGGCTTGCTCGTTGATCATCTGATCGCTCAATACCCGGGTGACCGTTACGTTTAGCAGACCGCTTGCGGCTTGTGGGTGCTTGATATGATCATCACCTGCTGCCGGCGTATTGACGAGTCTTTAGAGTCCTACACAGAGGTTTCCTGGCTCAAGCAAAATGGAATAGGAGAGCATATGAGATATGTGCGGGACCAAGAATAATGCGTGTATGTGATACCGTATTCTATTCTTGCGATGAATGTATCGATTGGTTGTATGCGATATAACCTAGTTATCGAATCGAGGATTGATTCGATAAGTTGATACATTGGATATTAGTCGGTCATATGCGATATGACCGGATCGTTAAATCAAGTGTTGATTTAATGATTTAATGTATAATTATATATTAGATATATTACTTTACATCAACTAGTATTGGTTCACTTAAGATTATTTTCTCACTTGAATGTGCACATTGTATATATGACATAGTTTTGTGCACTAGATTGTATCATGTTTGATGATACATGCAAACTTGGGTGTGTTTGCTATAAACCATGGTTTAGGTTAATGGTTAAGGTTTATATTTAATTTGTTTATTCATTTATTTATTCATATTGGTTAAAATAAAATGGTGGCTTTCTTGTTTTATTCATGAAGCTTCATGAAGCTTTGAAAGTCTTTGCCATTTTTGTTTTATCCTTAACCTAACCATCAACCTAAACCCTAGTTTATTCTCTACATGAGTTATCCTCACCCATGATTGTATGATGATAACTCATCACTTGATTTTCTATTTTCGATAATTAATTGATATTCTTTTCTTCTTCTTCTTCCTCTTGAGAAAGAAAAGAAAAGCTTGCTTCAAAAATGTCAAGTGATGATTCCAAGTGAGAAATCCAAATCCAAAGTGAACCCACTTCCTATTCCTTCATCCTCTACCACTTGCCATGTAGTATAGGGTGTTTTCTTCACAAGTTTCATGACTTGGTGAAGTTGGAGCTCGAGTTAGATTCTCCTCGACGTAGATCATCTTCAGCATCGAAGTCATCGACCTAGCCCGATCATTTCTTCGATGAAACCACCGTGAGAGTCCGGGACCCGGTGATCGCAGCGAAGGGACGTCATCACGGAGCTAGAGAAGTGGTGGACCGGATATACAAAGGTTTTATTTCCAATCACTTAGCAGTAAAGTTGTTTACTACTTGTATGTTTCGCCTAATCTCTAGTTAACGATCTAGTTTAGGGTTTCTCGGCACCGAAAATTTTGAATTTGGCATGGTTGATGCCTTGTGAGACCTCATTAGTGTTCCTAGGAACCCTACAGTATGGATGCAGTATGACAGAATCTAACATGCAACAATCTAGGTTTCCATGTTCTAGATATTAAAATAATACAAACGGATGCGAACGGAACACCAAAATGTTATAGAATGATGCATGGGATACTATATTTAAACTACAGGTATTATATATATTAGAATAGGTATAACATGATTTAACTAGCATGTAGCAAGATTAACTTTCCTCTGGGATCCACAAATGCACGGCACGCAGCAAGAATGCGATAAGACGACGGAAAAAGCTTCATTGGGGCATTTCGTCGAACACTTTGCGCGCAGAATTGAACATTGAGAAAATGGAGATCTAGAGGTAGAGAAATGATCACTTTGTTTGAGTAAATGCAGGACAACCATTGGAGCTTAGGTTTTGGGTCGGTGGTCGAGTCTTGAGACAAGGAGATGATCGGAGTTTAGAAAAAGAAGGTTGCGGGGTTGTGGGTCCTTGGATTTGAGTTGATGGAGCTTGTAGGGGCTGCTGGTGAGAGTTGAAGGTCGAGGATGATGATTGGTTTTGTAGGAAGTCGGTGATGGGGTGCTCGGCGATGAAGAGGAGGTGATAAAGTATCTCAGCGTGGTGTTCTGGGTTTTGCCGACGGTGGATTCAGGTGAGGGCTGATGAGGAGATGAAGATGATGGAGGTCACAAGCGATGGCGATGATGGTCTGCTCTGGGGTGATGATGGGTGGGGACGGTGAACGAGGTGGCTGGTGATGGTGGAGGTTGTGACAGTGGGATGGGTCGAGGTTGCGGCTGGGGTTGAGTTCGAAGGTTGAAGGAGGACGTGGTGGCTAAGAGGGTGAAGGGGGGTCAATGGTGAGAGGTCGTCGGGGTTGAAGGGACGACGACGATAAGAGGTGAGGGTAGCAGTGATGGGTGCAGTGGTGTTAGCAGGCGGAAGAAGAGAGGTGAGGAGGAGATGAGCGAGGTTGAGGGTGGTGGTCGAAGGTGAGGTCGGCGACGGCTAGCGCAACGCACGGCGTGGGTTCGAGCGCGCGGAAAAAATAAACGAAGAAGAAGACGGGAGGAAGCAGGAGAGAGGCTGAAAATATTTTAGAGGAGGAAGGAAGAGAGAGAGAGAAAACGTGAGCTGGGTTTGAAAATATACATAGAAATTAAGGAGAGAGAGAGAGAGAAAGAAATTGGGGAGAGAGAGAGATTCGTGATTATAGAGAAAGAGGAGAGAGACAGAGAGAATGAGAAATCGAGATGAGAGAGGGAGAGAGAAATGAATTGTTAGGAGAAAGAAAATTGGATTTAGTGGAGGAGAGAGAAAGGAAGAAGGAAAGAGAGAGGCTAAGAGAGGGAGAGAGAAACGTGATTATGGGTTAAAAATATAAAAGAATATATATAAAGAATGAGAGAGAGAGAGGGATCTGTGAGTTTGTTTCAAAAGAAATCTTTTAAAATAAATTTTAAAACTAAAACATTTCTGAAACAGTAAAAAAATGGTGAGAATAAAATATAAAATATATTTTAGTTAAAACGTATATTAATGGTTATAAGGAAATAAGGAATATAATATTAGTCTGTTTTGAGAGTTGGGCAAATACAAACTTACTCCAAAACACGCCCGGGTAGGATCCAAAAATTCAGATTTACAATACGAAAAATTTATGCGACTTCCAAATTTTAAAATGAATGTACAGGTAACAAAAATGTATACCCCCAAGAACGGATGCACGTATGTGCGCGTAGCTATCCAAACACGTCCGTTTCACTGAACGGGGCGAGAACAAGATGCGCGGAAGCTACCACAGGGTTAGGGGTATCATGCAGGCTATGAAATGAAATTTTAATTTATTTTGCATGACCCAAAATGTTATATGGTAAAATGTGCGGTGTCAGATGAAATGTCAATACGCAGTATACATGAGATGCACGCGTCTATGTAACAAGTCAAGGTAATCTATAAATATGAATCAACAAGTTCAAGCAAGCGGGTCGGGTCGAATGCGATGTAAAAGTAGCATACCATTCCCACCCAAACACGAAATCAAGAAGGACCACGGATAATTAAATACGGAACTGGAATTGGTATAAGTGAACTCGGGTGTTACATTATACCCAACTACAAAAGGATTTCGTCCTCGAAATTCCAAGGACAAGAAAGGATAAACAATCAACAACTACGAGAATAGATGTGGAAACTTCTGCCGGATTTCATCTTCTCGTTCCCAACTGGGCCCAAAAAGAATATTCCAAAAACCCTATTTCTATGTATAAAGCACTCTGTAAATTTTGGTACGGCGTTGACTTCCTTCCACCTCTGAACCGCGGCGAAACGAGGGGTTTGGCCGTGTTTCCGTGGTCTAACTGAAGCATCACCCAACCAAATTTTTGCAGAATCCTTAAATTTGCCTGCATGTGTTTCTGCAACAACCTGAAAAATTTTAATAGCCCAAAAAAATTTCGACAGAAACTAATGCAATGAAAACGCGGTTTTTGAAAATTCGTCCGATCGAAGTTCTAAACACGTTAGAGCAAGCTAGACTAGGTTAATGGCCAGTCTCTGATACCACTGTAAGTGCACGGCGGCGCCCCGGTCGTCTATCCGATGCCGGAATGCGGAAACGAAAAACTTTTCAAACTAGAAAACCGGCACCACCGCGCACAAAATCCCGAATCGGGCCATTAATCTAACTCTAGCAAACTAGAAAAGGAGTAGAGAAGCTATACCAACCGATCCGTGTCCTTCGGTCTTCGCCTCTACTCCGATCTCCTCGCGGAATCTCCGGTCTTCGCTTCCTCGTCGGAACGGGCACCACATCGCCGGGTTCTTTTACGGGCTCCCACCTCTGGAACGAGGCAACAAGGGCGCGAAGTTAGCTAGCCGACGCATCCAAGGACTGCTGTAGACTAGTGTAGAAACCATTGTCTCATTAGGGGTTGTGAACTTTCCATGGTGATGGAGAAGGAAAAATGAACTTTGGAAAGGTGTAAGGAATTTTGCAAGCAAGCGAAAATGAGATATGAATTATTCCCCTCATCAAAAATGAACCTCTCTCGTCTCACACAAGTGGCCGACCCCCCCCCCCCATATCAACAAATGACGGAGGGAATAAATCAAAACCATGAAGGGAGGTGAGAGTAGTAAAAGCAAAGGGTGACCATAAGCCAAGAGTGATGATAACAAGGTCATATCAATTTCTAATCAACTCAAATCTCATTAATGCTAAACAATCATGTAAAAGCAAAGATGCTTAACCTATCATAATGCCACAAATACAAAGAACCCCTCCACAAATGCTAATTTGCGAACTTGCAAATTAGCCCCTCCATCAGAAAAATCCGGCCGTGAAGGAACAGTGAAATACTGGCCGGAACGGAATGCTAACTGGCAACTTCAGAAAACTGATCCCGTAATAAATTACAGGAAACCCCCGCGACTGCATATACATGCCCGCATTTGTATTCCTACTGAATATAAATGCAAAGAGAAAAAATCTACACTATAAAATACTACGATCTGGTTTAAACCAAAGCCCGCTAGTAAAAACTTTCCGATCACGATCCGTGCAATACCGCACGTATCTGATCGAACCCTACCATATCTCCATACGGCCTTTACAGCGTTTCGCCCGAAACTTGAGAAACTAGTCTGTTGGGGACTCTAAAGACTCGTCAATATTTTAGCTGTGGATTTAACCACTAGCACGTCAGAGGTATTAGCCATACGTGATGGGCTACCAGGTATTGACCAAAAGGGACGTCGATGAGCGAACTCATCCCGACACCCTACCGAGCCTGTCAGTGACAATATCCGTACAGTCCGGTCCGTTCGTCTATGAGTATCGCATGGCGGGCCTTGGGGGTTGGTGAAAGTCATACCCCCAAAAGTGGTACAAGTCGTGTCGGAGTGTAGCCCTGAACACCCTGAGTACTACTGGAATACCTACCAGTTAATCATCTGCCTTGGCCAAGGACTTTGTGTAATGGCTCTCCTAGACACATCGCGACCTCACCCCAAATACCGGGAGAGACGAACCCCTGCAGATCAGCTCACTGGCTCCATGTGGCTCGGGACTGTACCTAACTAAAACCAGTTTGCACGTCTCCTTTGAGCGTGGTAGGGTAGTAATCAAAGCACAATGGGAACTCACACGAGACAAATGACGATCTCAGGTCGATGAACTAGCATGTACATATGTCACCACGGAACTGCTATATGACGTCTGGTATAATCCCAACTAGCAGGTTCCCGGCGAGTCCTGTCCGGTGTACTCATAACCCAATGAGCACCTGTATACATCTTAGGTGAACCAACTGACACCAGTGGCTTGTGAGACCGGCCACCGCCCCTTGTAGGGGTCTCGACTGTATACACTAGTCTACTCTGGAGTATCGATGCCATGTCTCGAAACTCCCACGACTAGGGACCTTTTAAGGATGTGCTTGTAGACCCCAGCTCCCACGTATATGATCGCCCTCATACTGCTGGCAGTCAAGCAAGAATCCTAGGGGCTCTATCAACGTGCAATAGTGACCTGTAAGGTCACCTAAAGCAGTACACGATGATAAAGGTAAACCAGATAGCATACTATCATCTTGAGTAAGATTGTCCTATCGGCATAGCTCATCCCTCAATCATTGCAATCACGTGCCTGTAATCCAATAATTGACTCTGAGGGCACTATATCCAACAAATAGAATACGGTATCTCATATCGTTTTAATCTTGGTCCCGCACATATCATATATGTGCTCCTACTCCGTTTCGCTTGAGCCAGGAAACCTCTGTGTAGGACTCTTCAATACGCCGGCAGTAGGTGATGATCATATCAAACACCCACAAGCCGCAAGTGGTCTGCTAAACGTAACGCCCACCAGGGTGTTGAGCGATCAGAAAATCAACAAGCAAGCCAGCTCACATTCCTACGAATCACAACACTAACACTGCCGTACAGTCCTGTCTCATCGTCTGATATGTCATATATCTCGTCTAAGGGTGGTAAACGTCAGACCCCAGTAACTCGATAAGTCGTGCCGATGTGAGGATCATAACAGGTCGAGAAACTACTGATAACACTTACAAGTATAACACTGAAGCATCCCTGGCCAGGGACTTCCTGTTATAGCCAATCGAGCACAGCGCAACATCAACTCCCAATACTGGGAGAGGCGAAACCCCTCCTATCGCTCATTGCCTTCATGTGATTCGGGACTATACCCAAAGCCACCGTTTTGCACGTTCTTTTGAATTTGATAAGGTGGAAATCAAAGCACAGCAGGAATCACACATGACCCTATGACGCTCTCGGGTCTACAGACGAACCTATACCAGTGTCACCAGAGAACTGCCATCCGACGTGAGGTATAATACCATCTGGGAGTTCTCGGTGAGTCCGTTCAGTATACCCAGTCTCCACTGAGCACCCGTATGCTATCTCTTATGTGAAACACCAATGGATATGGGATCATCCATCGCCCATCTACACAGGTCGAGAAGCTATACGCTAGTCTACTCTGGTATATCGATGCCCTGTCTCGATACACCTACGACTAGGAACATTTGAAGGATGTACTTAGCGACTACACTGTCCCTACTAGTGTGATCTGCATCATAATCCTGGCAGTCAAGTACGCATCCTAAGGGCTTTATCAACATGTTACATAGAGACAATCGGTGTACATGTTAAGATAAAGAGCAACCGAATAGCATACTATCATGTCGAGTAAGAAAGTCCTCCATACATATGTCCAAGCATCCACTACAATATACTTCGTATGTACAGTAATGGCCTCTCGGGCACACATATAACTAACAATCTCCCACTTGCACTAAGGCCATCTGCTGTAGTATCCCATACCCAACAATCAATAGTAGTTGAAGTATCTCATACTTAACCATCCCATAAAAGTCTCTCCAGGGAGTAGGCCTTTGTGAGTGGATTCGCTCTGTTCTCCTCTTTGTCTACTCTCTTAACCTCGATCTACCTGGAGATCAACCATTTCCATGATCAGGTGATACTGCCAAAGAATATGTCCGGATCACTGATGGGACGGGGGTTCCTAGGCCAAAGCCACAACTCCATTGTCACACAATGGTAGGAACGAAGTTCATCTTATGAACTAATATACATCCAGACTACCTCTTTTGTACCATCCTTAGTAGCAATGTATCCAGCCTTTATCTTCTAGATTTCCACGGTATTTATCTTGGAACTCTTCCAACATACCGTCCCTGCACCGAGGGTAAAGACAACGCCTGTGACTGAAATTCCGTCGACCTTACCACCCTGGAAGCTATCCAGCGATTCTTCCCAGGATTGATTGATACCATCTCACTACTCCTAGTGAAAATCCTAACATCCATTTAGATCCATCACATAGATCCAAATCCCAGGATTTAGGAGGTATCACCTTGATCCTATATGGAGATTCCTTATGATAAGAGGAGATTGATCGAGTGTAGCATAGGAAACTACATTCCTATCAAGAGTATGTCTTCCACGTACAATAGGAGGAACACCACCATACTCCCTACTGCCTTTTTGTATATACAAGGTTCATATACCATTTTGATGAAGTCAAACTCTTTGACTACCATATCAAAACAAATGTTCCAACTCTGCGATGCCTGCGTTAACATGTAAAGAAACATGCACACATTTCCGCTGCTCCCACCGTCTACGAAGCCCTCTGGCTGTGTACTTACAGATGCTCTCTTCTAAATCATCATTTAGAAAAGCAGTGATTACACCCAACCGCCAGATATCGTAGTCATGGTATGTAGCAATGGCAAGTACGATCCGGATGGACTTAAGAATATGCACTAGAAAAGGTTTCATCATTATTCACACCTGGTCGATGATGAGAACCTTTTGCAACAAGTCTAGCTTTGAAAGTCTCAACTTTTCCATGTACACCAAGTACTCTTCTCAAGATATACTTTCTCCTGATGGGGATTTAACCCTTCAGATAAAGCAACCAAAGTCCATACTTTGTTGGTGTATATGGATTCCATCTCAGATCTCTTAGCATCCAGCCATTCTTACAGAGTCTCCACTCTTGATGGCCTGCTCGAAACTAGTTGGGTCATCATATCATGATACCATCCTCACTTCCACTGTCATAGAGAAAACCAAAGTATCTCTCAGGTCGATGAGGAACCCTATTAGATCGGCGGAGAGGCTGAGGTTCGTTGGGAACTATTGAATCCTTCGATTCTACCAAATCATCAGCTGTAGTTTGTATAGCTGGAACTCCTTCCAGTTCTACCTCATGACCACTAATTTCTTCACAAGAAAATCCTTTTCTAAAAAGGTGGAATGCCGAGAAATAAAACACCTTTTGTTCCTCGGTGTGGTAGAAGATATTCCCTTGTGAATGCTTGGGATATCCAACAAACTTCCACAGAACTGACTTTGCCTCGAGCTTTTCTGGATTTTGCTTTTGACATAGGCCGGACAAGCCCAAATGTTAACTTACTTAAGAGATGGGATCTTCCCATACCATATCACATATAGAGTGGTAGGCACATGATTTGGTTAGAACCCAATTCAATATGTATGCACCTTCTCAAGTGCATAACCCCCAAAAGGAAATAGGTAACTCAGTAGTACTCATCATAGAGCACACCATATCATATAGGGTGCAATTGCTCCACCCCAATACACCGACGCACTGTGGTGTATACGGAGGAGTAGTGCTGAGAGAGAATCTCATTCTCCCTTAGAATAGTCCAGGAATTCCATGCTCAAGTATTCTCCTCCGTGATCTTATCAAAGGACAAAATACTTATACTCGTTTTGGTTCTCTAATTCTAACTTATATTCTACGAATTTCTCAAAATCTTCAGACTTGTATTTCAACAGGAACACATGTGCCAATCTTGAGAGATCATCAGTGAATGTAATAAAGTACAAAGAACCAGTCCTGGCATATGTAGACAGGGGACCTACATACATCATCATGTATCAATCCCAAGAGTTTACTAACTCTTTCTCTTTTTCCAATAAACGGAGCTATGGTCATCTTATTTTTATGACATGATTGGCAAGTTTCATAAGATGTAAATTCAAACTGATTTAAATATGCATCTAAATGTAACTTGGCTAGTCGAGTCGTATTGATATGACCTAGTCTACAATGCTTCAAGAAGGATTCGTTCATTTCTGAACTCTTCCTCTTGTGTGTGTTCTGTACGTTAAGAACTGTACTTTGATTTAGAACGTATATGCCATTAGATAATGTGCCTGACCCGATCAACTCTTGATATAGGAAATGTTTAGAACATTATCCAACAATACAAAATTATATCCTTCTTTACTAAATAAAGAGACTGATATGATGTTGTATATCAGGTTCGGTATCAAATAACATTTGTTCAGAATCAATGTATTTGGTAATACAGGGTGATAACTGCCAACACATTGGCTGCAACAATTGCACCGTTTCTAACTCATAAAACTTATCACCTAGTCTCAATTCTCTACCTATCTTCTGCCATTGTAACATATTACATATGTGGGATCCTGATCCAATATCTCATACCCAGGACGTAAAGGAAACTGAGAAACAGCTCTCTGTAATGAACACACCCGAAGAAGATGCGTCATCATGCACTTTCTTCGTGTGGACAGAATGGGAATCCTGGTAATCCCTTATTTCCTGCTTGGTCTTATAATAATTATAAGTTGGAGCAGGACCAATGTTCCTTAGCTCAGTATAACAAGCGGGTTCAGTCAATATATCCATACTATTATCTTGATTAAGGCGTGACATGGTCTCTACCTGGAGAGAGAGAGAGAGAGAAAACACTCGGCGTATGCTCTTGCAAGATTAGATTGGTTATTTATCTAATCAGGATGTTTCCCACTGTTTTAATCAAATCTTCCTTCAAACCCTAAAAGGAAAGACTAGCCGGGATTAATTACACACTACAAGTTCACCAATCTTTCATCCAGGCCAGTGCCCGTAGTTTGAGGGAGGTTCCCCGTGCTTTCGCACAGGCCTAATTAAAATAAACCTCGTTTTCCCAGAGGCGTAACCCCGTTGACACCTTTCTAGACACCTACTTGATCGGCTAATTGTAATGTGTAAAACTCTCCTAAGAGTAACTCTTACTTGCAATGGATATCGGGATCCAACTATCTCATAGAAGGTATGCAATCTCATTGTAAATTTCAACACTTGAAATTCCCGATAATATTTTACCCCTAACTTCCTATGACCTTGACGAAGGCCAACAAACCATAGGCCGCTGGTAAAGTTCATCCCGTACATTTCATGATTGAATTAAACACAACCGCACGACCCTTGACGATGGCCAACAATGTCGCAGGACTACCCTAATCCAATCGCATCACATGCTTAAGCAGATAAGCGCTAGTTAGTTACCGCACACTACGACTTGACGAAGGCCAACAAACGTAGCACGAATACTAAGTAGAACCTATCTGAAATGACGGAGGGCTACGATTGGTTTTTAAGAAAACCTTTTGCGTAATGAACTTGATATCGTTGTAGAATTGAGTGAATTTTAAAATGAGTGTTTTTAAGCTTTTACTAGTTTTGATAAAGTGGTCACTCCCGGTGAAGGGATCTCAGCTCTTTCCTTATCGAATAAGGTGCAGGATATTTCACAAATACCAATATGCAAAGAAAAACTATAGAAGCAATCAAAAGATGAAACCAAGGGTTGTAGCATTTGTTAGTTATTGCTAAAGAGGTCACTCTCGGTGAAGGGAACTTGGCTCTTTCCTTATCGAATAAAGTGCTGAATATTCTACAAGGAATACCGTTATGAAAAACTAAAACCAGAGCTGCCTGTTTTTGAAAATTCGATTCCACAACATCTTTAGGTTTATTTTCTTTCATTAATCTCATTAATGAAGTCCTATCATTTTAAGTTATCTAACCATCACAGATAAATACAACGTACGCTTATGCCATCCGCATTCGCCTCGATGTTGCGTCATGCACCGTTAGGTTAGGTAACTAATGGCATAGTGGGGCAGGGCTAGTGCGGATGTAAAACATAAGCAACGTCTATATAATATATCACATATATTATATACAGTATCTATCTCAAAATATATAGTGATCACATCACAGAATATCGCAGCAGAACACAACATATGAAATATTGGATATACTAGGATTTCCGGGTTTTATATTAAGCTTGTATAAAACATGGATTCCACGGTCATGATGAATAGCCAAACCCACATCCCTAGACCCCTACGAGAGCGGCAAGCAACACTACCAATTCTAGAGTTAAGAGACCCGGTCTCAACTCCTCGAGATGGTCTCCTACTGGATCCTAGAACCCGGTTACTTGTGCTCTCCGCCTTGAGTCTATCCTAATGCGGAAAAGTAAATAATATACAATGGCGACATCATCCTCAACCAGGAAGTGCCCCAATAAAAGAATATTACATACAATCAATTTTACATGAATGAAAATGAAAAACTCTCATCTAACATAACATCACATGTCATGAACGTAAGTAAATATGTGTATCCCAATTGTCGTTGACATATAACAACGAAACCGACGATACACCACATATTACACTTACGGTCACAGAAAAGAAAGTGAAAACTACAACAATTGGAATCCGCAACCACCTTAGACATCACATGCCTAACCAATTGAAATCCTTAGACATCGCATGCCTAACAATTATAAACCCCGGATTTTAGTCTCGATCTCGAAAACACTTTTCAGTATCCAGTTGGGCAATTCAACAAGATTCCCGACATCCTGATCGAATGCTCGTCGGAAACTTTAGTAGACGGCCGCACCCCCCGATGCCGTCGATGAAGTGCACTAATGCGGAACACCGCGGCCGCGAGAACCCGAACGGATGCTTTTGGCGACGGGGTTCTCCGACAGTCACTTGGTCGGGGCTCTGAGGCGTGGCTATCTAGTAGGGTTACCCGGTGAGTATCCGCGTACGCTACGTGATTGCGACGGGCTTTTGATCACATCAAAATCCCGTGGCAACAGATCAAATGAGACTAAACCGCTAGATTTATAAAATTCAAACTAGTTATCTCGTAACTACTTTTGTGGATTCCAAATATTGTATCCAATCACATGATACCCGGACGGCGTTAAACTTTTCGCTCGATTTATCAAAGTCCCACAATTTCCCGAGAGCTCAACACTTGAGCACAGTTTTAATAATACCCAGAACATGCCACTGTACCTATGCACCAGCCGTAAAAGGGCAGACCCAAGCCTTACTCATATCGCCATGGAACTGCGGCAAACCCTAAGGTAAGACCGCGGTTCCGCGATCCAAAAAGTCGAGTTAGGTTTACATTCTTCTAGAGGGTTCATAGAATTACTTACTTGTTTTTCCGAATACGTTATACTTGGAAAAATGGGTTTTTGAGATTCGATCGAACTTTTTAACTTCGCCTAGACAATATGCGAATCCCCGAAACTATGTTAAAACTACGAATACGAAACACTTTGAATTGCTTATAGTATAAGATTACATCACATGTAAAATTAACAAAAACATACAACACCTGAAACACCAAAACCTAGTTACTGGAACACACCAAAAAATTCAACCCCATAATGCCTTTAGTGGCCGACCAGGCCGGACTTTGTGTGCATATGGCCGGCCATTTCCAAGGTGAGGGGCTCAATTTTCTTGTATGTTCATATGGCATCACTTAGAACATTCTGCAGTTGTTTAAAAAAAATTTTGAACATTTTTAAAAATCGACAGAAACTACATTTTTGCGTTTCAGGTTTCAAAGTATTTCGGTTTTGTAATCTTAACAAAATCCATCTAATTTTCTAGCATGTCTCTGATACCACTGCAGGTTGCCTAGGATGGCAGCAAGGTTTCGGGAGGCATCGACCATGCCAAATTCAAAAAATTTCCGTTCTAGCTAACCCTAACTTAGAATCGTTATTTAGAAAATGCGACGGAATGAAAAGCAAACTACTTTGCAAGTATTGTGAACAAGGAATACAACCTTTGTAGACCAGTCCTTCACTTCATTAGCTCCGTGTAGTAGTCATTTTGCTGCGATCATGATGTCCCGGACTCTAGAGAGGCTCCCATGAAGAAATGAACATGCTTGCATCGAAGTCTTCGAGGCCGAAGATAATCTACGTCGAGGAGACACAAACCCAAGCTACCTCTTCATTAATTGTGGAATTAGTGAAGCAAACACCCTACACTAAATGGCAAGTAGTAGTGGATGATGAAGTAGGAAGTAGGCTCACTATAGATTTAATTTTCTCACACTAATTCTTGACTTGGGGAAAACCAAGTGAGTTTTTTTTCCTTTGATGAAGAAGAAGAAGAATGAACACATGAGAGAGTGAAGCAACCATGGGTGAGTTAAGTATCATATACTTAACCTTTGTAGAGACTTTACCAAGGCAAGGTTAATTGGTAGGGTTAACAAATATCTTAGGTAAAACAAAACTTGAAGACATAGTTAATGATCTACAAGCTTCTATAAGTTTATGTTCCATGACAAAATCATTTAGTTTTTGAATTATGTAATCCATTAAAAACCCTAAGATTTAAACCAAGCATGGTGTAAGTCATACACACACCCAAGTTGCATGTATCATCAAACATGACCCAAAATAATGTACACTTGCATATATCAAATATATACAATGTGCACAAACAAAGTAAGAAAAGATATCTTAAGTGAGCTAATACTAGTTAATGTAAATTAATATATCAAATATATAATTACACATTAGATTTTAAATGAACACTTGACTTAATAATCCGGCTATATCACATATAACCGACTAATATCTAATGCAGCAACTTATCGAATCAACACTTGATCCGATAACCCGGCTATATCACATATAAACGACCTATGTCAAAAGTCGCGAGAATAAAATATGGTATCTCATATCGTATTAATCTCGGTCCCTCACATATCACATATGTGCTCCTACTCCGTTTCGCTTGAGCCACGAAACCTCTATGTATGACTCTAAAGACTCGTCAAAATGCCGGCAGTAGGTGATAATCATATCAAACACCCACAAACCGCAAGTGGTATGCTAAACGTAACGGCCACCCGGGTATTGAGTGATCAGAAGATCAACAACCAAGCTTGCTCACACTCCTGCGAATCCAATCAGTTACACTGCCATACATTGTCGTACAGTCCGGTCTCTCCGTCTGATATGTAGCATATCTCGTCTAGGGGTGGTAAACGTCAGACCCCAATAACTCGATAAGTCATGCCGATGTGAGGATCATAACGAGTCGAGAAACTACTGATAACACTTACCAGTATATCTCTGAAGCAGCCCTAGCCAGGGACTTCCTGCTATAGCCAATTGAGCATATCGCAACATCAACTCCCAATACCGGGAGAGACGAAACCCCTCCTATCGCTCATTGCATCGATGTGATTCGGGACTGTACCCAAAAGCTACCGTTTTGCACGTTCTCTTGAACGTGATAAGGTGAAAATCAAAGCACAATAGGAATCACACAAGACTCTATGACGATCTTGGGTCTACAGACTAACATGTACAAGTGTCACCAGAGAACTGCCACCTGACGTGAGGTATAATACCATCTAGGAGTTCTCGGCGAGTCCGTTCAGTGTACCCAGTCTCCACTGAGCACCAGTATACTATCTTTGATGTCAAACATCAATGGATATGGGATCATCCATCGCCCATTTACTTAGGTCAAGAAACTATACGCTAGTCTACTCTGGTATATCGATGCCCTATCTCGATATACCTACGACTAGGAACATTTGAAGGATGTACTTAACGGCTACATTGTCCCCACTAGTATGATCTGTATCATAATCCTGGTAGTCAAGTACTCATCCTAAGGGCTTTATTAACAAGTAACATAGAGACAATCAGTGTACATGTTAAGATAAAGAGCAACCAGATAGCATACTATCATGTCGAGCAAGAAAGTCCTCCAAGTATATGTCCAAGCATCTACTACAATATACATCGTATGTACAGTAATGACCTCTAGGGCACACATATAACTAACATATGCCCTAGTGGCCAATATTGTATAGTACTAGTTTGTATATTACATTTTGGAAGCTTTGGATATATACACGGATTGACGACAGTCTTGCTCGATATAGTAGTATGCTACTTGGTTTGTATCTATCTTAATATGTGTATATGTTTCTTTTAACATATCGCTAATACATATTGATGGAGCGATTAGGATCTTTGCTTGACTACCGGCGTTGTGATTGTTAGTTATATGTATGCCCTAAAGGCCATTACTGTACATAGGAGGTATATTGTAGTGGATGCTGGGACATATATAGGTATGACTTTCTTGCTCGACATGATAGTATGCTATCTGGTAGCTCTTTATCTTAACATGTATACTTTCTGTCTCTCTGTTGCATGTTGATAAAGCCCTTAGGATGTGTACTCGACTTGCAGGACTATGATGTAGATCATACTAGTGGGGCCTGGATAGTCCATGGGTACATCCTTCAATGTTCCTAGTCGTGGGAATATCGAAACGGTGCATCGATATTCCAGTGTAGACTAGCGTATATCTGTTAGTTATATGTATGCCCTAGAGGCCATTACTGTACATTGGATGTATATTGTAGTGGATGCTGGGACATATATAGGTAGGACTTTCTTGCTCGACATGATAGTACGCTATCTAATTGCTCTTTATCTTAACATGTATACTTTCTGTCTCTCTGTTACATGTTGAAAAAGCCCTTAGGATGTGTACTCGACTTCGAGGACTATGATGTGGATCATACTAGTGGGGCCTGGGTAGTCCATGAGTACATCCTTCAATGTTCCTAGTCGTGGGAATATCGAGACGGGGCATCGATATTCCAGAGTAGACTAGCGTATATCTTCTCGACCCATGTGATGGGCGATGGATGATCCCATATCCATTGGTGTTTGACATCAGAGATGGTATGCGGGTGCTCAGTGGAGACTGGGTACACTGAACGGACTCGCCGAGAACTCCCAGATGGTATTATACCTCACGTCAGATGGCAGTTCTCTGGTGACACTGGTACAGCTTAGTCTGTTGACCCGAGATCGTCATAGAGTCTTGTGTGTCTCCCACTGTGATTTGATTTCCACCCTACCACGGCTCTACTGAGTCATGCAAACAGGTGGTTTTTGGTTACAGTCCCGATTCACATGGAGGCAATGAGCGATAGGAGGGGATTCGTCGCTCCCGGTATTGGGGGTTGATGTTGCGCTATGCTCGACTGGCCATAACAGGAAATCCCTGGCCAGGGTTGCAGTGATATACTGGTAAGAGTTATCAGTAGTTTCACGAATGTTATGGACCCTACGTCGGCATGACTTATCAAGCTACTGGGGTCTGACGTTTACCGCCCCTAGGCGAGATATGCAACATATCAGACGAACAGACCGGACTGTACGGTAAGGGTTACTGGTTGGATTCACAGGAGTGTGAGCGGGCTTGCTCGTCGATCTTCTGATCGCTCAATACCCGGGTGGCCGTTACGTTTAGCAGACCGCTTACGGCTTGTGGGTGTTTGATATGATCATCACCCGCTGCCGGCGTATTGATGAGTCCTTAGAGTCCTACACAGAGGTTTCCTGGCTCAAGCGAAACGAAATAGGAGCGCATATGAGATATGTGCGGGACCGAGAATAATACATGTATGTGATACCGCATTCTATTCTTGCGATGAATGTATCGATTGGTTGTATGCGATATAACGTAGTTATCGAATCGAGGATTGATTCGATAATCCGATATATTGGATATTAGTCGGTTATATGCGATATGACCGGATCGTTAAATCAAGTATTGATTTAATGATTTAATGCATAATTATATATTTGATATATTACTTTGCATTAACTAGTATTGGTTCACTTTAAATGGATTTTCTCACTTGATGTACACAAGTTGTATATGTGATATGCTTTTGTGCACTTGTTTGTATCATGTTTGATGATACATGCAAACTTGGGTTTGTGTAAAGGATTAAACCATGGTTATGTTAATGGTTAGGGTTTTTGTTTACTTATTCATTTATTTATTTTTTCATTTTGGAAAGATAAATAAATCATGGTGGCTTTCTTTGTTTGCTAGTTGAAACTTCATGAAGCTTTGAATAAGTCCACCATTTTTGTTTTCATGCTTAATCCTAACCATTCAACCAAACCTTAGTTAATTCTCTACACCTAACTATGGTTGAGATTATGATAAGTATCATTTAGTTTTCTATTTTAAAAATACTTATCATATTCTTTTTCTTCTTCTTCTTCTTCTTCAACAAGAAGAAAACTTGCAACAATTAATGGCAACTTAAGAAAAAGAGTGAGAAATCCAATTCTAAAGTGAACCCACTTCCTATTTCTTCATCCTCTACCACTTGCCAAGTAGTATAGGGTGTTTTCTTCACAAGTTTCATGACTTGGTGAAGTTGGAGCTTGATCTTGAGTTGCCTCGATGTAGATCATCTCCGGCATCGAAGTCGACGACCTAGCCTGATCATTTCTTCGACGATACCATCTCAAGAGTCCGGGATCCGATGATCGCAGTGGAGGGATGTCAACGCGGAGCTAAGGAGGTGGAGAACCGGATCTACAAAGGTTGTAGTCACTTTCCTTCAGTTAAAGTTGTTTACTTGCATCGCATCGCCTATACATCTAGTTAACGATCGGTATTAGGGTTTGTAGGCACATAAAAAATTTGAATTGGGCATGTTTGATCACTTGTGAGACCTCATTAGTGTGCCTAGGAACCCTACAATATCTTCTCGACCCATGTGATGGGCGATGGATGATCCCATATCTATTGGTGTTTGACATCAGAGATGGTATGCGGGTGCTCAGTGGAGATTGGGTACAGTGAACGGACTCGCCGAGAACTCCCAGATGGTATTATACCTCACGTCAGATGGCAGTTCTCTGGTGACACTGGTACAGCTTAGTATGTTGACCCGAGATCGTCATAGAGTCTTGTGTGTCTCCTACTGTGCTTTGATTTCCACCTTACCACGGCTCTACTGAGTCGTGCAAACAGGTGGTTTTTGGGTACAGTCTCGATTCACATGGAGGCAATGAGCGATAGGAAGGGATTCGTCTCTTCCGGTATTGGGGGTTGATGTTGCGCTATGCTCGACTGGCCATAACTGGAAATCCCTGGCCAGGGTTGCAATGATATACTGGTAAGAGTTATCAGTAGTTTCATGCTTGTTATGGACCTTACATCGGCATGACTTATCAAGTTACTGGGGTCTGACGTTTACCACCCCTAGCCGAGATTTGCGACATATCAGACGAACAGACCGGACTGTACGCTAAATGTTGCTGGTTGGATTCACAGGAGTGTGAGCGGGCTTGCTCGTTGATCTTCTGATCGCTCAATACCCGGGTGGCCGTTACGTTTAGCAGACCGCTTGCGGCTTCTGGGTGTTTGATATGATCTTCACCTGCTGCCGGCGTATTGACGAGTCTTTAGAGTCCTACACAGCGGTTTCCTGGCTCAAGCGAAACGAAATAGGAGAGCATATGAGATATGTGCGGGACCGAGAATAATACCAGTATGTGATACTGTATTCTATTCTCGCGATTTATATCATCGGACGGTTATATAAGATATAGCCGGGCTACCGAATCAAATGTTGATTCGATATATTGATACACTTGATATTAGTCGGTTATATGCAATATGACCGGATCATTAAATCAAGTGTTGATATATGTATAATTATATATTTGATATATTACTTTACATTAACTAGTATTTGTTCACTTAAGATTGATTTTCTCACTTGATTTGCACAAGTTGTATATGTGATATATTTTTGTGCACTAGTTTGTATCATGTTTGATGATACATGCAAACTTGGGTGAGTGTATGCTATACACCATGTTTAGTTAATGGTTAGGGTTTCCATTACCTTATTTATTTATTTATTTATTTATTTTGGTAAAATAGAATGGTTGCTTTCTTTGTCTTTATGCAAGAAGCTTCTTGATGCTTCATGCATCTTTGACAAAGTAACCATTTTGTTTTTATTCCTTAACCCAACCATTAGCCTAAACCCTAGTTTACTCTTTACATGAGTTTACTCACCCATGGTTGCTAAATGATAGACATCACTTGATTTTCTTTTTGAGATAATTCATTTTTATTCATTTTTCTTTTCTTCTTCTTCTTCTTCTTCTTCTTCTTCTTCATGAAGAGAAGAAAGCTCTCTTGAAAATTTCCAAGTGATGAATCCAAGTGAGAAATCCAAATCCAAAGTGAACCCACTTCATATTTCTTCATCCTCTACCACTTGCCATGTAGTAGAGTGTGTTATCTTCACAAGTTTCATGACCTAGTGAAGATGGAGCTTGGGTTTGAGTTGCCTCGACGTAGATCATCTTCGGCATCGAAGTCAACGACCTAGCCCGCTTATTTCTCCGATGAAACCATCGCCAGAGTCCGGGATCCCGGTGATCGCAGCGAAAGGACGTCATCATGGAGCTAGAGAAGTGAAGGACCGGATCTACAAAGGTTGTAGTCTCTTTCACTTAGTAGCAAAGTAGTTTGCTTGTTTACTTTCTCCTTACCTCTAGTAACGATCTAGTTTAGTGTTCTTTGGCACATAGAAAATTTTGAATTGGATATGTTTGATCAGTTGTAGAACCTCATGTGTATGCTTAGGAACCCTACAGTGGTATCAGAGCCTAGCTAGAGCCTTAGGCGATGAGTAGACGAAGTTAGAAACCCGATCGAACCCCGAAACCCTAAAAATAACCCTTCTCTGTACATTTTTCAAAACAGTGGATTTTTCCAAATTAAAAATATCCAAAAAATACAGCAGGCTTTGCTAAGAGTTATTGTGAAGCACGTGCACCCAACTCGACTATAGCGCCGCGAAACCGCGGCCCCACCCAGGCATGAGCGGCGGTTCCACGGCCATATAGGAGCATCTTGTCATGTGCTTTGCACAGTAATACCCGTCTGCAATGCCTGTGTTTTCTGGGAATTTTTAAAGTTTACTCAAGAGTTGAGTTTTTTGGGTTGTATTGGGAGTTCGTAGATTCTATCGGATTGTCTAATTTTGTCTATGTGTTTTTCCGGATAATTTAGAATATGTTAAAGGTTCGACCGGATATAAATACCCAATTTTTCCCCTACCGGAAAATTTTCAAGTGTTGGATTTTTCCGTGGTTTAAGAACGTACTAAGTAGTGCAAGTAACGCGATGGACTCTCTAGAAGACAACAAACCTTAACTCGATTATGTTACCATCTTGAACCGCCCTTTGAACCTTAGGTTTGAGGCAGTACGGCGTGCCACATGTGAGGCGTTGGCTTGACCCTTCTACGGATGGACCGCTGGTACTGTGGCATGAAATGGATGTTTTTGAACTTATTTCATGTGTTGAGCTGTTTCAGGAAAACTTGGGTGTTTGATTGTTCGATCGGAAAGTTTAAAATTTTCTATTTAACTGGAATATGGAACAATATTTGGAATCCACAAGTTGTTATGAGATAACTGATTTGAATATTATAAATCTAGCAGTTTAGTCTCACTTGATCGGTTGCCACGGAATTTTGATGTGATCAAAAGTCTGTCGCAATCACGTAGCGTACGCGGATACTCGCCGGGTAAACTTAATAGACAGCTACACCCTATAGCCCCGACCAAGTGACTGTAGGAGAACCCCGTCGCCGAAAGCATCCGTTCGGGTGCTCGCGGCAGCGGTGTTCTGCCTTGGTGCACTTCGTAGACAGCATCGGGGGTGCGGCCGCCTACTAAAGTTTGTGACGAGCATTCGATCAAAATGTCGGGAATCTTGTTGAATTGCCCGACTTGATATTGAAAAGAGTTTCCGATAATGAGACTAAAATGCGGGGTTTATAATTGTTAGGCATGCGATGTCTAAGGAATTCATTTGGTTAGGCATGCGATGTGTATGTAGGTTGCGGATTCCAACTGTTGTAGTTTTACACTTTCTTTTCTGCGACCGTAAGTGTAATATGTGATATCGCCGGTTTCGTTGCTATATGTCAACGACAATTGGGATGCGCATATTTACTTACGTTGATGACATGTGATGTTATGTGTTATTGGATATGTTATATTGGATCGTCGTTTTTGAAAAGCCGGGTTTTTTTATGTGAGACGAGTGTTTTTCGATTTCATTCATGTAAAAACTTGTATGTAATATTCTTTTATTGGGGCACTTCTAGGTTGGGGAAGATGTCACCGTTGATGTATATTATTTACTTTTCCGCATTAGGATAGACCCAAGAAGGGGAGCACAAGTAACCGGGTACTAGGGTCCAGTGGGAGACCATCTCGAGGAGTCGAGTCCGGGTCTCCTAACCCTAGAATTGGTAGGGTTGCTTTCCGCTCTCGTAGGGGTCTAGGGATGTGGGATTGGCTATTCATCCCGACCGTGGAATCCGTGTTTTATACAGGCTCGATATAAAACACGGACGTCATCGTATATCCAATATTTCATATGATATTTTCTGCTGCGTTATCTGTGATGTGATCATGTGATTTGTTCAGATAGATATTATATATAGTATATATGATATATTATATAGACGTTGCTTATGTTTTACACCCGCGCTAGCCCTGCCTCGCTCTGGCGTTAGTTACCTAACCTAACGGTGCAGACGGGACATCGAGGCGAATGCGGATGGCATAAGCGTACGTTATATTTATCTGTGATGTTTAGGTGGACTTAAATGATGGGACATTCATTAATGTGATTAATGAAAGAAAATAAACCTAAAATATGTTGTGGAATCGAATTTCAAAAATAAAAACAGGTAGCTACAATTCTTGCTTTGCATCGCGGTGTTCCTTGTAGAACATCCTGCACCTTATTCGATAAGGAAAGGACCGAGATCCCTTCACCGGGGTGACTCCTTTAGCAATAAATGGCAGATGCTACAACTCTCGGTTTGTCTTTTGATTTCTTCTATAGTTTCTGCTTTGCACAGCGATATATATGATATATCCTGCACCTTATTCGATGAGGAAAGGGCCGACGATCCCTTCACCATGAGTGACCCCTTTAGCAAAACTAGAAAAGCCTCAAAAACACTCCATTTAAAAACCATTTGATTCCGCAACGAGATCAAGTTCAAAGCATTAAAGGTTTTCTTAAAAACCATCCGCAACCCTCCGTCATTTTAGGAAGTAGAGTACTTTGTATTCGTGCTGTGTTTGTTGACCATAGTCAAGGCACAGTGTACGGTAGCTAAGTGATGTCTTCCTACACCGCATATGATGCGATTAGTTAGGACAGTCATGTGGCTTTGTTGACCTTAGCCAAGGGTCATGTGGGTGGGTCTAATTAATCACGAAATGACGGGTAGAACTTGACTAGTGCTTATGATTTGTTGACCTTAGCCAAGGTCATAGGTGCTAGGGGTAAAAACCTTTAACGGGAGTTTCAAGTGTTGAAATTTGCAATGAGATTGCATACCTTCTATATGATAGTTGGATCCTGATACCCACTGCGAGTAATTGTTACTCCTGGGAGAGTTTTCCACTTTGCAATTAGCCGATCAAGTTGGTGTCTAGAAAGGTGTCAACGGGGTTACGCCTCTGGGAAAACGAGTTTTACTTTAATTAGGTCCGTGCGAAAGCACGGGGAACCTCCCTCAAAGTACCGACACTGGCCTGGCTGAAAGTTGGGCGAACTTGTAGAGTGTAATTAATCCCGGCCAGTCTTTCCTTTTAAGCTTTGAAGGAAGATTTGATAAAAACAGTGGGAGCCATCCTAATTAAATAAAATAAATAACCAATCTAATCTTGCAAGATCGCACGCATAGTGTTTTCTTCTCTCTCTCTCCAGGTAGAGACCATATCACGCCTTAATCAAGATAATAATATGGATGTATTGACCGAACCCGCTTGTTATACTGAGCCGGGGAACGTTGGTCCCGCTCCAACTTATAATTGTTATAAGACCGAGCAGGAAATAGAGGGATACCAGAATTACTATGCCGCCCAAACGAAGAAAGTGCATATGATGCATCTGTAGGGCTCCTAGGCACTATATAGAGGTCTCATAAGGCATCAACCATGCCATTTTTCAAAAATATGGTGCCGAGAAACCCTAGTTAACGGATCGTTGCTAGAAATCTAGGCGAAAAAGAAAACTAGTTAACTATTTAACTATAGGTTAGATGCTACAAACTTTGTAGATCCGGATTTCCACCTCCTTAGCTCCACGTGGTCATGCCCTCGCTGTCCATCATGAATCCTCGACTCATTCGTCGGCTTCATCGGAAAACGGGCGAGCAAGGTCGTCGGCTTCGTGTCAAAGACGAACTACGTCGAGGTTGCACTAGTTCAAGCTCCGACTTCACCAAGTAGTGAAACTTGTGAAGAAAACACCCAAAACCACTTGGCAAGAGGTAGAGAATGAAGAAATAGGAGGTGGGTTCACTTTAGATTTGGATTTCTCTCACTAAAACTCAAGTTGCCATTGATGTAGCAAGCTTGAAGAAGAAGAAGAAGATGAAGATGGTTATGATAAGTTCTATTAAAAAGAAATAGAAAATCAATACTTATCATAACTTAAACTAGGGTTAAGTGTAGAGAATAAACCATGGTTAATGGATGGGTTAGGGTTAAGCATGACGACAAGAATGGTTAAGAAGTCAAAGCTTCATGAAGCTTCAACTAAAAGACAAAGAAAGCCACCATTCTTATCATAATCATTTCCAAATAAATAAATAAACAAATAAATAAATAAATGGATATGCAAAACTCTAATTATCATATTAATCATGGTTTAATCCTATACACTTAACTAAATGATCAAGTATCATCAAACATGATACAAGAATGTGCACAAAAGTATATCACATATACAATGTGCATCAAGTGAGAAAATCCATATAAAGTGAACCAATACTAGCTAATGCAAAGTAATATATCAAATATATAATTATACATTAAATCATTAAATCAACATTTGATTCAACGATCCGGTTATGTCGCACATAACCGACTAGTATCCAATGTATCGATTTATCGAATCAATGATTCGATAACTAGGTCATATCGAATATAACCAATCGAAACATTTATCACGAGAATGAAATGCGGTATCACATACACGCATTATTCTCGGTCCTGCACATATCTCATATGCGCTCCTATTTCGTTTCGCTTGAGCCAGGAAACCTCTGTGTAGGACTCTAAAGACTCGTCAATACGCCGGTAGCAGATGATGATCATATCAAGCATCCACAAGCCGCAAGCGGTCTGCTAAACGTAACGGCCACCCGGGTATTGAGCGATCAGAAGATCGACGAGCTAGCCCGCTCACACTCCTGCGAATCCGACCAGTAACACTTACCGTACAGTCCGGTCTCTTCGTCTGATACGTCGCATATCAAGTCTAGGGGTGGTAAACGTCAGACCCCAATACTCGATAAGTCGTGCCGATGTGAGGCTCATAACGGGTCGAGAAACTACTGGTAACACTTACCAGCAAATCTCTGATCAGCCCTGGCCAGGGACTTCCCTGTTACGGCCAATCGAGCACAGCACAACATCAACCCCCAATACCGGGAGAGACGAAACCCCTCCTATCGCTCATTGCCTCCATGTGACTCGGGACTGTACCCAAAGACCACCGTTTTGCACGCCCTCATGGACGTGGTAAGGTGGAGATCAAAGCACAGTGGGAATCATACAAGACTCTATGACGATCTCGGGTCTACAGACTAACCTGTACAAGTGTCACCTGAGAACTGCCATCTGACGTGAGGTATAATACCATCTGGGAGTTCTCGGCGAGTCCGTCCAGTGTACCCAGTCTCCACTGAGCACCCGTATACCATCTCTGATGTCAAACACCAATGGATGTGGGATCATCCATCGCCCATCTCATGGGTCGAGAAGCGTATACGCTAGTCTACTCTGGTATATCGATGCCCCGTCTCGATACACCCACGACTAGGGACCTTGAAGGATGTACTTATGGACTACCATGTCCCCACTAGTATGATCTGCATCACAGTCCAGGTAGTCAAGTACATATCCTAAGGGCTTTACCAACATGTAACTATAAGACAGTATAAAGAGACTAGTGTACATGTTAAGATAAAGAGTAACCAGATAGCATACTATCATATCGAGCAAGAAAGTCATCTCTATATATGTCCAAGCATCCAATATAATATACATCATCTGTACAATACTGGCCTCTAGGGCATACATACAACTAACAATCTCCCACTTGCACTAGGGCCAGCTGCTGTAGTATCTCATACCGAGCATCCCGAAGAGTCTCTCAAACTGTGTCTGGGGAATGGCCTTCGTGAGTGGATCCGCCGTGTTGTTCTTCGTATCAACTCTCCTGACCTCGATCTCCCGGCGATCAACTATCTCCCGGATCAGGTGATACCGCCTCAGAATGTGCCTGGACCGCTGATGGGACCTGGGTTCCTTGGCCAAAGCCACCGCTCCATTGTTATCGCAATACAAAGGTATTGGATGCTCAATGGATGGAACCACTCCAAGTTCAGTAATGAACTTCTTGACCCTGACAGCCTCTTTGGCAGCATCGTTGGCAGCGATGTATTCAGCCTCCATCGTCGAGTCTGCCACGGTTTCCTGCTTGGAACTCTTCCAGCTAACTGCCCCTCCGTAAAGGGTAAAGACAAAGCCCGACTGCGACTTAGAGTCGTCCTTATCACTCTGGAAGCTCGAATCGGTAAAGGACTCCACTTGGAGCTCTCCGTTACCATACACCAAGAACATATCTCTAGTCCTTCGTAAGTACTTGAGAATGCTCTTCACAGCTGTCCAGTGACTCTCTCCAGGATCCGCTTGATACCTGCTCACTACACTTAGTGAGTATGCCACATCGGGTCTGGTACATAGCATCGCATACATGATAGAGCCTACTGCCGAAGCATAGGGTATCCCTTGCATGCGAGCTCTCTCCAAATCAGTCTTGGGAGACATCTCTTTGGAGAGAGTGACTCCAGAGATCGTGGGTAAGTTCCCACGCTTGGACTCTTCCATACTAAACCTCTTTAGTATGGTGTCAATGTACCTGGATTGCGACAATCCCAAAATCCTTTTGGATCTATCTCTATAGATCCTAATCCCCAATATGCAGGAGGCATCACCAAGATCTTTCATTGAGAATCTTTGTGATAAGAAGAGCTTGACCGATTGCAGCATAGGAATATCATTTCCTATCAAGAGTATGTCGTCCACGTACAATACGAGGAAGACAACCTTACTCTCTGCCACCTTCTTGTAGATACAAGGTTCATCTGGATTTTTGACGAAATCAAACTCTTTGATAACGACGTCAAAGCAGATGTTCCAACTCCGCGATGCTTGCTTTAATCCATAAATGGATTTAAGCAGCTTGCACACCTTCCCGCTGCTCCTACTGTCTACGAAGCCCTCTGGCTGAGTCATGTACACGCATTCTTCTAAATCACCGTTTAGAAAGGCGGTCTTAACATCCATTTGCCAGATTTCGTAATCATGGTAAGCAGCGATGGCAAGCATGATCCGGATGGATTTAAGCATAGCCACTGGAGAAAAGGTCTCGTCATAGTCCACACCTGGTCTTTGACGAAAACCCTTTGCTACAAGTCTAGCTTTGAAAGTCTCCACTTTCCCATCTACACCAAGGTTCTTCTTGAAGATCCACTTGCTCCCAATGGGTTTTACCCCTTCAGGAGCAACGTCCAAAGTCCATACTTTGTTGGTGTACATGGATTCCATCTCAGACCGCATAGCATCCAGCCATTTCACTGAGTCCCCACTCGTGATGGCCTGCTCGAAGCTAGTTGGGTCATCATCCTCCATGATGCAATCCTCGCTTCCACCATCCATGAGAAAACCGTAATATCTCTCAGGTTGGGGAGGAACCCTACTAGATCGGCGGAGAGGCTGAGGTTCATTGGGAGCTACTGAATCCTCTGGTTCCACTAAATCTTCAGTTGTAGTTTGTGTTGCTGGAACCTCTTCCAGCTCTACCTCATCGCCACTAATTTCTTTTGTAAGAAATTCCTTTTCTAAAAAGGTGGCATGTTGAGCAACAAACACCTTTTGTTGTTCACTGTGGTAGAATAGATATCCATACGAATTGCTTGGATATCCTACAAACTTACAAAAAACTGATCGTGCCTCGAGTTTGTCCGGGTTTTGCTTTTTAACATAAGCCGGACAACCACATATCTTAACTCTTTTAAGAGATGGTCTCTTTCCATTCCATATCTCATATGGAGTGGTAGGCACAGATTTAGTTGGAACTCTATTCAATAGGTATGTTGCTGTTTCCAGCGCATAACCCCAGAAGGAAATAGGTAACTCAGCTGTGCTCATCATAGAGCGCACCATATCTAATAGGGTGCGATTCCTCCGTTCTGATACACCGTTGTGCTGTGGTGTATATGGAGGAGTCAGCTGAGAGAGAATCCCATATTCTTTTAGGAAGTCCAGGAATTCATTGCTCAAGTATTCACCTCCTCGATCAGATCCTAGGATTTTAATACTTTTTCCGGTTTGGTTCTCAACTTCTTGTTTATATTCCCTAAATTTCTCAAAAGCTTCTGATTTGTGTTTCATCAGGAACACATACCCGAACCTAGAGAGATCGTCAGTGAATGTAATGAAGTATGAAGAACCATCCCTGGCATGTGTAGACATGGGACCGCATACATCACTATGTATTAGTCCCAAGAGTTCGGTAACTCTTTCTCCGTGTCCTGTAAACGGAGTTTTGGTCATCTTGCCTTTGAGACATGACGGGCAAGTGTAATAAGATGAAAATTCAAACGGATTTAAATATCCATCTTTATGCAACTTAGCTAGTCGTGTCGCATTGATGTGGCCCAGTCTACAATGCCACAAGAAGGATTCGTTGAGTTTAGAACTCTTCCTCTTGTGTGCGTTTGTTATGCTCAGAACTGTTGATTGATTTAGAACATAAATGCCATTGCATAACGTGCCTGATCCAACCAACTTTTGGTTACGGAAAATGTTCATAACATTGTCCTGTAATACAAAATTATATCCCTCTTTACTTAATAAAGAAACCGATATAATGTTGCATATCAGGTTCGGCATGTAATAGCATTCGTTCAGAACCAATGTATTACCAGTTGGTAATACAAGGTGATATTCCCCGACAGTCTTGGCTGCAACAATTGCACCATTTCCTACTCTTATGTCTTTATCACCTTCTCCAAGTTCTCTACCATTCTTAAGCCCATGTAACTGATTACAAATATGGGATCCTGACCCGGTATCCAATACCCAGGA
Source organism: Agapanthus africanus (assembly GCA_030015575.1). Lineage (NCBI taxonomy): Eukaryota > Viridiplantae > Streptophyta > Magnoliopsida > Asparagales > Amaryllidaceae > Agapanthus > Agapanthus africanus. The sequence goes on from CM057346.1 coordinate 365,608,533, forward strand.
CGTAGAGCAAATGGAGAAACAGTTCTCAGTAACGAACACACCCGAAGAAAATGCATCAACATGTACTTTCTTCAATCGGGAGGCATGGGAATCCTGGTATTCCCCTATATCCTGTTCATTCCTATAACTCTTATAGGAAAGAACGGAACCAACGTTCCCCAGCACAGTATAACATGCGGGTTCGGTCAATACATCCATATTATTATCTTCATTAGGGCATGAAATGGTCGCTACCTGGAGAGAGAGAGAAGAAAACACTTTAGCGTATGCTCGTGCAAGATCAGATTGGTTATTATCTTATCTAATCAGGATGGCTCCCACTGCTTTTTATCAAATCTTCCTTCAAACCCTAAAAGGAAAGACTAGCCGGGATTAATTACACACTACAAGTTCGCCAATCTTTCAGCTAGGCCAGTGTCGGTACTTTGAGGGAGGTCCCCCGTGCTTTCGCACGAACCTAATTAATGTAAACCTCGTTTTCCCAGAGGCGTAACCCCGTTGACACCTTTCTAGACACCTACTTGATCAGTTAATTGCAATGTGTAAAACTCTCCCAGGAGTAACTCTTACTCACAGCGGGTATCGGGATCCAACTATCTCATAGAAGGTATGCAATCTCATTGCAAATTTCAACACTTGAAATTCCCGATAATGCTTTTGCCCCTAGCAACTTATGACCTTGGCTAAGGTCAACAAATCATAAGCGCTAGTCAAGTTCATCCCGTCATTTCCTGATTGAATCAAACCCACCCGTACGACCCTTGGCTAAGGTCAACAAAGTCGCACGACTACCCTAACTCAATCACATCTCATGTTTTAACAGATAAATACTAATTAGCTACCGTACACCACGCCTTGGCTAAGGTCAACAAACGCAGCACGAATACTAACTAATCTCTATCTGAAATGACGGAGGGCTACGCAGGTTTTTCTGAAAACCTATTGCGTAATGAACTTGATATCGTTGTAGAATCAAATGAAGTTTTTGAAATGGAGTGATTTTGAGGCTTTTCTAGTTTTGCTAAAGGAGTCACTCCCGGTGAAGGGATCTCGGTCCTTTCCTCGTCGAATGAGTTGCGGGATATATCATATATATCGCTGTGCAAAGCAAAAACCCAAAAGCAGTCAAAAGCAAACCGAGTGTGTAGCATCTGCCAGTTATTCCTAAAGGAGTCACTCCCGGTGAAGGGATTTCGGTCCTTTCCTCATCGAATAAGGTGCAGGGTATATCATATATACCGCTGTGCAAAGCAAGAACTGTAGCTACCTGTTTTATTTTAAAATTCGATTCCACAACATCTTAGGTTTCTTATCTTTCATTAATCACATTAATGAAGTCCCATCATTTAAATACCTAAACATCACAGATAGATATGACGTACACTTATGCCCTCCGCATTCGCCTCGATGTCCCCTCGTGCACCGTTAGGTTAGGTAACTAACGACAGAGCAGGGCAGGGCTAGCGCGGGTGTAAAACATAAGTAACGTCTATATAATATATCATATATACTATATACTATATCCATCACAGAATCACATCACAGATATGCAGCAGAAGTAACATATGAAATATTGGATATACTAGGACGTCCGTGTTTTCAATACGAGCCAGTATAAAACACGGATTCCACGGTCGTGATGAATAGCCAATCCCACACCCCTAGACCCCTACGAGAGCGGCAAGCAACCCTGCCAATTCTAGGGTTAGGAGACCCGGACTCGACTCCTCGAGTTGGTCTCCCACTGGACCCCAGAACCCGGTTACTTGTGCTCCCCTCCTTGGGTCTATCCTAATGCGGAAAAGTAAATAATATACAAAGGGTGACGACTTCCGCAACCTGGAAGTGCCCCAAATAAAAGAATATTACATACAAGTTTTTACATGAATGAAAATGAAAAACACTCATCTCACATAAAAAACCCCGGCTATTCAAACACGACGATCCAATAAAACATATCCAGCAACACATAACTTCACATGTCATCAACGTAAGTAAGTATGCATACCCCAATTGTCGTTGACGTATAGCAACGAAACCGGCGATATGAACATACTACACTTACGGTCACAGAAAAGAAAGTGTAAAACTACAACAATTGGAATCCGCAACTGCTTTAGACATCACATGCCTAATCAAATGAAATACTTAGACATCACATGCCTAATTATTATAAATCCCGCATTTTAGTCTCATTATCGAAAACTCTTTTCAATATCAAATGAAACTAAACCGCTAGATTTATATCATTCATTCAGTTATCACATAACTGTTTGTGAATTCCAATTATTGTATCCCATTCCAGATAAATAGAATATATTAAACTTTCCAATCGAACATTCGAACACCCAAGTTTTCCCGAAACCATCCATAAATGAAATAGGTTCAAAGACATTCGTTTCATGCCTCAGTACCAACGGTCCAGCCGTAGAAGGGTCAAGCCAACGCCTCACATGTGGCACGCCGTACTGCCCCAAACCCGAAGGTTCAAAGGGCAGTTCAAGACGGTCACATAATCGAGTTAAGGTTTGTTGTCTTCTAGAGGGACCATCGCGTTACTTGCACTACTCAGAACGTCCTTAAACCACACAATAATCCAACACTTGGATATTTTTGGCAGGGGAAAAATTGGGTATTTATATCCGGTCGATCTTTTTAACATATTCAAAAATTTATCCGGAAAACACTTAGAAAAAGTTCGATAATCCGATCGAATCGTTGATTCCCTACACAACCCCAGAATACTCAAACCTGGAGTCAAATTAAAATTCCCAGAAAACTCAGAACAATTAATCAGGAATTACTGTGCAAGAACCAAGGGCTGACGTCACTATCTAGCCGCGGAACAGCCGCAGAAGCCTAGCTTCTGTCGCGGTTCCGCCGCAATTTGTACTGTTCACAGGAAACGTTTTGCACAGTAATTCTTAGATTTTATTGCTGAATTTTTTAAGCATTTTTAATTGACAAAAAACCACAAATTTGAAAATTTTCCAGAGAGCTATTTTGGGGTTTGGATTTCGGTTCGTCCGGGTTTCAAACTCCGTCTAGACTTCGCCTAAGGCTCTAGCTAGGCTCTGATACCACTGTAGGGCTCCTAGGCACTATATAGAGGTCTCACAAGGCATCAACCATGCCATTTTTCAAAAATATGGTGCCGAGAAACCCTAGTTAACGGATCGTTGCTAGAAATCTAGGCGAAAAAGAAAACTAGTTAACTATTTAACTATAGGTTAGATGCTACAACCTTTGTAGATCCGGATTTCCACCTCCTTAGCTCCACGTGGTCATGCCCTCGCTGTCCATCATGAATCCTCGACTCATTCGTCGGCTTCATCGGAAAACGGGCGAGCAAGGTCGTCGGCTTCGTGTCAAAGACGATCTACGTCGAGGTTGCACTAGTTCAAGCTCCGACTTCACCAAGTAGTGAAACTTGTGAAGAAAACACCCAAAACCACTTGGCAAGAGGTAGAGGATGAAGAAATAGGAGGTGGGTTCACTTTAGATTTGGATTTCTCTCACTAAAACTCAAGTTGCCATTGATGTAGCAAGCTTGAAGAAGAAGAAGAAGATGAAGATGGTTATGATAAGTTCTATTAAAAAGAAATAGAAAATCAATACTTATCATAACTCAAACTAGGGTTAAGTGTAGAGAATAAACCATGGTTAATGGATGGGTTAGGGTTAAGCATGATGACAAGAATGGTTAAGAAGTCAAAGCTTCATGAAGCTTCAACTAAAAGACAAAGAAAGCCACCATTCTTATCATAATCATTTCCAAATAAATAAATAAACAAATAAATAAATAAATGGATATGCAAAACCCTAATTATCATATTAATCATGTTTTAATCCTATACACTTAACTAAATGATCAAGTATCATCAAACATGATACAAGAATGTGCACAAAAGTATATCACATATACATTGTGCATCAAGTGAGAAAATCCATATAAAGTGAACCAATACTAGCTAATGCAAAGTAATATATCAAATATATAATTATACATTAAATCATTAAATCAACATTTGATTCAATGATCCGGTCATGTCGCACATAACCGACTAGTATCCAATGTATCGATTTATCGAATCAATGATTCGATAACTAGGTCATATCGAATATAACCAATCGAAACATTTATCGCGAGAATGAAATGCGGTATCACATACACGCATTATTCTCGGTCCTGCACATATCTCATATGCGCTCCTATTTCGTTTCGCTTGAGCCAGGAAACCTCTGTGTAGGACTCTAAAGACTCGTCTATACGCCGGTAGCAGATGATGATCATATCAAGCATCCACAAGCCGCAAGCGGTCTGCTAAACGTAACGGCCACCCGGGTATTGAGCGATCAGAAGATCGACGAGCTAGCCCGCTCACACTCCTGCGAATCCGACCAGTAACACTTACCGTACAGTCCGGTCTCTTCGTCTGATACGTCGCATATCAAGTCTAGGGGTGGTAAACGTCAGACCCCAATACTCGATAAGTCGTGCCGATGTGAGGCTCATAACGGGTCGAGAAACTACTGGTAACACTTACCAGCAAATCTCTGATCAGCCCTGGCCAGGGACTTCCCTGTTACGGCCAATCGAGCACAGCACAACATCAACCCCCAATACCGGGAGAGACGAAACCCCTCCTATCGCTCATTGCCTCCATGTGACTCGGGACTGTACCCAAAGACCACCGTCTTGCATGCCCTCATGGACGTGGTAAGGTGGAGATCAAAGCACAGTGGGAATCACACAAGACTCTATGACGATCTCGGGTCTACAGACTAACCTGTACAAGTGTCACCTGAGAACTGCCATCTGACGTGAGGTATAATACCATCTGGGAGTTCTCGGCGAGTCCGTCCAGTGTACCCAGTCTCCACTGAGCACCCGTATACCATCTCTGATGTCAAACACCAATGGATGTGGGATCATCCATCGCCCATCTCATGGGTCGAGAAGCGTATACGCTAGTCTACTCTGGTATATCGATGCCCCGTCTCGATACACCCACGACTAGGGACCTTGAAGGATGTACTTATGGACTACCATGTCCCCACTAGTATGATCTGCATCACAGTCCAGGTAGTCAAGTACATATCCTAAGGGCTTTACCAACATGTAACTATAAGACAGTATAAAGAGACTAGTGTACATGTTAAGATAAAGAGTAACCAGATAGCATACTATCATATCGAGCAAGAAAGTCATCTCTATATATGTCCAAGCATCCAATATAATATACATCATCTGTACAATACTGGCCTCTAGGGCATACATACAACTAACAGCATCTCCTTCGGGTGTGTTCATTATAAAGAACTGTTTCTCAGTGTCCTCTACGTCCTAGGTATTAGATACCGGATCAGGAACCCGTAAATGTAATCTGTTACATAGGGCTATAGAAAGGTAGAGAACTGAGTATGGGTGATAAGTTTCATGAGACAGAAAACGGGGCAGGTGTTGCAGCCAAGTCTGTTGGTCCCTTTCACCCTGTATTACCAGTACATTGATTCTGAACGAATGTTGTTAGATACCGAACCTGATATACAAAATCATATCAGTCTCTTTATTAGTAAAGAAATGGTAAAATTTTGTATTGTTGGATAATGTTTTGAACATTTCCTATTTCAAAAGTTGATCGGTTCAGGCACGTTATCTAAAAGCATTGACATTCTAAATCAAACTACAGTTCCTAGTATACAGAACACACACAAGAGGAAGAGTTCAGAAATGAACGAATCCTTCTTGATGTAGGGTTCTTAGGCACACTAATGAGGTCTCACAAGGCATCAACCATGCCAATTTCAAAAATTAAGGTGCCGAGAAACCCTAATACGGATCGTTGGCTAGAAGTTTAGGTGAAACGATAACAAGTTAACAACTTAACTAAATGGTAAATGGAAATACGACCTTTGTAGATCCGGTTCTCCACCTCCATGGCTCCGCAATGAAGTCTCCTCGCTGTACAAATCGGATCTTGGGCTCTAGCGTCGGCTTCATCGGAGAAAAAGCGGGCTAGGTCATCGACGACGATGCCGAAGATGATCTACGTCGAGGCATCACTAGATCAAGCTCCAACTTCACCAAGTCAAGAAAACATGTGAAGGAAACACCCAATACTACTTGGCAAGAGGTAGAGGATGAAGAAATAGGAGGTGGGTTCACTTTAGAAGTGGATTTCTCACTTATATGCTTAACTTGCCATTAATGAAGACAAGCTTTTTCTTCAAGTGAAGAAGAAGAAGAAGCAAGAATATGATCAATATTATGATAAGTCTTATGAAAAGAATAATAGAAATGATTCTTATCATAATATTAACCATGGTAATGTGTAGAGAAATAACTAAGGTTAAATGAAAGGTTAGGGTTTAGGAGATGAAGACAAAAGAGTCACTTTGGTCAAAGTTGCATGAAGCTTCAAGAAGCATCATGAATGAAAGCAACCCTTATGCTTTCATTTCTCATTTCTTTTAATCCAAAATAAATAGATATATGAATGAATGAATAAGAAATAAAACCCTAACCATTTAATTAACCAAGGTTTAACTCTTTACACAAACCCTAGCAATCTTGCATCATCAAACATGATACAATCAAGTGAGAAAATCCTTTTAAAGTGAACCAATACTAGTTAATGCAAAGTAATATATCAAATATATAATTATACATTAAATCATTAAATCAACACTTGATTCAATGATCCGGTCATGTCGCACATAACCGACTAGTATCATTAGTAACATCTTATCGAATCAACACTTGATTCGATAACCCGGCTATATCGCATATAACCGATCAATGTCACAAATCGCGAGAATCGAATACAGTATCACATACTGGTATTATTCTCTGTCCCGTACATATCTTATATGCGCTCCGATTTCGTTTCGCTTGAGCCAGGAAACCTCTGTGTAGGACTCTAAAGACTCGTCAATACGCCGGCAGCGGATGATGATCATATCAAACATCCACAAGCCGCAAGCGGTCTGCTAAACGTAACGGCCACCCGGGTATTGAGCGATCAGAAGATCGACGAGCAAGCCCGCTCACACTCCTGTGAATCCAACCAGTAACACTTACCGTACAGTCCGGTCTCGTCGTCTGATATGTCGCATATATCGCCTAGGGGTGGTAAACGTCAGACCCCAATAGCTCGATAAGTCGTGTCGATATGAGGCCTATAACAGTTCGAGAAACTACTGGTAACACTTACCAGTAAATCTCAGCAACCTTGTCCAGGGATTTCCGGTTATAGCCAATCGAACACTGCGCAACATCAACCCCCTATACCGGGAGAGACGAATCCCCTCCTATCGCTCATTGCCTCCATGTGATTCGGGACTGTACCCAAAAACCACCGTTTTGCACGCCCTCTTGGACGTGGTAAGGTGGAAATCAAAGCACAGTGGGAACCACACAAGACTCTATGACGATCTCGGGTCAACAGACTACTCTGTACCAGTGTCACCAGAGAACTGCCACCTGACGTAAGGTATAATACCATCTGGGAGTTCTCGGCGAGTCCGTCCAGTGTACCCAGTCTCCACTGAGCACCCGTATATCATCTCTGATGTCAAACACCAATGGATATGGGATCATCCATCGCCCATCTGTATGGGTCGAGAATGTATACGCTAGTCTACTCTGGTATATCGATGCCCCGTCTCGATACACCCACGACTAGGGACTTTGAAGGATGTACTTATAGACTATCTGTCTCCACTAGTATGATCTGCATCATAGTCCAGGTAGTCAAGTACACATCCTAAGGGCTTTACCAACATGTAACAGAGAGACAATCAGTATACACGTTAAGGTAAAGAGCAACCAGATAGCATACTATCATGTTGAGCAAGAAAGTCCTCCCTATATATGTCCCAGCATCCACTACAATGTACATCCTATGTACAGTAATGGCCTCTAGGGCATACATATAACTAAAAATCTCCCACTTGCACTAGGGCCATCTGTAGCAGTGGTTGTAGTATCTCATACTCAACCATCCCTTAAAAAAGTCTCTCTCTGGGAAAAGGCCTTTGTGAGTGGATCCGCCGTGTTGTCCTCTGAGTCTACTCTCCTTACCTCGATTACCCTGGAGATCAACTATCTCCATGATCAGGTGACACTGCCTTAGAATATGTCTGGATCACTGATGGGACGGGTGTTCCTTGGCATAAGCCACAACTCCATTGTCACACAATAGGAGGAACGAAGTCCATCTCATGAACTAATATACATCCAGACTGCCTCTTTGGTAGCATCTGAAGTAGCGATGTATCGAGCCTTAATCGTCTAGTATGCCAGGGTATCTAGCTTGGAACTCTTCCAACATACCGTCCCTTTACTGAGGGTAAAGACAATGCCTGTGACTGACATTCAGTCGTCCTTATCACCCTGGAACCCTTCCAGTGATTCTCCCCAGGATCGGTTGATACCATCTCACTACAACTAGTGAGAATCCTATCATCCAATTAGATCTATCTCATAGATCCAAAACCCAGGATTTAGGAAGTATCACTTTGATCCTATATGGAGAATCATTATGATGAGCGTAGATTGACCGAGCGTAGCATAGGAAACTCTTTTCTTATCAAGAGTATGTCATCCACGTACTCTGCGAGGATCATCACCATACTCCCTACTATCTTTTTGTTTATACAAGGTTCATCTACCATTTTGATGATATCAAACTCTTTGACTAACACATCAAAACAGATGTTCCAACTCCGCGATGCCTGCTTTATCCTATAAAGCATCTTGTACACGTTTCCGCTGCTCCCACTGTCTACGAAGCCCTCTGGCTGTGTACTTATAGACTTTCTCTTCTAAAACATCATTTAGAAAAGCAGTCATGGCACCCAACAGCCAGATATCGTAGTCATGGTATATAGCCGTGGCAAGTAGGATCTGGATGGACTTAAGCATAGCCACTTAAAAAGGTTTCATCATTATCCAGGCCTGGTCGATGACGAAAAGCTTTAACAAGTCTAGCTTTGAAATTCTCAACTTTTCGATGTACACCAAGTAATCTTCTCAAGATATAATTGCTCCTGATGGGGATTTAACCCTTCAGATATAGCAACCAAAGTCCATACTTTGTTGGTGTATAAGGATTCCATCTCAGATCGCTAAGCATCCAGCCATTCTTACAGAGTCCCACTCCTGATGGCCAGCTCGAAACTAGTTGGGTCATTATCTCATCATGCAATTCTTGCTCCTACTGTCACAGAGAAACAGAAGTATCTCTCAGGTGGGTGAGAAAACCCTACTAGATCGGCGGAGAGGCTGAGGTTCGTTGGTAACTATTGAATCCTTTGGTTTTATCAAATCATCTGCTGTAGTTAGTAGGGCTGGAACATTTCCAGTTCTACATAACAGACCTTGCCTCGAGTTTGTCCGGATTTTGCTTTTAGACATAGGCCGGACAACCCCAAATCTTAACTAGCTTAAGACATGGGATCTTCCCATACCATATCTCATATGGAGTGGTAGGCAACTAATTTGATTCGAACCCTTTTCAATAGGTATGCAGCTTCTGAAGTGCATAACTCCCAAAAGGAAAATAGGAAACTCGGTAGTACTCATCATAGAGCACACCATATCAAATAGGGTGTATCTGCTCTGCCCCGATATACCATCGTGCTATGATGTATACGGAGGAGTAATGCTGAGAGAGAATCTCATTCTCCTTTAGAAAAGTCCAAGAATTTCGTGCTCAAGTATTCTCCTCCTTGATCTCATCAAAGGACATAATACTTTTACCCGTATTGGTTCTCTACTTCTAACTTATATTCTGTGAATATCTCAAAAGGTTCGGACTTGTGTTTCAACAGGAACATAAGTCTGAATCTCGAAAGATCATCAGAGAATGTAATGAAGTACAAAGAACCAGTCCTGGCATATGTAGACAGGAGACCTTACATACATCAACATGTATCATCCCAAGAGTTCACTAACTCTTTCTCTGTTTCCAATAAACGGAGCTGTGGTCATCTTATCTTTGTGACATGACCGGCAAGTTTCACAAGATGTAAATTCAAACTAATTTAAAAATGCATCTAAATGCAACTTCAGCCAGTCGGGTCGCATTGATATGACCTAGTCTACAATACCTCAAGAAGGAATCGTTAATTTCTGAACTCTTCCTCTTGTGTGTGTTCTGTATACTGAGAACTGTAGTTTGATTAGAACATCAATGCTTTTAGATAACGTGCCTGAACCGATCAACTTTCGATATAGGAAATGTTCAAAACATTATCCAACAATACAAAATTTTATCATTTCTTTACTGATAAAGAGACTGATATGATTTTGTATATCAGGTTCGGTATCTAATAACATTCGTTCAGAATCAATGTATTGGTAATACAGGGTGACAGTGACCAACAGACTTGGCTGCAAATCTTGCCCCGTTTTCTGCCTCATGAAACTTATCACCCGATCTCAGTTCTCTACCTTTCTGTAGCCCTATGTAACATATTACATATGCGGGATCCTGATCCGGTATCATATACCCAGGACGTAAGGGACACTGAGAAACAGTTCTATATAATGAACACACCCGTAGATGATGCATCAGCATGCACTATCTTCATTTGGGCGGTACGGGAATTCTGGTAATCCCCAATTTCCTGCTCTGTCTTATAACAATTATAAGTGGGAGCGGGACCAACGTTCCCCAGCTCAATATAACAAGCGGGTTCGGTCAATAATCCGTATTATTATCTTGATTAAGGCGTGATATAGTCGCTACCAGGAGAGAGAGAGAAGAAAACACTCAGCGTGCACTCTTGCAAGAATAGATTGGTTATTATTTTTATCTAATCAGGATGGCTCCCACTGTTTTTATCAAATCTTCCTTCAAACCCTAAAAGGAAAGACTAGACGGGATTAATTACACACTACAAGTTCGTCAATCTTTCAGCCAGGCCAGTGTCGGTACTTTGAGGGAGGTCCCCCGTGCTTTCGCACGAACCTAATTAATGTAAACCTCGTTTTCCCAGAGGCATAACCTCGTTGACACCTTTCTAGACACCTACTTGATCGGCTAATTGTAATATGTAAAACTCTCCCAGGAGTAACTCTTACTCGCAGCGGGTATCGGGATCCAACTATCTCATAGAAGGTATGCAATCTCATTGCAAATTTCAACACTTGAAATTCCCGATAATATTTTGCCCCTAACGTGCTATGACCTTGACGAAAGCCAACAAACCATAGCCCGCTAGTCAAGTTCAACCCGTACATTTCTTGATTGAATTAAACCCACCCGCATGACCCTTGACGAAAGCCAACAAAGCCGCACGACTACCCTAATCCAATCGCATCGTACGCAGCAGATAAGCAGCATATAGCTACCGCGCACTACACCTTGACGAAAGCCAACAAATGCAGCACGAATACTATATACAACTTATCTGAAATGACGGAGGGCTACGACAGGTTTTTCTGAAAACCTATTGCGTAATGAACTTGATATCGTTGTAGAATCAAATGATTTTAAAATGGAGTGTTTTTGAGGCTTTTCTAGTTTTGCTAAAGGAGTCACTCCCGGTGAAGGGATCGTCGGTCCTTTCCTCGTCGAATGAGGTGCAAGATATATCACATATATCACTGTGCAAAGCAAAAACTCTTAAAAGCAATTAAAAGACAAACCGAGTGTGTAGCATCTGCCGGTTATTGCTAAAGGAGTCACTCCCGGTGAAGGGATCTCGGTCCTTTCCTCATCGAATAAGGTGCAGGATATATCACATATACCGCTGTGCAAAGCAAGAACTGTAGCTACCTGTTTTATTTTGAAATTCGATTCTACAACATCTTAGGTTTCTTTTATTTTCATTAATCACATTAATGAAATCCCATCATTTATATACCTAAACATCACAGATAAATACGACGACAGTTATGCCATCCGCATTCGCCTCGATGTCCCCTCGTGCACCGTTAGGTTAGGTAACTAACGGCAGAGCGGGGCAGGGCTAGCGCGGGTATAAAACATAAGTAACGCCTATATAATATATCATATATACTATATACAGTATCTATCATAGAACATCACATGATCACATCACAGATATCGCAGCAGAAGAATCATATGAAATATTGGATATACTAGGACGTCCGTGTTTTCAATACGAGCCAGTATAAAACACGGATTCCACGGTCGCGATGAATAGCCAAACCCACACCCCTAGACCCCTACAAGAGCGGCAAGCAACCCAACCAATTCTAGAGTTAGGAGACCCGGACTCGACCCCTCGAGTTGGTCTCCCACTGGACTCCAGAACCCGGTTACTTGTGCTCCCCTCCTTGGGTCTATCCAAGTGCGGAAAAGTAAATAATATACAAACGGTGACATCTTCCGCAACCTGAAAGAGCCCCAATAAAAGAATATTACAGACAAGTTTTTACATGAATGAAAATGAAAAACGCTCATCTCACATAAAAAAAACCCCGGCTATTCAAACACGACGATCCAATATAACATATCCAGCAACACATAACATCACATGTCATCAACGTAAGTAAATATGCGCATCCCAATTGTCGTTGACATATAGCAACGAAACCGGCGATATCACATATTACACTTACGGTCACAGAAAAGAAAGTGTAAAACTACAACAGTTGGAATCCGCAACCTTCATAGACATCGCATGCCTAATCAAATGAATTCCTTAGACATCGCATGCCTAACAATTATAAACCCCGCATTTTAGTCTCAAAATCGAGAACACTTTTCAATATCAAGTCGGGTAATTCAACAAGATTCCCGACATCCTGATCGAATACTCGTCGCAAACTTTAGTAGGCAGCCGCACCCCCGATACCGTCGACGAAGTGCACCAAGGCAGAACACCGCTGCCGCGAGCAGCCGAACGGATGCTTTCGGCGACGGGGTTCTCCTACAGTCACTTGGTGGGTGTGCTATGGAGTGAGGCTGTCTATTAAGTTTACCCGGCGAGTATCCGCGTACGCTACGTGATTGCGACGGACTTTTGATCACATCAAAATTCCGTGGCAACCGATCAAGTGAGACTAAAGTGCTATTATTATAACATTCAGTCAGTTATCTCATAACTACTTGTGAATTCCAATTATTGTATCACATTCCAGATAATTGGAAAATGTTAAACTTTCCGATCGAACATTCAAACACCCAAGTTTTCCCGATACAGATCAACACATGAAACAAGTCTAAAAACATTCAGTTCGTGCCTCAGTACCAACGGTCCAGCCGTAGAAGGGTCAAGCCAACGCCTCACATGTGGCACGCCGTACTGCCCCAAACCCGAAGGTTCAAAGGGCAGTTCAAGATGGTCACATAATCGAGTTAAGGTTTGTTGTCTTCTAGAGGGTCCATCGCGTTACTTGCACTACTTAGAACGTCTTTAAACCTCGGAAAAATCCAACACTTGGAAATTTTCCGGCAGGGGAAAAGTTGGGTATTTATATCCGGTCGAACTTTTTAACATATTCAAAAATCATCCGGAAAGACACATAGACAGAGTTTGACAATCCGATCGAATAAACGAATCCCCAAAATCAACCCCAGAAAATTCAACTCTTGAATAATATTTAAAAATACCCAGAGAACTCAGCACTGAATAAATGAAGTTACTGTGCAAAATTGGGTGGGTGACGTCATCATACGGCCGCGGAACCGCCGCAGAAGCCAGGCTTCTGCCGCGGTTCCGCCGCACTTAGGAGGAATCATGGACACGTGTTGCACAGTAATTCTTAGGATTCCCTGCTGATTTTTCTGCATATTTTTAATTTGGAAAAATCCCAGTTTTTAGAAAAAGTCCAGAGAGCTATTTTGGGGTTAGGGTTTTGGTTCGATCGGGTTTCAAACGTCGTCTACTCATCGCCTAAGGCTCTAGCTAGGCTCTGATACCACTGTAGGATTCCTAGGCACACTAATGAGGTCTCACAAGGCATCAACCATGCCAATTTCAAAAATTACGGTGCCGAGAAACCCTAATACGGATCGTTGGCTAGAAGTTTAGGTGAAACGATAACAAGTTAACAACTTAACTAAATGGTAAACGGAAATACAACCTTTGTAGATCCGGTTCTCCACCTCCATGGCTCCGCGATGAAGTCTCCTCGCTGTACAAATCGGATCTTGGGCTCTAGCGTCGGCTTCATCGGAGAAAAAGCGGGCTAGGTCATCGACGACGATGCCGAAGATGATCTACGTCGAGGCATCACTAGATCAAGCTCCAACTTCACCAAGTCAAGAAAACTTGTGAAGGAAACACCCTATACTACTTGGCAAGAGGTAGAGGATGAAGAAATAGGAGGTGGGTTCACTTTAGAATTGGATTTCTCACTTATATGCTCAACTTTCCATTAATGAAGACAAGCTTTTTCTTCATGTGAAGAAGAAGAAGAAGCAAGAATATGATCAATATTATGATAAGTCTTATGAAAAGAATAATAGAAATGATTCTTATCATAATATTAACCATGGTAATGTGTAGAGAAATAACTAAGGTTAAATGAATGGTTAGGGTTTAGGAGATGAAGACAAAAGAGTCACTTTGGTCAAAGTTGCATGAAGCTTCAAGAAGCATCATGAATGAAAGCAACCCTTATGCTTTCATTTCTCATTTCTTTTAATCCAAAATAAATAGATATATGAATGAATGAATAAGAAATAAAACCCTAACCATTTAATTAACCAAGGTTTAACTCTTTACACAAACCCTAGCAATCTTGCATCATCAAACATGATACAATCAAGTGAGAAAATCCTTTTAAAGTGAACCAATACTAGTTAATGCAAAGTAATATATCAAATATATAATTATACATTAAATCATTAAATCAACACTTGATTCAATGATCCGGTCATGTCGCACATAACCGACTAGTATCATTAGTAACATCTTATCGAATCAACACTTGATTCGATAACCCGGCTATATCGCATATAACCGATCAATGTCACAAATCGCGAGAATCGAATACAGTATCACATACTGGTATTATTCTCGGTCCCGCACATATCTCATATGCGCTCCTATTTCGTTTCGCTTGAGCCAGGAAACCTCTGTGTAGGACTCTAAAGACTCGTCAATACGCCGGCAGCGGATGATGATCATATCAAACATCCACAAGCCGCAAGCGGTCTGCTAAACGTAACGGCCACCCGGATATTGAGCGATCAGAAGATCGACGAGCAAGCCCGCTCACACTCCTGTGAATTCAACCAGTAACACTTACCGTACAGTCCGGTCTCGTCGTCTGATATGTCGCATATCTCGCCTAGGGGTGGTAAACGTCAGACCCCAATAGCTCGATAAGTCGTGTCGGTATGAGGCCTATAACAGTTCGAGAAACTACTGGTAACACTTACCAGTAAATCTCAGCAACCCTGGCCAGGGATTTCCGGTTATAGCCAATCGAACACTGCGCAACATCAACCCCCTATACCGGGAGAGACGAATCCCCACCTATCGCTCATTGCCTCCATGTGATTCGGGACTGTACCCAAAAACCACCGTTTTGCACGCCCTCTTGGACGTGGTAAGGTGGAAATCAAAGCACAGTGGGAACCACACAAGACTCTATGAAGATCTCGGGTCAACAGACTACTCTGTACCAGTGTCACCAGAGAACTGCCACCTGACGTAAGGTATAATACCATCTGGGAGTTCTCGGCGAGTCCGTCCAGTGTACCCAGTCTCCACTGAGCACCCGTATATCATCTCTGATGTCAAACACCAATGGATATGGGATCATCCATCGCCCATCTGTATGGGTCGAGAAGGTATACGCTAGTCTACTCTGGTATATCGATGCCCCGTCTCGATACACCCACGACTAGGGACTTTGAAGGATGTACTTATAGACTATCTGTCCCCACTAGTATGATCTGCATCATAGTCTAGGTAGTCAAGTACACATCCTAAGGGCTTTACCAACATGTAACAGAGAGACAATCAGTATACACGTTAAGGTAAAGAGCAACCAGATAGCATACTATCATGTTGAGCAAGAAAGTCCTCCCTATATATGTCCCAGCATCCACTACAATGTACATCCTATGTACGGTAATGGCCTCTAGGGCATACATATAACCAACACTTGAGGTATTATAGACTAGGTGATATCAATGTGACCCGACTAGCTTAAGTTACATTTAAGATGCATATTTAAATCAGTTTGAATTTACAACTTGTGAAACTTGCCAGTCATGTCACAGAGATAAGATGACCATAGCTCTGTTTACTCGAAACAGAGAAAGAGTTAGTGAACTCTTGGGATGATACATGTTGATGTATGTAGATCCCCTGTGTACACATGCCAAGACCGGTTCTTTGTACTTCATTACATTCTCTGATGATCTCTTAAGATTCAGCCATATGTTCCTATTGAAACATAAGTCCGAAGTTTTTGAGATATTCATAGAATATAAGTTAGATGTAGAGAACTAAAATACGGGTATAAGTATTCTGTCCTATGATAAGATCAGGGAGGAGAATACTTGTGCATGGAATTCTTGGACTATTCTAAAGGAGAATGAGATTCTCTCTCGGTGTTACTCCTCTGAATACACCACAGCACAACGGTGTATCGAGGTGGAGCAATAGCACCCTATATGATATGGTGTGCTCTATGATGAGTATTACCGAGTTACCTATTTCCTTTTGTGGTTGTGCACTTGAGAAGTTGCATACCTATTGAACTGGGTTCGAATCAAATCAGTGCCTACCACTCCATATAAGATATGGTATGGGAAGAACCTATCTCTTAAGTAAGTTAAGATTTGGGATTGTCCGGCCTATGTCGAAAGCAAAATTCGGACAAGATCGAGGCAAAGTCAGTTCTGTAGAACTGGAAAAGTTCCAGCTATACAAACTACAGCTAATGATTTGACAGAACCAGAGGATTCAATAGTCCCCGACGAAGCTCAACCTCTCCGCCGATCTGGTTGGGTTCCTCATCCACCAGAGAGATACTTCGGTTTCTCGATGACAGTGGGAGCGAGGAAAGCATCATGAGATGATGACCCAACTAGTTTCTAGCAGGCCATCGAGAGTAGGGACTCTGTAAGAATGGCTGGATGCTTAGCGATCTAAGATGGAATCCATGTACACCAACAAAGTATGGACTTTGGTTGCTATAACTGAAGGGTTAAATCCCTATCTGGAGCAAGTATATCTTGAGAAGATTACTTGGTGTAGATGAAAAAGTTGAGACTTTCAAAACTAGACTTGTTAAAGGTTTTCGTCATCGACCAGGCATGGATAATGATGAAACCTTTTCCAGGGACGATGCTTAAGTCCATCCAGATCTTACTTGCCATTGCTACATACCATGACTACGATATCTGGTGGTTGGGTGCCATGACTACTTTTCTAAATATAGATTTACAAGGGAGCGTCTATAAGTACACAGCCAAAGGGCTTCGTAAACAGTGGGAGCAGCAGAAACGTCTGCAGGTTGCTTTACAGATTAAAGCAGGCATCGCGGAGTTGGAACATCTGTTTTGATGCGATAGTCAAAGAGTTTGACTTCATCAAAATAGAAGATGAACCTTGTATATACAAAAAAGGTAGTAGAGAGTAAGGTGGTCATCCTCGTATTGTACGTAGACAACATACTCTTGATAGGAAAAGAGTTTCCTATGCTATGCTCGGTCAATCTCCTCTTATCACAAGGATTTTCCATATACGATCAAAGTGATACCTCCTAAATCCTAGGTTTTGGATCTATGAGATAGATCTAAATGGATGTTAGGGTTCTCACTAGGTGTAGTAAGATGGTATCAATGGATCCTGAGGAGAATCACTGGAAAGGTTCCAGGGTGATAAGGATGACTGAATGTCAGTCCCAGGAAATGTCTTTACCCTCAGTGGAGGGAAGGTATGTTGGAAGAGTTCCAAGCAAGATACCGTGGGAAACAAGACGATAAAGGCTGGTAACATCGCTATTAAAGATACTACCAAAGAGGCAGTTTGGGTGTATATTGGTTCATGAGATGAACTAGGTTCCTACCATTGTGTGACAATGGAAGTGTTGCTTTGGCCCAGGAACCCCGGTCCCATCAGTGACCCAGACATATTCTGAGGCAGCATTGCCTAATCAAAGAGATAGTTAATCTCCAGGGTGATCGAGGTTAGGAGAGCAGACTCAGAAGAAAACACGGAGGATCCACTCACAAAGGCTTTTTCCCAGAGAGAGACTTATATGGGATGGTTGAGTATGTAGGGTTCCTAGGCACACTAATGAAGTCTCACAAGTGATCAAACATGCACAAATCAAAAATTCCTTGTGCCTACAAACCCTAATACGGATCGTTAACAAGATATATAGGCGAAGCAAGCATGTAATCGAATTAAATGCTAAGGGAAAGTGACTACAACCTTTGTAGATCCGGTCCACCACTTCCTAAGCTCCGCGATGATCTCCCTCCGCTGTCCAAATCGAACCCTTGACTCTAGCATTGGCATCATCGAAGAATGGGCGGGCTTGATCGTCGGTTCGATGCCGAAGATGATCTACGTCGAGGCATCACAAGAACAAGCTCCAACTTCACCAAGCCTTGAAAACTTGTGAAGGAAACACCCTATACATCTTGGCAAGAGGTAGAGGATGAAGAAATAGGAAGTGGGTAGACTTTAGATTTGGATTTCTCACTCATTTTGGCTAGTTGCCATTGATGGTGCAAGCTTTCTTCAAGTTGAAGATGAAGAAGAAGATGATAAAGAATTATGATAAGTGTTATTTAAAAATAAAAACAATATGATACTTATCATGTCAACAACCATGGTTTAGTGTAGAGAATCAACTAAGGTTAGTAGAATGGTTAGGTTTAGGAGATGAAGACAAAATGGTCATTAGGTCAAAGATGCTTGAAGCATCCAAAAGAAACCATTTTGTTTTCTTTACCTTTTAAAAATAAATAGATAAATGAATAAGTAAATAAAAGAAACCCTAACCATTCATATAACCATGGTCAATTCTTTACACAAACCCAAGCTTGCATGTATCATCATGCATGATACAATCTTGTGCACAAAAGTATATCTCATATACAACTTGTGCAAATCAAGTGAGTAAATCCATTTAAAGTGAACCAATACTAGTTAATGCAAAGTAATATATCAAATATATAATTATACATTAAATCATTAAATCAACACTTGATTAAATGATCCGGTCATATCGCATATAACCGGCTAGTATCCAATGTATCGGCTTATCGAATCAATCCTTGATTCGATAACTAGGTTATATCGCATACAACCATTCGACACATTCATCGCGAGAATGAAATACGGTATCACATACACGAATTATTCTCGGTCCCGCACATATCTCATATGCGCTCCTATTTCGTTTCGCTTGAGCCAGGAAACCTCTGTGTAGGACTCTAAAGACTCGTCAATACGCCGGCAGCAGATGATGATCATATCAAACACCCACAAGCCGCAAGCGGTCTGCTAAACGTAACGGCCACCCGGGTATTGAGCGATCAGAAGATCGACGAGCAAGCTCGCTCACACTCCTGTGAATCCAACCAGTAACACTTACCGTACAGTCCGGTCTGTTCGTCTGATATGTCGCATATCTCGCCTAGGGGTGGTAAACGTCAGACCCCAATAGCTTGATAAGTCATGCCGACGTAGGGTCCATAACATTCGTGAAACTACTGATAACTCTTACCAGTATATCACTGCAACCCTGGCCAGGGATTTCCTGTTATGGCCAGTCGAGCATAGCGCAACATCAACCCCCAATACCGGGAGAGACGAATCCCCTCCTATCGCTCATTGCCTCCATGTGAATCGGGACTGTACCCAAAAACCACCTGTTTGCACAACTCAGTAGAGCCATGGTAGGGTGGAAATCAAGGTATAGTGGGAGACACACAAGACTCTATGACGATCTCGGGTCAACAGACTAAGCTGTACCAGTGTCACCAGAGAACTGCCATCTGACGTGAGGTATAATACCATCTGGGAGTTCTCGGCGAGTCCGTTCAGTGTACCCAGTCTCCACTGAGAACCCGTATACCATCTCTGATGTCAAACACCAATGGATATGGGATCATCCATCGCCCATCACATGGGTCGAGAAGATATACGCTAGTCTACTCTGGAATATCGATGCCCCGTCTCGATATTCCTACGACTAGGAACAATGAAGGATGTACTCATTGACTACCCAGGCCCCACTAGTATGATCTGCATCATAGTCCTGGAAGTCGATTATTAATCCTAAGGGTTTTATCAACATGTAACAGAGAGACAGAAAGTATACACGTTAAGATAAAGAGCAACCAGATAGCGTGCTATCATGTCGAGCAAGAAAGTCCTACCTATATATGTCCCAGCATCCACTACAATATACATCTAATGTATAGTAATGGCCTCTAGGGCATACATATAACTAACAATCTCCCACTTGCACTAGGGCCATCTGTAGCAGTGGTTGCAGTATCACATACTCAACCATCCCCAAAAAGTCTCTCTTTGGGAAAAGGCCTTCGTGAGTGGATCCGCCGTGTTGTCCTCTGAGTCTACTCTCCTAACCTCGATCATCCTGGAAATTAACTATCTCCATGATCAGGTGATGCTGCCTCAGAATATGTCTGGGTCACTGATGGGACCAGGTTTCCTAGGCCAAAGCCACAGTTCCATTGTCACACAATGGTAGGAACCTAGTTCATCCTATGAACCAATATACACCCAAACTGCCTCTTTGGTAGTGTCTTTAATAGCGATGTTACCAGCCTTTATCGTCTAGTTTGTCACGGTATCTAGCTTGGAAATCTTCCAACATACCGTCCCTTTACCGAGGGTAAAGACAATGCCTGCGACTGACATTCAGTCGTCCTTATCACTCTGGAACCCTTCCAGTGATTCTCCCCAGGATCGATTGATACCATCTCACTACAACTAGTGAGTATCCTAAGATCCAATTAAATCTATCTCATAGATCCAAAGCTTAGGATTTAGTAGGTATCACTTTGATCCTATATGGAAAATCATTGTGATAAGCGGAGATTGATCGAGCGTAGCATAGGAAACTCCTTCCCTAACAAGAGTATGTCATCCACGTACTCTACGAGGATCGTCACCATACTCCCTACTACCCTTTTTGTTTATACAAGGTTCATCTACCATTTTGATGATGTCAACTTCTTTGACTAATCCATCAAAACAGATGTTCCAACTCCGCGATGCCTGCTTTATCCTATAAAGCATCTTGCATAGCTCCCACTGTCTACGAAGCCCTCTGGCTGTGTTCTTATAGACGTTCTCTTCTAAATCAATATTTAGAAAAGTAGTCATGGCACCCAACCACCAGATATCGTAGTCGTGGTATGTAGCCGTGGCTAGTAGGATCTGGATGGATTTAAACATAGTCCCTAGAAAAGGTTTCCTCATTATCCGTGCCTGGTTGATGACGAAAACCTTTAACAAGTCTAGCTTTGAAAGTCTCAACTTTTCCATGTATACCAAGTAATCTTCTCAAGATATACTTGCTCCTGATGGGGATTTAACCCTTCAGATATAGCAACCAAACTCCATACTTTGTTGGGGTATAAGGATTCCATCTCAGATCACTAAGCATCCAGCCATTCTTACAGAGTCCCTACTCTCGATGGCCTGCTCGAAACTGATTGGGCCATCATCTCATGATGCAATCCTCGCTCCCACTGTCATCGAGAAACCGAGGTATCTCTTAGGCAGGCGAGGAACCCTACCAGATCGGCGGAGAGGCTGAGGTTCGTCGGGGACTATAGAATCCTTTGGTTCTGTCAAATCTTCAGCTGTAGTTTCGTATAGCTGGAACCTTTCCAGTTCTACAGAACTGACATTGCCTCGATCTTGTCCGGATTTTGCTTTTGACATAGGCCGGACAATCCCAAATCTTAACTTACTTAAGATATAGGCTCTTCCCTTTCCATATCATATATGAAGTGGTAGGCAGTGATTTGATTCGAACCTAATTCAATAGGTATGCAGCTTCTCAAGCGCATAACACCCAAAAAGGAAATAGGTAACTCAGTAATACTCATCACAGAGCACACCATATCTAATATTGTGCGATTGCTCCGCCCTGATGCACCGTTGTGCTGTGGTGTATTCAGAGGAGTAATACGGAGAGAGAATATCATTCTCCTTTAGAATGGTCCAGGAATGCCATGCACAAGTATTCTCTTCCCTGATCTTATCATAGGACATAATACTTATACCCGTATTTTGGTTTTCTACTTCTAACTTATATTCTGTGAATACCTCAAAAGCTTCAGACTTATATTTCAACAGGAACATATGACTGAATCTTGAGAGATTATCAGAGAATATAATGAAGTATATAGAACCAGTCCTGGCATCTGTAGACAGGAGACTTTACATACATCATCATGTATCAGTCCCAAGAGTTCATTAACTCTTTCTCCGCTTCCAGTAAACAGAGCTGGTGTCATTATATCTTTGTGACATGACTGGCAAGTTTCACAAGATGTAAATTCAAACTGATTTAAATATGCATCTAAAATGTAACTTCAGCCAGTCGGGTCGCATTGATATAACCTAGTCTACAATGCCTCAAGAATGAATCGTTCATTTCTGAACTCTTCCTCTTGTGTGTGTTCTGTATACAAGGAACTGTAGTTTGATTTAGAACGTCAATGCTTTTAGATAACGTGCCTGAACCGATCAACTTTTGATATAGGAAATTTTCAAAGCATTATCCATCAATACAAAATTTTTATCATTTCTTTACTAATAAAGAGACTGATATGATTTTGTATATCAGGTTCGGTATTCTTGCGCCACGGCAGCGCCCCGGCCGTCTATCCGAGGCCAAAATGCGGAATCAAAATTTTCTTAACTTTTAAACTGGCACTACCGCGGACAATATACCTGGATCGTAACCATTAACCGATACTAGCAAACAAGAGAAAAGGTGAGAGATATACCGAGTGATCCGAGTCCTCCGGTCTTCTCGTCGTCGTCCCGATCTCCCGCGGAAACTCCGGTCGTCGCATCCTTGCCGGAAGGGCACCACATAGTCTGCATCTTTTACGGGCTCCCACCTCAATACCGAGGCAACTCGGGCACGAAGCTGGCTAGTCGACGTGCCCAAGGTTTGCTGTAGATTGTAGTGTAGAATCGTTGTCTCATTTGGGGTAGTAGTTGCCATGGTGATGGAGGGATGAAGAACATTGAAGAGAGCTAGAAATAGTGTAGCAAGAAAAATGAGAGGTGAATAATTTACTCATACAAAATGAACTCCTCTCTTTTTTCTCCCCTCATCAAAAATGTGGTCGGCCATGCTCATTTGGAAATGGTGGAGGGAATGAAAACATAATACAAAGGGAGGTGAGTGTAGGAGAGCAAAGGTGGTGACCACAACATAAAGCAAATCTCACATCAACCACTCAAATCACTCTAAATCCTTTCTAATCTCATAAAGCAAGTGATAAGAAGGAAAAAGAATCTCATCATGAAAAGCTATCATGATGCCACCAATATGCAAGATACCCCCTCCACAAATGTTATTTGCAAACTTGCAAATAACCCCTCCATCGGTAAAGTCCGGCCGGGAAAGAACAAAGGAAAACCGGCCGGAACGGAATGCAAACTGGCAACTCCAGAAAATTGGTCCCGTAATAAATTACAAAAAAAACCCCGATACTGTGCATACACACCAGCATCTGTATTCCGACTGGATACAAATGCAATGAGACAAAATCTACACTGTACTAAACTAGGATCCGGCTTAAACCAAAGCCGGCTAGTAATATCCGTCCGATCCTGATCCGTGCAATACCGCACGTATCAGATCGAACCCTGCCATATATCTATACGGCCTCTAGTACAAACCGTCCGATCCTGATCCGTTCAATACCGCACGTATCTGATCGGACCCTGCCATATCTCCATACGGCCTCTACAGCGTTTCGCCCGAAAGCTTGAGTAACTGAAAGTGTGGTGGACTCTAAAGACTCGTCAATACTATGGTTGTGGATTTAACCACCAGCACGTCAGAGGTATAAGCCAATACGTGACGGGCCACCAGCTATTGACCAAAAGGGACGTCGATGAGTGAACTCATCCTGACACCCTACTGAGCCTGTCAGTGACAATATCCGTACAGTCCGGTCCGTTCGTCTATGAGCATCGCATGGCGGACCTAGGGGGTTGGTAAAAGTCAGACCCCCAAAGGCGGTACAAGTCGTGTCGGAGTGAAGCCCAGAACACCCTGAGATACTACTGGAATACCTACCAGTAAATCTCCTGCCTCGGCCGAGGGCTTTGTGTAATGGCTCTCCTAGACACAGCGCGACCTCACCCCCAATACCGGGAGAGACGAACCCCTGCAGATCCGCTCACTGCCTCCATGTGGCTCGGGACTGTACCCAACTAAAACCTGTTTGCATGACTCCTTTGAGCCGTGGTAGGGTAGTAATCAAAGCACAGTGGGAACTCACACGAGACAAATGACGATCTCAGGTCGATGAACTAACCTGTACACATGTCACCTGGGAACTGCTATCTGACGTCTGGTATAATCCCAACTAGCAGGTTCCTGGCGAGTCCTGTCCGGTGTACTCATAACCCAATGAGCACCTGTATACATCTTAGGTGTACCAACTGACACCAGTGGCTTGTGAGACCGGCCACCGCCCCTCGTCGGGGTCTCGACTGTATACACTAGTCTACTCTGGAGAATCGATGCCCTGTCTCGAAACTCCCACGACTTGGGACCTTTTAAGGATATGCTTATAGACTCCAGCTCTCACTTATATGATCGCCCTCATACTGCTGGCAGTCAAGCAAGAATCCTAGGGGCTCTATCAACGTGCAATAGCGACCTGTCAGGTCACCTAAAGCAGTACACGATGATAAAGGTAAACCAGATAGCATACTATCATCTCAAGTAAGACTGTCCTACAGGGATAGGTCCTCCCTCAATCATTGCAATCACGTGCCTATGATCCAATAATTGACTCTGAGGGCACTATCTCCAACAATCTCCCACTTGCACTCAAGGCTAATTATTGCGATGTTGCATACTCACAGCCCGTGTGATACCGAACACCCAACTCCTCTACTGGTCAGTCTCACAAAGCTCGTTTGCGAAACTATTGCGTTCGAGGAATAGCCTCAGTGAGTGGATCCGCTGGGATGTTTCTTTCTATGTCTCTCTATATCTCAAGTTCGCAGAGAAAACCATCTCCCGAAATGAGCAATACCTGTCTTAGAGTATGTCTGGATATCTGATGGGACCTAGCTCATAAATGAACTCCAAATCCAAACTTC
Organism: Agapanthus africanus; assembly: GCA_030015575.1. Taxonomy (NCBI): domain Eukaryota; kingdom Viridiplantae; phylum Streptophyta; class Magnoliopsida; order Asparagales; family Amaryllidaceae; genus Agapanthus; species Agapanthus africanus. The sequence continues at coordinate 365,633,832 of CM057346.1, forward strand.
TTAGACTGTATCGATAACTGAACCTAATCAGTATCCAGCGCCATGCCTCCCTCAGTATTGCCTTGGACCACCTGTCCAAAATACTGCCTCTCGTCAGAAGGAAAAACTATAACTCTGACAACCTCCTTGTCGTCCATGTCACCTTGGAAGCCTGGAGTGATAACCGTCTCCTAAAGGAGGCTGCTGCTATCATATCCCTAGAACATCAACTTATGTTCTAAAACTGCTTCCGACTGTTTCTCCAGGATTGGATCAATATCAACTTATTGCATCTACTGCAAGAACAACATCTGGTGTGGTACTTGACATCTCATGATTGACTCAATTGCCTAAGCAAGTGATCTGCCAATCATGCACATCCTCTCCCCTTTAGTCTGTAAGACACCTTTAGAGAGGGTGACTCCATTACCTGCAGGTATACTACCGTGCCAGGAGTCGTCCATTCTAAATACTCATAGAATGCTGTCAAGTTACCCAGATTAGGAAACCACCCAAATCTAGATCTAAAACTATAGATCTAGTAACCAGAATGTCTGATATAATATCCAAGTCCTGTGTGGAGAAAACACTGTGTGACAACCAAAGTATAACCGATCGTAGTATAGGAATATCACTTCCTACTCTGTGTATGTCATCAAATACCAGGACATCACACCCTACTACCTTCTTAACAGATCCATCCCCTATTCTGATGAAGTCAAACCTATGACTTCACATCAGAAATAGATGATATATCTCCGCTATATCTGCTTTAGTCTTATAAATAGACATAAGCCTGATGTCCACCAATGCTTCCGCTGCTCCCACTGACTACGACAACCCTCTGGCAGAGTCATATAGACATGCACTTCTAAAGCTAGTTTAGAACGACGCTATACTCATCCTCCTGCCGGGTCTCGCAGCCTGGAACAACAACAATGGCAAGTGTAGGTAAACAAGAACCTCCCTGCCACCGTCCTTGAGCATACCGAAGTACCTCTCGAGTGCCTGAGGTTACCCACCATATCTGCGGAGTGGCCAATGGAATGTCAAACCAGATTGAATCTTTAGGTTCCTTATCAAATCTTCAGTAATCGTTTGCGGTTCTGGAATCGCTTCCAGTTCTACCATACTCCCACTACTGTTTTCTGAAAAATAACCATTTCCTTTTAAAATGTGGCGAGTTAAGAACAATATCACTATTGATCTTCCAGATGGTAGAAAGTCAACCCTCGTCATAGCCTGGGTCAACCTACAAACAGCCATTACAGAAACGTGCCTTGAGTTGTCCAGTGTCTGGTTTTAATCATAAGCCGGACAACTCCCCGTACCTTAACATCGTTAAGATATGAACTGTTGTATATCCAATATAGATCCAGAGGCACTGATTTAAATGAACCAGATTCAAATCATGCAGCTATCTCCAGTGCATGTCAACTAAATGGAAGGAGGCCGATCAGCGTTACTCAACTTAGGAATGCTTCCAATTATGAGTAACCAGAAAGAGAAGCAATTTCTCTTTATCATTACTATCAACTGAATACCATACAGAAGTATCTACATCTTCGATTACTTTGAAGAATCCCGATACTTGCTATACCTGGTACTCTACTCTATTCAAATACCTATAACTCCTCAAAACTTAGACCCTGTGTTTCTACGAAACACATGTCTAAGAACTAGAGAAGTTAAAAGTAAACAGAATATAGTATGAGGACCAACCCCTCTGTCCTAATGGACACTGGACAACATACAATACTCTGTATAAGTCCGCTGAGTCTAACAACTCTTTCACTGTGCGTCGTATGTTGAAAACTGTACTTATGGTTAAGAAGAATTACACCGCTGTTTGATGCTCCTTACCTAACCATCCACTGATATAGGTAAATGTTATCGACATAATATCAAAAGGTATATTTCACTCTATGAAAATAGACGTACAGATATATCAATTTGAAATTGGTGCACAACAGCGGATATTCAAAACCAAATATTTGCCGACCGGCAAACAGCCCAGATGATCTCCTCAAATATCACTGATTACAACGAATCCCGATATAATGAGGATGATCACCCTATTCCCAATGACTTACTCCCACTCATCATCTGTAAAACCATACAGATATGAGAATCATACCTGGTAAATACATACCCTGGAGTAAGTATCTAATCGGGAAATCAGTTTTCTTTTAACATTACACAGTGAAACTGAAACATTGAAATGTTTCTGTGGGGTATTCCGGTATTCTTAGTAATGCCTCTTCCATTATCCAGATTCACAACTATAACCGTATAATTCTTTGCCACCTGTCCAAATCCCTTTATATGCCTTTAGTCAATACCGTCTGCACACCCCTTTAGGCCAAATGGTTTTCTTCCTTCCGTACCGTTCGGCACCAGCCTATGGTTTGGAAGAAGACTATCCAATAAGCATAATGGGTGTACTGTCCTAATCCTAGGAGCACTCGCAATGCGAGAGAAGGTGAAGATAAAAGACAACCGAATAAACCTTATTCCTATTTCTCCTGAACCAGAATCCATCCCCGAACTGGAACAAGTTCCTTTCGAGTTCGTATATAACCATACGATGGATTATCCAATAAACTTGGGATCTTCGTAGTGATACGGAGTGTCCTGGAGAAATACAAAGGTGATTTAGGATTGGCGAAGAAATATTTGGTTCGGTCGTGAATAGCAGTCGTAATTTACTTTGCCCTCTTACTAATCCCTTGCTTTGTCTTAACTTAATACCTTCTGTACACCATCGTTATGCTAATTGGTTTTCTTCATTCCCTACCGTTCGGCACCTGCCTAAGGTTTGGAAGAAGACTATCCAATTTGCGTAATAGGTGTACTATCTCCCAAACCAAGGAGTACTCACAATGAGAGAAGGTGAAAAGAAAAGACAACTGAATAATCCTATTCGTTTTCTCCAGAACCAGAAACCATCCTCGAAGTCCTTCGAGTTCGTATATAACCATACGATGGTTTTGTCCAATGGAAGTGGACGTTCGTAGTAATACGGGGTGTCCTGGAGAAAAGGGTAAAAGTAGGAGTGGCAATGTGGTTTGCAACTCTGACAATCCAAAAGCCAGTGTTAAGAAGGTTCGGTCAACTTGGTCACTGAGTCATAGTCCAGGGTCGGGTCAATGTTCGCTTCCAAAGAGAGAGAGAAAAGAAACACTCAGCGTGCACTCTAACCCAGATCAGAATGGTTATCACTTTATCTAATCTGGAAACCTCCCATTGTAATCTCAAATTCTTCCCCAAACCTGAAAGAACAATTAGTCGGGGTCACCCGAGGAGTAAACCAACTCATCAGTGGGAATCGGGATCCAACTATCATCGCATGATAACATGACGGAATCCACTCACGTCACCACACTCCAGAAGGTATGCGCATGTCTGGCAAGTTTCAGTTCTTTTGAAACTCCCGATGTGATTTTTACCCCTAGGACCCAAGTGACCTTGACGAATAATCAACAAATCAAAAGGTCCTAGTCAAGTTCAACCCGTCATTATCTTGATTGCGTTAAACCCACCCGCACGACCCTTGACGAATAATCAACAAAGTCGTACGACTGTCCTAACCAATCCATATATCCATGCGACAGAATAGCACAACAAAGCTACCGCACACTACGCCTCGGCGAATAGCAACGACAAACGTAGCGCGAATACTAAGCAATACTAATCTGAAATGACGGAGGGCTACGACTGGTTTTTGGCGAAAAACCTTTAACGTAATGAACTTGATATCGTTGAAGGAACTGGATAACTTTTTAGAAAATATAGTGACAAAAACCTTTACTAAAGAGGTCACTCCCGGTGAAGGGATCTCGGCTCTTTCCCCGTAGAATGAGGTGCAGGATATTCCAACTGAATCCCACGATGCAAAGCAAAAGTAATCGGCTATAGTGAAGTTAATGCCCTGACGCAAACTTCTGTCCAAGGGGTCACTCCCGGTGAAGGGATCTCGGCCCTTGCCTCGTCGACTGAGGAGCAGGATATTCCAAATGAATACCACGATGCAAAACAAAAGTGAACGTCCTTGCAATAACAGCTTTTTGAAAAATGTTCCAACAACATCAGAATAGGTTTGTTTAGCTTGCATTGATCCGAATCAACGCAGTCCCATCAATTGATCACACCACAAAGAACGAAAATATACTGATGTACGTATATGCCATCCGCATTCGCCACTGGGTCCCGTCATTACCCGTTAGGTTAGCTAACTAACGACAGAGCGGGGACTGGACTAGCGCGGATGTAAAACATATACAACATCTACTAATATATATACCAATATATTATATTTCGCTCAAGGCGTGATAAAATGCAACATCACAGAAATATGCAGCATCACAGAACAATACAGATATCTGGAAGCCCCGGGTTTCACAGAGCCGCTGCTGAAACCCGACGTTCCCCTGGTCGTGTGGATAGCCTGTGCAATGAAAACCTAGACCCCTACGGGCGCGGCAAGTCACCCGCCAAAACCTGAAGCGAGGCAGCCCCCTTCAGCAACGTGAATGGACCACCCAGCATTTCACGGAATCCGGTAACTCGGGCACCCCTCCTGGGTCAACCTGTACCCCCTACGAGTGCGGCGAATAGCCCGCCAATCCTGGAGTGAAGCCCCTCCGTCCCAATGCCATGAGATGCGGGCTTGTTGCCCTCCAGAACCCGGCTATCCGTGCACCCCACCGCGGGGCAATCCTAGTACAGAAAGTAAAATATACATACACCGGGTACATTGACCGCAACCAGGTCGTGCCCCAAAAGAATAATACAAACAGGCAGTGACGGCGGTCCACATGTCGGACGCTCGCCCCGCAATATCAAATGTACATATAAAACAAAACTGTACTCGCATTGCATCCAGGCTATCCCCCACGACCGATCCGCAACAACACAGCATAAACACAGAACATCAACGTGAAAGTCACGTTCGCAAATCCGTCTAACCGGGCTATAGCAGTTAGACCGGATTTACCGATCGAGTGACATTCACGGTCGCAGATATAATGTAAATACTGTGAAATAATGTGTTTAAAATATCCGATCGATCAAAGATTAACAAGTGGGCCCCCAAGCATTACTGTAGCAGATCAGGAAATTCTGGGCCCAATATTAATATTCCAAAAACCCTAAATTCCATTCAGGAGGCAACTGCAGTAATATGATACAGTGATCACATAAAGGTGCGGCGGAACCGCGGCAAGAAGGGGGTGTTTGCCGCGGTTCCGCGCTCCTACAGTTGAATCACTGCATCGAATTTTTGCAGAACCCTTAGATTTTCCAGTACATCACTTTTCTGTAACCTGAAAAAAAATTTGACACCAAAAATTTTCAACAGAAAACTGATGTGAAAAAAAATGTAGATTTTGGAATTTTGGTCGATCGGAAATGTAAAACGCATTAGAACAAACTGGGCAAGGTTAATGGCGTGGCTCTGATACCATCTTGCGCCACGGCAGCGCCCCGGCCGTCTATCCGAGGCCAAAATGCGGATTCAAAATTTTCTTAAATTTTAAACTGGCGCTACCGCGGACAATATACCCGGATCGTAACCATTAACCGATACTAGCAAACAAGAGAAAAGGTGAGAGATATACCGAGTGATCCGAGTCCTCCGGTCTTCTCGTCGTCGTCCCGATCTCCCGCGGAAACTCCGGTCGTCGCATCCTTGCCGGAAGGGCACCACATCGTCTGCATCTTTTACGGGCTCCCACCTCAATACCAAGGCAACTCGGGCACGAAGCTGGCTAGTCGACGTGCCCAAGGTTTGCTGTAGATTGTAGTGTAGAATCGTTGTCTCATTTGGGGTAGTAGTTGCCATAGTGATGGAGGGATGAAGAACATTGAAGAGAGCTAGAAATAGTGTAGCAAGAAAAATGAGAGGTGAATAATTTACTCATACAAAATGAACTCCTCTCTTTTTTCTCCCCTCATCAAAAATGTGGCCGGCCATGCTCATTTGGAAATGGTGGAGGGAATGAAAACATAATACAAAGGGAGGTGAGTGTAGGAGAGCAAAGGTGGTGACCACAACATAAAGCAAATCTCACATCAACCACTCAAATCACTCTAAATCCTTTCTAATCTCATAAAGCAAGTGATAAGAAGGAAAAAGAATCTCATCATGAAAAGCTATCATGATGCCACCAATATGCAAGATACCCCCTCCACAAATGTAATTTGCAAACTTGCAAATAACCCCTCCATAGGTAAAGTCCGGCCGGGAAAGAACAAAGGAAAACCGGCCGGAACGGAATGCAAACTGGCAACTCCAGAAAATTAGTCCCGTAATAAATTACAGGAAAAACCCCAATACTGTGCATACACACCCGCATCTGTATTCCGACTGGATACAAATGCAATGAGACAAAATCTACACTGTACTAAACTAGGATCCGGCTTAAACCAAAGCCGGCTAGTAATATCCGTCCGATCCTGATCCGTGCAATACCGCACGTATCAGATCGAACCCTGCCATATATCTATACGGCCTCTAGTACAAACCGTCCGATCCTGATCCGTTCAATACCGCACGTATCTGATCGGACCCTGTCATATCTCCATACGGCCTCTACAGCGTTTCGCCCGAAAGCTTGAGTAACTAAAAGTGTGGTGGACTCTAAAGACTCGTCAATACTATGGTTGTGGATTTAACCACCAGCACGTCAGAGGTATAAGCCAATACGTGACGGGCCACCAGCTATTGACTAAAAGGGAAGTCGATGAGTGAACTCTTCCTGACACCCTACTGAGCCTGTCAGTGACAATATCCGTACAGTCCGGTCCGTTCGTCTATGAGCATCGCATGGCGGGCCTAGGGGGTTGGTAAAAGTCAGACCCCCAAAGGCGGTACAAGTCGTGTCGGAGTGAAGCCCAGAACACCCTGAGATACTACTGGAATACCTACCAGTAAATCTCCTGCCTCGGCCGAGGGCTTTGTGTAATGGATATCCTAGACACAGCGCGACCTCACCCCCAATACCGGGAGAGACGAACCCCTGCAGATCCGCTCACTGCCTCCATGTGGCTCGGGACTGTACCCAACTAAAACCTGTTTGCACGACTCCTTTGAGCCGTGGTAGGGTAGTAATCAAAGCACAGTGGGAACTCACACGAGACAAATGACGATCTCAGGTCGATGAACTAACCTGTACACATGTCACCTGGGAACTGCTATCTGACGTCTGGTATAATCCCAACTAGCAGCTTCCCGGCGAGTCCTGTCCGGTGTACTCATAACCCAATGAGCACCTATATACATCTTAGGTGTACCAACTGACACCAGTGGCTTGTGAGACCGGCCTCCGCCCCTCATGGGGGTCTCGACTGTATACTCTAGTCTACTCTGGAGAATCGATGCCCTGTCTCGAAACTCCCACGACTAGGGACCTTTTAAGGATATGCTTATAGACTCCAGCTCTCACTTATATGATCGCCCTCATACTGCTGGCAGTCAAGCAAGAATCCTACGGGCTCTATCAACATGCAATAGCGACCTGTCAGGTCACCTAAAGCAGTACACGATGATAAAGGTAAACTAGATAGCATATTATCATCTCGAGTAAGACTGTCCTACAGGGATAGGTCCTCCCTCAATCATTGCAATCACGTGCCTGTGATCCAATAATTGACTCTGAGGGCACTATCTCCAACAGGTATCTAATAGCATTTGTTCAGAATCAATGTATTGGTAATACAGGGTGACAGTGACCAACAGACTTGGCTGCAACACTTGCCCCGTTTTCTGCCTCATGAAACTTATCACCCGTTCTCAGTTTTTCTACCTTTTTGTAGCCCTATGTAACAGATTACATATCTGGGATCCTGATCCGGTATCATATACCCAGGATGCAGAGGATACTGAGAAACAGTTCTTTGTAATGAACACACCCGAAGGAGATGCATCATATGCACTGTCTTCGTTTGGGCGGCATAGGAATTCTGGTATTCCCCAATTTCCTGCTCAGTCTTATAAAAATTATAAGTTGGAGCGGGACCAACGTTCCCCAGCTCAGTATAACAAGCGGGTTCGGTCAATACATCCATATTATTATCTTGATTAAGGCGTGATATGGTCGCTACCTGGAGAGAGAGAGAAGAAAACACTCTGCGTGCGCTCTTGCAAGATCAGATTGGTTATATATTTTATCTAATCAGGATGGCTCCCACTGTTTTTATCAAATCTTCCTTCAAACCTTAAAAGGAAAGACTAGCCGGGATTAATTACACTCTACAAGTTCGCCAATCTTTCAGCCAGGCCAGTGTCGGTACTTTGAGGGAGGTTCCCCGTGCTTTCGCACGGACCTAATTACAGTAAACCTCGTTTTCCCTGAGGCGTAACCCCGTTGACACCTTTCTAGACACCTACTTGATCGGCTAATTGTAAAGTGCAAAACTCTCCCAGGAGTAACAATTACTCGCAGTGGGTATCGGGATCCAACTATCATATAGAAGGTATGCAATCTCATTGCAAATTTCAACACTTGAAACTCCCGATAAAGGTTTTTACCCCTAGCACCTATGACCTTAACTATGGTCAACAAATCATAAGTACTAGTCAAGTTCTACCCGTCATTTCGTGATTAATTAGACCCACCCACATGACCCTTAACTAAGGTCAATAAAGTCACGCGACTGTCCTAACTAATCGCATCATATGCGGTGTAAGAAGACATCACTTAGCTACCGTACATTGTGCCTTGACTATGGTCAACAAACACAGCACGAATACTAAGTACTCTACTTCCTAAAATAACGGAGGGTTGCGGCTGGTTTTTGTGAAAACCTTTAACGCTTTGAACTTGATCTCGTTGCGGAATCAAATGGTTTTTAAATGGAATGTTTTTGAAGCTTTTCTAGTTTTGCTAAAGGGGTCACTCCCGGTGAAGGGATCGTCGGCCTTTTCCTCGTCGAATGAGGTGCGGGATATATCATATATATCACTATGCAAAGCGTAAACTATAGAAGCGATCAAAGACAAACCGATGGTTGTAGCATCTGCCAGATATTGCTAAAGGAGTCACTCCCGGTGAAAGGATCTCGGTCCTTTCCTCATCGAATAAGGTGCAGGATGTTCTATAATGAACACCGCGATGCAAAGCAAGAACTGTAGCTACCTGTTTTTATTTTAAAATTCGATTCCACAACATCAATTAGGTTTATTTTCTTTCATTAATCACATTAATGAATATCCCATCATATAAGTCCACCTAATCATCACAGATAAATATAACGTACGCTTATGCCATCCGCATTCGCCTCGATGTCCCGTCTGCACCGTTAAGTTAGGTAACTAACGGCAGAACAGGGCAGGGATAGCGCGGGTGTAAAACATAAGCAACGTCTATATAATATATCATATATACTATATACTACATCTATCTGAATAGAGCACAGAACATCGCATGATCACATCACAGATAACGCAGCAGAAAGAATCATATGAAATATTGGATATACTAGGACGTCCGTGCTTTCAATACGAGCCAGTATAAAACACGGATTCCACGGTCGTGATGAATAGCCAATCCCACACCCCTAGACCCCTACGAGAGCGGCAAGCAACCCTACCAATTCTAGGGTTAGGAGACCCGGACTCGACTCCTCGAGATGGTCTCCCTCTGGACCCCAGAACCCGGTTACTTGTGCTCCCCTCCTTGGGTCTATCCTAATGCGGAAAAGTAAATAATATACATCAACGGTGACAACTTCCGCAACCTGGAAGTGCCCCAATAAAAGAATATTACATACAAGTTTTTACATGAATGAAAATGAAAAACACTCATCTCACATAAAAACCCCCCGGCGATTCAAACACGACGATCCAATATAACATATCCAGTAACACATAACATCACATGTCATCAACATAAGTAAATATGCGCATCCCAATTGTCGTTGACATATAGCAACGAAACCGGCGATATCACATATTACACTTACGGTCACAGAAAAGAAAGTGTAAAACTACAACAGTTGGAATCCGCAATCTCTCTAGACATCGCATGCCTAATCAAATGAATTCCTTAGACATCGCATGCCTAACAATTATAAACCCCGCATTTTAGTCTCATTATCGAAAACACTTTCAATATCAAGTCGGGCAATTCAACAGGATTCCCGACATTCTGATCGAATGCTCGTCGTAAACCTCAGTAGGCGGCCGCACCCCCCGACGCCGTCGACAAAGTGCACCAAGGCGGAACACCGCTGCCGCGAGCACCCGAACGGATGCTTTCGGCGACGGGGTTCTCCTACAGTCACTTGGTCGGGGCTATGGGGTGAGGCTGTCTATTAAGTTTACCCGGCGAGTATCCGCGTATGCTACGTGATTGCGACGGACTTTTGATCTCATCAAAATTCCGTGGCAACCGATCAAGTGAGACTAAACTGCTATGTTTATAACATTCATTCAGTTATCTCATAACTACTTGTGAATTCCAAATATTGTATCACATTCCGGATAAATAGAAAATGTTAAACATTCCGATCGAACAATCGAACACCCAAGTTTTCCCGATACAGCTCAACACATGAAATAAGTCTAACAGCATTCAGTTCGTGCCTCAGTACCAACGGTCCAGCCGTAGAAAGGTCAAGCCAACGCCTCACATGTGGCACGCCGTACTGCCCCAAACCCGAAGGTTCAAAGGGCAGTTCAAGACGGTCACATAATCGAGTTAAGGTTTGTTGTCTTCTAGAGGGTCCATCGCGTTACATGCACTACTTAGAACATCGTTAAACTACGGAAAAATCCAACAATTGGAAATTTCCCGGCATGGGAAAAGGTGGGTATTTATATCCGGTCGAACTTTTTAACATATTCTAAAATACCCGGAAAAACGCACTGACAAAATTAGACAATCCTATCGAAACACCGAGTCCCTAATACAACCCAAAAATGCAACTCTGGAAAAAAATATTATAAAATTCCCAGGAAAACCAGCACAGACAACTAAGAATTACTGTGCAAAATTAGTTGCACAAAACGACAAAATGGCCGCGGAACCGCCGCATGAGCATGGTCATGCCGCGGATCCGCGGCGCCTTTATGGAATCAGGTCCTCGAATTTTACAGTAATCCTTAGATCTTCCTGGTGATTTTTCTGAATATTTTTAATCTACAAAAATCCACATTTTACAGAATTGTCCAGAGAGCATTTTCAAGTCGGGGTTTTGGGTCGATCGGACTTCTAACTCCGTCGGGACTTCGCCTAAGGCTCTAGCTAGGCTCTGATACCACTGTAGGGTTTCTAGGCACACTAATGAAGTCTCACAAGTGATCAAACATGCACAAATCAAAAATTCCTTGTGCCTACAAACCCTAATACGGATCGTTAACTAGATATATAGGCGAAGCAAGCATGTAAACGAATTAAATGCTAAGGGAAAGTGACTACAACCTTTGTAGATCCGGTCCACCACTTCCTAAGCTCAGCGATGATCTCCCTCCACTGTCCAAATCGAACCCTTGACTCTAGCATTGGCATCATCGAAGAATGGGCGGGCTTGATCGTCGGTTCGATGCCGAAGATGATCTACGTCGAGGCATCATAAGAACAAGCTCCAACTTCACCAAGCCTTGAAAACTTGTGAAGGAAACACCCTATACATCTTGGCAAGAGGTAGAGGATGAAGAAATAGGAAGTGGGTAGACTTTAGATTTGGATTTCTCACTCATTTTGGCTAGTTGCCATTGATGGTGCAAGCTTTCTTCAAGTTGAAGATGAAGAAGAAGATGATAAAGAATTATGATAAGTGTTATTTAAAAATAAAAACAATATGATACTTATCATGTCAACAACCATGGTTTAGTGTAGAGAATCAACTAAGGTTAGTAGAATGGTTAGGTTTAGGAGATGAAGACAAAATGGTCATTAGGTCAAAGATGCTTGAAGCATCCAAAAGAAACCATTTTGTTTTCTTTACCTTTTAAAAATAAATAGATAAATGAATAAGTAAATAAAAGAAACCCTAACCATGGTCAATTCTTTACACAAACCAAAGCTTGCATGTATCATCAAGCATGATACAATCTTGTGCACAAAAGTATATCTCATATACAACTTGTGCAAATCAAGTGAGTAAATCCATTTAAAGTGAACCAATACTAGTTAATGCAAAGTAATATATCAAATATATAATTATACATTAAATCATTAAATCAACACTTGATTCAATGATCCGGTCATATCGCATATAACCGGCTAGTATCCAATGTATCGGCTTATCGAATCAATCCTTGATTCGATTACTATGTTATATCGCATACAACCATTCGACACATTCATCGCGAGAATGAAATACGGTATCACATACACGCATTATTCTCGGTCCCGCACATATCTCATATGCGCTCCTATTTCGTTTCGCTTGAGCCAGGAAATCTCTGTGTAGGACTCTAAAGACTCGTCAATACGCCGGCAGCAGATGATGATCATATCAAACACCCACAAGCCGCAAGCGGTCTGCTAAACGTAACGGCCACCCGGGTATTGAGCGATTAAAAGATCGACGAGCAAGCCCGCTCACACTCCTGTGAATCCAACCAGTAACACTTACCGTACAGTCCGGTCTGTTCGTCTGATATGTCGCATATCTCGCCTAGGGGTGGTAAACGTCAGACTCCAATAGCTTGATAAGTCATGCCGACGTAGGGTCCATAACATTCGTGAAACTACTGATAACTCTTACCAGTATATCACTGCAACCCTGGCCAGGGATTTCCTGTTATGGCCAGTCGAGCATAGCGCAACATCAACCCCCAATACCGGGAGAGACGAATCCCCTCCTATCGCTCATTGCCTCCATGTGAATCGGGACTGTACCCAAAAACCACCTGTTTGCACAACTCAGTAGAGCCGTGGTAGGGTGGAAATCAAGGCACAGTGGGAGACACACAAGACTCTATGACGATCTCGGGTCAACAGACTAAGCTGTACCAGTGTCACCAGAGAACTGCCATCTGACGTGAGGTATAATACCATCTGGGAGTTCTCGGCGAGTCCGTTCAATGTACCCAGTCTCCACTGAGCACCCGTATACCATCTCTGATGTCAAACACCAATGGATATGGGATCATCCATCGCCCATCACATGGGTCGAGAAGATATACGCTAGTCTACTCTGGAATATCGATGCCCCGTCTCGATATTCCTACGACTAGGAACAATGAAGGATGTACTCATTGACTACCCAGGCCCCACTAGTATAATCTGCATCATAGTCCTGGAAGTCGAGTATTAATCCTAAGGGCTTTATCAACATGTAACAGAGAGACAGAAAGTATACACGTTAAATAAAGAGCAACCAGATAGCGTACTATCATGTCGAGCAAGAAAGTCCTACCTATATATGTCCCAGCATCCACTACAATATACATCTAATGTACAGTAATGGCCTCTAGGGCATACATATAACTAACAGAGTATGTGATACTGCAACCACTGCTACAGATGGCCCTAGTGCAAGTGGGAGATTGTTAGTTATATGTATGCCCTAGAGGCCATTACTGTACATAGGATGTATATTGTAGTGGATGCTGGGACATATATAGGTATGACTTTCTTGCTCGACATTATAGTATGCTATCTGGTTGCTCTTTATCTTAACATGTTTACTTTCTGTCTCTCTGTTGCATGTTGATAAAGCCCTTAGGATGTGTACTTGACTTGCAGGACTATGATGTAGATCATACTAGTGAGGCCTGGGTAGTCCATGAGTACATCCTTCAATGTTCCTTGTCGTGGGAATATCGAGACGGGGCATCGATATTCCAGTGTAGACTAGCGTATATCTTCTCGACTCATGTGATGGGCGATGGATGATCCTATATCCATTGGTGTTTGACATCAGAGATGGTATGCGGGTGCTCAGTGCAGACTGGGTACACTGAACGGACTCGCCGAGAACTCCCAGATGGTATTATACCTCACGTCAGATGGCAGTTCTCTGGTGACACTGGTACAGCTTAGTCTGTTGACCCGAGATCGTCATAGATTCTTGTGTGTCTCCCATTGTGCTTTGATTTCCACCTTACCATGGCTCTACTGAGTCGTGCAAACAGGTGGTTTTTGGGTACAGTCCCGATTCATATTGAGGCAATGATGGATATGAGGGGATTCGTCTCTCCCGGTATTGGGGGTTGATGTTGCGCTATGCTCGACTGGCCATAACTGGAAATCCCTGCCCAGGGTAGCAATGATATACTGGTAAGAGTTATCAGTAGTTTCACGCTTGTTATGAACCTTACATCGGCATGACTTATCAAGCTACTAGGGTCTGACGTTTACAACCCCTAGGCGAGATATGCGACATATCAGACGAACAGACCGGACTGTACGCTAAGTGTTGCTGGTTGGATTCACAGGAGTGTGAGCGGGATTGCACGTTGATCTTCTGATCGCTCAATACCCGGGTGGCCGTTATGTTTAGCAGACCGCTTGCGGCTTGTGGGTGTTTGATATGATCATCACCTGCTGCCGGCGTATTGACGAGTCTTTAGAGTCCTACACAGAGGTTTCCTGGCTTAAGCGAAACGAAATAGGAGCGCATATCAGATATGTGCGGGACCGAGAATAATACCAGTATGTGATACTGTATTCTATTCTCGCGATTTGTATCCTCGGACGGTTATATAAGATATAGCCGGGCTACCGAATCAAATGTTGATTCGATATATTGATACACTTGATATTAGTCGTTTATATGCAATATGACCGGATCATTAAATCAAGTATTGATTTAATGATTTAATGTATAATTATATATTTGATATATTACTTTACATTAACTAGTATTTGTTCACTTAAGATTGATTTTCTCACTTGATTTGCACAAGTTGTATATGTGATATATTTTTGTGCACTAGTTTGTATCATGTTTGATGATACATGCAAACTTAGTTGAGTGTATGCTATACACCATGTTTAGTTAATGGTTAGGGTTTCCATTACCTTATTTATTTATTTATTTATTGATTTTGGTAAAATAGAATGGTTGCTTTCTTTGTCTTTATGCAAGAAGCTTCTTGATGCTTCATGCATCTTTGACAAAGTAACCATTTTGTTTTTATTCCTTAACCCAACCATTAGCCTAAACCCTAGTTTACTCTCTACATGAGTTTACTCACCCATGGTTGCTAAATGATAGACATCACTTGATTTTCTTTTTGAGATAATTCATTTTTATTCATTTTTCTTTTCTTCTTCTTCTTCATGAACAGAAGAAAGCTCTCTTGAAAATTTCCAAGTGATGAATCCAAGTGAGAAATCCAAATCCAAAGTGAACCCACTTCCTATTTCTTCATCCTCTACCACTTGCCATGTAGTAGAGTGTGTTATCTTCACAAGTTTCATGACCTAGTGAAGATGGAGCTTGGGTTTGAGTTGCCTCTGTAGGGTTCCCGGGCACACTAATGAGGTCTCACAAGTGATCAAACATGGCTAATTCAAAATTTTCCATGTGCCTACAAACCCTAATACGGATCGTTAACTAGATGTATAGACGATGCAATGCAAATAAACAACTTTATCTAAAAGGAAAGTGGCTACAACCTTTGAAGATCCGGTCCTCCACCTCCTAGGCTCCGTGATGACGTCCCTCCGCTGTCCAAATCGGATCCCGGACTCTAGCATCGGTTTCATCGGAGAAATGGGCAGGCTAGGTCGTCGACTTCGATGCCGAAGATGATCTACGTCGAGGCATCACAAGATCAAGCTCCCACTTCACCAAGTCATGAAACTTGTGAAGAAAAACACCCTATACTACTTGGCAAGAGGTAGAGGATGAAGAAATAGGAAGTGGGTTCACTTTAGAATTGGATTTCTCACTCTTTTTCACTAGTTGCCATTGATGGAGGCAAGCTTTCTTCCTTTGTTCAAGAAGAAGAAGATGAAGAAAAAAGAATATGATAAGAATAATGATAAAATAGAAAATAGATCATTCTTATCATAATTTCAACCATGGTTAGATGTAGAGAATAAACTAAGGTTAAAGTGAATGATTAGGGTTAAGCATGAGACAAAAATGGTGGACTTGTTCAAAGCTTCATGAAACTTCAACAAGCAAACAAAGAAAGCCACCATTTCTTATTTATCTTTCCAAAATGAAAAATAAATAAATGAATAAGAAAAATGTAAACCCTAATCATCAACTTAACCATGGTTTAATTCTTTACACAAACCCAAGTTAGCATGTATCATCAAACATGATACAAACAAGTGCATAAAAGTATATCATATATACAACTTGTGAACTTCAGGTGAGAAAATCCATTTAAAGTGAACCAATACTAGTTAATGCAAATTAATATATCAAATATATAATTATACATTAAATCATTAAATCAACACTTGATTCAATGATCCGGTCATGTCGCATATAACCGACTAGTATCCAATGTATCGCCTTATCGAATCAATCTTCGATTCGATAACTAGGTTATATCGCACTCAACCAATCGATACATTCATCGCGAGAATGGAATACGGTATCACATACACGCATTATTCTCGGTCCAGCACATATCTCATATGCGCTCCTATTTTGTTTCGCTTGAGCCAGGAAACCTCTGTATAGGACTCTAAAGACTCGTCAATACGCCGGCAGCAGGTGATGATCATATCAAACACCCACAAGCCGCAAGCGGTCTACTAAACGTAATGGCCACCCGGGTATTGAGCGATCAGAAGATCGACGAGCAAGCCCTCTCACACTCCTGTGAATCCAACCAGTAACACTTACCGTACAGTCCGATCTGTTCGTCTGATATGTCCCATATCTCGCCTAGGGGTGGTAAACGTCAGACCCCAATAGCTTGATAAGTCATGCCGACGTGAGGTCCATAACAATCGTGAAACTAATGATAACTCTTACCAGTATATCACTGCAATTCTGGCCAGGGATTTCCTGTTATGGCCAGTCGAGCATAGCGCAACATCATCCCCCAATACCAGGAGAGACGAATCCCCTCCTATCGCTCATTCCCTCCATGTGAATCGAGACTGTACCCAAAAACCACATGTTTGCACGACTCAGTAGAGCCGTGGTAGGGTGGAAATCAAAGCACAGTGGGAGACACACAAGACTCTATGACGATCTCGGGTCTACAGACTAAGCTGCACAAGTGTCACCAGAGAACTGCCATCTGACGTGAGGTATAATACCATGTGGGAGTTTTCGGCGAGTCCGTTCAGTGTACCCAGTCTCCACTGAGCACCCGTATACCATCTCTGATGTCAAACACCAATGTATATGGGATCATCCATCGCCCATCGCATGGGTCGAGAAGATATACGCTAGTCTACTCTGGAATATCGATGCCCCGTCTCGATATTCCCACGACTAGGATCATTGAAGGATGTACTCATTGATTACCCAGGCCCCACTAATATGATCTGCATCATAGTCCTGGAAGTCGAGTACACATCCTAAGGGCTTTATCAACATGTAATCAGAGAGACAGAAAGTATACATGTTAAGATAAAGAGCAACCAGATAGCGTACTATCATGTCGAGCAAGAAAGTCCTACCTATATATGATCCAGCATCCACTACAATATACATCCAATGTACAGTAATGGCCTCTAGGGCATACATATAACTAACAATCTCCCACTTGCACTAGGGCCATCTGTAGCAGTAGTTGTAGTATCTAATACTCAACCATCCCCTAAAAGTCTCTCTTTGGAAAAAGGCCTTCGTGAGTGGATCCGCCGTGTTGTCATCTGAGTCTACTCTCCTAACCTCGATCACCCTGGAGATCATCTATCTCCATGATCAGGTGATGCTGCCTCAGAATATGTCTGGGTCACTGATGGGATCGGGGTTCCTTGGCCAAAGCCACACATCCATTGTCATACAATGGTAGGAACCTAGTTCATCTTATGAACCAATATACACCCAAACTGCCTCTTTGGTAGTATCTTTAATAGCGATGTTACCAGTCTTTATCGTCTAGTTTGCTACGGTATCTAGCTTGGAATTCTTCCAACATACCGTCCCTCCACTAAGGGTAAAGACAATGCCTGTGACTGACATTCAGTCGTCTTTATCACCCTGGAACCCTTCCAGTGATTCTCCCCAGGATCGATTGATACCGTCTCACTACATATAGTGAGAATCCTAGCATCCAATTACATCTATCTCATAGATGAAAATTCAGGATTTAGGAGGTATCACTTTGATCCTATTGGAGAATCCTTGTGATAAGCGGAGATTGACCGAGCGTAGTATAGGAAACTCCTTCCCTATCAAGAGTATGTCATGTACGTACTCTACGAGGATGACCACCTTACTCTCTACTACCTTTTTGTATATACAAGGTTCATCTACCATTTTGATGAAGTCAAACACTTTGACTACCACATCAAAACAGACGTTCCAACTCCACGATGCCTGCTTTATTATGTAAAGCAACTTGCACACATTTCTGCTGCTCCTACTGTTTACGAAGCCCTCTGGCTGTGTTCTTATAGACGTTCTTTTCTAAATCATTATTTAGAAAAGTAGTCATGGCACCCAACCACCAGATATCGTATTCATGATTTGTAGCACTGGAAAGTAGGATCTGGATGGACTTAAGCATAGTCCTGAGAAAAGGTTTCATCATTATCCACACCTGGTTGATGACTAAAACCTTTAACAAGTCTAGCTTTGAAAGTCTCAACTTTTCCATCTACACCAAGTAATCTTCTCAAGATTTACTTGCTCCTGATGGGGATTTAACCCTTCAGATATTGCAACTAAAGTCCATACTTTGTTGGTGTATATGGATTCCATCTCAGATCGCTAAGCATCCAACCATTCTTACAGAGTCCCTACTCTCGATGGCCTGCTCGAAACTAGTTACGTCATCATCTCATGATGTAATCCTCGCTCCCACTGTCATCGAGAAACCGAAGCATCTCTCAAGCGGATGAGGAACCCTACCAGAACGGCGAAAAGGCTGAGGTTCGTCAGGGACTATTGAATCCTCTGGTTCTGTCAAATAATCAGCTGCAGTTTTGTATAGCTGGAACCTTTCCAGTTCTACAGAACTGACCTTGCCTCGATCTTGTCCGAATTTTGCTTTAGACATAGGCCGGACAATCCTAAATCTTAACTTACTTAAGAGATAGGCTCTTCCCATACCATATCTCATATGTAGTGGTAGGCACCGATTTGATTCGAACCTAATTCAATAGGTATGCAGCTTCTCAAGTGCACAACTCCTAAAAGGAAATAGGCAACTCAGTAGTACTCATCATAGAGCACACTATATCCAATATGGTGTGATTGCTCCACCCCGACACACCGTTGTGCTGTGGTGCATTCAGAGGAGTAACACTGAGAGAGAATTTCATTCTCTTTTAGAATAGTCCAAGAATTCCATGCACAAGTATTCTCCTCCTTGATCTTATCATAGGACATAATACTTATACCCGTATTGGTTCCCTACTTCTAGCTTATATTCTGTGAATATCTCAAAAGCTTCGGGCCTATGTTTCAACAGGAACATATGTCTGAATCTTGAGAGATCATCAGAGAACGTAATGAAGTACAAAGAACCGGTCCTGGCATGTGTAGACAGGAGACCTTATATACATCATCATGTATCAGTCCCAAGACTTTACTAACTCTTTCTCTATTTCCAATAAACAGAGCTATGGTCATCTTATCTTTGTGACATGACTGGCAAGTTTCACAAGATGTAAATTCAAGCTGATTTAAATATGCATCTAAAATGTAACTTCAGCCAGTCGGGTCGCATTGATATGACCTAGTCTACAATGCCTCAAGAAGGATTCGTTCATTTCTGAACTTTTCCTCTTGTGTGTGTTCTGTATACTAGGAACTGTAGTTTGATTTAGAACGTCAATGCTTTTAGATAACGTGCCTGAACGGATCAACTTTTGATATAGGAAATGTTCAAAACATTATTCATCAATACAAAATTTTATCATTTCTTTACTTATAAAGAGACTGATATGATTTTGTATATCAGGTTCGGTATCTAATAGCATTTGTTCAGAATCAATGTAATGGTAATACAGGGTGACAGTGACCAACAGACTTGGCTGCAACACTTGGCCCGTTTTCTGTCTCATGAAACTTATCACCCGTTCTCAGTTTTCTACCTTTTTGTAGCCCTATGTAACAGATTACATATCTGGGATCCTGATCCGGTATCAAATACCCAGGATGCAGAGGATACTGAGAAACAGTTCTTTGTAATGAACACACCCGAAGGAGATGCATCTCATGCACTTTCTTCGTTTGGGCGGCATGGGAATTCTGGTATTTCCCTATTTCCTGCTCTGTCTTATAACAATTATAAGTTGGAGCGGGTACAACGTTCACCAGCTCAGCATAACAAGCGGGTTCGGTCAATACATCCATTTTATTATCCTGATTTAGGCGTGATATGGTCGCTACCTGGAGAGAGAGAGAGAAGAAAACACTCTGCGTGCGCTCTTGCAAGATTAGATTGGTTATATATTTTATCTAATCAGGATGGCTCCCACTGTTTTTATCAAATCTTCCTTCAAACCATAAAAGGAAAGACTAGCCGGGATTAATTACACTCTACAAGTTCGCCAATCTTTCAGCCAGGACAGTGTCGGTACTTTAAGGTGTAGGGTTCCTAGGCATCCTAATGAGGTCTCACAAGGCATCAACCATGCCAATATCAAAAATTCTAGGTGCCGAGAAACCCGACTACGGATCGTTTGCTAGAAATCTAGGCGAAAACATAAACTAGTTAACACTTAACTAAGGGAATACGGAAATACAACCTTTGTAGATCCGGTGCTCCACCTCCATAACTCCGCAACGAAGTCCTCTCCGCTGTCCAAATCAAATCCGGGCTCTAGCGTCGGCTTCGTCGGAGAATGGGCAAGCTAGGTCGTTGATGTCCATGCCGAAGATGATCTACGTCGAGGCATCGCTAAATCAAGCTCCGACTTCACCAAGTCAAGAAACTTGTGAAGAAAACACACTCTACTACTTGGCAAGAGGTAGAGGATGAAGAAATAGGAAGTGGGTTAACTTTAGAATTGGATTTCTCACTCAAATACATCAATCACCATTGATGGAATCTAGTTTCTCTTCTTGAAGAAGAAGAAGAAGAAAGAAAGAAGAAGATGATAAAATTATGATAAGTCCATTAAAAAAGAAAAGAATAATCCATTCTTATGATAACATAACCCAAGTTAAGTGTAGAGAATTGACCAAGGTTAAAGAATGGTTAGGGTTAAGGAGATGAAACAAAAATGGTGACTTAATGAAAGCTTCATGAAGCTTCATGATGAAAACAAAACTAGCCACCATTTTTCACTTCTTTTCCTTTTCTCATTTATCTTTTAAATGCAAATAAAAAGATAAATGAATGAATAAAAGAAAACCCCAATCATTTACTTAACCTAGGTTTAATTCATTACACTTAACAAAAAAGATATGTATCATCAAACATGATACAATCAAGTGCACAAAAATCATATCGCATATGCAATGCGCACACCCGAGTGAGAAAATCCAATCAAAGTGAACCGATACTAGTTAATGCAAAGTAATATATCAAATATATAATTATGCATTAAATCACTAAATCAACACTTGATTCAATGATCCGGTCATGTCGCACATAACCGACTGGTATCTTCAGTAACAACTTATCGAATCAACACTTGATCCGATAACCCGGCTATATCGCATATAACAGATCAATGTCACATCGCGAGAATGAAATATGGTATCACATACACGCATCATTCTCGGTCCCGCACATATCTCATATGCGCTCCTATTTCGTTTCGCTTGAGCCAGGAAACCTCTATGTAGGACTCTAAAGACTCGTCAATACGCCGGCAGCGGATGATGATCATATCAAACATCCACAAGCCGCAAGCGGTCTGCTAAACGTAACGGCCACCCGGGTATTGAGCGATCTGAAGATCGACGAGCAAGCCCGCTCACACTCCAGTGAATCCAACCAGTAACACTACCGTACAGTCCGGTCTGATCGTCTGATATGTCGCATATCTCGCCTAGGGGTGGTAAACGTCAGACCCCAATAGCTCGATAAGTCATGCCGACGTAAGGTCCAAAACATTCGTGAAACTACTGATAACTCTTACCAGTATATCACTACAACCCTGGCCAGGGATTTCCTGTTATGGCCAGTCGAGCATACCACAACATCAACCCCCAATACCGGGAGAGACGAATCCCCTCCTATCGCTCATTGCCTCCATGTGAATCGGGACTGTACCCAAAAACCACCTGTTTGCACAACTCAGTAAAGCCGTGGTAGGGTGGAAATCAAAGCACAGTGGGAGACACACAAGACTCTATGACGATCTCGGGTCAACAGACTAAGCTGTACCAGTGTCACCAGAGAACTGCCATCTGACGTGAGGTATAATACCATCTGGGAGTTCTCGGCGAGTCCGTTCAGTGTACCCAGTCTCCACTGAGCACCCGCATACCATCTTCGATGTCAAACACCAATGGATATGGGATCATCCATCGCCCATCGCATGGGTCGAGAAGATATGCGCTAGTCTACTCTGGAATATCGATGCCCCGTCTCGATATTCCCACGACTAGGAAAAATGAAGGATGTACTCACTGACTACCCAGGCCCCACTAGTATGATCTTCATCATAGTCCTGGAAGTCGAGTACACATCCTAAGGGCTTTATCAACATGTAATCAGAGAGACTGAAAGTATACTTGTTAAGATAAAGAGCAACCAGATAGCGTACTATCATGTCGAGCAAGAAAGTCATTCCTATATATGTCCCAGCATCCACTACAATATACATCCAATGTACAGTAATGGCCTCTAGGGCATACATATAACTAACAATCTCCCACTTGCACTAGGGCCATCTGTAGCAGTGGTTGCAGTATCACATACTCAACCATCCCCTAAAATTCTCACTTTGGGAAAAAGGCCTTCATGAGTGGATCCGCCGTGTTGTCCTCTGAGTCTACTCTCCTAACCTCGATCACCCTGGAGATCAACTATCTCCATGATCAGGTGATGCTGCCTCAGAATATGTCTGGGTCACTGATGGGACCAGGGTTCCAGGGCCAAAGCCACACTTCCATTGTCATACAATGGCAGGAACCTAGTTCATCTTATGAACCAATATACACCCAAACTGCCTCTTTGGTAGTATCTTTAATAGCGATGTTACCAGCCTTTATCGTCTAGTTTGTCACGGTATCTAGCTTGGAAATCTTCCAACATACCGTCCCTTTACTGAGGGTAAAGACAATGCCTGTGACTGACATTCAGTCGTCTTTATCACCCTGGAACACTTCCAGTGATTCTCCCCAGGATCGATTGATACAATCTCACTATACCTAGTGAGAACCCTAATATCCCTTTAGATCTATCTCATAGATCCAAATCTCAGGATTTAGGAGGTATCATCTTTATCCTATTTGGAGGATCCTAGTGATAATAGGAGATTGTCCGATCGTAGTATAGGAAACTCTTTTCCTATCAAGAGTATGTTGTCTACGTACAATACGAAGATGACCACCTTACTCTCTACTACCCTTTTGTAAATACAAGGTTCGTCTACCATTTTGATGAAGTCAAACACTTTGACTATCACATCAAAACATACGTTCCAACTCCGCGATGCCTGCTTCATTATGTAAAGCAACCTGCACACGTTTCCGCTGCTCCCACTGTTTACGAAGCCCTCTGGCTGTGTTCTTATAGACGTTCTCTTCTAAATCAGTATTTAGAAAAACAGTCATGGCACCCAACCGCCAGATATCGTAGTCATGGTATGTAGCCGTGGTAAGTAGGATCTGGATAGACTTAAGCATAACTACTCGAAAAAGGTTTCATCATTATCCACGCCTGGTCGATGACGAAAACCTTTAACAAGTCTAGCTTTGAAAGTCTCAACTTTTCCATCTACACCAAGTAATCTTCTCAAGATATACTTGCTTTTGATGGGGATTTAACCCTTCAGATATAGCAACCAAAGTCCATACTTTGTTGGTGTATAAGGATTCCATCTCAGATCACTAAGCATCCAGCCATTCTTACAGAGTCCCTACTCTCGATGGCCTGCTCGAAACTGGTTGGGTCATCATTTCATGATGCAATCCTTGCTCCCACTGTTATCGAGAAACCGAGGTATCTTTCAGGCGGATGAGGAGCCTTAATAGATCGGCGGAGAGGCTGAGGTTCGTCGGGAACTATAGAATGTTATGGTTCTGTCAAATCATCAACTGCAGTTTTGTATAGCTGGAACCGTTCCAGTTCTACAGAACTGATCCTGCCTCGATCTTGTCCGGATTTTGCTTTAAACATAGGCCGGACAACCCCAAATCTTAACTCGCTTAAGAGATAGGATCTTCCCACACCATATCTTATATGGAGTAGTAGGCAGTGACTTGATTCAAACCTAATTCAATAGGTATGCAGCTTCTCAAGTGCATAACCCCAAAAGGAAATAGGTAACTCAGTAATACTCATCATAGAGCACATCATATCTAATATTGTGCAATTGCTCCGCCCTGATACACCATTGTGCTGTGGTGTATTCAGAGGAGTAGTACGGAGAGAGAATCTCATTCCCCTTTAGAATGGTCCAGGAATGCCATGCACAAGTATTCTCCTCCCTGATCTCATCATAGGACATAATACTTATACCCGTATTTTGGTTCTCTACTTCTAACTTATATTCTGTGAATATTTCAAAAGGTTCGGACTTATGTTTCGACAGGAACATATGACTGAATCTTGAGAGATTATCAGAGAATATAATGAAGTATAAAGAACCAGTCCTGGCATGTGTAGACAGGAGACTTTACATACATCACCATGTATCAGTCCCAAGAGTTTACTAACTCTTTCTCTGTTTCTAATAAACAGAGCTATGGTCATCTAATCTTTGTGACATGACTGGCGAGTTTCATAAGATGTAAATTCAAACTAATTTAAATATGCATCTTTATGTAACTCCAGCTAGTCGGGTCGCGCTGATATGACCTAGTCTACAATACCTCAAGAAGGATCCGTTCATTTCTGAACTCTTCCTCTTGTGTGTGTTCAGTATACTTAGAACTGTAGTTTGATTTAGAACATTAATGCTTTTAGATAACGTGCCTGAACCGATCAACTTTTGATATAGGAAATGTTCAAAACATTATCCAACAATACAAAATTATATCCTTTCTTTACTAATAAAGAGACTGATATGATTTTGTATATCAGCTTCGGTATCTAATAACATTCGTTCAGAATCAATGTATTCGTAATACAGGGTGACAGTGACCAACAGACTTGGCTGCAACACTTGCCCCGTTTTCTGTCTCATGAAACTTATCACCCGTTCTCAGGTTTTCTACCATTTTATAGCCCTATGTAACAGCTTACATATCTGGGATCCTGATCCGGTATCATATACCCAAGATTCAGAGGATACTGAGAAACAGTTCTTTGTAATGAACATACCCGAAGGAGATGCATCATATGCACTTTCTTCGTTTGGGCGGCATAGGAAATCTGGTATTCCCCTATTTCCTGCTCTGTCTTATAACAATTATAAGTTGGAGCGGGACCAACGTTCCGCAGCTCAGTATAACAAGCGGGTTCGGTCAATACATCCATATTATTATCTTGATTAAGGCGTGATATGGTCGCTACCTGGAGAGAGAGAGAAGAAAACACTCTGCGTGCGCTCTTGCAAGATCAGATTGGTTATATATTTTATCTAATCAGGATGGCTCCCACTGTTTTTATCAAATCTTCCTTCAAACCCTAAAAGGAAAGACTAGCCGGGATTAATTACACTCTACAAGTTCGCCAATCTTTCAGCCAGGCCAGTGTCGGTACTTTGAGGGAGGTTCCCCGTGCTTTCGCACGGACCTAATTACTGTAAACCTCGTTTTCCCAGAGGCGTAACCCCGTTGACACCTTTCTAGACACCTACTTGATCGGCTAATTGCAAAGTGGAAAACTCTCCCAGGAGTAACAATTACTCGCAATGGGTATCGGGATCCAACTATCATATAGAAGGTATGCAATCTCATTGCAAATTTCAACACTTGAAACTCCCGAAAAAGGTTTTTACCCCTAGCACCTATGACCTTGGCTAAGGTCAACAAATCATAGGCACTAGTCAAGTTCTACCCGTCATTTCGTGATTAATTAGACCCACCCACATGACCCTTGGCTAAGGTCAACAAAGCCACATGACTGTCCTAACTAATCGCATCATATGCAGTGTAGGAAGACATCACTTAGCTACCGTACACTGTGCCTTGACTATGGTGAACAAA
Organism: Agapanthus africanus; assembly: GCA_030015575.1. Lineage (NCBI taxonomy): Eukaryota > Viridiplantae > Streptophyta > Magnoliopsida > Asparagales > Amaryllidaceae > Agapanthus > Agapanthus africanus. The sequence goes on from CM057346.1 coordinate 365,660,127, forward strand.
CACAGCACGAATACTAAGTACTCTACTTCCTAAAATGACGGAGGGTTGCGAATGGTTTTTGTGAAAACCTTTAACGCTTTGAACTTGATCTCGTTGCGGAATCAAACGCTTTTTAAATGGAATGCTTTTCGAAGCTTTTCTAGTTTTGCTAAAGGGGTCACTCCCGGTGAAGGGATCGTCGGCCCTTTCCTCGTCGAATGAGATGCGGGATATATCATATATATCACTGTGCAAAGCGGAAACTATAGAAGTGATCAAATGACAAACCGAGTGTGTAGCATCTGCCAGTTATTGCTAAAGGAGTCACTCCCGGTGAAGGGATCTCGGTCCTTTCCCTATCGAATAAGGTGCAGGATGTTCTACAAGGAACACCGCGATGCAAAGCAAGAACTGTAGCTACCTGTTTTAATTTGAAATTCGATTCCACAACATCAATTAGGTTTATTTTCTTTCATCAATCTCATTAATGAATATCCCATCATTTAAATTACCTAAACATCACAGATAGATATGACGTACACTTATGCCATCCGCATTCGCCTCGATGTCCCCTCTGCACCGTTAGGTTAGGTAACTAACGGCAGAGCGGGGCAGGGCTAGCGCGGGTGTAAAACATAAGCAACGTCTATATAATATATCATATATACTATATATAATACCTGTCACAGAACATCGCATGATCACATCACAGATAAAGCACAGCAGAAGAATCATATGAAATACTGGATATACTAGGACGTCCGTGTTTTCAATACGAGCCAGTATAAAACACGGATTCCACGGCCGTGATGAATAGCCAATCCCACACCCCTAGACCCCTACGAGAGCGGCAAGCAACCCTACCAATTCTAGGGTTAGGAGACCCGGACTCGACTCCTCGAGTTGGTCTCCCACTGGACCCTAGAACCCGGTTACTTGTGCTCCCCTCCTTGGGTCTATCCTAGTGCAGAAAAGTAAATAATATACATCAACGGTGACAACTTCCGCAACCGGGAAGTGCCCTAATAAAAGAATATTACATACAAGTTTTTACATGAATGAAAATGAAAAACACTCATCTCACATAAAAACCCCCGGCTATTCAAACACGACGATCCAATATAACATATCCAGCAACACATAACATCACATGTCATCAACGTAAGTAAATATGTCCATCCCAATTGTCGTTGACATATAGCAACGAAACCGGCGATATCACATATAACACTTACGGTCACAGAAAAGAAAGTGTAAAACTACAACAGTTGGAATCCGCAACCACCTCAGACATCGCATGCCTGACCAAATGAATTACTTAGACATCGCATGCCTAACAATTATAAACCCCGCATTTTAGTCTCATTATCGAAAACTCTTTTCAATATCAAGTCGGCCAATTCAACAGGATTCCCGACATTCTGATCGAATGCTCGTCGCAAACTTCAGTAGACGGCCGCACCCCTGACGCTGTCGACAAAGTGCACCAAGGCGGAACACCGCTACCGCGAGCACCCGAACGGATGCTTTCGGCGACGGGGTTCTCCTACAGTCACTTGGTCGGGGCTATGGAGTGAGGCTGTCTATCAAGTTTACCCGGCGAGTATCCGTGTACACTACGTGATTGCGACGGACTTTTGATCACATCAAAATTCCGTGGCAACCGATCAAGTGAGACTAAACTGCTATGTTTATAATATTCATTCCGTTATCTCATAACTATTTGTGAATTCCAATTATTGTATCACATTCCGGATAAATAGAAAATGCTAAACTTTTCGATCGAACAATCGAACACCCAAGTTTTCCCGATACAGCTCAACACATGAAATAAGTCTAACAGCATTCAGTTCGTGCCTCAGTACCAACGGTCCAGCCGTAGAAGGGTCAAGCCAACGCCTCACATGTGGCACGCCGTACTGCCTCAAACCCGAAGGTTCAAAGGGCAGTTCAAGACGGTCACATAATCAAGTTAAGGTTTGTTGTCTTCTAGAGGGTCCATCGCGTTACTTGCACTACTTAGAACGTCGTTAAACTACGGAAAAATCCAACACTTGGAAATTTCCCGACAGGGGAAAAATTGGGTATTTCTATCCGGTCGAACTTTTTAACATATTCTAATATTTATCCGGAAAGCCAAATAGACAAAATTTGATACCCCGATCGAAACACCGAATCCCCAAAACAACTCCAGAAAATTCAACTCTTGAATAATTTTTAAAAATACCAAGAAAACTCAGCACAGTTAAAAAGGAGTTACTGTGAAAATAGGTATTGCTGACGTCATCAATTGGCGGCGGAACCGCCGCACGAGCCATGCTCGTGCCGCGTTTCCGCGGCTGTTTAAACTCCAAACAGTGTCGTATTTGCACAGTAATTCTTACAATTTCCTGCTAATATTTCTACATATTTTTAATACTGAAAAATCCCTGTTTTTAGAAAAAGTACAGGGAGCACATTTGAGTTGGGGTTTCGGGTTCGTTCGGGTTTCAAACTTCGTCTGGACTTCGCCTAAGGCTCTAGCTAGGCTCTGATACCACTGTAGGGTTCCTAGGCATCCTAATGAGGTCTCACAAGGCATCAACCATGCCAATATCAAAAATTCTAGGTGCCGACAAACCCGACTACGGATCGTTTGCTAGAAATCTAGGCGAAAACATAAACTAGTTAACACTTAACTAAGGGAATACGGAAATACAACCTTTGTAGATCCGGTGCTCCACCTCTATAGCTCCGCAACGAAGTCCTCTCCGCTGTCCAAATCAAATCCGGGCTCTAGCGTCGGCTTCGTCGGAGAATGGGCAAGCTAGGTCGTCGATGTCCATGCCGAAGATGATCTACGTCGAGGCATCGCTAAATCAAGCTCCGACTTCACCAAGTCAAGAAACTTGTGAGGAAAACACACTCTACTACTTGGCAAGAGGTAGAGGATGAAGAAATAGGAAGTGGGTTAACTTTAGAATTGGATTTCTCACTCAAATACATCAATCACCATTGATGGAATCTAGTTTCTCTTCTTGAAGAAGAAGAAGAAGAAAGCAAGAAGAAGATGATAAAATTATGAAAAGTCCATTAAAAAAAAAAAGAATAATCCATTCTTATCATAACATAACCCAAGTTAAGTGTAGAGAATTGACCAAGGTTAAAGAATGGTTAGGGTTAAGGAGATGAGACAAAAATGGTGACTTAATGAAAGCTTCATGATGAAAACAAAACTAGCCACCATTTTTCACTTCTTTTCCTTTTCTCATTTATCTTTTAAATGCAAATAAAAAGATAAATGAATGAATAAAAGAAAACCCCAATCATTTACTTAACCTAGGTTTAATTCATTACACTTAACAAAAAAGATATGTATCATCAAACATGATACAATCAAGTGCACAAAAATCATATCGCATATGCAATGCACACACCCGAGTGAGAAAATCCATTCAAAGTGAAACGATACTAGTTAATGCAAAGTAATATATCAAATATATAATTATGCATTAAATCACTAAATCAACACTTGATTCAATGATCCGGTCATGTCGCACATAACCGACTGGTATCTTCAGTAACAACTTATCGAATCAACACTTGATCCGATAACCCGGCTATATCGCATATAACCGATCAATGTCACATCGCGAGAATGAAATACGGTATCACATACACGCATCATTCTCGGTCCCGCACATATCTCATATGCGCTCCTATTTCGTTTCGCTTGAGCCAGGAAACCTCTGTGTAGGACTCTAAAGACTCGTCAATACGCCGGTAGCGGATGATGATCATATCAAACATCCACAAGCCGCAAGCGGTCTGCTAAACGTAACGGCCACCCGGGTATTGAGCGATCTGAAGATCGACGAGCAAGCCCGCTCACACTCCAGTGAATCCAACCAGTAACACTACCGTACAGTCCGGTCTGAACGTCTGATATGTCGCATATCTCGCCTAGGGGTGGTAAACGTCAGACCCCAATAGCTCGATAAGTCATGCCGTCGTAAGGTCCATAACATTCATGAAACTACTGATAACTCTTACCAGTATATCACTGCAACCCTGGCCAGGGATTTCCTGTTATGGCCAGTCGAGCATAGCACAACATCAACCCCCAATACCGGGAGAGACGAATCCCCTCCTATCGCTCATTGCCTCCATGTGAATCGGGACTGTACCCAAAAACCACCTGTTTGCACAACTCAGTAGAGCCGTGGTAGGGTGGAAATCAAAGCACAGTGGGAGACACACAAGACTCTATGACGATCTCGGGTCAACAGACTAAGCTGTGCCAGTGTCACCAGAGAACTGCCATCTGACGTGAGGTATAATACCATCTGGGAGTTCTCGGCGAGTCCGTTCAGTGTACCCAGTCTCCACTGAGCACCCGCATACCATCTTCGATGTCAAACACCAATGGATATGGGATCATCCATCGCCCATCGCATGGGTCGAGAAGATATGCGCTAGTCTACTCTGGAATATCGATGCCCCGTCTCGATATTCCCATGACTAGGAACAATGAAGGATGTACTCACTGACTACCCAGGCCCCACTAGTATGATCTTCATCATAGTCCTGGAAGTCGAGTACACATCCTAAGGGCTTTATCAACATGTAATCAGAGAGACAGAAAGTATACATGTTAAGATAAAGAGCAACCAGATAGCGTACTATCATGTCGAGCAAGAAAGTCATTCCTATATATGTCCCAGCATCCACTACAATATACATCCAATGTACAGTAATGGCCTCTAGGGCATACATATAACTAACATGAGGGAGGTTCCCCGCGCTTTCGCACGGACCTAATTAGAATAAACCTCGTTTTCCCAGAGGCGTAACCCCGTTGACACCTTTCTAGACACCTACTTGATCGGCTAATTGTAAAGTGCAAAACTCTCCTAGGAGTAACAATTACTCGCAGTGGGTATCGGGATCCAACTATCACATAGAAGGTATGCAATCTCATTGCAAGTTTCAACACTTGAAACTCCCGATAAAGGTTTTTACCCCTAGCACTTATAACCTTAATTATGGTCAACAAATCATAAGTACTAGTCAAGTTCTACCCGTCATTTCGTGATTAATTAGACCTACCCACATGACCCTTAACTAAGGTCAACAAAGTCACGCGACTGTCCTAAGTAATCGCATCAAATGCGGTGTAGGAAGACATCACTTAGCTACCGTACACTGTGCCTTAACTAAGGTCAATAAACACAGCACGAATACTAAGTACTCTACTTCCTAAAATGACGGAGGGTTGCGAATGGTTTTTATGAAAACCTTTAACGCTTTGAAATTGATCTCGTTGCGGAATCAAATGGTTTTTAAATGGAATGTTTTTGAGGCTTTTCTAGTTTTGCTAAAGGGGTCACTCCCGGTAAAGGGATCGTCGGCCCTTTCCTCGTCGAATGAGGTGCGGGATATATCATATATATCGCTGTGCAAAGCAGAAACTATAGAAGCGATCAAAAGACAAGCCGAGGGTTGTAGCATCTGCCAGTTATTGCTGAAGGAGTCACTCCCGGTGAAGGGATCTCGGTCCTTTCCTCATCGAATAAGGTGCAGGATGTTCGATAATGAACACCGCGATGCAAAGCAAGAACTATAGCTACCTGTTTTATTTTGAAATTCGATTCCAAAACATCAATTAGCTTTATTTTCTTTCATTAATCTTATTAATGAATATCCCATCATTTAAGTCCACCTAAACATCACAGATAAATATAACGTATGCTTATGCCATCCGCATTCGCCTCGATGTCCCGTCTGCACCGTTAGGTTAGGTAACTAACGCCAGAGCGAGGCAGGGCTAGCGCGGGTGTAAAACATAAGCAACGTCTATATAATATATCATATATACTATATACTATATCTATCTGAACAAATCACATGATCACTTCACAGATAATGCAGCAGAAAATATCATATGAAATATTGGATATACTAGGACGTCCGTGTTTTCAATACGAGCCAGTATAAAACACGGATTCTACGGTCGTGATGAATAACCAATCCCACACCCCTAGACCCCGACGAGAGCGGCAAGCAACCCTACCAATTCTAGGGTTAGGAGACCCGGACTCAACTCCTCGAGTTGGTCTCCCACTGGACCCCAGAACCCGGTTACTTGTGCTCCCCTCCTTGGGTCTATCCTAATGCGGAAAAGTAAATAATATACATATGGTGACAACATCCGCAACCTGGAAGTGCCCTAATAAAAGAATATTACATACAAGTTTTTACATGAATGAAAATGAAAAAACACTCATCTCACATAAAAAAAACCCGGCTATTCGAACACGACGATCCAATATAACATATCCAGCTACACATAACATCACATGTCATCAACGTAAGTAAACATGCGCATCCCAATTGTCGTTGACATATAGCAACGAAACCGGCGATATCACATATTACACTTACGATCACAGAAAAGAAAGTGTAAAACTACAACAGTTGGAATCCGCAACCTCCTTAGACATCGCATGCCTAAACCAAATGAATTCCTTAGACATCGCATGCCTAACAATTATAAACCCCGCATTTTAGTCTCAAAATCGAAAACACTTTTCAATATAAAGTCGGGAAATTCAACAAGATTCCCGACATCCTGATCAAATGCTCGTCGCAAACTTCAGTAGGCGGCCACACCCCCGACGCTGTCGACAAAGTGCACCAAGGCGGAACACTGCTGCGCGAGCACCCGAACGGATGCTTTCGGCGACGGGGTTCTTCTACAGTCACTTGGTCGGGGCTATGGGGTGAGGCTGTCTATTAAGTTTACCCGACGAGTATCCGCGTACGCTACGTGATTGCGACGGACTTTTGATCACATCAAAATTCCGTGGCAACCGATCAAGTGAGACTAAACTACTATGTTTATAACATTCATTCAGTTATCTCATAACAACTTGTGAATTCCAGGTATTGTATCACATTCCGGATAAATAGAAAATGTTAAACTTTCCGATCGAACAATCGAACACCCAAGTTTTCCCGATACAGCTCAACACATGAAATAAGTCTAAAAACATTCAGTTCATGCCTCAGTACCAACGGTCCAGCCGTAGAAGGGTCAAGCCAACGCCTCACATGTGGCACGCCGTACTGCCCTAAACCCTAAGGTTCAAAGGGCAGTTCAAGACGGTCACATAATCGAGTTAAGGTTTGTTGTCTTCTAGAGGGACCATCGCGTTACTTGCACTACTTGGAACGTCATTAAACTATGGAAAAGTCCAACAATTGGAAATTTCCCGGCAGGGAAAAAAGTGGGTATTTATATCTGGTCGAACTTTTTAACATATTCTAAAATTATCCGGAAAACACAGAGACAAAATTAGACAATCCGATTGAAACACCGAGTCCCCAATACAACCCAGAAAACTCAACTCTTGAGTGTTATTTAAAAAATCCCATAAAATCCAGCACCAAATTATAGGAATTACTGTGCAAAATTAATTGGGCAATGTGACAATACCGCCGCGGAACTGCCGCAGAAGGCATGCTTCTGCCGCTGTTCCGCGGCGGTTTAGATGAATTAGGATCTCGTTTTGCACCATAATTCTTAGATCTTCCTGCTGAATTTTTTAAGAATTTTTATTCTTGAAAAAACCCAGTTTTTGAAAAAATTCCAGAGAGCAAATTTGTGTTAGGGTTTCGGTTCGATCGGACTTCTAACTCCGTCTACGCATCGTCTAAGGCTCTAGCTAGTCTCTGATACCACTGTAGGGTTCCCGGGCACACTAATGAGGTCTCACAAGTGAGCAAACATGGCTAATTCAAAATTTTCCATGTGCCTACTGATTGATCGTTTTTCCTGTTGTGTAGTATTTATAAAATTTGTAAAGAACTTCACAACCAAAAAATATTTTGACCGCAATCAAACTACGGTGTCGGATGTAGTTTGTAGTGAGTGCGGATCGTCCACAGGGATTGCACGATTCGTTTTTATGATATGCTTGAATTGAAAACTTAATTGACAAGAAAAGAAAACATGATTCAAGAATTTATCAATTGATTCAGGTGTCACGATCTTTAATCAAGAATCAAGAACTGATAAACAATCAAGAATTGGGTTTTGATAATATTTTTCCAATCAACAATCAAGAATCTAAAAGAGGCTCGTAGGAATCGATCGGATCGATAGACGTGATGTAATCTAAAGATATCGTGTTCTTGTCCTTCGAAGGATTGATACTAGATCGATAATCATCGACGAGAGTTGGGTCTTTCTCGTGAAACTAGGGTTTCATCCTATAACCCTTGTTCTTTCGTCGATATCATTCCTTTTCTAGCCTCTACCAAATTCAAGAAACGATCGTAACTCCCCAATTTCGATCGATGTCAATCAAGAAAGCATCGAAACGAAATGGGTCGTCGTTTCTTGAACTTGCTAGGGTTTACAAAACTCGTAGGACTCAAGAATCGATTAAAGCTATGTTACATCATCATTCTATTGACCGTCTCGACTCCTCGACGAGCGGAGTTTTAATCACACATCACCACACAGAAAAGATTTACGAATTGTAAAGATAGCATGATGCAGAATTTAAAGAAAACAAGATAAAAGAATATCACCTTTATTTATCTCAACAATTTTGATTACATTTGCTTCAAGAACTACAAGAAGAAGAATCTAGATCGTTGATCGGGCGTCGCTCGGCTTCGTGAGTCGTGGATCGGCTCGGATCGCTTGCTCCGTTGAAGATCGGCTCCGCTCCTAAAGGTTGTAAGGCTTCTTGCTTAATGGGTACTCGGGATCTTGATCTTTAATTGGAATTAGGGTTAGGGTTTCCTACAAGCTCTCTCACTAAACTTGAGGAGGAAGGAGATGAAGAAAGGGATAGATTGGGGATAGATTCACTAATTGGATGAATAATTCCCAAGGTTGAATAATGTGTGGATCATGAGCCTAGGGTCTTATTTATAGAGCTCCCAAACCCTAGGTTTAGGTTTGAATTAGAAGTTTCCCTCCCAAAGTTTGTTGAAAGCGTTTGTTAGGAACTAGCTTAGGGTTTAAGCTAGGGTTTAGGGAAAGTTCTAGAATAATAGGCTAATTTAGTGAAGCTCAAAGTGTTTGCTGATCTGGTAGAAGTCCCTGGAATCTTCTGGAAACTGAGATACATTTCTGAGCTGTAGGACCTGATACAGGAGTTGTGCACAAAAAATGAGGAGATGATCCCCTTGGTCAACCGCGGATCAGCGGCATTAGCAAGCCCATGCCGCTGATACGCGGCCATGCTAGAGGTTTGGGCCTGGTGCTTTCTTCTGTGGTCTTGGGATGATGTTTAGGGCTTTGTCTGATATGCTGAATTGTGATTGCTCCTTTATATTGGTACCAGATTTGCATTTAGTGAGTTTACGTATCTTTCGAGCGGTGTAATGTTCGAGCAAGCTTTCCTTTTCCTGCACAGACTTCGAAACACGGGTTGCGATATATAGAAAATATGCCATGTAATGCAATGCAGTCAATTTCCCTAGAAATGCCGGTTTTAAGGTCTATTACATGTAATCTGATAATCTATGATAGATTTGCTAATATGTGAAATACAGATACCGAACACTTCTATATGAATGCAGATGATAGGGAAATTGCCGGCTAAAATATGCAATATTTTCAACTGATCAAATAACCCCAAACTTAATTTCGATCGTCTCGAGCGAATGTTTTATTAAAAAGAGAAGGAGAAAATAAAGAAAGAGAAAAACTAACTAGCACACTTTCGTAGGCAACACGATTGCACTGAGCACGTGCAACAAGCCTTTAAACCTCTAGGTGTCCCTAGTAGGAGGAGTGTTGTCTCCTGAGGGTTTTCAGCGGATTGCACCCACAAAATCCAATAATAAAAGCAAGATCATGAATATTACATTTAAAGAAGAGAATCGTAAAAGAAAAGCTTTGAAAATTAGGGTTTCCAACTAAGCTAGCTTTTCGGTTGTCATGAGCCCTATCTTAATGGTCATGAAAAGATGTTAGAAATCACGTCCTCCCTTAATAAAACATCGTCTTATTCTTCATTCCTAGCTTTCTTCCAAACATCGATCATATAACCCTGCGTGTGTGTAAAGACATCTCTACACCCGGAGAATTCAATTCAAGCTATCATACTCTTGCCCATCAGCCTCAGTATATATATATATATTTTTTTTTTTTGATGAGCTCACACACTTTCATGCGACCGTTAATACTTCTTGAGTTACTAACCGACCGATTACTCATGTGATTGCTTATTTGGTGTATTTTCCTCGTCTTGCACCACCTTAGGTATAGCAGTGACTCCCAGACCAGTTGGCCTAAGGGCACTAGATGAAGAGGCACCCTCGCTATATATTTTTTTTATTTCCCTTGGTGATAACAAAACCAGTGTCCATTTTTCTCACCACTTTCTTCATTTTTTCATACTTTTGGTTTTAAGACAAGAGCATTTCAAGGTATCCTCTACTATCCCAGGCTTCAAGACGTGTGTATGTCCGAATAGCAGGGTAGCAACGTTCAAAATGTTTGGCTTCCAGAATAGAAACTATTTTTCAGACTTATTTTTATCCTCAGATTAGTGACGTCTTTCATCTTACTAACCCTTGGGACAACGGCTCATAACTACTTGTTACTAGTTCGTATAAGAAAACTTCTAATTTTCTTGGTTTTCTTAAATTTTTCTAATCTCATGGATGTAACTTTTCACTATCTAAACATTTATTATCTTTATTTATATACAAAAAAGTGTAAATATTAAAATTATTTTTATATTTGAAAATTTTTAAATTTTTATGGGTTTTGAAAATTTTTCAATTTTTATAGATTTTTAAAAGAAATGTTTTGTGCTTATGCAGATGATATGCAAAAATAAGCACAAACCTCCCCCAAACTTGTTTTCAACAGTGTCCTCACTATTGCCAAATGCTATACCTACAAAACTGTAAGTCTGGGAGGAATTATTAGTGGGGGCAAAATATATAAGTGAAGAACTTCCCCCAAACTTATCTTTCACTCACCTTCATTCAAAAAATGATGCAATGATATACTGGACATGAAGGTGAGACGGAGGAATTTTAATCCAAATAAACTGGCTCTTGTAAGAACAAGAGCTCCTCCGTGGGGTCAGTGGAAAAATACGGCTTAAGTCTATGTCCATTTACTTTGAAAACAATGCCGTTTTTAACATGCCGTTTTTAACATTTTCAACTTCTACTGCCCCGTGCGGGTATACAGACCGCACAACAAAAGGTCCCTTCCATCGAGATCGAAGCTTACCCGCGTGAAGGTGTAATCGTGAATCATAAAGATGGACTTGTTGACCAGGTAAAAATATTTTCCTCAAAATGTTTTTATCGTGAAAAACCTTAGTCCTATTCTTTGTGATTACAGCATTATCATAAGCTTCATCGCGGAGTTCGCTTAGCTCGTTAAGTTGCAACTTCCGAAAGTTGCAAGCAAGGTTTAGATCAAAATTTATTTCCTTTATGGCCCACAATGCTTTATGCTCTATCTCGACAGGTAAATGACATGCTTTTCCAAACACTATCCTATATGGAGACATTCCTAGGTCGGTCTTATATGCAGTCCTGAATGCGCAAAGAGCATCCGTCAATTTGGTCGACCGGTCTTTTCTAATTTTAGCAACAGTCTTCTCCAGGATAAGTTTGATTTGTCTGTTTGAGATTTCAGCCTGCCCGCTTGTTTGGGGATGATAGGGTGTAGAAAGTCGGTGGTTGATTGAGTATTTTCGCATCAGAGTTTCGAAAGATCTGTTGCAGAAATGTGTCCCATTATCGCTAATGATAGCGCGTGGGTGTCCAAATCGCGAAAAGATATTCTCTTTCAAGAACTTAATGACAACTTTCTTGTCATTAGTGCGACATGGAATGGCTTCTACCCACTTTGAGACATAATCAACCGCCAGCAATATGTACAGATTCCCAAAGGAGTTGGGAAAATGACCCATAAAATCTATGCCCCAAACATCAAATATTTCAACAACCAGAATGGGTTGCTGAGGCATTTCATTCCTTTGGGATATTCTACCCGTATACAGACATTGTGTACATGTTTTGCAATACTCAAATGCGTCCTTGAATAAGGTCGGCCAATAAAATCCACATTGCAAAACCTTTTCCGCTGTCTTTCTAGGACCAAAGTGACCCCCACAGGCCTGATCATGACAAAATGAAAGAACACTCTTGAACTCTTCATTTGGGGCGCACCGGCGAATGATCTGATCAGGACAATATTTAAACAAATAGGGTTCATCCCAGTAAAAGTTTTTTACATGGGAAAGAAAACGGTATTTGTCCTGTTTTGACCAATCGCTGGGTATCAGTCCCGTGGCATGATAGTTCACAATATCCCTGAACCATGGTTCAGCGGATATGCTCAAGAGTTGTTCGTCAGGGAACGAGTCATTAATCGGCAGGGTCACAGGGGAAGAAACGATGCGTGAAAGGTGGTCAGCTACTACGTTTGCACATCCTTTCTTATCTTTGATAACAAGATCAAATTCTTGTAACAATAGGATCCAACGTATTAGTCGACCTTTTGCATCTTTCTTCGCCAGAAGATGTTTTAAAGCGGAATGGTCAGTATACACAACTATAGGTGAGCCGATTAAGTAAGGCCTGAACTTTTCTAATGCAAATACAACCGCTAAGAGTTCCTTTTCGGTGGTTGTATAATTGATTTGCGCATCATTCAGGGTCTTACTAGCATAGTAAATCACGTGTGGCATCTTATCGATGTGCTGTCCTAAGACTGCACCTACTGCAAAATCAGATGCATCACACATCAGCTCAAAGGGGTAGTCCCAATTTGGTGATGATAAAACGGGGGCTGAAGTGAGTGAGTGTTTAAGTGAGTCGAAAGCTGTCTCGCAATCCGAGTCAAAATGGAAGGTCGTATCCTTGGCCAGGAGTAGTGTTAAAGGTCTAGCAATTTTGCTAAAATCCTTAATGAATCTCCTATAAAAGCCCGCATGGCCAAGGAAAGAGCGAATATCTTTGACGCTTTTGGGATGAGGGAGGTTTTGAATGACATCTATCTTAGCTCTGTCAACCTCAATGCCTTTCTGTGAAATGACATGTCCAAGGACTATTCCTTCTTGGACCATAAAATGGTATTTTTCCCAGTTTAATGTCAAGTTCTTCTCTTTGCAACGAGTAAGAACAGCGTCAAGATTCGCTAGGCAATCAGAAAAAGAGTCTCCAAAAATCGAGAAGTCGTCCATAAAGATCTCCAAAAAATTCTCTACCATATCAGAGAATATCCCCATCATACACCGCTGAAAGGTAGCGGGAGCATTGCATAACCCAAAGGGCATGCGACTGTAAGCAAAGGTACCAAAAGGACAAGTAAAAGTGGTTTTATCTTGATCCTTTTTGGCGATGGGGACCTGATTATAGCCTGAGTATCCGTCCATAAAACAATAATATTGTCGTCCCGCTAAGCGTTCCAGCATCTGATCAATGAATGGTAGAGGAAAATGATCTTTCCTCGTAGCAGCGTTGAGTTTTCTATAATCGATGCATACACGCCACCCAGTTTGGGCGCGTGTCTGAATCAACTCATTCGCCTCATTTGTGATAACTGTGATGCCGGATTTCTTAGGAACGACATGTATAGGACTCACCTACTGGCTATCGGAGATGGGGTATATAATACCATTATCTAAGCATTTGACGATTTCTTTCATGACAGCTTCCTTCATGACGGGATTCAACCGTCTCTGTGGTTCTCGGGTTGGTCTGGCATCATCCATCACATGTATATGATGTTCAACTATCAAGGGACTAATCCCTTTGATGTCCGCCATACTCCAACCAAACGCCTCTCTGTTAGATCTCAAAACCGATAAAAGTGCATTCTCTTGCGCTGATGCAAGAGAAGCGGAAATTATAACCGGTAATGACTCGTTCTCACCAAGATATGCATATTTAAGGTGAGAAGGTAAAACCTTGATATCTAATTCAGGCGGAGAAATGATAGAAGGAAGGGTCATAGATTGATTTTTGGATCTACAAAGAAGCTCAGAGCCTGTGAAAGATACAGACTCGGGTGGAGAAAAGTCAGAAGTGCAGGACTCATGTGTAGGTAAAGTGTCCTCACTAAGATCATGTACAAAGTCAAACAGAGATGTGGTAATGTCATCGAGATCAGTAAAGCAAAGATCCTCAGCTCCACAACTATCGGGAGCGATCTCATGGACAGAGCAAACATCTAAAATATGAGCAGAGGGTTCTGATGGCTGACTTCCAACTTTGTAGATGTTTAGTTCAATGGTCATATATCCAAATGATAAATTCATTGAACCATTTCTACAGTTTATAACAGCGTTGGAAGTGGCAAGGAAAGGACGACCTAGAATCACCGGAATTTGGCCCCGGGGGTTTGCTACAGGATGTGTGTCGAGCACAATGAAGTCTACAGGGAAAACAAATTCCCCGACCTTTATCAGTACATCCTCTAATTCACCCCTTGGTTTGGTGATAGATCGGTCTGCCATCTGGAGAGTGCAATGAGCAGGTTTCAGCTCTCCAATCCCTAATTGCTCATAGACAGAATAAGGGAGCAGGTTAACACTTGCGCCAAGGTCTAACAGAGCACGATTTATGTTTTTACCCCCAATCGAAATCGATATTGTAGGACATCCTGGGTCCTTCCTTTTCTTTGGAAGCTGGGGAATAAAAGCAGTGCTAATGTTATTAGACATAAAGACCTTCTTCGGCACTTGAGTCTTCCTCTTCCTAGTGCACAAGTCCTTAAGAATTTTCGCATAAGCGGGCACTTGTTGAATCGCATCTAGGAGAGGGATATTGATGTTAACCTGTTTGAACATTTCTATAATTTTCTCCATATGAGGACTCGTTCTATTTGCTCTTAGCTGGTTCGGGTAAGGAGCTTTCGCAATAAGCGCGGGGTCCATCATAGGAGAAGGAAAGGGGGGTAGACAAGGTCCCAAAAGAGGTGTGGGGACCGTCTGTGGAGAACTATAAGGGTTGGGTGAAGGTGTCGAGCCTAATGGGAAATGGAGAATCGGCTCGCTAGAAGGTGGTTTGGTAGAAGAAGAAGGATCAGAAGGAGAAGTGTGTGGAAAGGTCTCAGCCGGGGTGTTGATATGATTTTCAGTATTATCAATATCTTCCCCGACATTATTATTCAGCACTCTTCCCGATCTCAACGTTGTGATGGCATTTACATTGTAATGCCCAGGATTCTGTAGGGGTTGAGAGGGAAGTTTCCTTTTTTCTCTCGCACTCATTTCGGCTTTAAGTCGTGCGATTTCAGCTTCCATCGTTCTGATACTCTCAGCTTGGGATGCTGAGTTTTTCTTTATCTCACCGACGGAAGATCTAACCTCAGCCGAAAGCTCTATGAAATTTGACAAAAGTGATTTCATGGTTTGAGTGAATTGAGAGAAATCGTCAGGACAGGACAACATAGGATTAGACTGTGCAGGAGTGTTGCCCTGGTTTTGGAAATTTTATGACTGGTAGGGGTGCTGAGTGAGTTGAAGGGGTTGCTGTTGTGGTGGAGGAAGAGCCCTTTGAAAATTATTCGTGTTTGGAACCGTGTTTCGAGATTGATTTTGGTTCCAAGCGAAATTCGGGTGATTCCTCCAACCCTGATTGTACGTGGAAGAATATGGATCGTTTCGAGGTCTTTGAAATGCGGCATTAGAATGCCCGTGACCTTGAAACGCAGAGTTTAATGGACATTCTTCCATTAAATGTGATGGATCAGAACAGCACCCACAAACAGTTTTGGGGAGTGACACTAGGTTTAGGGAGGCTGCTGCAAATTTGTGTTCCATAGCGTCGAGCTTCTTTTGCATTGCTGCCATTTCAGCTCGAACACCTATGGACACATCTATTTGGTGTACGCCACCCCTATTCAATGGTTGGGTTCCACTCTCCCACTGTAGTGACTTTTCAGCGAACTCTTCTAAGTACCTCCAAGCTTCCCCATCATCCTTAGTCATAAATATACCTTGACACATGTTTTCAAGGCTCTGTTTAGTGCTAGGGTTACTGCCCTCATATATGATTCGGCAAAGCTCCCATCTCGGGATGCCGTGATGAGGACATTGAACCAATAGATCCTTGAAACGTTCAAAGTATTTAGAGAATGGTTCAGCAGGGAGCTGGGCAAATTGGTTCAGTTCGCTACGGATTCGAGCTGTCTTTTGGTGTGGGTAAAATTTCTTAAGGAATGCAGCGACGAATTCTTCCCAATTCGTAATAGAATGTGCGGTAGTGTTATATAGCCACTTCTCGGTTATATCACACAATGTAAATGGAAGAAGTCGTAGGCGCATCGCATCCACTGAAAGTTGTGACGTACCCATCATTGCGCATACGTTTTCAAATTTGGTAATGAAAAGTAAGCGTCCTCAGTCTCGAGTTCGTGGTATTTGGGTAAAAGATTGATATACTGGGGCTTAATTTCAAAGTTATCCCCATTGGCTGGTGGTGTGGATAAGCAGGTCGAAAGAGGACCTCTATGTGGATAGCATCTTTCCTGGAGAGAAATGTGGGGAGGATTCTGCGCACCAACGGACGGCGGCAGATTAGGGTTAAAGAAGTTTGATGGATTCGGATCCATCGGTGTGGGTGTGGTAGTGGGTAAAGAAAAGGTAAATGGAGAAATATCGAGTTCGGAGTCGATAAGGGGTACGCGGACTAAACGGGCACTAGAATCCCGTGTCCAGCCTATCTTGCACTAAAAAGGGTTAGTACAAGTGGCAGCGTTGGCTTATAATTAGGGGTAATGAATGAATGCGGTGCTTGCTTTTGAAAAAGGGACGGATTTTTGAAAAAATGATGCGACAAAACAAATGCAGCACACAAACCCTAGAATCTAGTGGTCACCTAGGTCCGGCTCTAGACCGCTCCTAACTGCCAAAAGACAAGTCGCAGGATAGAATCCTCCACTGCCTCTTTGTCCCCCTGTGGCCGGATAAGTGCCAGGTAAGTGGGAAGGTACTCCACTACGTAAGTAGTGGGCCTAATTAAAAACCACTAGCCTTAGACACACTCGCCTTAGGCACCACAAGAAAACGCGGATAAGCAATGAATTACCCATGGCCTTCTCTTGTCCTAATTGAGCGCGACAGTCCTTAGAGTCTTCTCTAGATTTCTTTTAGTTAATGAGGGTAATGCGGATGCAAGTTTTGCGATTTTCGGGGCCTAGGAAGGGAAATGAAATCCTCACCTAATTTGGATTTGGCCGTGCCCCTTAAATTTCCGTATTAGAATGCAAACAACCAAGAAATCAAAAGGACGCACAATTTTAATTTTGCTTTTGCGGCGCTGCGATTATTTGCAAAGAATCCTGCAGCAAAGTGTTAATTGGAGCTAAAAAGAGGAGAGGGGAGAGAGCAAGAAATTACCTGCTGCAAAAATTTTGCAGAGATCCCTCTGTGGGACCGCGGTTCCGCCGCAAGTACCACCAATATGCCGCGTTTCCGCGGCTTAATTGTGGGTTCACTTCACAAGATTTCAACAGCTGCTTTCTGTTGCTTCCCTCTGTTCTCTGGTACTCTAAAAAAAAAAAATTCCACAGCACAGAATGCTCCAGATCACCTTGCAATCAATTCAAAACACACGTATAAGAGTTTGTACGAATTTTGATTTCAAGAAGTAAAATGTAATAATTCTTTCACTTCAAACTAAAAATGCAAATGAATTAGCGCGATCCCCGGCAACGGCGCCATTTTGATTGATCGTTTTTCCTGTTGTGTAGTATTTAGAAAATTTGTAATGAACTTCAGAAGCAAAAAATATTTTGACCGCAATCAAACTACGGTGTCGGATGTAGTTTGTAGTGAGTGCGGATCGTCCATAGGGATTGCACGATTCGTTTTTATGATATGCTTGAATTGAAAACTTAATTGACAAGAAAAGAAAACATGATTCAAGAATTTATCAATTGATTCAGGTGTTACGATCTTTAATCAAGAATCAAGAACTGATAAACAATCAAGAATTGGGTTTTGATAATATTTTTCCAATCAACAATGAAGAATCTAAAAGAGGCTCGTAGGAATCGATCGGATCGATAGACGTGATGTAATCTAAAGATATCGTGTTCTTGTCCTTCGAAGGATTGATACTAGATCGATAATCATCGACGAGAGTTGGGGCTTTCTCGTGAAACTAGGGTTTCATCCTATAACCCTTGTTCTTTCGTCGATATCATTCCTTTTCTAGCCTCTACCAAATTCATGAAACGATCGTAACTCCCCAATTTCGATCGATGTCAATCAAGAAAGCATCGAAACGAAATGGGTCGTCGTTTCTTGAACTTGCTAGGGTTTACAAAACTCGTAGGACTCAAGAATCGATTAAAGCTATGTTACATCATCATTCTATTGACCGTCTCGACTCCTCGACGAGCGGAGTTTTATTCACACATCACCACACAGAAAAGATTTACGAATTGTAAAGATAGCTTGATGCAGAATTTAAAGAAAACAAGATAAAAGAATATCACCTTTATTTATCTCAACAATTTTGATTACATTTGCTTCAAGAACTACAAGAAGAAGAATCTAGATCGTTGATCGGGCGTCGCTCGGCTTCGTGAGTCGTGGATCGGCTCGGATCGCTTGCTCCGTTGAAGATCGGCTCCGCTCCTAAAGGTTGTAAGGCTTCTTGCTTAATGGGTACTCGGGATCTTGATCTTTAATTGGAATTAGGGTTAGGGTTTCCTACAAGCTCTCTCACTAAACTTGAGGAGGAAGGAGATGAAGAAAGGGATAGATAGGGGATAGATTCACTAATTGGATGAATAATTCCCAAGGTTGAATAATGTGTGGATCATGAGCCTAGGGTCTTATTTATAGAGATCCCAAACCCTAGGTTTAGGTTTGAATTAGAAGTTTCCCTCCCAAAGTTTGTTGAAAGAGTTTGTTAGGAACTAGCTTAGGGTTTAAGCTAGGGTTTAGGGAAAGTTCTAGAATAATAGGCTAATTTAGTGAAGCTCAAAGTGTTTGCTGATCTGGTAGAAGTCCCTGGAATCTTCTGGAAACTGAGATACATTTCTGAGCTGTAGGACCTGATACAGGAGTTGTGCACAAAAAATGAGGAGATGATCCCCTTGGTCAACCGCGGATCAGCGGCATTAGCAAGCCCATGCCGCTGATACGCGGCCATGCTAGAGGTTTGGGCCTGGTGCTTTCTTCTGTGGTCTTGGAATGATGTTTAGGGCTTTGTCTGATATGCTGAATTGTGATTGCTCCTTTATATTGGTACCAGATTTGCATTTAGTGAGTTTACGTATCTTTCGAGCGGTGTAATGTTCGAGCAAGCTTTCCTTTTCCTGCACAGACTTCGAAACACGGGTTGCGATATATAGAAAATATGCCATGTAATGCAATGCAGTCAATTTCCCTAGAAATGCCGGTTTGAAGGTCTAGTACATGTAATCTGATAATCTATGATAGATTTGCTAATATGTGAAATACAGATACCGAACACTTCTATATGAATGCAGATGATAGGGAAATTGCCGGCTAAAATATGCAATATTTTCGACTGATCACCTACAAACCCTAATACGGATCGTTAACTAGATGTATAGACGATGCAATGCAAATAAACAACTTTATCTAAAAGGAAAGAGGCTACAACCTTTGTAGATCCGGTCCTCCACCTCCTAGGCTCCGTGATGACGTCCCTCCGCTGTCCAAATCGGATCCCGGACTCTAGCATCGGTTTCATCGGCGAAATGGGCGGGCTAGGCCGTCGACTTCGATGCCGAAGATGATCTACGTCGAGGCATCACAAGATCAAGCTCCCACTTCACCAAGTCATGAAACTTGTGAAGAAAAACACCTATACTACTTGGCAAGAGGTAGAGGATGAAGAAATAGGAAGTTGGTTCACTTTAGAATTGGATTTCTCACTCTTTTTCACTAGTTGCCATTGATGGAGGCAAGCTTTCTTCCTTTGTTCAAGAAGAAGAAGATGAAGAAAAAAGAATATGATAAGAATAATGAGAAAATAGAAAATAGATCATTCTTATCATAATTTCAACCATGGTTAGATGTAGAGAATAAACTAAGGTTAAAGTGAATGGTTAGGGTTAAGCATGAGACAAAAATGGTGGACTTGTTCAAAGCTTCATGAAACTTCAACAAGCAAACAAAGAAAGCCACCATTTCTTATTTATGTTTCCAAAATGAAAAATAAATAAATGAATAAGAAAAATGTAAACCCTAATCATCAACTTAACCATGGTTTAATTCTTTACACAAACCCAAGTTAGCATGTATCATCAAACAAGATACAAACAAGTGCACAAAAGTATATCATATATACAACTTGTGAACTTCAGGTGAGAAACTCCATTTAAAGTGAACCAATACTAGTTAATGCAAAGTAATATATCAAATATATAATTATACATTAAATCATTAAATCAACACTTGATTCAATGATCCGGTCATGTCGCATATAACCGACTAGTATCCAATGTATCGACATATCGAATCAATCTTCGATTCGATAACTAGGTTATATCGCATTCAACCAATCGATACATTCATCGTGAGAATGGAATACGGTATCACATACACGCATTATTCTTGTTCCCGCACATATCTCATATGCGCTCCTATTTCATTTCGCTTGAGCCAGGAAACCTCTGTGTAGGACTCTAAAGACTCGTCAATACGCCGGCAGCAGGTGATGATCATATCAAACACCCACAAGCCGCAAGCGGTCTGCTAAACGTAACGGCCACCCGGGTATTGAGCGATCAGAAGATCGACGAGCAAGCCCGCTCACACTCCTGTGAATCCAACCAGTAACACTTACCGTACAGTCCGGTCTGTTCGTCTGATATGTCGCATATCTCGCCTAGGGGTGGTAAACGTCAGACCACAATAGCTTGATAAGTCATGCCGACGTGAGGTCCATAACAATCGTGAAACTAATGATAACTCTTACCAGTATATCACTGCAACCCTGGCCAGGGATTTCCTGTTATGGCCAGTCGAGCATAGCGCAACATCAACCCCCAATACCGGGAGAGACGAATCCCCTCCTATCGCTCATTGCCTCCATGTGAATCGGGACTGTACCCAAAAACCACCTGTTTGCACGACTCAGAAGAGCCGTGGTAGGGTGGAAATCAAAGCACAGTGGGAGACACACAAGACTCTATGACGATCTCGGGTCTACAGACTAAGCTGCACAAGTGTCACCAGAGAACTGCCATCTGACGTGAGGTATAATACCATCTGGGAGTTCTCGACGAGTCCGTTCAGTGTACCCAGTCTCCACTGAGCACCCGTATACCATCTCTGATGTCAAACACCAATGTATATGGGATCATCCATCGCCCATCGCATGGGTCGAGAAGATATACGGTAGTCTACTCTGAAATATCGATGCCCCGTCTCGATATTCCCACGACTAGGAACATTGAAGGATGTACTCATTGACTACCCAGGCCCACTAGTATGATCTGCATCATAGTCCTGGAAGTCGAGTACACATCCTAAGGGCTTTATCAACATGTAATCAGAGAGACAGAAAGTATACATGTTAAGATAAAGAGCAACCAGGTAGCGTACTATCATGTCGAGCAAGAAAGTCCTACCTATATATGATCCAGCATCCACTACAATATACATCCAATGTACAGTAATGGCCTCTAGGGCATACATATAACTAACAGCCTCGACGTAGATCATCTTCGGCATCGAAGTCAACGACCTAGCCCGCTTATTTCTCCGATGAAACCATCGCCAGTGTCCGGGATCCCGGTGATCGCAGCGAAGGGACGTCATCACGGAGCTAGAGAAGTGGAGGACCGGATCTACAAAGGTTGTAGTCTCTTTCACTTAGTAGAAAAGTAGTTTGCTTTTTTAGTTTCGCCTTACCTCTAGTAACGATCTAGTTTAGGGTTCTTTGGCACATAGAAAATTTTTAATTAGACATGTTTGATCAGTTGTAGAACCTCATATGTGTGCCTAGGAACCTTACAGTGATGTCGATCATACTAGTTGGGGCTGGGTAGTCTATGAGCACATCCTTATACAGGTCCCTAGTCGTAGGATTATCGAGACAGGGCATCGATACTCCAGAGTAGACTAGTGTATACGCTTCTCATCCCAGCAGAGGAGATGGTCTGTCCTACAGCCATTAGTACGTCGTACTGGAGATAGTATGTAGGTGCTCGTTAGGTTACGAGTACACTGGACATGACTCGTCGGGAACTGTTGGTTGGTATTATACCTATCGTCAGTTAGCAGTTCCCAGATGACATGAGTACAGCTTAGTCCGTTGACTTGACACTGCTACTTCACCTCAAGTGTGTTCCCAATGTTCTTTGATTGCTACCCTGCCACGGCTCTATTGAGGCGTGCAAACAGGAAGTAGTTGGGTGCAGTCCCGAAGCACTTGGAGGCAGAGGCAGTTAGATAGGATCCGTCTCTCCCGGTATTGGGGGTTGATATTGCGCTGTGTTTGGAGAGCCATTACACAAAGTCCCTGGCTAGGGCAAGTGAGATTTACTGGTAGGTGTTTCCGTAGTTTCTTAGGGTGTTCTGGGCAACACTCTGACACGACTTATACCGCTATTAAGGGTCTGACGTTTACCACCCATAAGCCCGATATGCAATACTCTTAGACGAACAGACCGGACTGTACGGAGATTGTCACAGATAGGCTCAGTAGTAGTTTGGATGAGCTTGCTCGTCGACTTTCTTATTTACAGATACCTGGGTAGCCGTTACGAACAGCTAGTGTCGCTGACATGCTTGTGGTTAAACCTACTGCCAGAGTACTGTGGAGTCTTTAGAGTCCCACACAGAAGGTTTCCCAGCTTCAGGCGAAACGAGTAGAGGTCGTATGGTTTTACGACAGGGTTCGATCACATATGTGTACTTGTGTGCGTGTGGTGTTCGAACGGACAATACTAGTAGGCTTTGGTTTAAGCCGGATCCTAGTATTTGATTATTGGATTAGCTTCGTCTCATAGTATTCATGTTTCTCGGAACACGGATGCGGGTATGTATACACAGATGAGAGGGGTAAGAAGATACATTATTAGGGTTTTGACCATTGACTTGGTCAAAACACATATGAGATAAAGAAAAGACTTTGTTATTTTTGATAAATGATAATTTTTTAGCATGGCTACTTATGTTGACATTTTGACTTGGTTTGACTTGTTGACCTTAGATATTTTGAGGTGATATTATTGACCTAGATATTTTGGTGAGATATTTTTCAAGACATGGTTGAGGTCATATATAAGCTAGCCATTCTATTTTTAATTATCATTATCATAAATACTTTCTCTTTCTTCAAGCTTGTTCTCTTCTTCTTCCTCTCTCAAACCCTAGTGTCTCATGAGTTGAGAATCAAGGGTTAGTGAGACTAAGACACAAGGAGGCCGAAGTTCAAGCACGATCCATACTTCCATCGAGGAGCTTAAGGGGAGGATCGAAGACCCGAAGGACTTGTTTTCATTAGGTATACATTCTATCATAGTAGATAGAACCCTCTTTTGCTAACTAGGTTTATGGTTAAAGATCCGGTTTAGGTTTATTCTAGCGCCATGTTTCGTATCGTCATAAAAATTTTGTTCCGCATTTGGCCACGGAGGGCGCTAGCGTAACCCTTTAGTTATGAGATAACTAGTTTATATTTTATAAATCTAGCAGTTTGGTCTCATTTGATCGGTTGCCACGGAATTTTGATGTGGATCAAAAGTCCATCGCAATTACGTAGTGTACGCGGATACTCGCCGGGTAACCTTACCAGATAGCCATGCCCCATAGCCCCAACCAAGTGACTGTAGGAGAACCCCGTCGCCAAAAGCATCCGTTCGGGTGCACGCGGTCGCGGTCATCCGCCTTAGTGCACTTCGTCGACAACATCGGGGGTGCGGCCGTCTACTAAAGTTTCCGACGAGCATTCGATCAGGTTATCGGGAATCTTGTTGAATTACCCGAGAGGTTATTGGAAAGTGTTTTCAATATCGAGACTAAAATGCGGGGTTTATAATTTTTAGGCATGTGATGTTTAAGGAATTCATTTGGTTGGGCATGAAATCCAGAGTATGTGATATATTGGGTTTATGATGTCTAAGGTGGTTGTGGATTCCAATTGTTGTAGTTTTTCACTTTCTTTTCTGCACCAGTAAGTGTAATATGTGGTGTATCATCGGTTTCGTTACTATACGTCAATGACAATTGGGATATGCATATTTACTTACGTTGATGACATGTAATGTTATGTGTTGCTGTGATATGTTATATTGGATCGTCGTATTTTGAATAGTCGGGTTTTTTTTTGTGAGATGAGAGTTTTTCATTTTCATTCATGTAAAAGCTTGAATGTAATATTCTTTTACTGGTGCACTTCCGGGTTGAGGATGATGTCACCATTGATGTATATTATTTACTTTTCCGTATTAAGATAGACCCAAGGAGGAGAGCACAAGTAACCGGGTTCTAGGGTCCAGTGGGAGACCATCTCGAGGAGTCGAGACAGGGTCTCCTAACTCTAGAATTGGGAGGGTTGCTTGATGCTCTCGTAGGAGTCTAGGGATGTGGGTTTGGCTATTCATCGCGACCATGGAATCCGCATTTTTTATGGCTTAATTTAAAACACGGAATTCCTAGTATATCCAATATTTCATATGTGATTCTACTGCTACTGTTATTTTGTGATGTGATCACTTGATATGTTGAGACGATTGCTTATATTATATATATGAGATATAATAAATATTGATGCTTTCGTTTCTTATGTGATGCTTAAGAAGTATAATTGATTGGACTTCATTAATGAGATTAATGAAATAAAAGAAACCTAAAGATGTTGCAGAATCTTGTTTTAAAAACTCGTAGCTCTATTTCTTGCTTTGCATAGCGGTATTCCTTGTAGAATATCCAGCACCTTATTAAATAAGATAAGAGCCGAGATACCTTCACTAGGAGTGACCTTTTTAGCGAAACTGGCAGAAGTTACAACCCACTCAGTTTGTCTTTTGATTGCTTCTATAGTTTTTGCTTTGCATAGTGGTATTAGTGAAATATTTAGCACCTTATTCTATTGGGAAAGAGCCGAAATCCCTTCTGTAGGGTTCCCATCGACGGCAGCAAAGTTTCGTGAGCCATCGTCCATGCCATTTTCAAAAATTGCTGTTTCAAGGAACTCTTAACAAGATCGTTAACTAGAATACAATATGGAAAACATATAGTAAACCATTTACTATCTAAGTGAAAAAGGAAATACAACCTTAGTAGATCGGTCCTTCACTTCATAAGCTCCTTATTGTAGTCCCTTCGCTGTGATCATAGTGCTCCCAGACACTCAGACGGCTCCATAATAAGATAGCAACGGTATTGCTTGAAAACATCGAGGCCGAAGATGATCTACGTCGAGGGAATACGAACTGAAGCTGCTACTTCACCAAAGTGAAGCAAACACCCTATACTAAAGTGCTAATCTAGTAGAGGATGGAGAAATAGGAAATGGGTACAGTTTAGTATTTCTTTTCTCACAATATTTCTCTCCCTTTATCAAACCCTAGCAAGCTTTTTTAAGGCGGAAGAAGATGAGCTCAAGAAAAATGAGAATCAAAACTAATCAAGAGAGAGAGTGAACCATGGTGAGTGAGTATCATATACTAACTCATGTAGAGACATAACCATAACTAATTATAATGGTTAGTTTAATAAATATCCCAAGAAAAACAAAATGGGTGGACTTTGTCAAAGCACTCACAAGCTTTCTACAAGCTTCATGCATACAACAATTATCCACTAATTTTAGATTTACTTTGAATATTAATACCCCACCACTTTAATTAGTATGGTGTATGTCTCATATGCCCATGTAGTGTGTATCAACAACCATGATACAAAACTAAACAATGCACATTAATATATATCACATATATATTACATGTACACACAAGTGAGAAAAGAATACTTAAGTGAGCCAATGTTAGTTAATGTAAATTAGTGTATCAAATATACAATTATACACTAAATTATTAAATCAACACTTGACTTAATAATCCGGCTATATCACATATAACCGAATAACACAAAATGTACCAACTTATCGAACCAACACTTGATTCGATAACCCAGCTATATCACATATAACCGGCCGAAACAAAAGTCGCGAGAATTGAATATGGTATCACATACTCGAATTATTCTCGGTCCCGCACATATCGCATATGCGCTCCTATTTCGTTTTGCCTGAGCCAGTAAAACCTCTATGTAGGACTCTAAAGACTCGTCAATACGCCGGTAGTAGGTGATGATCACATCAAGCATCCACAAGCCGTCAGTGGTACTAGCTGGACGTAACGTCTACCCGGGTATTGAGCGATCAGAAGATCAGCAAGCAAGCCCACTGCAACTCCTGCATAAGCCTGACAGTGACACTACCGTAAAGTCCGGTCTCCTCGTCTGATATGTCGCATATCAAGTCTAGAGGTGGTAAACGTCAGACCCCAATAACCGATAAGTCATGCCAATATGAGGCCCATAACGGGTCGAGAAACTACTGGTAACACTTACCAGCAAATCTCTAAACCAGCCCTGGCCAGGGACTTCCCTGTTATGGCCAATCGAGCACAACAAAACATCTACCCCCAATACCGGGAGAGACGAAACCGCTCCTATCGCTCATTGCCTCCATGTGACTCGGGATTGTACCAAAAAACCATAATTTTGCATGCCCTCTTGGAAGTGGTAAGGTGGAAATCAAAGCACAGTGGGAATCTGTAGCGCCTTGAAAAGTCGTTTTGGTGTTTTCCTGAAAATCGGTGAAAATTCGGTATTTTTCCGTAAACCGTCTTTTTTGTTATTCTGCAGTTTATAACTAATTATACCTAATTTGGATAGGTAATTGCTAGTTTTTAGTAGCAAATGAGTTACTTATGAAATTCTGGTCGTTTAAAAATTTTCCCTAATTTTTCAATTTTTAATATATTTTAAGCCGTTAAGAAAATACATTAAATCAGCGATAAATACAAATTTAAATGGGCTAAATTTAAGCTTTAAAATCATGTTAATTAAAATCTAGTTGTAATATAATTTTTTAGTATTTTATTTCAAGTTTTAACTAATTTTTTATTATGGAAAACGAAATTTATTGAATTTTAAGCTAAAACTTGCAATTTTGGACTTGTGGGGGGTCTTTTTGCATAGAATTTCTTTGTAAAATCTCTCTCACACACTCCCTTCCTCTAGGCCAGCCCCACCATCATAAGGTCCAGAAATTTCCTTGCCTCTTTGACTTTTATTCTTGTGTGGAAATGGTATGAAAAGGATTAAAATATTGTAATTTAGAGTATGGTGTACTTGTGAATGGAATGGACTTTGACTTAGAGAAAATTCCACAATCCCACACCATTCTCCCCCACTCCCTTCCCACTTGGCCGAGAGAACCAGCAGCAGCCCCTTTTTCTTTTTCCCCAAATTCTTCATCTCCTTTTTGCTTCAATTTCATCCAAAAATCCACCGAAATCCCTAATTTTCTTCACAAATTCAACACAAAACCTTATTCTATCTCTTTTCAAGCCCAAATTGGTTTAAATCTTGGAGAAAGGAAGTGTCTTGGGAGGCTTGAGCAAGCTTAGGATTGAACTTTTGAGGTATAACTTCTAATCAAATGGTTAAATTGTAGTTAAAGTGTGCTAATTAGGACTTGCATGTTGTGTTAGTATTAAAATTTTAGCTAAATCCTAATCTAGTTTTTTTTTAGTTCTTGTCCTGAATTTTAGTTAGGGTTTAGAAAACCAATATTAGGTTAATTAATTTATTTTGCTATCTAGTGTTTTGCTAACCTAAATCTAAGAGGTTAACTTGCTATTGGGTTTCAAATTAGTGTTAGCTTAAGTTTTTCTAGTATGGTTTTTTAATTGCAATTGCTATTGATAAAAATCATGAAAGGGTTGGTTATGGAATATAGGTTTTGAAGCATAGTTAATGGTTTAAAATTAGTGTAGTGGCTATCTAGTGGGTTAGTTTGGATGTTTGTGTTGGATTGTGAGCACTTTATCGCAAAACGGCGATGTTGCGCCGATTTTTTGAATGTTTGTGCTTACTAGTTTTGTTATAAAATTATTAGATGAATTATTTTTGATA
Organism: Agapanthus africanus; assembly: GCA_030015575.1. Lineage (NCBI taxonomy): Eukaryota > Viridiplantae > Streptophyta > Magnoliopsida > Asparagales > Amaryllidaceae > Agapanthus > Agapanthus africanus. The sequence continues at coordinate 365,688,224 of CM057346.1, forward strand.
TCTTGATGATTGTATTGGCTTATCCTATGACATTTAGGATGTGTGAGTGCGATTTTTGGAGTGTGTGGGTTTTAGCTTTGCCGGGCGACCAAATCGACGATTTTAGTTAGTTTTTGCGATTTTCGCGTGTGTTCCGCGCACCTTGTGCACGTTGTACCTAGCTTGTGAACGTTAGTATTTTCATTTGGGATTTGCGTCGTTTCATGGTATGTAACCTTATGTTTGGTATTGATGTAAATTCCAGCTTCGGTCGCGGAGACGTCAGACGCGGCACGAAAGGGGAAAGCGGTGATTGGACGTGACTAGCTAGGGATTCTGGTGAGTAGATGTAACATCTACGGGGGACTATCGTTGGATGGCGCAAGCCGCCCGATAGTTTTAGTAGCTTAAAAAGATTCTTAGTAATGTTAGTACTTAGGGGTGTAATACTTGTATGATTATTTGCTACATTCATGCCTTATATTGACATACATATGCGAACCCATTCTATAGGACACCTGCACCATTGCCAGGGTTTTTATATGCAGCACGAGCACTATTCATGCTTACACCCACACCCTGGAAATTGCCATGCCACCACACTGGATAACCTATAAATTGAAACCTTTTACTATAATTGATATTTAAACTTGTGCTATTGCCTTTAGTTCCTTAAAATGAAATCGTAGGATTGCTATTCATGTGCATGTACCTCATCATATTATTTGTTCATGCCTAGTCTATTAATCACACATCGCAACTTGATTATTGATACCTTATGCATTCATTATCATTGACATATGTACTTATGAGGATTTCATGAGATTTTATGATATTTCTGGATTTCGGGGGAAAGCCGCAAAAATTCCTAAACTTATTACTTTTTTTTAAAATATGTAAATTGCGGTTTTCTAGTGATGTAAGTGTCGTCCACCATGAGTTTGCTGTGGTTTTTGAGACCTGTTTCGAGGAGTTGGATGAACCGTCTCGGGTACATGGTGGGCCGGTAAGGTACCCTGGGGCAAGAAGCTCGTGGTGCTGACGATGAGCCTGGCAGGGGACGGATTACCTACCGGTGACTGTTTGGCACGGCGGATATCCAGAGGATACTGACCGTGGCCGTGAGATGATGAGATATTGATATTGAGATGGGTCAGCCGGATGGCTGAGGCCAGAGATACTATGACATGGATATATGAGATTTGTGATAGTTTTGAGGTGTCGTTGCTGGACACAAGTTCTTGTTGATTCTATTGGTATTGTGCTGGTATTTCAAAAGAGATTCCTAAAGGAAAAACATGATTCTTATACTTACACATTCAGATCATGAGTTGATTCGCATTGCATTCATACCTGCTAGTATATTCATATTGCATACATACCTGCTATTATGTCCTGCCTTACCTGTATTTTAGATGCTAGGATGCTTGTGTGCATGCATTCGATAGCCTGTGTAGATGTTATTTATTACTCACGTGTTGGCAAGTCACCCCCGTTGTGCCACAGCCTTTTGCAGGTCCGCTCCGTCAGTACAGTAGCGGCGGGCGCACTTGCTTCTTTTGGCTCTTTTGCCTGGACTCGAGGTTTTGCTCTTAGGTGGGTTATATTATTATTATTTTTGTACCACCTTGTATATTCTTTGTATCTAGTATACTCCATCTACTATATCTACCAGTATTGTTGTATATTGACCTAGAGATGAGACTGTGAGATTTGTGGACCTTTTATGCTGTATTTTGGAGTCGAGCTCACTTGAGTCGACATGCTGTTTTTCTCATGCTTCTTTATGATTATTTTGCATGTTGTTGTTTTATATTGCGTGGGATTTGTGACCGCCTTGTGGCGAAGAGCTAGCTCCCGCTTGGGGATGCCTTATTTGTTGGATTTATATATATTCTTGTTGTACCCATTTTGGGGGGCCAGTATTTACAAACGAGACTCTGCCGAAATTTTCGGAAAAATTGATATTGTTTTTAAAAAGGCTTGATATGACTCATTTGATAAACTCGCTTTCAATTGATTGGTTTTCCTTCATTCTTTTGCTTATTTGATTTTGGGTTCTGGGCTTTGGCTTACTTATTTTACGGATGTCTTGAGACGTTTCGTAACTTAAGTGCCAGTCACGTTCCGTACTCTGCGGGTCGTGACAGAATCACACAAGACACTATGATGATCTCGGGTCTACAGACTAACCTGTACCAGTGTCACCAGAGAACTGCCATCTGACGTGAGGTATAATACCATCTGGGAGTTCTCGGCGAGTCCGTCCAGTGTACCCAGTCTCCACTGAGCACCCGTATACCATCTCATATGTCAAATACCAATGGATATGGGATCATCCATCGCGCATCAACATGAGTCGAGAAGCTATACGCTAGTCTACTCTGGTATATCGATGCCCCGTCTCGATACACCCATGACTAGGGATATTAAAGGATGTACTTATGGACTACCATGGCTCCACTAGTATGATCTGCATCATAGTCCTGATAGTCAAGTACACATCCTAAGGGCTTTACCAACATGTAACAGAGAGACAATCAGTGTACACCTTAAGGTAAAGAGTAACCAGATAGTATACTATCATGTCGAGCAAGAAAGTCTTCCCTATATATGTCTAAGCATCCACTACAATATACATCTCATGTATAGTAATGGTCTCTAGGGCATACATATATCTAACAATCTCCCACTTGCACTAGGGCCATCTGATAGCAGTAGTTGTAGTATCACATACTCAACCATCCCTTAAAGTCTCTCTCTGGGAAAAGGCATTTGTGAGTGGATCCGCCGTGTTGTCCTCTGAGTCTACTCTCTTAACCTCGATCTCCTAGAGATCAGCCATCTCCATGATCAGGTGATACTGTCTTAGAATATGTCTGGATCACTGATGGGACGGGCGTTCCTCGGCATAAGCCACAACTCCATTGTCACACAATGGAAGGAACGAAGTTCATCTCATGAACTAATATACACCCAGACTTCCTCTTTGGTAGCATCTTTGGTAGCGATGTATCCAACCTTTATCGTCTAGTATGCCACGATATCTATCATGGAACTCTTCCAACATACTGTCCCTCCACTGAGGGTAAAGACACTGCCTGTGACTGACATTCCGTCGACCTTAACACCCTGGATGCTATCCAGTGATTCTCTCTAGGATCGATTGATACCATCTCACTACACCTAGTGAGAATCCTAACATCCATTTAAATCTATCTCATAGATCTAAAATCCTGGATCTAGGAGGTATCACCTTTATCCTATATGGAGAATCAATGTGATAAGAGGAGATTGACCGAGTATAGCATAAGAAACTCCTTTCATAACAAGAGTATGTCATCCATGTACAATACGAAGAAGACCACCTTACTCTCTACTAACATTTTGTATATACAAGGTTCATCTACCATTTTGAAGAAGTCAAACGTTTTGACTACCACATCAAAACAGATGTTCCAACTAGGCGATGCCTGCTTTAACCTGTAAAGCAACTTGCACACGTTTCCGCTGCTCCCACTTTCTACGAAGCCCTCTGGTTGTGTACTTATAGACGCTCTTTTCTAAATCACTATTAAGTACAGCAGTCATCACACCCAACCGCCAGATATCGTAGTCATGGTATGTAGCAGTGGCAAGTAGGGTCCGGATGGACTTAAGCATAGGCACTTAGAAAAGGTTTCATCATAAGATACACCAGGTCGATGATGGAAACCTTTAACAAGTCTAGCTTTGAAAGTCTCAACTTTCCATGTACACCAAGTAATCTTCTAAAGATATATGCTTGCTCTTGACGGGGATTTAACCTACCAGATAAAGCAACCAAAGTCCATACTTCATTGGTGTACATAGATTCTATTTCAGATCGCATAGCATCCAGCCATTCTCACAGAGTCCCCACTCCTGATGTCCTGCTCGAAACTAGTTGGGGCATCATCTCATGATGCAATCCTCGCTCACACTGTCATAGAGAAAACCAAAGTATCTCTCAGGTGAGTATGGAACCCTACTAGATCGGAAGAGAGGCTAAGGTTCATTGGGAGCTACTGAATCCTCCGGTTCTACCAAATCATCAGCTGCAGTTTGTATAGCTGGAACTCCTTCCAATTCTACCTCATGTCCATAAATTTCTTTCCAAAATAAATTCCTTTTCTAAAAAGGTGGCATGCCGAGAAACAAAAACACCCTTTTGTTCCTCGGTGTGGTAGAAGATATTCCTTTGTGAATGCTTGGGATATCCAACAAACTTCTACAGAAAAGACCTTGCCTCGAGCTTGTCCAGGTTTTGCTTTTTGACATAGGCCGGACAACCCAAAATCTTAACTTTCTTAAGAGATGTGCTCTTCCCAGACCATATCACATATGGAGTGGTAGGCACCTAATTTGGTTGGAACGCCATTCAATAGGTATGCAGCTTCTCAAGTGCATAACCACCAAAAGGAAATAGGCAACTCAGTAATACTCATCATAGAGCGCACCATATCACATAGGGTGCGATTGCTCCGCCCCGAAACACCGTTGTGTCATGGTGTATGCGGAGGAGTAATGCTGAGAGAGAATCTCATTCTCCTTTAGAATAGTCCAGGAATTCCGTGCTCAAGTATTCTCCTCCCCGATCTCATCAAAGGACATAATACTTATACCCATTTTGGTTTTCTACTTCTAACTTATATTCATTGAATATCTCAAAAGGTTTAGACTTGTGTTTCAACAGGAACATATGTCCGAATCTTGAAAGATCATCAGTGAATGTAATGAAGTACAAAGAACCGGTCCTGGCATGTGTAGACAGGGGACCTACATATATCATCATGTTTCAATCCCAAGAGTTCACTAACTCTTTCTCTGTTTCCAATAAACAGAGCTATGGTCATCTTATCTTTGTGACATGACTGGAAAGTATCACAAGATGTAAATTCAAACTGATTTAAATATGCATCTTTATGTAACTTCAGCTAGTCGGGTCCCATTGATATGACCTAGTCTACAATGCCTCAAGATGGATTCGTTTATTTCTGAACTCTTTCTCTTGTGTGTGTTCTGAACGTTAAGAACTATGGTTTGATTTAGAACGTATATGCTTTTAGATAACGTGCCTGAACCGATCAACACTTGATATAGGAAATGTTCAAAACATTATCCAACAATACAAAATTATATCCTTCTTTACTGAATAAAGAGACTGATATGATGTTGTATATCAAGTTCGGTATCTAATAACATTCATTCAGAATCATTGTATTTGGTAATACGGGTGATAACTGCCAACATCTTGGTTGCAACAATTGCACCGCTTCCAACTCTTGAAATTTTATCATTCGTTCTCAGTTCTCTACCTATCTGTAGCCCATGTAAAATATTACATATGTGGGATCCTGAGCCGGTATCTCATACCCAGGACGTAGAGGTTACTGAGAAACAGTTCTCGGCTATGAACATACCCAAAGAAGATGCATCAGTATGCATTTTCTTCGTTTGGGCGGCACGGGAATCTTGGTAATCCCCTATTTCCTGCTCGGTCTTATAACAAATATAAGTTGGAGCGGGACCAACGTTCCCTAGCACAGTATAACAAGCGGGTTCGGTCAATACATCCATTTTATTATCTTGATTAAGGCGTGACATGGTCGGTAACTGGAGAGAGAGAGAGAGAGAATAAAACACTTTGCGTTCGCTCTTGCAAGATTAGATTCGTTATTTATTTTATCTAATCAGGATGGCTCCAACTGTTTTTATCAAATCTTCCTTCAAACCTTAAAAGGAAAGACTAGCCGGGATTAATTACACCCTATAAGTTCACCAATCTTTCAGCCAGGCCAGTTCCGGTACTTTGAGGGAGCTTCCCCGTGCTTTCGCACGGACCAAATTAAAAAAAAACTTCGTTTTTCCAGGGGCGTAACCCCGTTGACGCCTTTCTAGACACCTACTTGATAGGCTAATTGTAAAGTGAAAAACTCTCCCAGGAGTAACAATTACTCGCAGTAAGTATCGGGATCCAACTATCACATAGAAGGTATGCAATCTCATTGCAAATTTCAACACTAGAAATTCCCGATAATTTTGCCCCAAACGATCTATGACCTTAACAAGGTCAACAAAGCATAGACCGCAAGTCAAGTTCAACCCGTCCTTTCTTAATTGAATTAAACCCACCCGTACGACCCTTGACAAGGTCAACAATGTAGGGTTACTAGGAACACTAACAAGGTACTACAAGGCATCAACCATGCCCGGTTAAAATTTTAGCCGTGCCGAACAACCCTAAACAAGATCTTTGCTAGACTATTAGGGTAACACATGCATGTAAAAACCATTTACGACTAAGTGAATACGAAATACAACCTTTATAGATTGGTCCTTCACTTCATATGCCCCTTGTAGTAGTCCCTTCACTGCGATCATCGAACTCCCGGATTCTCGGACGGCTCCATGAGAAGAGGGCAACTGTTTTGCTTGAAGTCTTCGAGGCCGAAGATGATCTACGTCGAGGGAATACGAACTCAAGGTTCTACTTCACTAAATAAAGAATTAGTGAAGCAAACAACCTAAACTAAAGTGCTAATCTAGTAGAGAATGGTGAAATAGGAAATGGGTACACTTTAGAATTTCTTTTCTCACAATATTTCTCTCTCTTTATCAAACCCTAGCAAGAATTTGAAGGAAGAAGAAGATGAGCTCAAAAATGAGAATGAAAACTAAATCAAGAGAGAGAGAGCTAACCATGTATGAGTGGGTATCATATACTAACTCATGTAAAGACATTACCATGACTAATTATAGTGGTTAGGTTTATAAATATCCTAAGTAAAACAAAACAAGTAGACTTTGGTCAATGCACTCACAAGCTTCATGAAGCTTCATGCACTTGAACAATTATCCACTAATTTTGTATTTACTTTGTATATTAAAACCCTGCCAATATAATTATAATGGTGTATGTCTCATACACCCATGTAGTGTGTATCAACAACCATGATACAAAATGAACACAAATAAATATATATCACATATATATTGAATTGTGCACAAGTGAGAAAAACAAATGCTTAAGTGAACCAATGTTAGTTAATGTAAATTAGTATATCAAATATACAATTATACACTAAATTATTAAATCGACACATGACTTAATAATCCGGTTATATAACATATAACCGACTAACATCCAACATATCGATTTATCGAATCAACCCTTGATTCGATAACCAGGTTATATCACATATAACTGATCGACACAATCATCACGAGAATAGAATACGGTATCACACTCGCATTATTCTCGGTCCCGCACATATCACATATACGCTCCTATTTCGTTTTTCTTAAGCCAGTAAAACCTCTATGTAGGACTCTAAAGACTCGTCAATACGCCGGCAGTAGGTGATGATCATATCAAGCACCCACAAGCCGTCAGCGGTACTAGATGGACGTAACGGATACCCGGGTATTGAGCGATCAGAAGATCAGCAAGCAAGCCCGCTTCAACTCCTGAAAAATGCCTGACCGTGACACTACAGTACAGTCCAGTCTCCTCGTCTAATATGTCGCATATCAAGTCTAGGGGTGGTTAATGTCAGAACCCAATAACCGATAAGTCATGCCGATGCGAGTCTCATAATGGGTCGAGAAACTACCGGTAACACTTACCAGTAAATCTCTAAATCAGCCCTGGCCAGGGACTTTCCTGTTCTGGCCAATCGAGCATAGCGCAACATCAACCCCCAAAACTTGGAGAGACGAAACCCCTCCTATCGCTCATTGCCTCCATGTGACCCGGGACTGTACCCAAAACCACCGTTTTTCACGCCCTCTTGGACGTGGTAAGGTGGAAATCAAAGCACAGTGGGAATCACACAAGACTCTATGACGATATCGGGTCTAAAGACTAACCTGTACCAGTGTCACCAGAGAACTGCCATCTGACGTGAGGTATAATACCATCTGGGAGTTCTCGGCGAGTCCGTCCAGTGTACCCAGTCTCTACTGAGCACCCGTATATCATCTCTGATGTCAAACACCAATGGATATGGGATCATCCATCGCCCATCTTTATGGGTCGAGAAGGTATACGCTAGTCTACTCTGGTATATCGATGCCCTGTCTCGATACACCCACGACTAGGGATGTTAAAGGATGTACTTATGGACTACACTGTCCCTACTAGTATGATCTGCATCATAGTCCAGGTAGTCAAGTACACATCCTAAGGGCTTTACCAACATGTAACAGAGAGACAATCAGTGTACACGTTAACGTAAAGAGTAACCAGATAGCATACTATCATGTCGAGCAAGAAAGTCCTCCCTATATATATCCAAGCATCCACTAGTATATACATCTCATGTATAGTAATGGCCTCTAGGGCATACATATAACTAACAATCTCCCACTTGCACTTGGGCCATCTGATAACAGTGGTTGTAGTATCTCATACTCAACCATCCCATAAAAGTCTCTCTCTGGGAAAAAGGCCTTTGTGAGTGGATCCGCCGTGTTGTCCTCTGAGTCTACTCTCCTGACCTCGATCCCCTGGAGATCAACCATCTCCATGATCAGGTGACACTGCCTTAGAATATGTATGGATCACTGATGGGACGGGCGTTCCTAGGAATAAGCCACAACTCCATTGTCACACAATGGTAGGAACGAAGTTCATCTCATGAACTAATATACACCCAGACTGCCTCTTTGGTAGCATCTTTGGTAGCGATGTATCCAGCCTTTATCATCTAGTATGCCACGGTATCTATCTTGGAACTCTTCCAACATACCGTCCCTTTACTGAGGGTAAAGATAATGCCAGTGACTGACATTCAGTCGTCCTTATCACCCTGGAACCTTTCCAGTGATTCTCCCCAGGATCTATTGATACCATCTCACTACAACTAGTGAGTATCCTAACATCCAATTAGATCTATCTCATAGATCGAAACCCAAGATTTAGGAGGTATCACTTTGATCCTATATGCAGAATCCTTGTGATAAGCGGAGATTGACCGAGCGTAGCATAGGAAAGTACTTCCCTATCAAGAGTATGTCATCCACGTACTCTACGAAGATCACCACCATACTCTCTACTACCCTTTTTGTATATTCAAAGTTCATCAACCATTTTGATGACGTCAAACTATTTGACTACCACATCAAAACAGATGTTCTAACTCCGCGATGCCTGTTATATCACATAAAAAATCTTGCACACGTTTCCGCTGCTCCCACTGTCTACGAAGCCCTCTGGCTGTGTACTTATAAACGCTCTCTTCTAAATCACTATTTAGAACAGCAGTCATGACACCCAATCGCCAGATGTCGTCGTCATGGTATGTAGCAATGGCAAGTAGGATCTGGATGGACTTAAGCATAGGCCCCAGAAAAGGTTTCATCATTAGCCACAACTGGTCTATGATGCAAAACCTTTAACAAATCTAGCTTTGAAAGTCTCAACTTTTCCATGTACACCAAGTAATCTTCTCAATATATACTTGCTCCTAATGAGGATTTAACCCTTCAGATAAAGCAACCAAAGTCCATACTTTGTTGGTGTATATGGATTTCATCTCAGATCGCTTAGCATCCAGCCATTCTTACAGAGTCCCCACTCCTGATGGCCTGCTCGAAACTAGTTGGGTCATCATCCACCATGATGCAATCCTCGCTCCCACCATCCATGATAAAACCGTAGTATCTCTCAGGTGGGTGAGGAACCCTACTAGATCTACGGAGTGGCTGGGGTTCATCGGGAACCACCGAATCCTCTGGTTCTATCAAATTTTCTGTTGTGGTTTGTACAGCTGGAACCTCTTCCAGTTCTACCTCAGAGCCACTAATCTCTTTTGCAAGAAATTCCTTTTCTAAAAAGGTGGCGTGTTGAGCAACAAACACCCTTTGTTCCTCACTGTGGTAGAAGATATACCCTCGCGAATGCTTGGGATATCCAACAAACTTACACAAAACAGACCTTGCCTCGAGTTTGTCCGGTTTTTGTCTTTTGACATAGGCCGGGCAACCCTATATCTTAATAAAATTAAGATATGGTCTCTTCCCCTCCCATATATCATATGGGATGGTAGGCACAGATTTGGTAGGAACCCTATTCAGTAGGTATGCTGCTGTCTCAGTGCATATCCCCAGAAGGAAATAGGTAACTCAGCTATACTCATCATAGAGCGCACCATATCTAATAGGGTGCGGTTCCTCCTTTCAGATACACCGTTGTGATGTGGTGTATATGGAGGAGTTAGCTGAGAGAGAATCCTATTCTCTTTTAGGAAGTCCAGGAATTCATTGCTCAAGTATTCACCACCTCGATCAGATCGAAGGATTTTAATACTTTTCCCGGTTTGGTTCTCGACTTCTTGTTTATATTCTCTGAATTTCTCAAAAGCTTCTGATTTGTGTTTCATTAGGAAAACATACCCGAATCTAGAGAGATCGTCAGTGAATGTAATGAAGTACGCAGAACCATTCCAGGCATGTGTAGACATGGGGCCGCATACATCACTATGTACCAGTCCCAACAGTTCCGTAACTCTTTCTCCGTGTCCCATAAACGGAGTTTTGGTCATCTTTCCTTTGAGACATGACTGTCAAGTTCCATAAGAAGAAAATTCGAACGGATTCAAATATCCATCCTTATGCAACTTAGCTAGTCGTGTCGCATTGATGTGACCCAGTCTACAATGCCACAAGAAGGATTTGTTCATTTCTGATCTCTTCCTCTTGTCCGTGTTTGTTATGCTCAGAACTGTTGATTGATTTAGAACATAAATTCCATTGCACAACGTGCCTGATCCAACCAACTTTTGGTTCAGGAAAATGTTCATAACATTATCTTGTAATACAAAATTATATCCCTGTTTTCTTAATAAAGAAACCGATATAATGTTGCATATCAGGTTCGGCATGTAATAGCATTCGTTCAGAATCAATGCATTACCAGTTGATAATACAAGGTGATATTCCCCGACGGTTCTAGCTGCAACGATTGCATCATTTCCAACCCTTATGTCTTTATCACCTTCTCCAAGTTCTCTACCTCTCCTCAGCCCATGTAACTGATTACATATATAGGATCCTGACCCGGTATATAATACCAAGGACGTAGAGCAAATAGAGAAACGGTTCTCTGTAACGAACAAACCCAAAGAAAATGCATCATCATGTACTTTCTTCATTCGGGTGGCATAGGAATCCTGGTATTCCCCTATATCCTGTTCAATCTTATAACTTTTATAAGAAAGAACGGAACCAACATTCCCCAGCATAGTATAACATGCTGGTTCGGTCAATACATCCATATTATTATCTTTATTAAGGCATGATATGGTCGCTACCTGGAGAGAGAGAGAAGAAAACACTTTAGCGTAAGTTCTTGCAAGATCAGATTGGTTATTATTTTATGTAATCAGGATGGCTCGCACTGTTCTTATCAAATCTTCCTTCAAACCCTAAAAGGAATGACTAGCTGGGATTAATTACACCCTACACCTTCGCCAATCTTTCAGCTAGGCCAGTGTCGGTATTTTGAGGGAGGTCCCCCATGCTTTCGCACGTACCTAATTAAAGTAAACCTCGTTTTCCCAGAGGCATAGCCCCGTTGACACCTTTCTAGACACCTACTTGATCGGCTAATTGTCTTGTGTAAAACTCTCCCAGGAGTAACAATTACTCGCAGTGGGTATCGGGATCCAACTATCTCATAGAAGGTATGCAATCTCATTGCAAATTTCAACACTTGAAATTCCCGATAATATTTTGTCCCAAACGATCTATGACCATGACAAGATCAACAAACCATAGACCGTAAGTCAAGTTCAACCCGTCATTTCTTGATTGAATTAAACCCACCCGCACGACCCTTGACAAGGTTAACAAGGCCGTACGACTACCCTAATCCAATCTGCATCATATGCATAAGCAGACAAGTACTGGTCAGCTACCGTACACTGCGCCTTGACAAGGTCAACAAACGCAGCACGAATACTAAGCAGGACTTATCAGAAATGACGGAGGGCTACGACAGGTTTTTCTGAAAACCTATTGCGTAATGAACTTGATATCGTTGTAGAATCGAGTGAATTTTGAAATGGAGTGATTTTGAGGCTTTCATTAGTTTTGCTAAAAAGGTCACTCCCGGTGAAGGGATCTTGGCTCTTTCCTTATGGAATAAGGTGCAGGATATATCATATATATCGCTATGCAAAGCAAAAACTCCAAAAGCAATCAAAAAACAAACCGAGTGTTGTAGCATCTGCCAGTTTTGCTAAAGAGGTCACTCCCGGTGAAGAGATCTCAGCTCTTTCCTCATCGAGTAAGGTGCGGGATATATCATATATATCACTATGCAAAGCAAAAACTGTAGCTACCCTTTTTGAAAATTTGATTCTACAACATATTTTAGTTTCTTTTCTTTCATTAATCATATTAATGAAGTCCCATCATTTAATTCACCTAAACATCCCAGATAAATACGATGTACACTTATGCCATCCGCATTCGCCTCGATGTCCCCTCGTGCACCGTTAGGTTAGGTAACTAACGGCAGAGCGGGGCAGGGCTAGCGCGGGTGTAAAACATAAGTAACATCTATATAATATATCATATATACTATATACAGTATCTATCATCACATATCAAATGATCACATCACAGATATCGCAGCAGAAGAATCATATGAAATAAAGGATATACTAGGAGGTCCGTGTTTTATTTTGAGCCTCTATAAAACACGGATTCCACGGTCGCGATGAATAGCCAAACCCACATCCCTAGACCTCTACGAGAGCGGCAAGCAACCTTAACAATTTTAGAGTTAGAAGACCCGGACTCGACTCCTCGAGTTGGTCTCCCACTGGACTCTAGAACCCGGTTACTTGTGCTCTCCTCCTTGGGTCTACCTAATGCGGAAAAGTAAATAATATACAATGGTGACATCATCCTCATCCCGGAAGTGCCCCAATAAAAGAATATTACATACAATGAAATTTACATGAATGAAAATAAAAACCCTCATCTCACATAAAACCCCAGGGTATTCAAAACGCGACGATCCAATATAACATATCCAGCAACACATAACATCACATGTCATCAACGTAAGTAAATATGCGCATCCCAATTGTCGTTGACATATAGCAACGAAACCGGCAATATCACATATTACACTTACGGTCGCAGAAAAGAAAGTGTAAAATTACAATATTTGGAATCCACAATCTCTTTAGACATCGTAAATCTAAAATATCACATACTTCGCATTTCATGCCTAACTTTATGAATTCCACATATTGTATCACATTTCAGATAAATAGACAGTATTAAACTTTCTGATCAAATAATCAAATACCCAAGATTTCCTAAATAGCTCAACACTTGAGCGGAGTACAAAAATTCCAGAATACATCACAGAAGCAATGGTCCTGCCATAGAAGGGTCAAGCCAACGCCTCACATGTGGCACGCCGTACTGCCCCAAACCCTAAGGTTTAGAGGCGGTTCAGACGGTCACATAATCGAGTTAAGGTTTGTGTTCTTCTAGAGGGTCCATCACGTTACATGCAAGTTTTTCCGAAAGATTTAAACTCAAGAAAAATTCAACCCTTGAAAGTTTTTCGTGCCGGGAAAAAATGAGTTAATGATATCCGTTCGAACATTTTAACAGTTTCTAAATATCCGGAAAACAAAACAAAATTAAATTTTCTGATCGAATCAACGAATACAAAATAATCCTCAGAACACTCAACACTTGAGTAAGATTAAAAATACCCATTAAATATAACTAACAGATAGGGATATTACTGTTGAAAACCCAAAGCCCAATTGAACAGTACGGCCGCGGATCCGCGGCCCAAGCAAGGTTTGGCCGCGGTTCCACGGTGGTCCGTATGAATTGGAGGCTCGTTTTCAACAGTAATACTTATATTTACCTGTTGATTTTTTTTGGTATTTTTAATACAGAAAAAACAAAATTTTTAAAAAATGTCCAGAGAGGGGGTCATTTTGACGTTACGGGGTTCGTTCGGAGTTGTAACTTCGTATACACGTCGCCTAATACTCTAGCTAGGCTTTGATACTACTGTAGGGTTACTAGGCACATTAACAAGGTACTACAAGGCATCAACCATGCCCGGTTAAAATTTTAGCCGTGCCGAACAACCCTAAACAAGATCTTCACTAGACTATTAGGGTAACACATGCATGTAAAAACCATTTACGACTAAGTGAATACGAAATACAACCTTTGTAGATTGGTCCTTCACTTCATAAGCTCCTTGTAGTAGTCCTTTCGCTGCGATCATCGAACTCCCGGACTCTCGGACGGCTCCATGAGAAGAGGAAAACGGTTTTGCTTCAAGTCTTCGAGGCCGAAGATGATCTACGTCGAGGGAATACGAACTCAAGCTTCTATTTCACTAACTAAAGAATTAGTGAAGCAAACACCCCAAACTAAAGTGCTAGTCTAGTAAGGGATGGTGAAATAGGAAGTGGGTACACTTTAGAATTTCTTTTCTCACAATATTTCTCTCTCTTTATCAAACCCTCGCAAGAATTTGAAGGAGGAAGAAGATGAGCTCAAAAATGAGAATGAAAACTAAATCAAGAGAGAGAGTGCTAACCATGGGTGAGTGGGAATCATATACTAACTCATGTAGAGACATTACCATGTCTAATTATAGTGGTTATGTTTATAAATATCCTAAGTAAAACAAAACTAGTTGACTTTGGTCAATGCACTCACAAGCTTCGTGAAGCTTCATGCACTTGAACAATTATCCACTAATTTTGTATTTACTTTGTATATTAAAACCCTACCAATATAATTATAATGGTGTATGTCTCATACACCCATTTAGTGTGTTTCAACAACCATGATACAAAATGAACACAAATAAATATATATCACATATATATTAAATTGTGCACAAGTGAGAAAAACAAATGCTTAAGTGAACCAATGTTAGTTAATGTAAATTAGTATATCATATATACAATTATACACTAAATTATTAAATCAACACATGACTTAATAATCCGGTTATATCACATATAAGCGACTAATATCCAACATATTGATTTATCGAATCAACCCTTGATTCGACAACCTGGTTATATCACATATAACCGATCGACATAATCATCGCGAGAATAGAATACGGTATCACATACTCGCATTATTCTCGGTCCCGCACATATCACATATGCGCTCCTATTTCGTTTTGCTTGAGCCAGTAAAACCTCTATGTAAGACTCTAAAGACTCGTTAATACGCCGGCAATAGGTGATGATCATATCAAGCACCCACCAGCCGTCAGCGGTACTAGCTGGACGTAACGGCTACCCGGGTATTGAGCGATCAGAAGATCAGCAAGCAAGCCTGCTCCAACTCCTGCAAAAAGTCTGACAGTGACACTACCGTACAGTTCGGTCTCCTCGTCTGACATGTCGCATAACAAGTCTAAGGGTGCTAAACGTCAGACCCCAATAACTGATAAGTCATGCCGATGCGAGGCTTATAACGGGCCAAGAAACTACTGGTAACACTTAATTACCAGTAAATCACTAAATCAGCCCTGGCCAGGGACTTTCCTGTTATGGCCAATCGAGCATAGCGCAACATCAACCCCCAATACCGAGAGAGACGAAACTCCACCTATCGCTTATTGCCTCCATGTGACTCGGGACTGTACCCAAAAACCACCGTTTTGCATGCCCACTTGGACGTGGTAAGGTAGAAATCAAAGCACGGTGGGAATCACACAAGACTCTATGAAGATCTCGGGTCTACAGTCTAACCTGTACCAGTCTCACCAGAGAACTGCCATCTGACGTGAGGTATAATACCATCTGGGAGTTCTCGGCGAGTCCGTCCAGTATACCCAGTCTCTAATGAGCACCCGTATATCATCTCTGATGTCAAATACCAATGGATATGGGATCATCCATCGCCCATCTATATGGGTCGAGAAGGTATACGCTAGTCTACTCTGGTATATCGATGCCCTATCTCGATACACCCACGACTAGGGACATTAAAGGATGTACTTATGGACTACACTGTCCCCACTAGTATGATCTGCATCATAGTACATGTAGTCAAGTACACATCTTAAGGGCTTTACAAACATATAACAGAGAGACAATCAATGTACACGTTAAAGTAAAGAGTAACCAGATAGCATACTATCATGTCGAGCAAGAAAGTCCTCCCTATATATGTCCAAGAATCCACTAGAATATACATCTCATGTACAGTAATGGCCTCTAGGGCATACATATAACTAACAAACAAGGCCGCACGACTACCCTAATCTAATCTACATCATATGCATAAGTAGATAAATACTTGTCAGCTACCGCACACTACGCCTTGACAAGGTCAACAAACGCAGCACGAATACTAAGTAGGACTTATCTGAAATGATGGAGGGCTACTGCAGGTTTTTTTGAAAACCTATTGCGTAATGTACTTGATATCGTTGTAGAATCAAATGATTTTAAAATGGAGTGTTTTTTAGGCTTTTGCTAGTTTAGCTAAAGAGGTCACTCCCGGTGAAGGGATCTCGGCTCTTTCCTCGTCGAATAAGGTGCAGGATATATCACATATATCACTATGCAAAGCAAGAACTAGAAAAACAATCAAAAAAGAAATCGAGTGTTGTAGCATCTGCTAGTTATTGCTAAAGGGTTCACTCCCGGTGAAGAGATCTCGGCCCTTTCCTTATCGAATAAGGTGCATGATGTTCTACAAGGAACACCGCTAACCAAAACAAGAACTGTAGCTACCTGTTTTTGAAAATTTGATTCAACAACATCTTTTAGGATTCTTTTCTTTCATTAATCACATCAATGAAGTCCCATCATATAAGTCACCTATACATCACAGATAAATACAACGTACGCTTATGCCATCCGCATTCGCCTGGATGTCCCCTCGTGCACCGTTAGGTTAGGTAACTAACGGCAGAGCGGGGTAGGGCTAGCGCAGGTGTAAACATAAGCAACGTCTATATAATATATCATATATACTATATACAGTATCCATCTAGACATATATCAAATGATCACATTACAGATATCGCAGCAGAAGAAACATATGAAATATTGGATATACTAGGAGGTCCATGTTTTATTTTGAGCCTCTATAAAATACGGATTCCACGGTCGTGATGAAGAGCCAAACCTACACTCCTAGACCCCTACGAGAGCGGCAAGCAACCCTACTAATTCTAGAGTTAGGAGACCCGGACTCGACTCCTCGAGTTGGTCTCCTACTGGACTCTAGAACCCGGTTACTTATGCACTCCTCATTGGGTCTATCCTAGTGCGGAAAAGTAAATAATATACATATGGTGAAATCAACCTCAACCCGGAAGTGCCCCAATAAAAGAGTATTACATACATTTAATTCTACATGAATGAAAATAAAAACTCTCATCTCACATAAAACCCCCCGGCTATTCAAAACACGACGATCCAATATAACATATCCAGCAGTACATAACATCACATGTCATCACAGTACAGAAAAACTAGACGATGTTAAACATTCAAATCGAATCATCAAACTCCCAAGATTACCCAGAAAGCTCAACACTTGAGCGTAGTTTAAAATAATTAAGCACACGCCACAACACCAATGAACCAGCCGTAGAAGGGTCAAACCAACGCCTCACATGTGAAACGCTAAACTACCACAAACCCTAGGGTTCAAGTGGAAGTTTTGACGGCCACATAATCGAGTTAAGGTTTACGTTCTTCTAGAGGGTCCATCGAATAACTTGCATGATCTTTGAAAGCTTTTTAACTACGGGAAAAATCTAACACTTGGAAAATTTTCAGGCAAGTGTTAAAGTGGGTTTTTGACATCCGATTGAACTTTTAAATATCGTTTAAAATATCCGAAAACAGTTAAAATACGACTACGAAACACTCCGAGTTGTCGTTATAGTAAATTAACATCACATGACAATTTAGCAAAAATAAACAACACCTGAAGCACCAAAACCCATGTAACAGAACAATGGAGAAATTTGGAGGGGGGGCTCGGAAATGGCCGGTATGGGGGGGGTCTCACCGGCCCAAAAGATTCCAAATGCCTCCAAATTTCATCAGGGTTCATGTTATCACATATATATGACTCTGTACTTTTTTAAAAAAAATTTAGGGCTCATTTTAAATTCGACAGAAACATGATTTTTAGGGTTTCAAGTTCGGAGTTCGTTTCGTGTTCGTAATCTAACAATATCCGTATAATTTTCTAGCTAGGCTCTGATACCACTGTAGGGTTCCCATCGACGGCAGCAAGGTTTCGGGAGGCATCGTCCATGCCATTTTCAAAAATTATCGTTTCAAGGAACTCTTAACAAGATCGTTAACTAGAATACAGTACGGAAAACATATAGTAAACCAATTACCATCTAAGTGAAAAAGGAAATACAACCTTTGTAGATCAGTCCTTCGCTTCATAATCTCCTTATAGTAGTCCCTTCGCTGCGATCATGGTGCTCTCGGACTCTCGGACGGCTCCATAATAAGATAGCAACGTTATTGCTTGAAGTCTTCGAGGCCGAAGATGATCCACGTCGAGGGAATACGAACTCAAGCTGCTACTTCACCAAAGTGAAGCAAACACCCTATACTAAAGTGCTAATCTAGTAGAGGATGGAGAAGTAGGAAATGGGTACACTTTAGTATTTCTTTTCTCACAATATTTCTCTCTCTTTATCAAACCCTAGCAAGCTTTTTGAAGGGGGAAGAAGATGAGCTCAAGAAAAATGAGAATCATAACTAATCAAGAGAGAGAGTGAACCATGGTGAGTGAGTATCATTTACTAACTCATGTAGAGACATGGCCATTGCTAATTATAGTGGTTAGGTTAATAAATATCCCAAGTAAAACAAAATGGGTGGACTTTATCAAAGCACTCATAAGCTTTCTGCAAGCTTCATGCATACAACAATTATCAACTAATTTTAGATTTACTTTGAATATTAAAACCCGACCACTTTAATTAGTATGGTGTATGTCTCATATACCCATATAGTGTGTATCAACAACCATGATACAAAACTAAACAATGCAAATTAATATATATCACATATATATTACATGTACACACAAGTGAGAAAAGAACACTTAAGTGAGCCAATGTTAGTTAATGTAAATTAGTATATCAAATATACAATTATACACTAAATTATTAAATCAACACTTCACTTAATAATCCGGCTATATCACATATAACCGACTAACACAAAATGTACCAACTTATCGAACCAACACTTGATTCGATTTCCCGGCTATATCACATATAACCGACCGATACAAAAGTAGCGAGAATAGAATACGGTATCACATGGTCGCATTATTCTCGGTCCCACACATCACATATGCGCTCCTATTTCGTTTTGCCTGAACTAGTAAAAGCTCTATGTAGGACTCTAAACACTCGTCAATACGCCGGCAGTAGGTGATGATCACATCAAGCACCCACAAGCCGTCAGCGGTACTAGCTGGACGTAATGGCTACCCGGGTATTGAGCGATCTGAAGATCAGCAAGCCCGCTCCAACTCCTGCAAAAGCCTAACAGTGACACTACCGTACAGTCCGGTCTCCTCGTTTGATATGTCGCATATCAAGTCTAGGGTGGTAAACGTCAGACCCAAATAACCGATAAGTCATGCCGATATGAGTCCCATAACAGATCGAGAAACTATTGGTAACACTTACCAGCAAATCTCTAAACCAGCCCTGGACAGGGACTTCCCTGTTATGGCCAATCGAGCACAGCGCAACATCAACCCCCAATAACGGGAGTGATGAAACCCTTCCTATCACTCATTGCCTCCATGTGACTCGGGATTGTACCCAAAAACCACCGTTTTGCATGCCCTCTTGGACGTGGTAAGGTGGAAATCAAAGCACAGTGGGAATCACACAAGACTCTATGACGATCTCGGGTCTACAGACTAACCTGTACCAGTGTCACCAGAGAACTTCCATCTGACGTGAGGTATAATACCATCTGGGAGTTCTCGACGTGTCCGTCCAGTGTACCTAGTCTCCACTGAGCACTCGTATGCCATCTCTGATGTCAAACACCAATGGATATGGGATCATCCATCGCCCATCTATATGGGTCAAGAAGCTATACGCTAGTCTACTCTGGTATAACGATGCCCCGTCTCGATACTCCCACGACTAGGGACATTAATGGATGTACTTATGGACTACCATGGCGCCACTAGTACTATCTGCATCATAGTCCTGGTAGTCAAGTACATATCCTAAGGGCTTTACCAACATGTAACAGAGAGACAATCAGTGTACACGTTATGGTAAAGAGTAACCAGATAGCATACTATCATGTCGAGCAAGAAAGTCCTCCGTATATATGTCCAAGCATCCACTACAATATACATCTCATGTCTAGTAATGGCCTTTAGGCCATACACATAACTAACACCTTCACCGGGAGTGACCTCTTTAGCAAAATAAGCAAAAGCCTAAAAAACACTCCTTTTCAAAATCACTCGATTCTACAACGATATCACGTTCATTATGAAAAGGTTTTCATAAAAAACTGTCATAGCGCTCCGTCATTTCAGATAAGTAATACTTAGTATTCGTGCTACGTTTGTTGGCTTTCGTCAAGGCGTAATGTGCGGTAGCTGATTAGAGCTTATCTTCTTAAGCATGTGATGCGATTGGATGAGGATAGTCGTACGACTTTGTTGGCTTTCGTCAAGGGTCATGCGGATGGGTTTAATTCAATCATGAATTTTACGGGTTGAGCTTGACTAGTAGACTATGGTTTGTTGCCTTTCGTCAAGGTCATAGGACGCTAGGGGTAGAGTATTATCGTGAATTTCAAGTGTTGAAATTTGCAATGAGATTGCATACCTTCTATGAGATAGTTGGATCCCGGTACCCACTGCGAGTAAGAGTTACTCCTGGGAGAATTTTACACATTACAATTAGCCGATCAAGTAGGTGTCTAGAAAGGTGTTAATGGGTTTATGCCCCTGGGAAAACGAGGTTTATTTTAATTAGGTCCGTGCGAAAGCACGGGGAACCTCCCTCAAAGTACCGATACTGGCCTGGCCAAATGATTGGAGAAATTATAGGATGTAATTAATCCCTGCTAGTCTTACCTTTTAGGGTTTGAAGAAAGATTTGATAAAAACAGTGGGACCCATCCTAATTAGATAAAATAATAACCAATCTAATCTTGCAAGAGCGCATGCAGAGTGTTTTCTTCTCTCTCTCCTGGTAGCGACCATGTCATGCCTTAATCAAGTTAATAATATGGATGCATTGACCGAACCTGCTTATTATACTGAGCTGGGGAACGTTGGTTCCGCTCTATCTTATAATTGTTATAAGTCCGAGCAAGAAATTGGGGAATACAAGGATTCCCATGCCACCCATTAGAGGAATAAGCATATTGATGCATATTCTTCGGGTGTGTTCGTTACAGAGAACTGTTTCTCAGTATCCTCTACGTCCTGGGTATAAGATACCGGAACAGTATCCCGCATATGTAAGAGTTACATGGGTTTCTGAAAGGTAGAGAACTGGGATAGGGTGATATGTCTCTAAGTGTTAGAGAAGGGTGAAATTGTTGCGGCCAAGTCAGTTGGCAAATATCACATTGTATTACCAAATAGTAAATACATTGATTCTGGACAAATGTTATTAAATATCGAACCTGATATACAACATTACATCGGGTTTTTTAATAAGTTAAAGAATGATATAATTTTATATTGATGGATAATATTGTGAACATTTTCCTTAATCAAGAGTTGATTAGGATCAGGCACGTTATATATGGAACTTGACTAGTGGGACATCTGTAGTTTATAAGCATATCCTGAAATGTCCCTAGTCGCAGGTGTATCGAGACGGGGCATCGATATACCAGAGTAGACTAGCGTATATGATACTAGACCCATATGAAGGGCGATGGATGTTCCCACATTCATCGATGTTTGACATCGAGATCGTATACGGGTGCTCAGGGGTGACTCGGTACACTAGACAGACTCACCGAGAACTCCTATATGGAATTATATCTATCGTCGGATTGCAGTTCTTAGGTGACACTGGTGCAGGATAGTCTGTAGACCCGAGATCGTCATAGAGTCTTGTGTGTTCTTGTACTGTACTTTGATTACCACCCTACCACGGCTCTACTGAGTCGTGCAAACAGGTGGCCGTTGGGTACAGTCCCGAGACACACGAAGGCGATGAGCGATAGGTGGGGTGTCGTCTCTCCCGGTATTGGGAGTGGATGCTGTGCTGTGCTCGATTGGCTATATCAGTAAGTCCCTGGCCAGGGCTGTTGAGATTTACTGATAAGTGTTATCAGTAGTTTCTCGATCTGTTATAGACCATTCATCGACACGACTTATTGAGTTATTGGGGTTGACGTTACCATCCCTAGACTTGATATGCAGCATATCTGATGAAGATACCGGACTGTACGGTAATGTTGCCGGTTGGCTCGACGGGAGTTGTGACTGGTTCGCTTGTTTTCTTCTGATCGCTCAATACCCGGGTGGCCATTACGTTTAGCTGACCGCTTGCGGCTTGGGGGTGCTTGATATGATCATCACCCTCTGCCGGCGTATTGACGAGTCTTAGAGTTCTAAAATGGAGTTGCCTAGTCCAGGAGAAACGATGTGGTGCGCATATGAGATATACGCGTAGACCCAGTTAAAATGCGCGTATGAGATATCGTATATTTATCAGGCGGTTTGCTTTTGTTCGAATCGTATGCGATATGACCGGTTTGCTAAATCAAGTGTTGATTTATCATTGACCATTAGTTTCTCACTTTAAACCCTTTCTTGTCTTTTTGTTGTGTGCATGCATGTATGCATTCATTCTCATTCATGCACATAGGATGTGCATGCACACATACATGCATACATAATCTATCATGGTTATTGATATAGTTGATGGTGGCAATATAAGACTCACACCATATATAAATATATAGATATTATTTTTGGAAAAAGAAAAATGGAAGTGGAAAATTATTATCATGGTTTATTATTTTATTCTTGCACTAACCCCTTGGATTAACCATGATTCATTTTCTATGGACATTTTTGTTCCAAACTAAATATCTAGATATTTTATAACTATGGTTAAGAATGAGGAAGTGAAAAAATATATATTTTCATTTCTCATTTTTATTCACAAGTTTATCATTATCTTGAGTTTTACAGGCCATCATCTTCCTCCTCCTTTCTCTCTTGCTCTCTAGTTTTCTCAAGTGAGCAAAAGAGTCAGCAAGTTAGGATTTTGAAGTAAGAAAACAAACCACATCACCATTCTACACTAGTCTTGCCGATTATTGTAGAGTGTTAGCTTCCATTTCTTTTCTTGATCTAATGGAGCTTCAAGCTTGGACAAAGAGGACTCCGGGTGGATCGTCGTGGACCTAGAGGATCTCAAGCGAACCTTTTTCCCAACCCTTAAGTAGCCAAGGAGTCTAGCGTAGGGAGCTACAAAGGTTGTACTCTCAAAACCCTAGTTTTTACTACTTGTGTTTATGTTGCCCTAAACTTTCTAGCATGATCCTTAAGATAGTTTCTTTAGCACCATAAAAAATTTAAATATGGAATGTGTGTTGCCTCCAAACCCTTGTAGTGGTGCTGTAGGAAACCCTTTAAGGTATAAGAGCCAAGTTAGAACTTTAGGCGACGTTTAGGCGAAGTTAAAACTCCGATCGAACCACGAAATACGGATTTTGACCCTTCTCTGGACATTTTTTAAAACTGTGTTTTTTTCTGAATTAAAAATACTTAAATAAATTCATCAGGCAAATATAAGCAATACTGTAAAAAACGAAGACATAATCCGTACATACCGCCGCGGAACCGCGGCCAGATCTTGCTTGGGCCGCGGATCCGCGGCCGTACAGAAGTAATATAGCCTCGTTTTTGTACAGTAATGTTCTTAGCTGCTTGTACATATTTTTGGGTATTTTTAATCTGACTAAAGTGTTGAGTGTTCTGGGGATTATTTTGGATTCGTTGATTCGATCAGAAAATTTAATTTCGAGCTGTTTTCGGGTAATTTAGAAAGTATTAAAAAGTTTGAACGGATATCATTAACTCACTTTTTCCCCGGCACGAAAAACTTTCAAATGTTGAATTTTTCTTGTGTTTAAATCTTTCGGAAATACGTGCAAATAACATGGTGGACTCTCTAGAAGAACACAAACCTTAACTCGATTATGTGACCGTCTGAACTGTCTCTAAACCTTAGGGTTTGGGGAAGTACGACGTGCCACATGTGAGGCATTAGCTTGACCCTTCTACGGCTGGACCGCTGCTACTGTGACATGTTCCGGGATTTTTGAACTCCGCTCAAGTGTTGAGCTATTAAGAAAATCTTGGGTATTTGATTATTCGATCGGAAAGTTTAATATTGTCTATTTATCTAGAATGTGGTACAATATGTGGAATTCATATAGTTAGGCATGAAATGCGATGTATGTGATATTTCGGATTTACGATATCTAATATGATTGTGGATTCCAAATGTTGTGGTTTTACACTTTCTTTTCTGTGACCGTAAGTGTAGTATGTCGCATATCGCCGGTTTCGTTGCGATACATCAACGACAATCGGGGTACGCATACATACTTACGTTGATGATATATTATATTATGTGTTGCTGAGATTTGATGTGCAGGATTGTTGCGATTGAATAGCCGGGAGTTTTTATTTGAGATGAGAGTTTTCTTTTCATTCATGTAAAATTCAAATGTAATGTATTATTCTTTTATTTGGGGCACTTCCGGGTTAAGGTTGATGTCACCAGTGTTGTATATTATTTACTTTTCCGCATTAGGATAGACCCAAGGAGGGGAGCACAAGTGACCGGGTTCTGGGGTTCAGAGGCAGGCCATCTCGAGGAGTCGAGACCGGGTCTCCTAAACTCCAGAATTGGTAGGGTCGCTTTCCACTCTCGTAGGGGTCTAAGGGTGTGGGCTTGGCTATTCATCGCGACTGTGGAATCCGTATTTTCTATTGTTGGCTAAATACTAAATACGGACGTCCTAGTATATCCTATATTATCATATCTGTGTTTCTGCTGCCTGTATTCTGTGATGTGATATCTGAGACGAATGATATATTATATATGAGATATATAGTAGACGTTGATTATGTTTTACACCCGCACTAGTCTCGTCCCGGTATGCCGTTAGTTATGTAACCTAACGGTGCATAACGGAACATTGCGGCGAATGAGGATGGCATAAGCGTACTTTGTATTTTCGTTTCTTTTCTGTGATTGACTTAAGGACTTAAATGATGGGGCTACATTAATATGATTAATGTAAAAAAAATAAACCTAAAAAGATGTTGTAGAATCAGATTTGAAAACCAGTCGGCTCTTTATGAAAAAGCTATATTTCCAAACTGCGGAGCTCAAGCCACTCCTTTTGAAAAGCATTTGATTCTACGACGATATCAAGTTCAAAGAGTTAAAGATTTTCTTAAAAATCATCCGCAACCCTCCGTCATTTTAGGATGTAGAGTACTTAGTATTCGGTCTATGTTTGTTGACTATAGTTAAGGCGTAGTGTACGGTAGCTAAGTGATGTCTTCCTACACTGCATATGATGCAGATTAATTAGGACATTCATGCGACTTTGTTGACCATAGTTAAGGGTCATGTGAGTGGGTCTAATTAATCAAGAAATGACGGGTAGAACTTGACTAGTACTTATAATTTGTTGACCATAGTTAAGGTCATAGGTACTAGGGCTAAAAACCACATCAGGAATTTCAATAGTTGAAATTTGCAATGAGATTGCATACCTTCCATATGATGGTTGGATCCCGATCCCACTGTGGTCAATAGTTGATCCCAGAAGAGTTTTGCAGTTTACAATTAGTAGTTAACGTTTCTAAGTTAGGGTTAGCTAGAACAGCAAATTTTTGAATTTGGCATGGTCGATGCCTCCCAAAACCTTACTGCCGTCAGGCATCCCTATAGCACACATATCCAACAATCTCCCACTTGCACTAAAGGCCAGTAATTGGTGTACCGCATACCCAACGTCTGCACTAAGAACAGCTGTTGGCGTACCGCATACCCAATAGCTTAAAAAGTCGCTCGAACTGTGCTTGAGGGGGGGCCTTTGTGAATGGATCCGCCGTGTTTTCTTTAGTGTCCACTCTCCGCACCTTGATCTCCTGGCGATCAATGATCTCCCTGAATAGGAGATACCGCTTTAAGATGTGTCTTGATTTCTGATGGGACCGTGGTTCCTTCGCTAAAGCTATAACCCTATTGTTATCGCAATACAAAGGTATTGGGTCAACAATGGACGGAATCACCTGAACATCACTAATGAACTTCTTCATCCAGACCGCCTCTTTTGCGGCATCGCTTGCAACAATGTATCCAGCCTCCATCGTCGAGTCTGCGACGGTATCCTGTTTGGAACTCCTCCAAAACACTACCCCTCCGTTGAGGGTAAATACAAAACCCAAGACAGACTTGTTGTCGTTCTTGTCACTCTGGAAGCTTGAATCGGTAAAGGACTTGACCCTGAGGTCTCCATTACCGTAAACCAGGAACATCTCCTTAGTCCTTCTTAGGTACTTGAGAATGTCCTTCACTGCTGTCCAGTGGTTCTCACCTGGGTCTGACTGATACCCGCTCACTACGCTTAGCGCGTAAGCTACATCTGGTCTTGTACACAGCATCACATACATTATAGATCCTACCGCCGAAGCGTAGGGTATAGTGCTCATTCGAACCCTCTCCTCATCAGTCTTGGGAGACATCTTCTTGGAGAGGGTGATTCCATGCAATGTGGGTATATTACAGCGCTTGGAATCTTCCATACTAAATCTCTTTAGTACTGTCTCTATGTACCTGGACTGCGAAAGTCCCAGTAATCTTTTGGATCTATCTCTCTAGATCTTGATCCCCAGAATGCATGAGGTATCACCCAGGTCCTTCTTGGAGAACCGTTGTGAGAAGAATAGCTTGACTGATTCTAGCATAGGAATGTCATTTTCTATCAAAAGAATGTCGTCCGCGTACAAGACTAGGAATACGACAGTTCGTCCTACAATCTTCTTATAAATACAAGGATCATCCTTGTTCTTGATGAAGTCAAATTCCTTGACTGTTTCATCAAAACAGATGTTCCGGCTCCGTGATGCCGGCTTTAATCCATAAATGGATTTAAGCAACTTGCACACCTTCCCGTTGCTCCCACTGTCTACAAAGCCTTCTGGCTGATCCATTTAAACGCACACTTCCAAACTGTTGTTTAGAAAAGCCGTTTTTACGTCCATCTGCCAGATCTCATAGTTATGGAAGGCAGTAATGGCAAGTAGGACCCGAATGGATTTGAGCACAGCCACTGGAAAAAAAAATTTGTCATCATCCACACCAGGTCTTTGACGAAAAACTTTTGCAACGAGTCTTTCCTTATAAGTTTCCACCTGCCCATCTACACCAAGTTTCCTTTTGTAGATCCATTTGCATCCAACGGGTTTTACCTCAGGTGGAGCAATATCCAAGGTCCAAACTTTATTGGTGTACATAGATCCATTTCGGATCGCATAGCATCCAGCCAATTATCAGAGTCCCTACTGATAATGGCCTGCCTCAAACTGGTAGGATCATCTTCTTCCAAGATGCAATCCTCTCGATCCCCGTCTATGAGAAAACCATAGTATCTCTAGGGCAGATGAGAAATCCTACCCGATTTGCGGAGTGGCTGAGGTTCGTCTGGGGTTTTTGAATCTTAAGGTTCTGTCAAATCTTCAGTTTCAGTTTGTGGTCGCTGAATTTCTTCCAGTTCTACCGTGCTCCCACTTGTTTCTTTTGCAAGAAATGGCTACTCAAAAAAGGTGGCATGGCGAGATACAAACACCTTATGTTCCTCGGTGTGGTAGAATAGATATCCTATTGAATTTTTAGGATATCCCACAAACTTGCATAAAACTGAACGTGCCCCAATTTGTTCGGATTTTGTACTTTTACATAGGCCGGACAACCCCATATCTTAATATGTTTAAGAGACGGCATTTTCCCATTCCATATCTCGAATGGTGTCTTAGCCATGGATTTGGACGGAACATCATTCAATAGATATGTCGCTGTCAAAAGCGCATGTCTCCAAAATGAAAGAGGCAACTCGGCATTACTCATCATGGAGCGAACCATGTCCAATAGGGTACGGTTCCTCCGCTCCGATACACCGTTGTGCTGTAGTGTGTAAGGAGGAGTAAGCTGAGATATAATTCCATTCTTTTTTAAGTAATCCAGGAATTCCGTGCTTAAGTACTCCCCTCCTTTATCCAATCGGAGGATCTTGATACATTTGCCAACCTGGTTCTCTACTTCATTTCTGAATTCTTTGAATTTCTCAAAAGCTTCAGATTTGAGTTTCATAAGATACACATATCTGAATCTAGAGAGATCGTCAGTCAATGTGATGAAGTACGAGAAGCCACCACTTGCATGTATAGACATCAGAATACACACACTACTGTGTATGAGTCCAAAGAGCTCTACGTCTCTTTCTCCTTGTCCGGTGAACAGAGATTTGGTCATCTTTCCTTTGAGACAAGACTGACAAGTTTCATAAGATGAAAATTCGAATGTATTCAAGAGTCCATCTTTGTGTAACTTACTTAGTGTTTTCTCTCCGATATGACCAAGTCTACAATGCCAAAAGTAGGATTCGTTTGTATCTGAACTCTTCCTCTTGCGTGTGTTTTGTACATTGAGAACTGTATTCTGATTTAGAACATAGATACCATTACACAGTGTACCTTCTGCAACCAGTACCTTATCAAGGTAAATGTTCATGATATTTTTATCAAGAACAAAGTTATATCCATCATTATTAAGTAAAGAAACTGATATGATGTTGCAAACTATGGAAGGTACATAGTAGCAATTGTTCAAAATCATAGTATTCTATTTGGCAATACAAGGTGATATTCACTGACGGCTGCAGCATTAACTTGTGCTCCGTTTCCTACACTGAGGGACATATCACCAGGTCCAACCATGCTACTTTTTCTCAGTCCCTGTAATAAATTACAGATATGAGATCCTGATCCAGTATATAGTACCCAGGAGGTAGGACTGACCGAAAAGCAGTTCTCAATTAAAAGAACACCTGAAGTAGATGCATTAGTATGCTTCTTCTTCAATGGGGTCTCCTTGGAATTCAAACAATCCTCTTTCCCTTGCTCATACTTACGATCGCCATCATAAGTTAAAACCAAATCGACGTTTCCCAGTACCGAATAAGAATTCGGATTGGTCAAGCGATACATTTTTTTATCTTGATTAGGGCGTGAAATGGTTGCTACCAGGAGAGAGAGAAAAGAAACACTTAGCGTGCGCTCTTGCAAGATTAGATTGGTTATTAATTTATCTATCCAGGATGGCTCCCACTGTTTCCTCAAATTCTTCTTCAAACCTTAAAAGAAGTGTAAGTGCACGGCGGCGCCCCGGCCGTCAATCCGACGCCGGAATGCGGAAGCGGTGAAAAACTTAAATTTTTGCGGACTTAGCAAACCGGCACCACCGCACACTAAACACCCGGATCGAACCATTAACTAGTCTAGGCTAACAAGAAGATGGGAATAGAGATATACCGACGATCCAAGTCCTCCGGTCTTCATCTCCAATCCGATCTCCTCGCGGGATCTCCGTCCGTCTCCTCCTCGTCGCCGGAAGTGCACCACGTCGCCTACATCGTTTACGGGCTCCCACCTCAATGCCGAGGCAACTCGGGCACGAAGCCGGCTACTCGACGTGCCCAAGATTCGTTGTAGAATTCGTAGTAGAAGAAGTCTCATTTGGGGTTCATGGAGATGCCTTTTTGGTGGAGGAAAATGAAGTGAACTTTTGGAGAGGGTTCTTGTGTGATTTTTTGGAGAATGAAGAGAACCAAAAATGCCACACCAAAAATCAATCACCCACCACTCTAAAGAATGGCCGGCCCTCTTTGTGAATGGGGAGAGAGTGTGAGTGAGGGGAGAGCCAAGGATTAATCAATCACCACCATAATGCAAGGGAGAGAGAAAAGCTCATGATATCAAGAAATGATTGCAAGTAAATAACCTCACTCCAACTACCAAATCATCAACAACCATCATGTCCCTCCATCATCAACAACCATCATCAAAACCATGATGATAAAGAAAGTCAAGCTATCATGAAGCTAGAAGTCAAGGTCAATGAGAGGCTATCATGATACAACAATAAGCAAAGAACCCCTCCACAAACACTTATTTGCAACAATGCAAATAAGCCCTCCTCCACCAATCTTCGGCCAATGAACGGAACAATGGAAATTGGCCGAAACGGAAAGCAAACTGGCAACTCCAGAAAACTGGTCCCGTAATAAATCACAGGAAAACCCCGATACTGTGCATACACACCCGCATCTGTATTTCGACCGAAATACAAATGCAATGAGACAAAATCTACACTGTACTATACTAGGATCCGGCTTATACCAAAGCCGGCTAGTAATTTCCGTTCGATCCTGATCCGTGCAATACCGCACGTATCTGATCGAACCCTGCCATATATGCATACGGCCTATAGTACAGACTGTCCGATCCTGATCCGTGCAATACCGCACGTATCTGATCGGACCTTGCCATATCTCCATACGGCCTCTACAACCTTTCGCCCGAAAGCTGAGTAACTGAATGTGGGGGACTCTAAAGACTCGTCAACACCTTGGTTGTGGATTTAACCACTAGCACGTCAGAGGTATAAGCCAATACGTGACGGGCTACCAGGTACTGACCAAATGGGACGTCGATGAGGAAGCTCACCCCGACACCCAACTGAGCCTGTCAGTGACAATATCCGTGCAGTCCGGTCCATTCGTCTATGAGCATCGCATGGCGGGCCTAGGGGGTTGGTAAAAGTCAGACCCCCAAAAGCGGTACAAGTCGTGTCGGAGTGTAGCCCAGAACACCCTGAGATACTACTGGAATACCTACCAGTAAATCTCCTTGCCTTGGCCAAGGACTTTGTGTAATGGCTCTCCTAGACACAGCACGACCTCACCCCCAATACCGGGAGAGACGAACCCCTGAAGATACGCTCACTGCCTCCATGTGGCTCGGGACTGTACCCAACTAAAACCTGTTTGCACGACTCCTTTGAGCCGTGGTAGGGTAGTAATCAAAGTACAGTGGGAACTCACACGAGACAAATGACGATCCCCAGGTCGATGAACTAACCTGCACACATGTCACCAGGGAACTGCCATCTGACGTCTGGTATATGACCAACTAGCATGTTCCCGGCGAGTCCTGTCCGGTGTACTCATTACCCAATGAGCACCTGTATACATCTTAGGTGATCCAACTGACACCAGTGGCTTGTGAGACCGGCCACCGCCCCTCGTCAGGGTCTCGACTGTATACACTAGTCTACTAATGGAGTATCGATGCCTAGTCTCGAAACTCCCACGACTAGGGACCTTTTAAGGATAAGCTTATAGACCCCAGCTCCCACTTATATGATCGCCCTCATACTGCTGGTGGTCAAGCAAGAATCCTAGGGGCTCTATCAACGTGTAATAGCGACGTGTCAGGTCACCTAAAGCAGTACACGATGATAAAGGTAAACCAGATAGCATACTATCATCTCGAGTAAGACTGTCCTACCGGGATAGGTCCTCCCTCAATCATTACAATCACGTACCTGTGACCTAATAATTAACTCTGAGGGCACTATCCCCAACAATCTCCCACTTGCACTCAAGGCTAATTATTGCGATGTCGCATACTCACAGCCCGTGTGATACCGAACATCCAACTCCTCTACTAGTCAGTCTCACAAAGCTCGTTTGCGGAACTATTGCGTTCGAGGAATAGCCTCAGTGAGTGGATCCGCTTGGATGTTTCTTTCTATGTCTCTCTATGTCTCAAGTTCGCGGAGAAACCTATCTCCCGAAATGAGCAATACCTGTCTTAGAATGTGTCTGGATGTCTGATGGGACATAGCTCATAAATGAACTCCAAATCCAAACTTCTTAGACTGTATCGTCAACTGAACTTAATCAGTATCCTGCGCGCCATGCCTCCCTCAGTATTGCCTTGGACCACCTGTCCAAAATACTGCCCCTCATCAGAAGGAAAACTATAACTCTGACAACCTTCTTGTCGTCCATGTCACCTTGGAAGCCTGGAATGATAACTGTCTCCTAAATGAGGCTGTCGTTATCATCTCCCTAGAACATCCACTTATGTTCTAAAACTGCTTCCGACTATTTCTCCAGGATTGGATTAATGTCAACTTATTGCATCTAGTGCAAGAACAACATCTGGTGTAGTACTTGACATCTCACGATTGACTCAATTGCCTGAGCAAGTGATCTGCCAATCATGCCCGTCCCTCTCCCCTTTAGTCTGTAAGACACCTTTGGAGAGGGTGACTCCATTACCTGCAGGTACACTACCGTGCCAGGAGTCGTCCATCCTAAATACTCTTAGAACGCTGTCAAGTACCCTGATTGGGAAACCACCCAAATCTAGATCTAAGACCATAGATCTAGTAACCAGTATGTCTGATATAAAATCCATTTCCTTTGTGGAGAAACAACTGTGTGACGACCAAACTATAACCGATCGTAGTGTAGGAGTTTCCTTTCCTACTCTGTGTATATCATCCAAATACCAGGATATCACACCCTACTACCTTCTCAACAGATCCATCCCCTATTCTGATGAAGTCAAACCCATGACTGTCACGTCAGAAATAGATGATCTTTCTCCACTACTTTTGCTCTAGTCTATAAATAGACATAAGCAACCTGTCCACCAATGCTTCCGCTGCTCCCACTGACTACGACAACCCTCTGGCAGAGTCATATAGACGTACACTTCTAAAACTGGTTTAGAACGACGCTATACTCATCCTCCCGCCGGGTCTCGTAACCTGGAACAACAGCAATGGCAATTGTGGGTAAACAAGAACTTCCCTGTCACCGTCCTTGAGGCTACCGTAGTGCCTCTCGGGTGCCTGAAGTTACCCACCTTATCTGCGGAGTGGCCAATGGAATGTCAATTCAGATTGAATCTTTAGGTTCCTTATCAAATCTTCAGTAATCGTTTGTGGTTCTGGAATCACTTCCAGTTCTACCATACTCCCACTACTGTTTTTCTGAAAAAATCCATTTTTAATAAAACTGTGGCGAGTCTAGAACAATATCGCTATTGTTCGTCCAGATGGTAGAAAATCAACCCTCGTCATAGCCTGGGTCAACCCACAAACAGCTATTACAGAAACGTGCCTTGAGTTGTCCAGTGTCTGGTTTTAATCATAAACCGGACAACTCCCCGTACCTTAACATCGTTAAGATATGAACTGTTCTATATCATATATAGAACCAGAGGCACTGATTTAATTGAACCAGATTCAAATCATGCAACTGTCTCCAGTGCATGTCAACTAAATGGAAGGAGGCCGATCAGCGTTACTCAACTTAGGAATGTTTCCATTTATGAGTAACCTGAAAGAGAAGCAATTTCTCTTAATCACTACTATCAACTGAATACCATATACAAGTATCTACATCTTCGATCACTTTGAAGAATCCCGATACTTGCTACACCTGGTTCTCCACTCTATTCAAATACCAATAACTTCTCCAAATTCGGACCCTGTGTTTCCACGAAACACCTGTCTAAAAACTAGAGAAGTCATAAGTAAACTGAATGTAGTACGAGGACCAACCCCTCTGTCCTGATGGACCCTGGACAACATACAATACTCTGTATAAGTCCCTTGAGTCTGATAACTCATTCACTGTGTGTCGTAGGTTGAAAACTGTACTTATGGTTAAGAAGAATTACACCGCTGTTTAATGCTCCTTACCTAACCATCCACTGATATAGGTAAATGTCATCGACATAATATCAAAAGGTATATCTCACTCTATGAAAATAGACGTACAGATATATCAATTTGAAATTGGTGCATAACAGCGGATATTCAAAACCAAATATTTGCCGACCGGCAAACAACCCAGGTGATTTCCTCAAATATCACCGATTACAACGAATCCCGATATAATGAGGATAATCACCCAATTCCCAATAACTTACTCCCACTCATCATCTGTAAAACCATACAGATGTGAGAATCGTATCTGGTAAATACATACCCTGGAGTAAGTATCTAATCGGGAAATCAGTTTTCTATTAACAGTACACAGTGAAACTGAAACATTGAAATGTTTCGATGGGGTATCCCGGTATTCCTAGTAATGCCCTTTCCATTATCCAGATTCACAACTGTAACCGTATAATTCTTTGCCACCTCTCCAAATCCCTTCATATGTCTTTAGTCTTTACCTTCTGCACACCCTTTTAGGCCAAATGGTTTTCTTCCTTCCCTACCGTTCGGCACCAGCCTATGGTTTGGAAGAAGACTATCCAATAAGCATAATGGGTGTACTGTCCCAATCCTAGGAACACTCGCAATGAGAGAGGGTGAAGATGAAAGACAACCGAATAAACCTTATTCCTATTTCTCCTGAACCAGAATCCATCCCCGAACTGGAATAAATTCCTTTCGAGTTCGTATATAACCATACGATGGAGTATCCAATAAACTGTGGATCTTCGTAGTGATACGGAGTGTTCTGGAGAAATACAAAGGTGATTTGGGAGTGGTAATGAAATACCTGGTTTGGTCGTGAATATCTGTTGCAATTTACTTTGCCCTCTTACCAATCCCTTGCTTTGTCTTAACTTAATACCTTCTGCACACCATCGTTATGCTAATTGGTTTTCTTCATTCCCTACCGGTCGGCACCAGCCTAAGGTTTGGAAGAAGACAATCCAATTTGCGTAATAGGTGTACTACCCCTAAACCAAGGAGTACTCGTAACCTGAGAGAGGGTAAAAGGAAAAGACAACTGAATAATCCTATCCGTTTTCTCCAGAACCGGAAACCATCCTCGAATAAATTCTTTCGAGTTCGTATCTAACCATACGATGGTTTTGTCCAATGGAAGTGGACGTTCATAGTAAAACGGGGTGTCCTGGAGAAAAGGGTAAAAGTAGGAGTGGCAATGAGGTTTGCAACTCTGACAATCCAAAAGCCAGTGTTTAGAAGGTTCGGTCAACTTGGTCACTGAGTCAAAGTCTTAGGGTCGGGTCAATGGTCGCTGCCAAAGAGAGAGAGAAAAGAAACACTCAGCGTGCACTCTAACCTAGATCAGAATGGTCACCAATTTATCTAATCTGGAATCCTCCCACTGTACCTCAAATTCTCCTCCAAACCTGAAAGAAGAATTAGTCGGTGTCACCCGAGGAGTAAACTAACTCATCAGTGGGAATCGGGATCCAACTATCATTGCATGATAACGTGACGGAATCCGCTCACGCTATCACACTCCAGAAGGTATGCGCATATCTGGCAAGTTTCAGTTCTTTTGAAACTCCCGATGTGATTTCTGCCCCATGCTCTTATGACCTTGACGAAGGTCAACAAATCATAAGTCACATGTCAAGTTCTACCCGTCATTATCCAGGGTTAATCTGAATCCACCCGTACAAACCCTTGACGAAGGTCAACAAGGCTATACGACTGTCCCAAACCAACGCATCTATCTATGCAGCAGAAAGGTAACAGGCAGCTACCATACACTATGCCTTGACGAAGGTCAACAAACATAGCATGAATACTACGTGCTACCCGTCTGAAACGACGGAGGGCTACGAATGGTTTCTGGCGAAAACCTTTAACGTAATGAACTTGATATCGTTGAAGGAACGGATAGCTTTTTGAAAATATAGTGACGAAAACCATTGCTAAAGAGGTCACTCCCGGTGAAGGGATCTCGGCTCTTTCCCCGTAGAATGGGGTGCAGGATATTCTAAATGAATACCGCGATGCAAAGCAAAAGTAATCGGCTATAGTGAAGTTAATGCCCTGACGCAAACTTCTGTCCAAGGGGTCACTCCCGGTGAAGGGATCTCGGCCCTTGCCTCGTCGACTGAGGAGCAGGATATTCCAATGAATACCTCGATGCAAAACAAAAGTGAACGTCCTTGCAATAACAGCTTTTTGAAAAGTGTTCCAACAACATCAGATTAGGTTTGTTTTTAACTTGCATTGATCCGAATCAACGCAGTCCCATCAATTGATCACACCAAAAAGAACGAAAATATACTGATGTACGTATATGCCATCCGCATTCGCCACTGGGTCCCGTCATTACCCGTTAGGTTAGCTAACTAACGACAGAGCGGGGACTGGACTAGCGCGGATGTAAAACATATACAACATCTACTAATATATATACCAATATATAGTATTCGCTCAAGGCGTGAATAAAATGCAACATCGCAGAAATGTACAGCATCACAGAAACAATACAGATATCTGGGATCCCCGGGTTTCACAGAGCCGCTGAAACCCGACGTTCCCCTGGTCGTGTGGATAGCCTGTGCAATGAAATCCTAGACCCCTACGGGCGCGGCAAGTCACCCGCCAAAACCTGAAGCGAGGCAGCCCCCTTCAGCGCCGTGAATGGACCACCCAGCACTTCACGGAATCCGGCAACTTGGGCACCCCTCCTGGGTCAACCTGTACCCCCTACGAGTGCGGCGAATAGCCCGCCAATCCTAGAGTGAAGCCCCCTCCGTCTCAATGCCATGAGATGCGGGCTTGTTGCCCTCCAGAACCCGGCTATCCGTGCACCCCTCCGCGGGGCAATCCTAGTACAGAAAGTAAAATATACATACACCGGGTACATCGACCGCAACCAGGTCGTGCCCCAAAATAATAATACAATCAGGCAGTGACGGCAGTCCACATGTCGGACGCTCGCCCCGCAATATCAAATGTACATAATACAACAGCACAATACTAGCATTGCATCCAGGCTATCCCCCACGACCGATCCGCAACATCACAGTAAATACATAGAACATCAACGTGAAAGTCACGTTCGCAAATCCGTCTAACCGGGCTATAGCAGTTAGACCGGATTTACCGATCGAGTGACATTCACGGTCGCAGATATAATGTAAATACTGTGAAAAATGTGTTTAAAAAATTTCCGATTGATCAAACAATTAACAAGTGGGCCCCAAAGAAAACTGTAGCACTCACAGAAACAATTGGCCCAACTTTAATATTCCAAAGCCCATATTTTAAGCCCAGAAGGCCTCTGTAAAAAAATGGTGAAGTGATGTGAATAGTGCGCGGCGGAAGGGCCGCACAAATGGGGTTTTCGCGGCGGTTCCGCGCTCCAACTGTGGAGTTACTTCGTCAAATTTTTACAGAACTCTTAGATTTTCCAGTACATCAATATTTTATAACCTGAAAAATTTTTCGAGACCAAAAATTTTCAACAGAAACTGATGCGAACTAAAATGCAGTTTTGGAACTTTTTGATCGATCGGAAATGCAAACACATTACACAAAGTTAGACTAAGTTAATGGCGAGGCTCTGATACCACTGTAAGTGCACGGCGGCGCCCCGGCCGTCAATCCGACGCCGGAATGCGGAAGCGGTGAAAAACTTAAATTTTTGCGGACTTAGCAAACCGGCACCACCGCACACTAAACACCCGGATCGAACCATTAACTAGTCTAGGCTAACAAGAAGATGGGAATAGAGATATACCGACGATCCAAGTCCTCCGGTCTTCATCTCCAATCCGATCTCCTCGCGGGATCTCCGTCCGTCTCCTCCTCGTCGCCGGAAGTGCACCACGTCGCCTACATCGTTTACGGGCTCCCACCTCAATGCCGAGGCAACTCGGGCACGAAGCCGGCTACTCGACGTGCCCAAGATTCGTTGTAGAATTCGTAGTAGAAGAAGTCTCATTTGGGGTTCATGGAGATGCCTTTTTGGTGGAGGAAAATGAAGTGAACTTTTGGAGAGGGTTCTTGTGTGATTTTTTGGAGAATGAAGAGAACCAAAAATGCCACACCAAAAATCAATCACCCACCACTCTAAAGAATGGCCGGCCCTCTTTGTGAATGGGGAGAGAGTGTGAGTGAGGGGAGAGCCAAGGATTAATCAATCACCACCATAATGCAAGGGAGAGAGAAAAGCTCATGATATCAAGAAATGATTGCAAGTAAATAACCTCACTCCAACTACCAAATCATCAACAACCATCATGTCCCTCCATCATCAACAACCATCATCAAAACCATGATGATAAAGAAAGTCAAGCTATCATGAAGCTAGAAGTCAAGGTCAATGAGAGGCTATCATGATACAACAATAAGCAAAGAACCCCTCCACAAACACTTATTTGCAACAATGCAAATAAGCCCTCCTCCACCAATCTTCGGCCAATGAACGGAACAATGGAAATTGGCCGAAACGGAAAGCAAACTGGCAACTCCAGAAAACTGGTCCCGTAATAAATCACAGGAAAACCCCGATACTGTGCATACACACCCGCATCTGTATTTCGACCGAAATACAAATGCAATGAGACAAAATCTACACTGTACTATACTAGGATCCGGCTTATACCAAAGCCGGCTAGTAATTTCCGTTCGATCCTGATCCGTGCAATACCGCACGTATCTGATCGAACCCTGCCATATATGCATACGGCCTATAGTACAGACTGTCCGATCCTGATCCGTGCAATACCGCACGTATCTGATCGGACCTTGCCATATCTCCATACGGCCTCTACAACCTTTCGCCCGAAAGCTGAGTAACTGAATGTGGGGGACTCTAAAGACTCGTCAACACCTTGGTTGTGGATTTAACCACTAGCACGTCAGAGGTATAAGCCAATACGTGACGGGCTACCAGGTACTGACCAAATGGGACGTCGATGAGGAAGCTCACCCCGACACCCAACTGAGCCTGTCAGTGACAATATCCGTGCAGTCCGGTCCATTCGTCTATGAGCATCGCATGGCGGGCCTAGGGGGTTGGTAAAAGTCAGACCCCCAAAAGCGGTACAAGTCGTGTCGGAGTGTAGCCCAGAACACCCTGAGATACTACTGGAATACCTACCAGTAAATCTCCTTGCCTTGGCCAAGGACTTTGTGTAATGGCTCTCCTAGACACAGCACGACCTCACCCCCAATACCGGGAGAGACGAACCCCTGAAGATACGCTCACTGCCTCCATGTGGCTCGGGACTGTACCCAACTAAAACCTGTTTGCACGACTCCTTTGAGCCGTGGTAGGGTAGTAATCAAAGTACAGTGGGAACTCACACGAGACAAATGACGATCCCCAGGTCGATGAACTAACCTGCACACATGTCACCAGGGAACTGCCATCTGACGTCTGGTATATGACCAACTAGCATGTTCCCGGCGAGTCCTGTCCGGTGTACTCATTACCCAATGAGCACCTGTATACATCTTAGGTGATCCAACTGACACCAGTGGCTTGTGAGACCGGCCACCGCCCCTCGTCAGGGTCTCGACTGTATACACTAGTCTACTAATGGAGTATCGATGCCCAGTCTCGAAACTCCCACGACTAGGGACCTTTTAAGGATAAGCTTATAGACCCCAGCTCCCACTTATATGATCGCCCTCATACTGCTGGTGGTCAAGCAAGAATCCTAGGGGCTCTATCAACGTGTAATAGCGACGTGTCAGGTCACCTAAAGCAGTACACGATGATAAAGGTAAACCAGATAGCATACTATCATCTCGAGTAAGACTGTCCTACCGGGATAGGTCCTCCCTCAATCATTACAATCACGTACCTGTGACCTAATAATTGACTCTGAGGGCACTATCCCCAACAAGAAGAACTAGTCAGGATTAATCGCACGTCATAATACTTGCTTAACCTTTCAGCTAGGTTAGTGTTGGTACTTCGAGGGAGGTTTTCCAACGCTTTAGCGAAGTTTCTTAATTATATAACCTCTTTTCCCTGGAGGCGTAGCCCCGCTAACACCGTTCAAGAAGTTGGTGTGTAGTAGCACCTCTAGTAAGGTTGCATCATCAAAAAGTAGTGAACTTTTAAATTCTAGAGGGCTATTACAGACGAACTACGAATCGTAACTAGAGATTAGGGTAAAAACATCATTATGTGAAGTCTAAACTAAAGGAAATGGAAATACAACCTTTGTAGTCAACTCCTTCGGTTTTTAGGACTCCTACGGCTTTGCTCGAAGCTTAGAATGACTCCGCTCAAGATCCTTCGTCGTCTACGATGATCCACCCGGAGATTTCTAGATCAAGCTCTAAGCTACACAAAATGAAGCAAACACTCTACATTAAAGGGCTAGGGTAGTGTAGAATGGTTGTGTGGTTTGTAAACTCACTTAAAACCCCCCTTCTTTTTAAGTTCCTCACTCTAAACAAAACTCAAGAGAGCTTGAAGAAGGATAAAGATGAAGATGGCAACAGCTTTTGTAAATATAATGAAAACTTATTTCCAAAAAGAAAAATAAAAGAATATATATGAGACACTCTCAAATATAACCATAGTTAACTAAATATCTAGATATTTTGTAGATTGGTTAAAGAACAAAGGAAATCTAACCATGGTTAAAGTCAATGGTCAAAAAAGAAGTGTGTAGAAAAAGAGTCATTACGCTAATTTCCTTTTTTCTTTAATTCATTAACAAAAATCTAGATATTTATCAACCATGTTAGTCTTGTATTGCCATCTTCTATGTATCATCCACCAGGACACATATGTATGTATGTATGTATGTGTGCACGCACATCATCATGTGTATGCATAAACATAAATGCATACATCCAAAAGAAAAGGTTTAATTAATAATGAGCTAAAAGTTAATATTAAATCAACACTTGATTTAATAAATCGGTCACATCAAATGTGACCCGACCAATATTGAACGATCGATTAAAATACGGTATCACATATTCATATTTAATCGAGCTCCTGCGCATATCACATATGCACACCACAACTTTTCGCCTGAGCTAGAAAAATCCTGTGTGGGACTCTAAGACTCGTCAATACGGCGGAAGTAGGTGATGATCATATCAAAACACCTATAAGCCACAAGCGGTCAGCTAAACGTAACGGCCACCCGGGTATTGAGCGATCAGAAGAAAAACAGGCGAACCCGTCAAAACTCCCGTCGAGCCATTGGCAACACTTACTATACAGTCCGGTCTCTTCGTTTGATATGTTGCATATCAAGTCTAGGGATGGAATCGTCGAGCCCTAATAACTCAATAAGTCATGTCGATATGGTCCATGATCGGCCGAGAAACTACTTATAACATTTATCAGTAAATCTCATCAGCCTTAGCCAGGGACTTCAAGTCTGGACCAATCGCACATTGCACAACATCAAATCCCAATACCGAGAGAGACGAAAACCATCCTATCGTTCACTGTCTCTATGTGTCTCGGTACTATACCCAAAAGCTGTTAGTCCACATTTGTAAATGCACGGCAGCGCCCGGCCGTCAATCCGACACCGGAATGCGGGAGCGATGATTTACTTTAACTTTTAAAACTGGCACCACCGCGCACTATAAACCCGGATCGTGACATTAATCTAGTCCTAGCTAACAAGAGAAAGGGTAGAGAGATATACCGAGCGATCCGTGTCCTTCGGACTTCTCGTCGTCGTCCCGATCTCCCGCGG
Organism: Agapanthus africanus; assembly: GCA_030015575.1. Taxonomy (NCBI): domain Eukaryota; kingdom Viridiplantae; phylum Streptophyta; class Magnoliopsida; order Asparagales; family Amaryllidaceae; genus Agapanthus; species Agapanthus africanus. The sequence continues at coordinate 365,729,828 of CM057346.1, forward strand.
AATGTCCGGTCTCCATCTCCTCGCCGGAAGGGCACCACGTCGCTGGCTTCTTTTACGGGCTCCCACCTCTGGACCGAGGCAACTCGGGCACGAAGTTGGCGAGCCGACGTGCCCAAGAATTGCTGTAGAATACGTGTAGTGTTCTATGTCTCATTTTGGGGTATTGGAAGTTGCCTTTGGTGGAGGATTGAGATGTATGGAATTTTTGTGATGGACTTGGGGATTTTAGCAAGCATGAAGAGAAAAAATCCCCACTACAAAAATTGGACAGCCCCCAAAATCCCTTGGCCGGCCATGCATAATGGGAATGGAGAGAGCAACACAAAGGGGGGTGGATCAAAATGATACAAGAGAGAGAGAGAGAAAATAGTGATCATGATCAAGAATCATTAAAACCAAATCCACACTCCAAAACCTCATCATGACACCAAAGGTCAAGCCATCATATCTCCACAAATGAAACCATGATGACTAAAAGAAAATCAAATGAAGTCAAATGATGGTGTAGTCATCATGACACAACAAAATGCAAAGACAACCCTCCACAATGCTTATTTGCACAATTGCATATAAGCCCTCTTCCACCAATCATCGGCCAATGAAAGATACAAAGAAAAATGGCCGAAACCGGAAAGCAAACTGGCAACTCCAGAAAATTGATCCCGTAATAAATTACAGGAAAACCCCGATACTGTGTATACACACCCTCATCTGTATTCCGACCGAATACAAATGCAATGAAACAAAATCTACACTATACAATACTAGGATCCGGCTTAAACCAAAGCCCGCTAGTATAAACCGTCCGATCAGGATCTGTGCAATACCGCACGTATCTGATCGAACCCTGCCATATCTCCATACTGCCTCTACAGCGTTTCGCCCGAAAACTTGAGCAACTGTCTGTGGGGGACACTAAAGACTCGTCAATACTATGGCTGTGGATTTAACCACTAGCATGTCAGAGGTATTAGCCATACGTGACGGGCTACCAGCTATTGACCAAAAGGGACGTCGATGAGCGGACTCATCCTGACACCCTACTGAGCCTGTCAGTGACAATATCCATACAGTCCGGTCCATTCGTCTATGAGCATCGCATGGCGGGCCTAGGGGGTTGGTAAAAGTCAGACCCCCATAAGCTGTACAAGTCGTGTCGGAGTGTAACCCAGAACACCCTGAGATACTACTGGAATACCTACCAGTAAATCTCCTGCCTTGGCCAAAGACTTCGTGTAATGGCTCTCCTAGACACTGCGCGACCTCACCCCCAATACCGGGAGAGACGAACCCCTGAAGATCCGCTCACTGCCTCCATGTGGCTTGGGACTGTACCTAACTAAAACCTATTTGCACGTCTCCTTTGAGCGTGGTAGGGTAGTAATCAAAGTACAGTGGGAACTCACACGAGACAAATGACGATCCTCAGGTCGATGAACTAACCTATAGACATGTCACCAGGGAACTGCTATCTGACGTCAGATATAAGACCAACTAGCATATTCCCGGCGAGTCATGTCTGGTGTAAACATAACCCAATGAGCACCTGTACACATCTTAGGTGAACCAACTAACACCAGTGGCTTGTGAAACCGGCCACCACCCCTCGTAGGGGTCTCGACTGTATACACTAGTCTACTCTGGAGTATCGATGCCCTGTCTCGAAACTCCCACGACTAGGGACCTTTTAAGGATGTGCTTATAGACTACCAGCTCCCACGTATATGATCGCCCTCATATTGCTGGCAGTCAAGCATGAATCCTAGAGACTTTATCAACGTGCAATAGTGACCTGTAAGGTCACCTAAAGCAGTACACGATGATAAAGGTAAACGAGATAGCATACTATCATCTTGAGTAAGACTGTCCTACCGGGATAGGTCCTCCCTCAATCATTGCAATCACGTGCCTGTGATCTAATAATTGATTCTGAGGGCACTATCTCCAACAATCTCCCACTTACACTCAAGGCTAATTATTGCGATGTCGCATACTCACAGCCCGTGTGATACCGAACACCCAACTCCTCTACTAGTCAGTCTCACAAGCTCGTCTGCGAAACTCTTGCGTTCGAGGAATAGCCTCAGTTAGTGGATCCGCCTTGATGTTTCTTTCTATGTGTCTCTATATCTCAAGTTCGCGGAGAAAGCCATCCCCCGAAATGAGCAATACCTGTCTTAGAATGTGTCTGGATGTCTGATGGGACCCAGCTCATAAATGAACTCCAAATCCAAACTTCTTAGACTGTATCGTCAACTAAACTTAATCAGTATCCTGCGCCATGCCTCCCTCAGTGTTGCCTTGGACCACCAGTCCAAAATACTGCCCCTCGTCAGAAGGAAAAACTATAACTCTGACAACCTCCTTGTCGTCCAGGTCACCTTGGAAACCTGGAATGATAACTGTCTCCCTCATGAGGCTGTCGTTATCATATCCCTAGGACATCCACATATGTTCTAAAACTGCTTCCGACTGTTTCTCTAGGATAGGATCAATGTCAACTTATTGCATCTAGTGCAAGAACAACATCTGGTGTGGTACTTCACATCTCATGATTGACTCAATTGCCTGAGCAAGTGATCTTCCAATCATGCACATCCCTCTCCCCTTTAGTCTGTAAGACACCTTTAGAGAGGGTGAATCCATCACCTGTAGGTACACTACCGTGCCAGGAGTCGTCCATTCTAAATACTTTTAGAATGCTGTTTAAGTACCCTTAATTGGGAAACCACCCAAATCTAGATCTAAAACCATAGATCTAGTAACCAGTATGTCTGATATAATGTCCAAGTCCCATGTGGAGAAACCACTGTGTGACGACCAAAGTATAACCGATCGTAGTATAGGAGTTTCTTTTCCTACTCTGTGTATGTCATCCAAATACCATGACATCACACCCTACTACCTTCTTAACAGATCCATCCCCTATTCTGATGAAGTCAAACCTATGACTGTCACATCAGAAATTGATGATCTATCTCCGCTATATCTGCTTTAGTCTATAAATAGACATAAGCCACTTGTCCACCATGCTTCCGCTGCTTCCACTGACCACGACAACCCTCTGGCAGAGTCATATAGACGTACACTTCAAAAGCCAGTTTAGAACGACGCTATACTTATCCTCCTGCCGGGTCTCACAGTCTGGAACAACAGCAATGGCAAGTCTGGGTAAACAAGAACTTCCCTGTCACCGTCCTTGAGGCTACCGGAGTACCTCTCGGGTGCCTGAAGTTACCCACCTTATCTGCGGAGTGGCCAATGGAATGTCAAACCAGATTAAATCTTTAGGTTCCTATCAAATCTTCAGTAATCGTTTGTGATTCTGGAATCACTTCCAGTTCTACCATACTCCCATTACTGTTTTCTGAAAAAAATCCATTTTTATTAAAATTGTGGCGAGTCAAGAACAATATCACTATTGATCTTCCAGATGGTAGAAAGTCAACCCTCGTCATAGCCTGGGTCAACCCACAAACAGCCATTACAGAAACATGCCTTGAGTTATCCATAGTCTGGATTTAAGCATAGGCCGGACAACTCCCCGTACCTTAACATCGTTAAGATATGAATTGTTCTATATCCAATATAGAACCAGAGGCACTGATTTAATTGAACCATATTCAAATCATGCAACTGTCTCCAGTGCATGTCAACTAAATGGAATGAGGCCGATCAACGTTACTCAACTTAGGAGTGCTACCAATTATGAGTAACCTGAAAAGAGAAGCAAGCTCTCTTAATCATTACTATCAACTGAATACCATACACAAGTATCTACATCTGCGATCACTTTGAAGAATCCCGATACTTGCAACACCTGGTTCTCTACTTTATTCATATACCTATAACTTCTCAAAATTCGGACCTTGTGTTTCCACGAAACACTTGTCTAAAAACTAGAGAAGTCATAAGTAAACTGAATATAGTACGAGGACCATCCCCTCTGTCCTAATGGACACTGGACAACATACAATACTCTGTATAAGTCCCTTGAGTCTAATAACTCAATCCCTGTGTGTCGTATGTTGAAAAACTGTACTATGGTTATGAAGAATTACACCGCTGTTTAAAGCTCCTTACCTAACCATCCACCGATATAGGTAAATGTCATCGACATAATTTCAAAAAGGTATATCTCACTCTATAAAAATAGACGTACAGATTTATCAATTTGAAATTGGTGCATAACAGCGGATATTCAAAACCAAATATTTGCCGTCCGGCAAACAACCCAGGTGACTTCCTCAAATATCACCGATTACAACGAATCCCGATATAATGAGGATGATCACCTAATTCCCAACAACTTACTCCCACTCATCATCTGTAAAACCATACAGATGTGAGAATTAAACCTGGTAAATACATACCCTGGAGTAAGTATCTAATCGGGAAATCAGTTTTCTTTTAACATTACACAGTGAAATTAAAACATTGAAATGTTTTGATGGGGTATCCCGGTATTCCTAGTAATGCCTCTTCCATTATCCAGATTCACAACTGTAACCGTGTAATTCTTTGCCATCTTTCCAAATCCCTTTCTATGTCTTTAGTCATTACCTTCTGTACACCCCTTTAGGCCAAACGGTTTTCTTCCTTCCCTACCGTTCGGCACCAGCCTATGGTTTGGAAGAAGACTATCCAATAAGCATAATGGGTGTACTGTCCTAATCCTAGGAACACTCGCAATGCGAGAGAAGGTGAAGATAAAAGACAACCGAATAAACCTTATTCCTATTTCTCCTGAACCGGAATCCATCCACGAACTGGAACAAGTTCCTTTCGAGTTCGTATATAACCATACGATGGAGTATCCAATAAACTGTGGATCTTCGTAGTGATACGGAGTGTCCTGGAGAAATACAAAGGTGATTTAGGATTGGCGAAGAAATACTTGGTTTGGCCGTGAATATCAGTCGCAATTTACTTTGCCCTCTTACCAATCCCTTGATATGTCTTTACTTAATATCTTCTGTACACCATCGTTAGGCTAATTGGTTTTCTTCATTCCCTACCGGTCGGCACCTGCCTATGGTTTGGAAGAAGACTATCCAATTTGCGTAATAGGTGTACTATCTCCTAAACCAAGGAGTACTCACAACCTGAGAGAAAGTAAAACGAAAAGACAACTGAATATTCCTATTCGTTTTCTCCAGAACCAGAAACCATCCTCGAATAAATTCCTTCGAGTTCGTATATAACCATACGATGGTTTTGTCCAATGGAAGTGGACGTTCGTAGTAATACGGGGTGTCCTGGAGAAAAGGGTAAAAGTAGGAGTGGAAATGAGGTTTGCAACTCTGACAATCCAAAAAGCCAGTGTTTAAGAAAGTTCGGTCAATTTTGGTCACTGAGTCATAGTCTTAGGGTCGGGTTAATGGTCGCTGCCAAAGAGAGAGAGAAAAGAAATACTCAGCGTGCACTCTAACCTAGATCAGAATGGTTACCAATTTATCTAATCTAGAAACCTCCCACTGTACCGTCAAATTCTTTTCTAAACCTGAAAGAAAAATTAGTCGGGATCACCCGAGGAGTAAACCAACTCATCAGTGGGAATCGGGATCCAACTATCATCGCATGATAACGTGATGGAATCCGCTCACGTCATCACACTCCAGAAGGTATGCGCATAGCTAGCAAGTTTCAGTTTCTTTAGAAACTCCCGATGTGGATTTTTGCCCCATGCTCTTATGACCTTGACTTTGTCGAACAAATCATAAGTCACATGTCAAGTTCTACCCGTCATTCTCCAGGTTAATTTGAGCCCACCCGCACAAGCCCTTGACTTTGGCCAACAAGGCTATACGACTGCCCCAAACCAACGCATCTATTTATGCTGCACATGAATACCCAATAGCTACCAACCACTATGCCTTGACTTTGGCCAACAAACATAGCTTGAATACTGATTGACTATCCATGTGAAATGACGGAGGGCTACGAATGCTTTCTGGCGAAAACCTTTAACGTAATGAACATGATATCGTTGAAGGAACCGGATAGCTTTATAAAAATATAGTGGCGAAAACCATTGCTAAATAGGTCACTCCCGGTGAAGGGATCTCGGCTCTTTCCACGTAGAATGAGGTGCAGGATATTCCAACTGAATACCACGATGCAAAGCAAAAGTAATCGGCTATAGTGAAGTTATTGACCTGACGCAAATTTTTTGTCCAAGGGGTCATTCCGATGAAGGGATCTCGGCCCTTGCCTCGTCGACTGAGGAGCAGGATATTCCAACTGAATACCACGATGCAAAACAAAAGGGAATGTCCTTGCAATAACAGCTTTTTGAAAAGTGTTCCAACAACATCAGATTAGGTTTGTTTTTAACTTGCATTGATCCGAATCAACGCAGTCCTATCAATTGCTCACACCAATAAAGAACGAAAATAATGATGTACGTATATGCCATCCGCATTCGCCATTGGGTCCCGTCATTACCCGTTAGGTTAGTTAACTAACGACAGAGCGGGGACTGGACTAGCGCGGATGCAAAACATATACAACATCTACTAGTATATATATCAATATATAATATTTCGCTCAAGGCGAGATAAAATGCAACATCACAGAAATGTAATAAGCATCACAGAACAATACAGATATCTGGGATCCCCGGGTTTCACAGAGCCGCTACTGAAACCCGACGTTCCCCTGGTCATGTGGATAGCCTGTGCAATGAAATCCTAGACCCCTACGGGCGCGGCAAGTTACCCGCCAAAACCTGAAGCGAGGCAGCCCCCTTCAGCAACGTGAATGAACCACCCAGCACTTCACGGAATCCGGTAACTTGGGCACCCCTCCTGGGTCAACCTGTACCCCTTACGAGTGCGGCGAATAGCCCGCCAATTCTAGAGTAAAGCCCCCTCCGTCTCAATGCCATGAGATGCGGGCTTGTTGCCCTCTAGAACCCGGCTATCCGTGCACCCCACCTTAGGGTAATCCTAGTACAGAAAGTAAAATATACATACAACGGGTACATCGATCTCAACCTGGTCGTGCCCCAAAAGAATAATATACAATCAGGCAGTGACGGCAGTCCACATGTCGGACGCTCGCCCCGCAATATCAAATGTACATAATACAACCAAATCTGTACTACCATTGTATCTAGGCTATCCCCCATGACCAATCCGCAACATCACAGCACAACACAGAACATCAACGTGAATGTCACGTTCGCAAATCCGTCTAACCGGGCTATAGCAGTTAGACAGGATTTACCGATCGAGTGACATTCACGGTCGCAGATATAATGTAAATACTGTGAACTAATGTGTTTAAAATATTCGATCGATCAAATTTACGCAAGTGGGCCCCAAGCACTACTGTAGCACTCACAGAAAGTCTGGGCCCAAAAAGAATGTTCCAAAACCCCTATTTTCACTTAAGGAGCTTTCTGCAAAATTTTGGTACACTGAACAGAGAAAGTCGCGGCGGAACCGCGGCCCAAGTAAGGGTTTGGCCGCGGTTCCGCGGTGGTGTAGACTGTTCACGAGACCAAATTTTCACAGAATTCTTAAAATTCCCTGCACATCATTCTGCAACAACCTGAAAAATTTTTGGAGCTAAAAAAATTTCAACAGAAACTTATGCTTTTGAAAACGCGGGTTTTTGAATTTTGTTCGATCGGAAATGTAAACACATTAGATAAAGCTAGACTAGGTTAATGGCGAGGCTCTGATACCACTGTAAGTGCACGGCGGCGCCCCGGCCGTCAATCCGACGCCGGAATGCGGAAGCGATAATTTACTTTAACTTTTAAAACCGGCACCACCGCGCACTATAAACCCGGATCGTGCCATTAATCTAGTCCTAGCTAACAAGAGAAAGGGTAGAGAGATATACTGAGCGATCCGTGTCCTTCGGTCTTCTCGTCGTCGTCCCGATCTCCCGCGGAATGTCCGGTCTCCATCTCCTCGCCGGAAGGGCACCACGTCGCCGGCTTCTTTTACGGGCTCCTACCTCTGGACCGAGGCAACTCGGGAACGAAGTTGGCGAGCCGACATGCCCAAGGTTTGCTGTAGAATACGTGTAGTGCTCTATGTCTCATTTTGGGGTATTGGAAGTTGCCTTTGGTGGAGGATTGAGATGTATGGAATTTTTGTGATGAACTTGGGGATTTTAGCAAGCGTGAAAAGAAAAAATCCCCACTACAAAAATTGGACAGCCCCCAAAATCCCTTGGCCGGCCATGCATAATGGGAATGGAGAGAGTAACACAAGGGGGGTGTGGATCAAAATGATACAAGAGAGAGAGAGAAAATAGTGATCATGATCAAGAATCATTAGAACCAAATCCACACTCCAAAACCTCATCATGCCACCAATGGTCAAGCCATCATATCTCCACAAATGAAACCATGATGACTAAAAGAAAATCAAATGAAGTCAAATGATGGTGTAGTCATCATGACACAACAAAATGCAAAGACAACCCAACACAATGCTTATTTGCACAATTGCATATAAGCCCTCTTCCACCAATCTTCGGCCAATGAAAGATACAAAGAAAAATGGCCGAAACCGGAAAGCAAACTGGCAACTCCAGAAAACTGATCCCGTAATAAATTACAGAAAAACCCCGATACTGTGTATACACACCCGCATCTGTATTCCGACCGAATACAAATGCAATGAGACAAAATCTACACTATACAATACTAGGATCCGGCTTAAACCAAAGTCCGCCAGTATAAACCGTCCGATCAGGATCCGTGTAATACCACACGTATCTGATTGAACCCTGGCATATCTCCATACGGACTCTACAGCGTTTCGCCCGAAAACATGAGCATCTCTCTGTGGGGGACTCTAAAGACTCGTCAATACTATGGCTGTGGATTTAATCACTAGCACGTCAGAGGTATTAGCCATACGTGACGGGCTACCAGCTATTGACCAAAAGGGACGTCGATGAGCGAACTCATCCTGACACCCTACTGAGCCTGTCAGTGACAATATCCGTACAGTCCGGTCCATTTGTCTATGAGCATCGCATTGCGGGCCTAGGGGGTTGGTAAAAGACAGACCCCCAAAAGCAGTACAAGTCGTTTTGGAGTGTAGCCCAGAACACCGTGAGATACTACTGGAATACCTACCAGTAAATCTCCTTCCTTGGCCAAGGACTTCGTGTAATGGCACTCCTAGACACAGCGCGACCTCACCCCCAATACCGGGAGAGACGAACCCCTGAAGATCCGCTCACTGCCTCCATGTGGCTCGGTACTGTACCCAACTAAAACCTGTTTGCAAGTCTCCTTTGAGCATGGTAGGGTAGTAATCAAAGTACAGTGGGAACTCACACGAGACAAATGACGATCCTCAGGTCGATGAACTAACCTGTACACATGTCACCAGGGAACTGCTATCTGACGTCAGGTATAAGACCAACTAGCATGTTCCCGGCGAGTCCTGTCCGGTGTACTCATAACCCAATGAGCACCTCTACACATCTTAGGTGAACCAACTGACACCAGTGACTTGTGAGACCGGCTACCGCCCCTCGTCGGGGTCTCGACTGTATACACTAGTCTACTCTGGAGTATCGATGCCCTGTCTCGAAACTCCCACGACTAGGGACCTTTTAAGGATGTGCTTATAGACTACCAGCTCCCACGTATATGATCGCCCTCATACTGCTGGCAGTCAAGCATGAATCCTAGGGGCTTTATCAACGTGCAATAGTGACCTGTAAGGTCACCTAAAGAAGTACACGATGATAAAGGTAAACCAGATAGCATACTATCATCTTGAGTAAGACTGTCCTACCGGGATAGGTCCTCCCTCAATCATTGCAATCACGTACCTGTGATCCAATAATTGACTCTGAGGGCACTATCTCCAACAACGTTACCCGTCCCGGTTCTTTCGGGCTTGGGGAAATGGTGAAAAACGATTTTTTTCGGTGATGGTAACATGGACTCTAGAATAGGATCTTTCCTAAACAAACTATCTAACAAGCTAACTAAGAGATTACTTACTATGTTAGGGGTTATACCTTAACTTGTACTCCTTCTCTTCGACTTCTTGTAGTGGTCGGATCGGCCTCACCTCGTCGTCTCCTTGTGCCGAAGATGGATCCACCCGAAAGCTTCTACATTTGGCTCCAACCTCAATCTAGAGGAAACTAGAAAACTTGGCTTGCTAGACGTTGTACACTAGGATGAGTAGAGAAGTGTTTTGGGTTTTATCTCCAAGGCAAATGGTTCTCAACACATGAGAGATTTTTTCCTTGAGCTAGAAGAAGAGGGAGAGCAAGAGGAAGAGGAGAGCTTTGATGAGAGAGAATGAGAATGATAGAATGAGAGAAGACTTTTGCAACCATTCTCTCATAATACAAAAATAATCATAATAATAATAATTGAGTATTATGTAATGGTTCATGTCAATGGCACTATCATTTCATGCACTCATTTTGTAAAGAATAACAAGCAAGCAAAAGTCTTAACTATGAAATGATAGCCATTGTAATGATAATGGTCAACAAGTCCAAGCAAGTCAACCGGTCAACAAAGTCAACAAAGTCAAACTTTCAACCCAACCATTATACACTAATACTTAATTAATATTATTATTAATCATTTTTTTTATTCTCATTAGGGTTTAGAAAAGGTCCACAGTCAACAACCCTAATGAGAATCCTCTGCCTCTGTCTCTATCGACTGCGCATACACACCCGCATCCGCGTTCCGAGGAACACGAATACAAACGAGATAAAACCAATCCCAAAACGCATACTAGGATCTGGCATAAACCAAAGCCCGCTAGTAATAACTACCCGGACACCAAACGTGCACAAGTACGCGGATGTGAACGAACCCTGTCGCAAAACCATGCGACCTCTACTCTGTTTTGCCTAAAGGAGAATAGCTCTCTATGTGGGACTCTAAAGACTCGACACTACGTTGGCAGTGGGTTTAACCACAGACCGCAAGCGGCACTAGCTGTCCGTAACGGCCCCCTGGTAGATGCCGATAAGAAGACTGACGAGGTGAAACCCATCTGAACTCCTACCGAGCCTGAATGTGACAGTCTCCGTACAGTCTGGTCTGTTCGTATGAGAATATCACATGGCGGGCCTAGGGGGGCGGTAAACGTCAGTCCCCTAATAGCGGTACAAGTCGTGTCGGAGTGTAGTCCAGAATACCCTGAGATAACACTGGAAACCCACCAGTTTATATCGCTTGCCCTGGCCAGGGACTTTGTGTAATGGCCCTCCTAGACACAGCGCGATATCAACCCCCAATACCGGGAGAGAAGAATCCTGTCTAACCGTCACTACCTCCAAGTGATTCAGGACTGCACCCAACTACTACCTGTTTGCATGACTCTTTTGAGCCGTGGTAGGGTAGTAATCAAAGTACAGTGGGAACACACTCGAGGCGAAGTTACAGTGTCAAGTCAGCGGACAAAGCTGTACTCACGTGACCTAGGAAATGACAACTGACGATGGGTATAGTACCAACCAACAGTTCCCGACGAGTCCTGTCCAGTGTATTCGTAACCTAACTAGCACCCGCATACTATCTCAAGTACGACGTACCGACGGCTGTGGGACAGACCGTCTCCTCTGTTGGGATGAGAAGCGCATACGCTAGTCTACTCCGGAGTATCGATGCCCTGTCTCGATAGTCCTATGACTAGGGACCTGTATAAGGATGTGCTTATGGATTACCCAGCCCCCACAAGTGTGACTGCCATCACAACGCTGGTAATCAAGCAAAGATCCTAAGGGCTCCACTAATGTGTACAGGTGATATACTAAAAGAAACACATGTACACATTAAAGTAGAAACAAACCAAGTAGCATACTACTATTTTGAGCAAGATTGTCTATACAACTGTGAATATCCCAAGCTTCCATTAAGTAATATACAAACTAGTATGATACAGTAATGGCCTCTAGGGCATATGCACTAACAATCTCCCACTTGCACTAAGGCCATGTACTGGTTTATCGAAGACCTAACATCTCGATCAGCCGCTCGAACTGAGTCTGGGGTAAGGCCTTCGTGAGTGGATCAGTAGTGTTATCTTCCGTAGCAACTCTACGTTCCTCAATCTCCTGGCGACCCACGATCTCCCTGATCAGGTGATACCGCCTCAAGATGTGTCTGGACTTCTGATGGGACCTGGGGTCCTTCGCTAAAGCTATAGCCCCATTGTTTTGGCAATACAGTTGTATTGGATCAACAATGGACGGAACCACCTGAAGTTCCGTTAAGAACTTCCTCATCCAGACGGCTTCTTTTGCGGCATCAGCAGCAGCGATATATTCCGCTTCCATCGTCGAGTTAGCAACGGTTTCCTGTTTGGAACTCTTCCAACACACCGCCCCTCCATTGAGGGTAAAGACATAACCCGACATGGACTTGGAATCATCCTTGTCACTTTGGAAGCTGGAGTCAGCAAAGGCCTCGATTTGGAGGTCTTTTCCGCCATACACCAAAAACATCTCCTTAGTCCTTCTCAGGTACTTGAGAATGTTCTTTACCGCTATCCAGTGCTTCTCCCCAGGGTTTGACTGATACCGGCTTACCACACTCAGTGCATAAGCTACATCTGGTCTGGTACACAACATCGCATACATTATAGAGCCTACCGTAGAAGCGTAGGGTATAATAGACATGCGATCCCTTTCCAAATCATTCTTGGGAGACATCTCTTTGGAGAGGGTGATCCCGTGACAAGCCGGTAGATTACCGCGCTTAGAATCTTCCATACTGAATCTTTTCAGTATCGTGTCGATGTACCTGGACTGTGAAAGTCCTAATATCCTCTTGGATCTATCACGATGGATCCGGATCTCCAGAATGTAAGAGGCATCACCCAGGTCTTTCATGGAGAACCTGTGTGACAAGAACCCTTTGACAGATTGTAGCATAGGAATGTCATTTCCTATCAAGAGAATGTAATCCGCGTATAAAACGAGGAATACGATAGTTCTTGCTACAAATCTACTATAGATGCATGGTTCATCTGGATTTTTGATAAAGCCAAATTCTTTGACCGTCTCATCAAAACATATGTTCCAACTCCGCGATGCCTTCTTTAGTCCATAGATGGACTTAAGCAACTTGCACACCTTTCCGCTGCTCCCACTCTGAATGAAACCCTCTGGCTGGTCATTTAGACACACTCCTCTAAATTTCCATTTAGAAAAGCGGTCTTTACGTCCATCTGCCAAATCTCATAATCGTGGAAGGCAGCAATGGCAAGAAGGATCCGAATGGATTTCAGGATAGCCACTGGAGAAAAGGTTTCGTCATAGTCCAAACCAGGTCTTTGACGAAAACCCTTTGCATCAAGTCTAGCCTTATAGGTCTCAACCTGTCCATCTACACCAATCTTTCTTCCTTTTGAAGATCCACTTGCATCCTACGAGTTTTACCCCATCTGGAGCAACGTCCAAAGTCCATACTTTGTTGGTGTACATGGACTCCATTTCGGTCCGCATTGCATCCAGCCATTTTACCGAGTCAACGCTCTGAATGGCCTGCTGGAAGCTAGTTGGCTCATCACTATCAATGATGCAATCCTCTCTATCCCCATCTATGAGAAAACTGTAGTATCTCTCAGGCGGATGGGACTGCCTACTACTCCTGCGGAGCGGCGTAGGAATGTCCTGATCTTTCGAACCCTCTGGTTCTACTAAGCTTTCAGTAATAGCTCGTGGTTCTGGAATTTCTTCCAGTTCTATTGCGCTCCCACTTATCTGATTTTCCAAAAACTCAGTTTCCAAGAAGTGGGAATGACGAGAAACAAAAACCTTTTGTTCCTCTTCGCAATAGAAGAAATATCCCTTGGAGTTCTTTGGATATCCCACAAGCTTGACTGTATTGAGCGTGCTTCGAGTTTGTCCGTATGCTGCTTTTTGACAAAAGCTGGACATCCCCATGTCATAATGTGCTTAAGATAGGGTTTCTTCCCACTCTACATCTGATATGGTGTGGTAGGCACAATCTTAGTTGGAACTCGGTTCAAAAGGTATGCAGCTGATTCTACTGCATATCCCCAGAATGATCGCGGTAACTCAGCATTACTCATCATGGAACGTACCATATCCAATAGGGTCCGGTTCTGTCTCTCCAATACACCGTTATGTTACGGAGTGTATGGAGGAGTAAGCTGAGAGAGAATTCCATTCTCTTTTAGGTAATCCAGGAAATCAGCACTCAAGTATTCACCACCTCGATCAGATCTCAGTGTCTTGATATTTTTGCCAGTTTGTTTTTCTACTTCATTCTTATATTCTTGGAATTTTCCAAAGGCTTCGGATTTATGTTTCATTAAGAAGACATATCCGTACCTTGAAAAGTCATCCGTAAAAGTAATGAAGTAAGAATAACCGCTTCGCACATGCGTAGACATTGGACCGCACAAATCGCTGTGTACGAGTCCCAAGAGCTCGCTCGCTCTTACTCCGTGTCCAGTGAACGGAGTCTTTGTCATCTTTCCTTTGAGACAGGATTGACAAGTTGCATACGATTGATATTCGAACGGATACAAATATCCTTCTGTATGTAACTTCGTCAACCTTCTCTCACTGATGTGACCCAGTCTACAATGCCATAAGAAAGCCTGATTTGTTTCCGGAGACTTTCTTTTGTGTGTATTCTGGACATTGAAAATCTGTGGTTGGTTTAATACGTATACACCATTGCTTAATGTACCTGGCCCAATCAAAACTTGATTAAGGTGAATGTTTACAACATTGCTTACAAATGCAAATTCATAACCTTCTTTAGACAATAAAGATACAGAAATGATATTACAAGTTGCATTGTGTACAAAATAGCAATTACGCAAAACCAAAACGTGTCCATCTGACAATCCCAAGTGTTAGTCCCCCACGGACTCAGCATCCATGCCAGCTCCGTTTGCAACTCTGAGGGTCATATCACCTTCCTTCAAAACCCTACGCTTTCTCAGTGCCTACATGGAATTACAGATATGAGATCCTGATCCGGTATCCAATACCCAGGAAGTAGAGTTTATTGATAGAAAGTTTTCAATAACATACACACCTGAAGCCGAAGCCGCAACTTGCTTCGGGTCCTAGTTTCTGGCTTTCCAAGCCCTGTAATCTTTTTTCCAGTGTCCACTCTTGTGACAGTAAAAGCACTCTTCCTTCCCCACAAGCTTTCCCGCTACCTTTGTTGCCTTTGCCTTTCCCTTCGTATCCACTTTACTAACACCTCCCCTTGGTTTGGTGGGGGTTTTTCTTCTTCTTTCCCTTGGCTTTCGCCTTGGACCTAGAAGAGGAAGATCCTACTACAAACAAAGTGGATGTTTCCCTACCTTTCTGTAGGGTGCCTTCTGCACTCCTCAGCATGTTGAGGAGAAAGTTCAACTTCTTTTTCTTGCAAGTTGAAGTTCAGGATAAACTGGGCGTAAGTGGAAGGAAGGGACTGGAGAATCAAGTCCGTGTAGAGCTCGTTCTCTAACGTGGTCCCAAGGTCCGAGAGCTCCTCAATGAAGCCAATCATCTTAAGCACGTGTTCCGCTACCGATGATCCGACGGCCAATCTCGTACGGGATTGCTCTCCTTACAGTTCTTTTGTATGGAGAAATATGGATTCAAGGTCCATATTCTCGTGCCTCCTCTGATGTTCATTGTCCATAGAGGAAAGCACGAAGCACTTGGCCTTCGCGCAGTCGATTTCCCAGGTCTTAGGGATTTCCTTATCCGCGACGCTGGTTTTGGGACCTGGGACAGGGGGAGATTTGGTGGTAAGGAGATACCCCAACTTGTCATAAGTGATTGCCATTTTGACATTCCTGAGCCAATCTTTGTAGTTTGGCCCTGTCAGCATGTTTTTATCTAGTAGTAACTTAAGTCCGGTCATGTTGTTTGGTCGCTGCAAATAGGAGAGAGAGAAGAAACACTTTTGCATGATGCCCTTGCAAGTTTAGAGTGTTTTAGTTTGTCTATACAAGATGGCTCCAACTGTCTCTCGAATCCCTCCTCAAACCAAAAAGGAAGAATTATTCGGGATCAATCTCACCGTACAATACTTTCTTAACCGTTCAGCCAGGCCAGTGTTGGTAGTTCGAGGGAGGTTTTCCAACGCTTTCGCGAAGTTCCTTAATTAAATAACCTCTTTTCCCTGTGGGCGTAGCCCCGCTAACACCTTTCTAGACACCTACTTGGTTTATAGCATTGATCCTTAAGTGAGAAAGTTCCGGAGGAGTAGCATATACTCACAGTAGGATCGAGATCCAAATTTATCGTATGACAAAACTGAAGGAATCCTACCAGAATCATCACACTCCAAATGGTATGCAGCGCTAGCAAGATTCAGTTTCTTTAGAAACTCCCGATGTGGATTTTTGCCCCATGCTCTTATGACCTTAACTTTGGCCAACAAATCATAAGTCACATGTCAAGTTCTACCCGTCATTCTCCAGGTTAATTTGAACCCACCCGTACCTACCCTTGACTTTGGTCAACAAGGCAGTACGACTGTCCCAAACCAACGCATCTATCTATGCTGCACATGAATACCCAATAGCTACCAATCACTCTGCCTTGACTTTGGCCAACAAACATAGCTTGAAAACTATTGACTATCCATGTGAAACGACGGAGGGCTACGAATGGTTTTGGCGAAACCGTTAACGTAGTGAACTTGATATAATCGATGGAACGAGATAGCTTTTAAAAGGAGTGGCTTAAGCTCCGCGTTTAAAAGTTGTTTTTGAAAAGAAACCGAGTGGTTTTGAAAGTGTTCCAATGACTTTACTTTGGTTTATTTTCTTGCATTAATTTTAATAAGTCCTATCATTTAATCGTACCATTGCAGAAAACAACGAAAATATGACGTACACTTATGCCATCCGCATTCGCCACGGGGCCCGTCATTACCCGTTAGGTTTCTTAACTAACAACAGAGTGGGGGCTGGACTAGCGCGGATGCAAAACATAAGCAACGCCTAAATAGATATCATATATAGATATATACATTCGTCACATGCAATGATAGGCATTCTAGATCACAGATGAATACATTGGATATACTAGGAATCCGCGATTCGTTCGAGCCTGTAACGAAAAGCGGATTACACGGTCGCTATGAATAGCCAATACCCCACCCTAGACCCCTACGGGTGCGGCAAACTACCCGCCAAGTACCCGAAGTGAAGCAACCTCCCTCAACAACGTGAGTAGGTCACTTGGCACTTCGAGGTACCCGGTAGTTTATGCACCCCACCTTGGGTCTATCCTAGGAGCACAAACAGTAAAAGAAATTATACAATGGCGGCTACAATCTCATCCCGGATGTGCGGCCATATAAATAATATTACATCAATTACAAATTACATGAATTGAAAGATAAAGAAAACTCTCATCTCACAACCCATCGGCTATTCATCCGCGACAATCTAATGAATTCATATACACAAACCATCAACATTACAGATCACAGATATGTATAACCTCCACTAATCGAAGTATAGCGATTAGCAGACGTTCAATACATATATCACATCACAGATATAACCCGTTAGCTAAAGTCTATAGAAGTTCGATCAAAATACGGATTTGTAACCACCCCAAAACACAAATTTGTTTTCTGGAAAATCTGAGCAGAAAAAACATATTGTAAAAATCCCAAAACACCCCACTGAACACACTGCAGGAAAAAATACCCACGGCTGAGTCAACTCGGCCGCGGATCCGTGGTAAGAGCATGCTCTTGCCGCAGTTCTGCGGCGCGTTGACCGAGTCACTGGACCATTTTTCTTGGGTGTGCTTTAAAAACCCTGAGCCGATTTTTAGTATATGATTTATTATTTTTTGAACAGAAATAAAAATCGGCAGAAATTTAACATTTCGGGCATGTTTTGTGATTTTTTTCTCCGATCGAACTTCTAGTTACTTTGCTAACATGTTAGATTGTGTTTAGCTAGGCTCTGATACCACTGTATGTCTACGTTACCCATCCCGGTTCTTTCGGTCTTGCGAAAATGGTGAAAAACGAATTTTTTCGGTGATGGTAACATGGACTCTAGAATAGGATCTTTGCTAAACAAACTATCTAACAACCTAACTAAGAGATTAACTACTATGTTAGGGGTTATACTGTAACGCTTCGAAAATCGTTTATGCAGTTTTTCGGTAATCAGCAAAATTAGCAGTCTTTTCCGTAAAAAGTCAAAATAGATATTTTTCATTATAGACATAATTATACAAAATTTAGATAAGATATTACTATAAATTGGTCACTAAAATGTCAAAAATTTCTAGTTAGTTAAATTTTTTTCCTTATTTAATTATTTTTTTAATATTATTTTAAGCTTTTAAAAATACATTTAATTAGTGATAATTACAAAATAAGAATGGGTAAATTATACAAATATGAACCATGACAACTTATTAACAAGTTTGTAACATATTCTATTTTCCTTCATTTGTCTCCAAGTTCTAGAGAATTCTAGTTTAATTAGAAAAGAAATTAAAAAAAAAAGAATTTAAGAAAGGTGTATTAAATGAGACTTGTATGATGTCTAAACTAGAAATTCCACACACTTAAACACACACACACCACAAATTTAATCTGGGCCGAGCCCCCCTCACCCCCATTCTCTCTCTTTAACATTTTTTTTCTTACACCAATCATGAAGGAAATTAATAAATTAATGTAAGAACATAATATAAGATACAAAAGAGACATTCTACACACATCTATAAGCTTCACTCTCTCTCTCATTTTCCCAACCTGCACATGGCCGAGCCCCCTTCCTCCATGGCAGCCCTCATTTCTCCACCTCCTTTTCTAATCAAAACTCTTCAAAAAAATTCATGAAAAATCCCACAAATTCCTAAATTAATCTTTACCCATGATTCCTTGATCAAAATAAAGCATGAATCTTGAGCAAGAGATCACTTTGGGAGGTCAAGAAATCTTAAGTTTGCAAGTTAATCTCAAAACTTGTTGAGGTATAATCCTACCCATATTTAAATTTGTGCTAAAGTACTCAAATCTAGCCTAATTAGGAGTTAAAATTATAGTTTTGATATTTAGATTTAAAATTCAAGAAAAGGGGTTTTGAATTAAGTTAGGTTTTTCACATTAATTCTAGGTTAGTAAAGTGTAGTTAACATCCTAAAGCATGCACAATCTAGCTAGATGTTAAATTGTAAAGTGTTACTTTAAAATTTTGTTCAAATCTAGTTAATCTTGCAAACTAGATTTTTGGGATGTAATTAAATTGGTAATATAAAAATTAAGTAATGGTTTGAGTTATTTAGTTAAGGCATTATGTAAGCGGGGTGGCCATTAAAATTGTTAAACCATCAAGATTTAAGCTAAAACGGGAATTGGATGCTTACTAAGTTTTTGGAAAGTTACCGATTTGAGTTAAATTGAAACTTTAGTGACCTGCAACCTATTTCCAATATTATTTAATGGGTTGTGAATGTGCATTTGGTAGGTTTGAGTTTTAGACTTGGTAGTTATCGCGTTTTGCGACCCTAGATATAGTCCGTGGCTTTATCGCGGGCGCGTTTTTGTGCACCAAGTTTGTACGCGTCGAGTAGGTGCGCGTAACTGAATTGTGTCAATTGTCCCACGACTATTCTTATATTTATCCTTTATTGCTTGTGTGTGATCCTAGGATCGGATGCTGAAGTGTGGGACGCAACGCGGAAAGACAGACGAAAATCTGATCACTTAGGCCAAAGCGTTTCGGTGAGTAGATGTATACATCTATGGGGGGATCGTTTGGATGGCGCAAGGCGCCCGACGGTTAGGAATTTTTGTAGTTGGTACCACTATGTGTAGTTTAAACTATTCATAACCTACATCGCATTATTTTTACATACGATATCATTAATTAGGACACTTGCACCGTTACCATTGGTTCATGCTGCACGTGCACTATTCATGCTCACACACACGCCGTTGGTAACTGTTATGTCACGAACACTATAGAACATGCTTAGAATCGATTCCATGTAAATTGCATCATTCTTAATATGTAGATGGGTAGTTGTTTATTCATTCACCAAGATTAATACATAAGATGGCTAGTTACATATACATATATCATAGCATCATACATGAAACATGGGATTGCAAAGCATGCATATACCTCACTTCATTATCATGCTTATATAGATTTCTTGTCATAACTACGTTGCATAGTACTGATCATGGGCATCTATCATTTATTACATGTCAGATATTGTGATTTCTCGAGGATTTTCTATTGGTGAGATTTCTGGATTTTGGGGAAAACCGCAAGAATTTAACAAAAGTTATTATCATCATTTTTTTAAAAATAAAGTTGCGGTTTTCTCGTGGTGTATGTGTCGTCCACCATGAGTTTTCATGTTTTCTGTTGGATTTCGAGACCCGATTCGAGGAGTGGATGAACCGTCTCGGGTACATGGATACCCCGGTATGGTACCCCGGGGCAAGAAGATTGAGTTGTAGACGATTAGCCTGGCAGGGGAAGACTACCTACCGGTGATGTCTGGCGCGGCGGATATCCGGAGGATACCGACCGTTGTCGTGAGATTTGATATTATGGGCCGATCCGGACTGACGGAGCCTGAGATATTGGGACATTGAGATCTTGAGACATATATGTTTGGTGTCGATACTCGATAAGGATTTCTATGGATTTATTAGATGATTCTTCAGTCATTTCACAGAAGATTTACTAAGATAAATAAAGATTTCTCATACCAAACATACTTTGATTTCATGTTAGTTATGCAATTACGTCGCATACATGTCTGTGCATTGCATCATATTAGTATATGCGTAGATTGTGACATAATTGCGTGCATGCTTACGATAGCCTTATTAGATGTTACTTTCTACTCACGAGCTGGCAACTCACCCCCGTTGTGCCACAGTATCTTGCAGGTCTGACTCGTCAGTGCAGTAGCGGCGGGTGTACTTTCTATTTCGTTCCGTTGCTTCGTCTTGCAACTTGCTCACAGGTGGGTTTTGAGGATTTGCTTTTGCTCCCACTATGTATTTTATTTGGTATCTAGTACACTCCATCTACCCTTGTATATTGGAATAGACAGTGAGATTTGTGAGATGGTATTTATGGGTTGATGTTGATGCTCACTTGAGCCGACGTATGGTTTTCTTACTTTTCGTGTTTTTTTTACATGCTCATCTGGGTATCTTTGATATATATTGCGTGTGGTTGTGATCCGCCTTGGGCGAAGAGCTAGCTCCCGCTTGGGGATGCCATTTCGTTATTACAGGTTTATATATCTTATTGTACCCATTTTGGGGGATAGAATTTACAGAGGAGACTCTGCCGAAATTTTTGGAAATTTTTGATGTTCTAAAAAGGGGTTCAATGCAATTAAATTGATTTCAAGTCGTTTCATGAAAGGTTTCTTATACTCTCTTGGTTTTGGTTTAGATTTTCTGGGCTTTGGCTGACTTAGTTTATGTTACGCCTTTAGACGTCTCGTAATCTAAGTGCCAGTCACGTTCCGTACTTTCGGGTCGTGACAAAGTTGGTATCAGAGCCAAGGGTTTTACCTTTCTGAGTGTAGGATGACTCTCGGTAGATGGAGTAGGTAGCTTAAGCAGAGTGGCGTAGCGTGGGTATGTTCCGCGGCATACTTATGATACGGTACTCCGCCTAAGTGACCTTAGGATATAAATTTGCTTGTATTTCCTTCCTTGATTCCGGAAATCCTTTGATTCAATTGCAATGATTCATATTGATCATGTTCTTCGTTCCAGCCACTATGCCTTCGGAGACTACGAGGGCCGGAAGGCTGCCGCTGGAGATGATGTTAGAGTAGGATCGTTTGAGACTGGGACCGATCAGGGCGGTACGCCTACCCCTCAGAGACAGAGTGGTCCGCCTTTTTCTAGGATGGATGGATAGGCTGGAGTCAAGTATTCAGGACGCGCGATAGATGTTTGGATTGTTACTGATGGTGAGCCGAGCTCCGAGCGCCGATCATGTCCCTCCTATTTCAGGAACTGTGTTTGTACCTGCTGCTCAGGTAGCTGTTTCTGTTGTTATCGAGATTTTCCGTATCCTTACGATTGTTTGAGGCAGAAGCCTCCAGTTTTGCCAGCACAGATGCAATGAAGGATCCGTTGACAATCCTCGATAGGATGGCTGGAATTGTCATTCAAAGAGATGTTCTGACAAGATATGGGTTGAGTTTGCATGTTGTCGTCTCGAGGTCTTGCTCAGACGTGGTGCGGGTTCATTGAGAGAGTCCGAGCTCCAGACCTATTTCTTATGACTTCAGGGATGGGAGTGTCCGAGTATGACATTCAGATTTCTTGGTAGTTTGATATGCTCCTTACCTGGAGTACACTGAAGAGAAACAGATAAAGAGGTTCATGTGGAGATTGGATATATAGGTATTGCTTGCTATAGGCACCCGGCATTTTGATACTTATGCAGCCGCGATGGATGCAACCTTTCTGCGAAAGGAGCACATCTATGAGACTTCGGTCTTTTCTGGACCAAAGCGGATTTGTACCAGTATGCCGGCTTAGAGGCGGTTAGATAGACGCCATTATGACAGGCTAAAATTTTCTTTTTGGTCACTCGATAAGTTGTTCGTTCGTGGTTCGTTCACACCGGAGAGAAAGATTCTTTTGTCGAATTGACTCTTCCCGATATGCTGGACCTCGAAGTTTTCTTGTCATGGATTGGTTAGCTACGTGTTGTGCGTCCGGGGACTACCGTAGGGAGGCAGTCGGTTTTAGTTTTTCGGATAGCTAGTTCTTGTTTTCGAGGAGAACGTAGCGTCGCCTTTCGCAGTTTAAGTTCTTTTTAGAGCTAGTCAGCTTTCGAGATAAAGGAATATTAGGAATTCTTGGCGCAGGTTTGCAATGTTGGATTCGCAGAGGTCCCGTTGGACCAGGTCCCATTGGTGAGGGAATTTCAAGATGCTTTTTCCTGACAAGTTGCATGGTTTGTCTCCAGAGCATGATATTGAGTTTGTTTGACTTGATTTCCGGCACGGAGCCTTTTTCTATACCGCCATATTGGATGGACCCGGCGGAGTTTAAGGAACTGAAGGATCAATTACAAGATTTGTTGGATAAGGGCTTGTTCGTCCGAGTGCGTCACCATGGAGAGCTCCTATCCTGTTCGTTAGAAGGGAAGCCGACAGTTGTATCGATACATGGGTCATTGTGCGGGACAGTTCTCGAAGATTGACTTGCGGTCACGCTACAACCAGTTGTGGGTTCGAGAGGGTGGCGTACCAAAGACTACTTTCCATACAAATTACGGGCGTTATGAGTTTTGGTGATGTCGTTCGAACTCAACAATGCCCCAATGGTGTTTATGAACTGGATGAACCGAAGATCGAGGTCGTTCTTGATCAGTTTATCATCGAGTGCATTGAGGACGTCATAGTGTACTTTTGGAGCCGAGCGGAGGCTGGGCAGTAATTGAGGGCATCATTGCAGCCTTTGAGGGAGCGCCAGCTATTCGCTGAATTATCCATGTGTTTTTTTGGAAGGATGGAGTTGACATCTTAAGGTCATGTTATGAGAAATAGTAAGTATGTAACCAAATAAGGTTGAGGTCGTTCAACACTGGCCCAGACCTGTATCAGTGACGGTGATTCACCGCATTTTTGGGTTTGGCCCGATAGGGAGTTTCATTCCTTTGAACTGAGGCATGCAAGTATAGCTTTCAGCAGTTAAGATTCGTTTGATTATGGCGCTAGCATCGTCTTTTCCTTCAGGATCAGGCGTTGTTGTTGAGTATAGCGATGCTTTGCGATAGTTGAAGAAGCATGAGTAGAAATATTCCACTCATGACATAGAGATGTTTGCAGTGATTTCACATTTAAGATTTGGAGACGAGTCATACCAGATAGAACGGATCACAAGAAGCTTACTGTACATTTCCCAGCAACAAGATCAAAATTTAAGATAGCGCTGATGGATGGAGTTGGTGAAAGACTATGACCGCAAGATTTCATCGTCCGGGCCAGACGAATGTTGTGGCGGATGTTTTGAGACAGAAGCCGGAGTTAGCTTTGTTATTTCAGCACGGTTCAGAGACAGTCGACGACGGATTCGCAGATTTTCTGTGACAGCCAGCCCTATTTGAGAGTTCTGGCTTCAAAATTTTTTATTAGTAATTCTGTGGACCATCTAGAAGGATGAAACCCTAACTCGACATAATGACCATGGAAACGCTTTTGAACCTTAAGGTTTAAGTCACGTTCCGTACCTTCGGGATGTGATAAAGTCGGTAGTTCCGCGGTACCATTAGTGAGGCTCGGGATTGCCCTTCTACGGCCGGTCTGCAGGTACTGTAGCATGTACTGGAGATCATTAAACTGTACTCAAGTTTTAGGATGTTGACTTATTAGCAAGTCAGGGCCGGGGGTCAGTAGGAGAATTACAACTTTTTCCCATTCTAGAGTGGAAATGGGAGAAAATTTCTATGGATTTTATCGTGGATCTACCTAAGATCAGTTGAGAGTATGACACTATTTGAGTAATTGGAGACCAATTGACGGGAAGAAGCTCATTTTTGCCAGTCAAGACCATTTTCGGATTCGTTTAGTATGCTCAGATATACGTTGATAAGATGGTGCGACTACATGGAGTTCCGACTTGTTTTATGTCCGATAAAGGCACTAAGTTCACTAGCCGGCTATGGCAGAAACTTCAGGAGGCTTTGGACACCAATTGAGATTCAGTGCAGTTTACTATCCGCAGGCCGGCGGTTAATCAGAGAAGACCATTCAGATTCTTGAGGACATGCTCAGAGCTTGTATTCTAGATTTCATGGCAGTTGGGATCGCCACTTACCATTGATAGAGTTTTCCAATAATAACAGCTTCCAGGAGAAGTTTCAGATGGCACCTTTCGAGGCTTTATATGGGAGGAGATGTCGATCGCCTGTATGTTGGACAGAGCTCAGGGAGAGCAGTACATTGGAGCCGCAGATCGTACAGGAGACGACCGAGAAGATACAGCTGATTCAGGACAGGATGAGAGCAGCACAGAGTACGCAGAAATCATATGCTGACAGGCGCCGTCGCCGACTCGAGTTCGCCGTTGGCGATCATGTTTTCCTGAGGGTCTCTCCGATGAAGGGTGTGATGAGATTTGAGCGGAAAGGGAAGCTTAGTCCTAGATATGTTGGTCCCTTTGAGATCCTAGAGAGTGTTGGTCCAGTCGCTTATCGATTAGCTCTCCGTCCCAGCTTCCCCGATGTTCACCTCGTGCCCCATGTTTCGATGCTCCGCAAGCACCTTAATGATCCTTCCCATGCGATTCAGCACCAGACGATCCAGCACCAGACGATCCAGCTAGAGCGTGATCTTTCATTCACCGAGCAGCCGGTGGTCATTTTAGATCGGCAGGTGAAGAAATTGAGGTCGAAGGTTATACCGTCCATCAAGGCCCTCTGGCGTGGCCCGAACAGTGAGGAGGTCACCAGGAAGACCGAGGTCGAGATGAGGAAGAAACATCCCCATCTTTTTGAAGGTACGCGTAGTTAGATTTTAAATTCGGGGACCGAATTTCTTTAAGGGGGGAAAATTGTAACGCTTCGAAAATCGTTTATGCAGTTTTTCGGTAATCGGCAAAATTAGCAGTCTTTTCCGTAAAAAGTCAAAATAGATATTTTTCATTATAGACATAATTATACAAAATTTAGATAAGATATTACTATAAATTGATCACTAAAATGTCAAAAATTTCTAGTTAGTTAAATTTTTTTTCCTTATTTAATTATTTATTTAATATTATTTTAAGCTTTTAAAAATACATTTAATTAGTGATAATTACAAAATAAGAATGGGTAAATTATACAAATATGAACCATGACAACTTATTAACAAGTTTGTAACATATTCTATTTTCCTTCATTTGTCTCCAAGTTCTAGAGAATTCTAGTTTAATTATAAAAGAAATTAAAAAAAAAAGAATTTAAGAAAGGTGTATTAAATGAGACTTGTACGGTGTCTAAACTAGAAATTCCACACACTTAAACACACACACACCACAAATTTAATCTGGGCCGAGCCCCCCTCACCCCCATTCTCTCTCTTTAACATTTTTTTTCTTACACCAATCATGAAGGAAATTAATAAATTAATGTAAGAACATAATATAAGATACAAAAGAGACATTCTACACACATCTATAAGCTTCACTCTCTCTCTCATTTTCCCAACCTGCACATGGCCGAGCCCCCTTCCACCATGGCAGCCCTCATTTCTCCACCTCCTTTTCTAATCAAAACTCTTCAAAAAATTTCATGAAAAATCAATAAAAATCCCACAAATTCCTAAATTAATCTTTACCCATGATTCCTTGATCAAGATAAAGCATGAATCTTGAGCAAGAGATCACTTTGGGAGATCAAGAAATCTTAAGTTTGCAAGTTAATCTCAAAACTTGTTGAGGTATAATCCTACCCATGTTTAAATTTGTGCTAAAGTACTCAAATCTAGCCTAATTAGGAGTTAAAATTAAAGTTTTGATATTTAGATTTAAAATTCAAGAAAAGGGGTTTTGAATTAAGTTAGGTTTTTCACATTAATTCTAGGTTAGTAAAGTGTAGTTAACATCCTAAAGCATGCACAATCTAGCTAGATGTTAAATTGTAAAGTGTTACTTTAAAATTTTGTTCAAATCTAGTTAATCTTGCAAACTAGATTTTTGGGATGTAATTAAATTGGTAATATAAAAATTAAGTAATGGTTTGAGTTATTTAGTTAAGGCATTATGTAAGCGGGGTGGCCATTAAAATTGTTAAACCATCAAGATTTAAGCTAAAACGGGAATTGGATGCTTACTAAGTTTTTGGAAAGTTACCGATTTGAGTTAAATTGAAACTTTAGTGACCTGCAACCTATTTCCAATATTATTTAATGGGTTGTGAATGTGCATTTGGTAGGTTTGAGTTTTAGACTTGGTAGTTATCGCGTTTTGCGACCCTAGATATAGTCCGTGGCTTTATCGCGGGCGCGTTTTTGTGCACCAAGTTTGTACGCGTTGAGTAGGTGCGCGTAACTGAATTGTGTCAATTGTCCCACGACTATTCTTATATTTATCCTTTATTGCTTGTGTGTGATCCTAGGATCGGATGCTGAAGTGTGGGACGCAGCGCGGAAAGACAGACGAAAATCTGATCACTTAGGCCAAAGCGTTTCGGTAAGTAGATTTATACATCTATGGGGGGATCGTTTGGATGGCGCAAGGCGCCCGACGGTTAGGAATTTTTGTAGTTGGTACCACTATGTGTAGTTTAAACTATTCATGACCTACATCGCATTATTTTTACATACGATATCATTAATTAGGACACTTGCACCGTTACCATTGTTTCATGCTGCACGTGCACTATTCATGCTCACACACACGCCGTTGGTAACTGTTATGTCACGAACACTAAAGAACATGCTTAGAATCGATTCCATGTAAATTGCATCATTCTTAATATGTAGATGGGTAGTTGTTTATTCATTCACCAAGATTAATACATAAGATGGCTAGTTACATATACATATATCATAGCATCATACATGAAACATGGGATTGCAAATCATGCATATACCTCACTTCATTATCATGCTTATATAGATTTCTTGTCATTACTACGTTGCATAGTACTGATCATGGGAATCTATCATTTATTACATGTCGGATATTGTGATTTCTCGAGGATTTTCTATTTGTGAGATTTCTGGATTTTGGGGAAAACCGCAAGAATTTAACAAAAGTTATTATCATCATTTTTTTAAAAATAAAGTTGCGGTTTTCTCGTGGTGTATGTGTCGTCCACCATGAGTTTTCATGTTTTCTCTTGGATTTCGAGACCCGATTCGAGGAGTGGATGAACCGTCTCGGGTACATGGTGGGCCCGGTATGGTACCCCGGGGCAAGAAGATCGAGTTGTAGACGATGAGCCTGGCAGGGGAAGACTACCTACCGGTGATGTCTGGCGCCGCAGATATTCGGAGGATACCGACCGTTGTCGTGAGATTTGATATTATGGGCCGATCCGGACTGACGGAGCCCGAGATATTGGGACATTAAGATCTTGAGACATATATGTTTGGTGTCGATACTCGATACGGATTTCTATGGATTTATTAGATGATTCTTCAGTCATTTCACAGAAGATTTACTAAGATAAATAAAGATTTCTCATACCAAACATACTTTGATTTCATGTTAGTTATGCAATTACGTCGCATACATGTCTGTGCATTGCATCATATTAGTATATGCGTAGATTGTGACATATTTGCGTGCATGCTTACGATAGCCTTATTAGATGTTACTTGCTACTCACGAGCTGGCAACTCACCCCCGTTGTGCCACAGTATCTTGCAGGTCTGACTCGTCAGTGCAGTAGCGGCGGGTGTACTTTCTATTTCGTTCCGTTGCTTCGTCTTGCAACTTGCTCACAGGTGGGTTTTGAGGATTTGCTTTTGCTCCCACTATGTATTTTATTTGGTATCTAGTATACTCCATCTACCCTTGTATATTGGAATAGACAGTGAGATTTGTGAGATGGTATTTATGGGTTGATGTTGATGCTCACTTGAGCCGACGTATGGTTTTCTTACTTTTCGTGTTTTTTTTTACATGCTCATCTGGGTATCTTTGATATATATTGCGTGTGGTTGTGATCCGCCTTGGGCGAAGAGCTAGCTCCCGCTTGGGGATGCCATTTCGTTATTACAGGTTTATATATCTTGTTGTACCCATTTTGGGGGATAGAATTTACAGAGGAGACTCTACCGAAATTTTTGGAAATTTTTTATGTTCTAAAAAGGGGTTCAATGCAATTAAATTGATTTCAAGTCGTTTCATGAAAGGTTTCTTATACTCTCTTGGTTTTGGTTTAGATTTTCTGGGCTTTGGCTGACTTAGTTTACGTTACGCCTTTAGACGTCTCGTAGTCTAAGTGCCAGTCACGTTCCGTACTTTCGGGTCGTGACATATACCTTAACTTGAACTCCTTCTCTTCGACTTCTTGTGGTGGTCGGATCGGCCTCACCTCGTCGTCTCCTTGTACCGAAGATAGATCCACCCGAAAGCTTCTACCTTTGGCTCCAACCTCAATCTAGAGGAAACTAGAATACTTAGCTTGCTAGACCTTGTACACTAGGAAGAGTCGAGAAGTGTTTTTGGTTTTATCTCCAAGGCAAATGGTTCTCAACACATGAGAGATTTTTGCTTTGAGCTAGAGGAAGAGGGAGACCAAGAGGAAGAGGAGAGCTTTGATGAGAGAGAATGAGAATGATAGAATGAGAGAAGACTTTTGCAACCATTCTCCCATAATACAAAAATAATCATAATAATAATAATAATAATTGAGTATTATGTGATGGTTCATGTCAATGGCATTATGATTTCATGCACTCATTTTATAAAGAATAACAAGCAAGCAAAAGTCTTAGCCATTGTAATGATGATGGTCAACAAGTCCATGCTAGTCAACCGGTCAACAAAGTCAACAAGTCAACAAAGTCAAACTTTTAACCCAACCATGGCACACTAATACTTAATTAATCTTATTATTAATCATATTTCTTATTCTCATTAGGGTTTAGAAAAGGTCAACAGTCAACAACCCTAATGAGAATCCTCTGCCTCTGTCACCTGTGCATACACACCCGCATCCGCGTTTCGAGGATCACGAATACAAACGAGATAAAACCAATCCCAAAACGCATACTAGGATCTGGCTTAGACCAAAGCCCGCTAGTAATAACTGCCCGGACACCAAACGTGCACATGTGCACGGATGTGAACGAACCCTGTCGCAAAACCATGCGATCTCTACTCTGTTTTGCCTAATGGCGAATAGCTCTCTGTGTGGGACTCTAAAGACTCGACACTACGATGGAAGTGGGTTTAACCATAGACCGCAAGCGGCACTAGCTCTGCGTAACAGCCCCCCAGGTAGATGCCGATAAGAAGACTTACGAGGTGAAACCCATCCGAACTCCTACTGAGCCTGAATGTGACAGTCTCCGTACAGTCCGGTCTGTTCGTCTGAGAATATCGCAAGGCGGGTCTAGGGGGCGGTAAACGTCAATCCCCTAATAGCGGTACAAGTCGTGTCGGAGTGTAGCCCAGAACACCCTGAGATAACACTGGAAACCCACCAGTATATCTCGCTTGCCCTAGCCAGGGACTTTGTGTAATGGCTCTCCTAGACACAGCGCGATATCAACCCCCAATACTGGGAGAGACGAATCCTGTCTAACCGTCACTGATTCCAAGTGCTTCGGGACAGCACCCAACTACTACCTGTTTCCAGGACTACTTTGAGCCGTGGTAGGGTAGCAATCAAAGTACAGTGGGAACACACTCGAGGTGAAGTGACAATGTCAAGTAAGCGGACTAAGCTGTACTCATGTCACCTAGGAACTGACAACTGACGATGGTTATAGTACCAACTAACAGTTCCCGATGAGTCCTGTCCAATGTACTCATAACCTAACGAGCACCCGCATACTATCTCAAGTACGACGTACTGACGGCTGTGGGACAGACCGTCTCCCCTGTTGGGATGAGAAGCGCATACGCTAGTCTACTTCGGAGTATCGATGCCCTGTCTCGATAGTCCTACGACTAGGGACTTGTATAAGGATGTGTTTATGGATTACTCAGCCCCCAAGTGTGTGACTGCCATCACAACGCTGGTAATCAAGCAAAGATCCTAAGGGCTCCACTAATGTGTATAGGTGATATACTAAAAGAAACACATGTACACATTAAAGTAGAAACAAACCAAGTAGCATACTACTATTTTGAGCAAGATTGTTTATACAACTGTGAATATCCCAAGCTTCCATTAAGTAATATACAAACTAGTATGATACAGTAATGGACTCTAGGGCATATACACTAACAAAAGCCACCTGTTTGCACGACTCAGCAGTACTGTGGTAGGGTGGAAATCAAAGCACAGTGGGAGAACACACAAGACTCTATGATGATCTCGGGTCTACAGACTAACCTGTACCAGTGTCACCAGAAAACTGCTATCCGACGATAGATATAATACCATATAGGAATTCTCGGTGAGTCCGTTCAGTGTACCCAGTCTCCACTGAGCACCCGTATACAATCTTCGATGTCACAACACCAATGGATATGGGATCATCCATCCCCTATCACATGGGTCAAGAAACGTATATGCTAGTCCACTCTGGAATATCGATGCCCTGTCTCGATATACCTACGACTAGGAACATTTAAGGATATGCTTGTAGACTACTCATGCCCCACTAGTATGATCTCTATCATAGCCATGGAAGTCAAGCAAATATCCTTAGGGCTTTATCAACATGTATCAAATGAACAGTATCAAGTAAACATGTCAGATAAAGAAAAACCAGATAGCATACAATCATGTCGAGTAAGAAAGTCATATATCAAAATATACATAGATATATATATATATAAATATATATATATATATGTCCAAGCATCCACTATACATATAATGGCCTCTAGGGCATACATATATCCAACAATCTCCCACTTGCGCTAAGGCCAATTATTGGCGTATCTCATACCCAACATCTCAAAAATTCTATCGTGTTGAGGATGTGGAAGGGCCTTGGTTAGTGGATCAACGGTGTTATCCTTTGTATCTACTCTCCGAATCTCGATCTCTTGGCGATCAACTATCTCCGGGATCAAAGGATATCGTCTGAGGATGTGTCTGGACTTTTGATGGGATCTGGGTTCTTTGGACAACGCCATAGCTCCATTGTTATCACAATAAAATGGTATTGGATTAATAATGGTTGGAACTACTCCTAGCTCCGCAACGAACATCCTCATCCAGACCGCTTCCTTGGCAGCATCATTTGCAGCAATATACTCAGCTTCAATCGTGGAGTCTGCAACGGTATCCGGTTTGGAACTCCTCCAACATACCGCCCCTCCATTGAGGGTAAATACAAACCGTGAGATAGATTTACTGTCGTCCTTATCACTTTGGAAGCTAGAATCGGTAAAGGCCTCCATTTGGAGATCCCCATTACCATACACCAAGAACAATTCTTTAGTCCTTCGCAAGTACTTAAGAATGTTCTTTACGGCTATCCAGTGTTGCTCCCCTGGGTTTGATTTATACCTGCTCACAACAGCTAGTGCATAAGCAACATCAGGGCGAGTACATATCATCGCATACATTATAGACCCTACGGCTGAAGCGTAGGGTATAATGCTCATGCGAGCTCTCTCTTCATCAGTCTTCGGACAGAAGTCCTTAGAGAGAGTGATTCCATAGCAAGCGGGCAAGGCACCACACTTGGAATCTTCCATACTAAACCTTTTTAGGATGGTATCAATGTACTTTT
Organism: Agapanthus africanus; assembly: GCA_030015575.1. NCBI lineage: Eukaryota > Viridiplantae > Streptophyta > Magnoliopsida > Asparagales > Amaryllidaceae > Agapanthus > Agapanthus africanus. The sequence goes on from CM057346.1 coordinate 365,762,159, forward strand.
ATTGGGACAATCCCAATAATCTTTTGAATCTATCACTATAGATCCTTATGCCCAAATGCACGAGGCTTCACCCAGGTCCTTCATGGAGAACCTTTGTGATAAGAATAATTTGACCGATTGTTGCATAGGAATATCATTTCCTATCAAGAGAATGGCATCTACGTACAATACGAGGAAAGTGACGGTACTCCCTACAATCTTCTTATAAATGCATGGTTCATCTATATTTTTGATAAAATCAAACTCTTTGATTGTATCATCAAAAACAGATGTTCCAGCTCCGAGATGCCTGCTTTAATCCATAAATGGATTTAAGAAACTTACACGCTTTTTCGCTACTCCCACTGTCAATGAAGCCCTCTGGCTGATCCATAAAAACGCACTCTTCTAAATCACCAGTTGGAACTGCAGTTTTAACATCCATCTGCCAGATTTCATAGTCGTAGTGAGCAGAAATAGAATGTAGGATCCGAATGGATTTAAGCATTGCTACTGGAAAGAAAGTTTCATCATAGTCCAGTCCTGGTCTTTGACGAAAACCTTTCGCTAAAAGTCTTGCTTTATAGGTCTCTACCTGTCCATCTACACCAATCTTTCTCTTAAAGATCCATTTGCACCCAACGGGTTTTATCCCAGGAGGTGCAACGTCCAAAGTCTATACTTTGTTGGTGTACATGGACTCCATTTCAGATCTCGTGGCATCCAGCCACTTCATTGAGTCACCACTCGTGATAGCTTGCTGAAAACTAGTATGGTCATCATCATCTATGATGCAATCTTCTCTATCACCATCAATGAGAAACCCATAGTATCTCTCCGACGGGCGAGAAGTTCTACTAGATCTCCGGAGCGGCTGAGCTTCTTGAAGTTCTACTGCAACATCAGTTTCAACCAATTCGTCCTGAGTAATTTGTGTCTCCAGAACCTCTTCTAGTTCTACCACATTGCCTTCAGTACTGTCTTTAAAGATTTCATTTTCCAAAAATGTGGCATGTTGAGAAACAAACACCTTTTGTTCCTCCTTATGGTAGAATAGATATCCATACGAGTGTTTTGGATATCCCACAAATTTACACATGACCGATCGTGTCTCGAGTTTATCCGGATTCTACTTTTTGACATAAGCCGGACAACCCCAAATCCTAACTCTTTTAAGAAATGGTCTCCTTTCACACCATATCTCATATGGAGTGGTAGACACGGTCTTTGATGGAACCCTGTTCAATAGATAAATTGTTGTCTCTAATGCATGTCCCAAAAGGAAAGTTGTAACTCAGCATCACTCATCTTGGACTGTACCATATCTAATAGGGTGTGATTCCTCCGTTCTAACACACCATTGTGTTGTGGTGTGTACGGAGGAGTGAGCTGAGAGAGAATCCCATTCTCTTTTAAGAAGTCTGATAACTCAGTGCTTAAATACTCTCCACCTCGATCTAATCGAAGTTTCTTGATACTCGAGCCAGTTTGTTTTTCAACTTCAAGTTTGTACACCTTGAATTTCTCGAAAACTTCGGATTTATTCTTCAATAATAACACTTTTCCGAATCTTGAGAAATCATCAGTAAAACTGATGAAGTATGAAAAACCGTCTCTAGCATGTGTAGACATTGGTCTGCATACATCACTATGTATGAGGCTTAAGAGTTTTGTAGCTCTCTCTCCGTGTCCTATAAACGGAGTTTTGGTCATTTTACCTTTGATACAAGACTGACAAGTTGCATAAGATTTATATTCAAAAGGTTTTGAATATCCATCTTTATGTAGCTTGTTTAGTCTTGTTTCATTAATATGACCAAGTCTTCAATGCCAAAGAAAAGGTTCATTTATATCTGAAATTTTTCTTTTATTTGTATGTCGTATATTGAAAACTGTGTGTTGGTTTAGAACGTAAATTCCGTTACTTAGTGTACCATAACCAATCAACTGTTGATTCAAGTTAATGTTCATAACATTATTTTGCAACACAAAATGATATTCTTCATTGTCCAACAAAGATACGGATATTATATTACATAGCATACCAGGTACAAAATAACAAGGGTTCAAAACCAAAATACATCCTGAAAGCAACCCCAGATGAAACTCTACTACGGATACAGCATGTACATTAGAACCATTTCCAACCCGTAGAGTGTGGTCCCCAGTCTTCAAAACTCCACTGTTTCTCAATCCCTGCATAAAATTACAGTTGTGAGAACCAGAACCGGTATCTAAGACCCAAGATGTAGAGTTTAATGAAAAACAGTTTTCAGTTACAAACACACCGGAAGCGGAAGCATCAACTTGCTTCTTCTTCTTGAGATCTGCAAGGTACAAAGCACAATTGCATTTCCAGTGTCCCGACTTGTGGCAGTAAAAACATTCTCCTTTTCCACTTCCCGCGGTCCTAGATTTGTCTTTCCACTTCGCCTTTTTAACTCCACCTCTCGGCTTGGTGGGATTCTTCTTCTTCTTTCCCTTGGCCTTGGCTTTCGGGACTGAAGAGAAAGATGGCCCATAAAGCAGAGCAGGAGTTTTCGCTGTCTTAAGCGTGCTCTCTGCATTTCGCAACATATTGAGAAGTTCAGACAATGATTTCTCCAAATCGTTCATATTGAAATTCACTATGAATGGAGCAAAGACGGGGGAGAGAGACTGCAGAACAATATCTGTATATTGCTCATTATCCATAGTCCGTCCCAGTTCCTCAAGTTCTTCTATAAGACCAATCATCTTCAGAACATGGTCTCCTACTGATGCACCGGGGGCCAATCGCATCTGAAACAGGTTTTGAGATGCCTCGTATCGTAAAGTACGAGATTGCTCTTCATACAACTCCATTGTATGAAGAAAGATGGATTGTATATCTATCTTCTCGTGCTGTTTCTGATGGATACTGTCCATAGAAGCAAGCGCGAGGCACGTGGCCGTGTTGCAATCAATATCCCATGTTTTTCGGATCTCCTTATCCGAAACAGATGATTCAGGTCCTGGGACGGGTGGGGATTTGGTAGTGAGGACATATGATACATCATCATATGTGAGTGCAATGTTCAAGTTCCTCAACCATTCTTTATAATTTGGTCCAGTCAGTTTATTTTTCTCTAAAAGAAGCTTAACTCCCGTCATCGGTATATGCCATTAGGAGAGAGAAAAGAATACACTCAGCAAAATGCTCTTGCAAAGATCGGATTGGTTATTATCTTATCTAATCGATGTCTCCCACTGTTTTTATCAAATTTTCTTTCAAACCTGAAAAGAAATCTAGCCAGGATTAATTGCATTCTACAGTTTCGCTAACCGGTCAGCTAGGCCAGTGTCGGTACTTTGAGGGAGGTTCCCCGTGCTTACGCATGGACCTAATTAAAATAAACCTCGTTTTTCCCAAAGGTCAAACCCCGTTAACACCTTTCTAGACACCTACTGGATTAGCTAATTGTAAAGTGCAAAATTCTCCCAGGAGTAACTCTTACTCACAGTGGGATCGGGATATAAATATCATATAGATGGTATGCAATCTCATTGCAAAACTCAACTCTTGAAACTCCCGATAAGGTTTTTACCCTTAGATGCTTATGACCTTGGTTATGGTCAACATATCATAAGCTCTAGTCAAGTTCTACCCGTCATTTCGAGATTAACTAGGCCCACCCATATGACCCTTGATTATAATCAACATAATCACATGAATGTCCTAACTTATCGCATCTTATGCTTTATAGGAAGACATCACTTAGCTACGTACACTACGCCTTGACTATAATCAACATACGTAGCACGAATACTATGTACTCTTCTTCCTAAAATGACGGAGGGTTGCGGATGGTTTTTATGAAAACCTTTAACGCTTTGAACTTGAATTCGTTGTAGAATCTAAATTGTTTTTAGAAAAGGAGTGGCTTAAGCTCCGCATCTTTTGAAACTTTCTTTTTCATAAAAAGAAGCCGAGTGGGTTTCAAATCCGATTCTACAATTTCTTTAGGTTTCTTTTCTTTTACATTAATCTCGTTAATGTATTCTCATCATTTAAGTTCCTAAGCTATTACAGAAAGAAATAAAAAACAGTATTACATATCACATATATAACAATATCACATTCGTCTCAGATATTAAGCAATCACATCACAGAATAATCAGCAGCAGAAACACATATATGAAAATTTAGGATATACTAGGAACTCCGTATTTTCTACTTAGCCTAAGATAGAAAATACGGACTCCGCGGTCGTGATGAATAGCCAAGCCCACACCCTTAGACCCCTACGAGAGAGGCAAGTGACCCTTCCAATTTTGGAGTTTAGGAGACCCGGTCTTGACTCCTCGAGATGGCCTCCTACTGAACTCCAGAACCCGGTCACTCGTGCTCCCCACCTTGGGTCTTTCCTAATGCGGAAAAATAAAATATACATCAATGGAGACATCATCCTCAACCCGGATGTTCCCCAATAAAAGAATAATAGATACAATGAATTTTACATGAATGAAAAGATAAACTCTCGTCTCTCATAAAAACCCCGTCCATTCGATCACGACGATCCAATACATCATATCACATCAACAATTGAAAAGCATAGATGACGTTAAAATATATCAATCAACACATCAACATACCCACTGTTGTAATAGATCTCAACACTTGAACCTGCAAAAAAAAATTCCTAGAGAGCTTATATAGTACCTACGGATCAATGCAATAGCGCACGATCCAAGCCTCACCAACGGCACCGCGGAACCGCCGCAAATACACCTATTTGGCCGTGGTTCCACGGTCATTATGTCGAGTTAGGCGCTCGTTTTTCTTAGAGATTCATAGAAAACCCTGCCCTGTTTTCTGAATATTTTTAATTACAAAAATTCCAACTCTTGAAAAAATTTGAAGTGAGCATATAAAAATATCATTTTTTTAATGTTTGATTGAGTTTTTAAACGTCGTCCGGTTTACCCTAAAGCTCTAGCTAGGCTCTGATACCATGTTGGTGTGTAGTAGCGCCTCTAGTAAGGTTGCATCATCATAAAGTAGTGTACTTTTAAATTCTAAAGGGTTATTACAAACGAACTATGAATCGTAACTAGAGATTAGGGTAAAACATCATTATGTGAAGTCTAAATTAAAAGAAAAGGAAATACAACCTTTGTAGCCAAGTCCTTTGGTCTTTAGGACTCCTACTGCTTTGCTCGAAGCTTGGAACGACTCCGCTCAAGATCCTTCATCGTCTATGATGATCTTCCCGGAGATTTCTAGATCAATCTCTAAGCTACACAAAATGAAGCAAACACTCTACACTAAAGGGCTAGGGTAGTGTAGAATGGTTGTGTGGTTTGTAAACTCACTTAAAAAACCCTTTCCTTTTAAGTTCCTTACTCTAAACAAAACTCAAGTGAGCCTGAAGAAGGAGGAAGATGAAGATGATAAAAGCTTTTGTAAATATAATGAAAACTTATTTCCCAAAAGAAAAAGAAAAGAATATATATGAGACACACTCAAATATAACCATAGTTAACTAAATATCTAGATATTTTGCAGATGGGTTAAAGAACAAACGAAATCTAACCATGGTTAAAGTCAATGGTCAAAAAAGAAATGTGTAGTAAATGAGTCATTATGCTAATTTCCTTTTTTCTTTAATTCATTAACAAAAATCTAGATATTTATCAACCATGTTAGTCTTGTATTGCCACCTTCTATGTATCATCCACCATGACACATATGTATGTATGTATGTGTGCATGCACATCATCATGTGTATGCATAAACATAAATGCATACATCCAAAAGAAAAGGTTTAATTAATAATGAGCTAAAAGTTAATATTAAATCAACACTTGATTTAATAAATCGGTCACATCAAATGTGACCCGACCAATATTGAACGTCTGATTAAAATACGGTATCATATATTCGTATTTAATCGAGCTCCAGCGCATATCACATATGCACACCACAACTTTTCGCCTGAGCTAGAAAAATCCTGTGTGGGACTCAAAGACTCGTCAATACGCTGGCAGTAGGTGATGATCATATCAAAACACCTATAAGCCGCAAGTGGTCAGCTAAACGTAACGCCCACCCGGGTATTGAGCGATCAGAAGAAAAACAAGCAAACCCGTCAAAACTCCCGTCGAGCCATTGGCAACACATACCGTACAGTCCGGTCTCTGCGTCTGATATGTTGCATATCAAGTCTAGGGATGGAATCGTCGAACCCTAATAACTCAATAAGTCATGTCGATATAGTCTATGACCGGTCGAGAAACTACTGATAACACTTATCAGTAAATCTCATCAGCCCTGGCCAGGGACTTCAAGTCAGAGCCAATCGCATATTGCACAACATCAACTCCCAATACCGATAGAGACGAAATCCCTCCTATCGCTCATTGTCTCCATGTGTCTCGGGACTATACCCAAAAGCCACCTGTTTGCATGACTCAGCAGATCCGCGGTAGGGTGGAAATCAAAGTACAGTGTGAGAACACACAAGAATCTATGACGATCTCGGGTCTACAGACTAACATGTACCAGTGTCACTAGAGAACTTCTATCCGACGATAGATATAATACCATATAGGAATTCTCGGTGAGTCCGTCCAGTGTACCCAGTCTCCACTGAGCACCAGTATACAATCTTCGATGTCACAACACCAATGGATATGGGATCATCCATCGCCCATCATATGGGTCAAGAAACGTATATGCTAGTCTACTCTGGAATATCGATGCCCTATCTCGATATACCTACGACTAGGAACATTTAAGGATATGCTTATAGACTACTCATGCCCCACTAGTATGATCTCTATCATAACCATAGAAGTCAAGCAAATATCCTTAGGGCTTTATCAACATGTATCAAATGAACATTATCGAGTAAACATGTCAGATAAAGTAAAACCAGATAGCATATTGTCATGTCGAGCAAGAAAGTCATATATCAAAATATACATATACATATATATATATATATATATGTCCAAGCATCCACTATACATATAATGGTCTCTAGGGCATACATATATCCAACACTAGACACCTACTTGGTTTACAACATTTATTGTTAAGTGAAATAATCTCCCAAGAGTACTCCAACTCATCAGATGGATCGGGATCCAATTATCACTGTGTAATGACCTAGATGGAATCCACTCTAGTCACTACACTCTATAAGGTATGCTAAATCTGCAAGTTTCCTGTATATTTGAAACTCCCGATGTTGTTTTTTCCCCTAGGACCTAAGTGACCATGACTGAGCCAACATATCGAAGGATCCTAGTCAAGTTCAACCCGTCATTATCTAGATTGCATTAAACCCACCCGTATGAGTCCTTGACTGAACCAAAATTACCGCACGACTGTCCTAACCAATCGCTTTATTTGCTACAGAAAAATATTACATAGCTACTGAACATACACCTCGGCTGAGCACGAAATACGTAGCATGAATACTAAGTAATACCAATCCGAAATGACGGAGGGCTACGGCTGGGTTTTTGTCAAAAAACCCGTTAACGTAATGAACTTGATATCGTTGAAGGAACCTGAGCAATTTTGAAAAGGAGTGGTTTAAGCTCCTTTTTGAAAATTTCTGGTTTTCAAAAAACCGAGTAATCTACTGTACATACTTTAGCTCAAGAGGTCACTCCCCAGGAAGGGATCTCAGCTCTTGCCTCGTAGAATGAGGTGCTGGATATTCATGACCGAAAACCACTGTGCAAAGAGAAAGAATATAACTTTAGTTTTTCGAAATTTGTTCCAACAATATCTTTTAGGTTTATTTTCTTGCATTAATCAAAATTAATGCGGTCCCATCAATTAACCTATCACACCAGAAAAGAACAAAAATAAAATCTACGTATATGCCATCCGCATTCGCCACGGGGCCCGTCATCACCCGTTAGGTTACTTAACTAATGACAGAGCGGGGGCTGGACTAGCGTGGGTGCAAAACATATACAACATCTGCTAGTGTGTATATATATAAGTATATACAAGATTCGTCCCAGGCATGATAATAATCAACATCACAGAATCTCAGCTTACGTATCAAGAAACTTTGATCGGATCGAGGAGGTGAGTATCTAAGCTCAGAGTTTCTAGATTTCCTAAAAGAGAATGGGATTCTCTCTCAGCTCACGCCTCCGTACAAACCACAACACAACGGTGTATCGGAAAGGAGGAATCATACCTTATTATATATGGTGCGATCTATGATGAGTGATGCTGAGTTACCAATATCATTCTGGGGGCACGCATTGGAGACTGCGATTTATCTATTTAGGGTTCCGACCAAAACCGTGTCTACCACAGCATATGAGATATGGTATGGGAAGAGACCATCTCTTAAAAGAGTTAAGATATGGGGTTTTCCGGCTTATGTGAAAAAGCACAATCCGGACAAACTTGACACACGATTGGTTTTGTGTAGATTTGTGGGATATCCAAAACACTCGTATGTATATCTTTTCTACCACAAGGAGGAACAAAGAGTGTTTATTTCTCAGTATGCCACATTTTTAGAAAATGAAATTTTTACAAATGATAATGTTGGCAATGAGGTAGAACTGGAAGAAATTCCAGATACACAAACCATTACCGATGATTTGGTTGAACCTGAGGTTTCAATAGAACCTAACGTACCTCAGCCACTCCGTAGATCTAGTAGGAGTTCTTGCCCACCTGATAGATACTACGGTTTTCTAATTGATGGTGATAGAGAAGATTGCATCATGGATGATGATGACCCTACTAGTTCTCAGCAAGCTATCACGAGTGGTGACTAAGTGAAGTGGTTAGATGCCATGAGATCCGAAATGGAATCCATGCACACTAACAAAGTATGGACTTTGGAGGCTGCACCTTCTGGAGTAAAACCCATAGGGTGCAAATGGATCTTTAAAAGAAAGATCGGTGTGGATGGTCAGGTGGAGACCTATAAAGCTAGGCTGGTAGCAAAAGGATTTCGTCAAAGACCGGGCTTGGACTATGATGAAACCTTTTCACCAGTCGCGATGCTTAAATCCATTCGGATCCTGCTTACTATAGCTGCTTACTATGATTATGAGATCTGGAAGATGGATGTTAAAACGACATTTCTAAATGGTGATTTAGAAGAATGCGTTTTTATGGATCAGCCAGAAAGCTTCATTGATAGTGGGAGCAGCGGAAAAGCATGTAGGCTGCTTAAATCCATATATGGATTAAAGCAGGCATCACGGAGTTGGAACATCTGCTTTGATGATACAATCAAAGAGTTTGGTTTTATCAAAAATGTGGATGAACCATGTATTTATAAAAAAGTTTGTAGAGAGTACTGTTACATTCCTCGTATTGTACGTGGATGACATTCTCTTGATAGGAAATGATATTCCTATGCTACAATCGGTCAATCTATTCTTATCGCAGTGGTTCTCCAGGAAAGACCTGGGCGATGCCTCGTACTTTCTGGGGATTAAGATCTATAGAGATAGATCTAAGAAATTATTGGGATTGTCCCAATCGAGATACATTGACACCATACTAAAGAGGCTTAGTATGGAAGATTCCAAGAGGGGTAATTTACCCGCTTGTCATGGGATCACCCTCTCCAAAGACTGATGAGGATGAGGCTTGCATGAGCATTATACCCTACGCTTCGGCAGTAAGATCTATAATGTATGCGATGTTATGTACTCGTCCAGATGTAGCTTATGCACTGAGTGCAGTAAGCAGGTTTCAATCCAACCCAGGGGAGAAGCACTGGACTGCTGGGAAGAACATTCTGAAGTACTTGAGAAGAACTAAAGAAATGTTCTTGGTGTATGGTAACGGAGATCTCCAAATAGAGGGCTTTACCGACTCCAGCTTCTAAAGCGACAAGGATGATAGTAAGTCCATCTCAGGGTTTGTATTTACCCTAAAAGGAGGGGCGATATGTTAGAAGTGTTCCAAACAGGATACCGTCGCTGACTCCACGATGGAAGCTGAGTATATTGCTACTAATGTTGCCGCAAAAGAGGCAGTCTGGATGAGAAAGTTCATTTCCGAACTTCAAGTGGTTCTATACATTGCTAATCCAATGCCTTTGTATTGCGATAACAATGGAGCCATGGCTTTGGCAAAGGAACCGAGGTTCCATCAGAAATCCAGACATATCTTGAGGCGGTATCACCTCATCAGGGAGATAGTGGATTGCCAGGATATCGAGGTACGGAGAGTAGATACGAAAGAAAACACAGCAGATCCATTCACCAAGGCCATCCCTAAAGTACAGTTTGAGAAACTGTTTGAGCTGTTGGGCATGCGGTACGCTGGCAACTGGTTCTAGTGCAGACAGTCGGTACTTATTGCATCAACTACAGGCCTTAGTGCAAGTGGGAGATTGTTAGATATATATACCCTAGAGGCCTGTATTGTATAGGATGCTAGGCATGTATATGAACTGTTAGTGTATATGCCCTAGAGGCAATTACTGTATCATACTAGCTTGTATATTACTTAATGGAAGCTTGGGATATTCACAGTTTTATAGACATTCTTGCTCAAAATGGTAGTATGCTACTTTGTTTGTTTCTACTTTAATATGTGCTGTGTTTCTTTTAGCATATCGCTTATACATATTAGTAGAGCCCTTAGGATCTTTGCTTGATTACCAGCGTTGTGATGGCAGTCACACTTGTTGTAGGGTTCCTAGGAACACTCATGAGTTTCTACAAGGCATAAACCATGCCAAAATCAAATTTTTATGTGCCTAACAACTCTATGAAAGATAGTTAACTAGTGATTAGGCGAAACTATAAGCTAGTAAACAACTTTACTACTAAGTGAAAGGGATTACAACCTTTGTAGATCTGGTCCTCCACTTCATTATCTCCATGTAGACGTCCCCATCGCTGCGATTGTGAACTCCGGACTCTAGAGAAGCTCCATGAGAAGAACGAACGTGCTTGCTACGATAACTTCGAGTCCGAAGATGATCTACGTCGGGGAGACACTAACTCAAGCTATTCCTTCACTAGGTCATGAACTTCGTGAAGAGAACATACTCTACTACATGGAAAGTGGTAGAGGATGAAGAAGTAGGAAGTGGGCTCACTTTAGAATTGATTTTCTCACTCTTTTTCTCGTGGCACCATTGGAGCTAGTAAGCTTTTGGATGGAGCTTGATGATGAAGAAGAAGAAAGAATAATCCCATCCAAATGAAAACTTTTTTTAATAAATAATGTCACCATGGTTGAGTTAAGCCCTCATGTTTAACTCATGTAGATAATTAACCAAGGCTTTAGGTTAATGTTTAGGTTAAAGAATATCAAAAGAAATTACAAAAGAGTGGACTTTGTCAAAGCTTCTCCAAGCTTCTTCAAGCTTGACAACTTTGACCAAGTTTAATCCTTTTGTTAAATCTTAAGATAAAACAATAACCCTAATCTTAAACCTAATCTTGGTATAGGTCTCATACACACATCTTGCATGTATCATCAAACATGATACAAACATATGTACACAAATATATATCATATATATACACTTATGCATAAACTAGTGAGAAAACAAATCTTAAGTGAGCTAATACTAGTTAATGTAAAGTAATATATCAAATATATAATTATACATTAAATCATTAAATCAACACTTGATTTAACGATACGGTTATATTGCATATAACCGACTAATATCATGTGTAACAACTTAGCGAATCAACACTTGATCCGATAATCCGGCTATATCGCATACAACCGATCAATGTCACGAATCACGAGAATAGAATACGGTATCTCATATCGTATTAATCTCGGTCCCGCACATATCACATATGTGCTCCTACTCCGTTTCGCTTGAGCCAGGAAACCCCTGTGTAGGACTCTAAAGACTCGTCAATACGCCGGCAGTAGGTGATGATCATATCAAACACCCACAAGCCGCAAGCGGTGTGCTAAATGTAACGGCCACCCGGGTATTGAGCGATCAGAAGATCAACAAGCAAGCCCGCTAGTTCTCCTGTGAATCCAATCAGTAACACTCCCGTACAGTCCGGTCTCGTCGTCTGATATGTCGCATATCTCGCCTAGGGGTGGTAAACGTCAGACCCCAGTAGCTCGATAAGTCTTGTCGATATAAGGTCTATAACAGTTCGAGAAACTACTGATAACACTTACCAGTAAATCTCAGTAACCCTGGCCAGGGATTTTCGGTTATAGCCAATCGAACACAGCGCAACATCAACTCCCTATACCGGGAGAGACGAATCCCCTCCTATCGCTCATTGCCTCCATGTGATTCGGGACTGTACCCAAAAACCACCGTTTTGCACACCCTCTTGGACGTGGTAAGGTGGAAATCAAAGCACAGTGGGAATCACACAAGACTCTATGACGATCTCGGGTCAACAGACTACTCTGTACCAGTGTCACCGGAGAACTGCCATCTGACGTGAGGTATAATACCATCTGGGAGTTCTTGGCGAGTCCGTCCAGTGTACCCAGTCTCCACTGAGCACCCGTACACCATCCTTGATGTCAAACACCGATGGATATGGGATCATCCATAGCCCATCATATGGGTCAAGATGCGTATACGCTAGTCTACTCTGGTGTATCGATGCCCAGTCTCGATACACCCTCGACTAGGAACAGTTATAGGATATACTCGTAGACTACCGTGGCCCTACTAGTATGATCTCATCATAGTCCCAGTAGTCGAGTACATATCCTAAGGGCTTTACCAACAAGTAACAGAGAGACAATCAGTGTACACGTTAAGGTAAAGAGTAACCAGATAGCATACTATCATGTCGAGCAAGAAAGTCCTCCCTATATATGTCCAAGCATCCACTACAATATACATCGTATGTACAGTAATGGCCTCTAGGGCATACATATAACTAACAATCTCCCACTTGCACTAGGGCCATCTGTTGTGGTATCACATACCCAACAATTAGCTGCGGTTGAACTATCGCATACTCAACCATCCCATAAAAGTCTCTACTGGGAAAAAGGCCTTTCTGAGTGGATCCGCGTTGTCGTCCTCTGTGTCTACTCTCCTAACCTCGATCTCCCTGGAGGTCAACCATCACCATGATCAGGTGATACTGCCTAAGAATTATATCTGGATTTCTGATGGGACGAGGGGGTTCTTTGGCAAAAGCCACAATCTCCATTGTCACACAATGGTAGGAACGAAGTCCATCTCATGAACTTATATATATATATATATATATATATATAAAGACTGCCTCTTTAGTAGTATCTTTGGTAACGATGTATCTTGCCTTTAATCGTCTAGTTAATCACAGTATCTAGCTTGGAACTCTTCCAACATACCGTCCCTCCACTGAGGGTAAAGACAATGCCTGCGACTGACATTCAGTCGTACTTATCACTATGGAACCTTTCCAGTGATTCTCCCCATGATCGATTGATACCATCTCACTATAACTAGTGAGTATCCTAACATCCAATTAGATCTATCTCATTGATCCAAAACCCAGAATTTAGGAGGTATCGCTTTGATCCTATATGGAGAATCCTTGTGATAAGCGGAGATTGACCGAGCGTAGCATAGGAAACTCCTTCCCTATCAAGAGTATGTCATCCACGTACTCTACGTGGATCACCACCATACTCTCTACTACCTTTTTGTATATACAAGGTTCATCTACCATTTTGATGAAGTCAAACTCTTTGACTACCACATCAAAACAGATGTTCCAACTCCGCGATGCCTGCTTTATCCTATAAAGCATCTTGCACACGTTTTCGCTGCTCCCACTGTCTACGAAGCCCTCTGCCTGTGTACTTATAGACGCTCTTTTCTAAACCATCATTTAGAAAAGCAGCCATGACACCCAACCACCAGATATCGTAGTCATGGTATGTAGTCGTGGCAAGTAGGATCTGGATGGACTTAAGCATAGCTACTTAGAAAAGGTTTCATCATAACCCATACCTGGTTAATGATGCAAAGCTTTAACAAGTCTAGCTTTGAAAGTCTAAACTTTTCCATGTACACCAAGTAATCTTCTCAAGATATACTTGCTCCTGATGGGGATTTAACCCTTCAGATAAAGCAACCAAAGTCCATACTTTGTTGGTGTATAAGGATTCCATCTCAGATCGCTAAGCATCCAGCTATTCTTATAGAGTCCCACTTCTGATGGCCAGCTCGAAACTAGTTGGGTCATCATCTCATGATGCAATCCTCGCTCCCACTGTCATAGAGAAACCGAAGTATCTCTCAGGTGGGTGAGGAACCCTACTAGATCGGCGGAGTGGCTGAGGTTCGTTGGTTACTATTGAATCCTTCGGTTCTACCAAATCATCAACTGTAGTTTGTATAGCTGGAACCTTTCCAGTTCTACATAACAGACCTTGCCTCGAGCTTGTCCGGATTTTGCTTTTAGACATAGGCCGGACAACCCCAAATCTTAACAAACTTATGATATGGGCTCTTCCCTTTCCATATCACATATGAAGTGGTAGGCAACTGATTTGATTTGAACCCTATTCAATAGGTATGCATCTTCTCAAGTGCATAACTCCCAAAAGGAAATAGGAAACTCAGTAGTACTCATCATAGAGCACACCATATCACATAGGGTGCTATTGCTCCACCCCGATATACCATCGTGCTATGGTGTATACGGAGGAGTAATGCTGAGAGAGAATCTCATTCTCCTTTAGAATAGTCCAGGAATTCCGTGCTCAAGTATTCTCCTCCTTGATCTCATCAAAGTACATAATACTTAACCTCGTATTTTGGTTCTCTACTTCAAACTTATATTCTGTGAATATCTCAAAAGGTTCGGACTTGTGTTTCAACAGGAACATATGTCTGAATCTTGAGAGATTATCAGAGAATGTAATGAGGTAAAAAGAACCGGTCTTGGCATGTGAAGACAGGGGACCTTCATACATCAGCTTGTATCAATCCCAAGAGTTCACTAACTCTTTCTCTGTTTCCAATAAACGGAGCTGTGGTCATCTTATCTCTGTGCCATGACCGACAAGTTTTCACAAGATGTAAATTCAAACTAATTTAAATATGCATCTATATGTAACTTCAGCTAGTCGGGGCGCATTGATATGACCTAGTCAACAATGCCTCAAGAAGGATTCGTTCATTTCTGAACTCTTCCTCTTGTGTGTGTTCTATATACTAAGAACCGTAGTTTGATTCAGAACGTCAATGCTTTTAGATAACGTGCCTGAAACGATCAACTCTTGATATAGGAAATGTTCAAAACATTATCCATCAATACAAAATTATATCCTTTCTTTACTAATAAAGAGACTGATATGATGTTGTATATCAGGTCTCTATCTAATAACATTTGTTCAGAATCAATGTATTCTGGTAATACAAGGTGATAGTGACCAACAGACTTGGCTGCAACACTTGTACCGTTTTCTGTCTCATGAAACTTATCACCCGTTCTCAGTTCTCTACCATTCTGTAGCCCATGTAACAGATTACATATGCGGGATCCTGATCTGGTATCTCATACCAAGGACGTAAAGTATACTGAGAAACAGTTCTCTGTAATGAACACACCCGAAGATGATGCATCACCATGCACTTTCTTTGTTTGGGCGGCACGGGAAATCTAGTATTCCCCAATTTCCTGCTCTGTCTTATAACAATTATAAGTTTGAGCGGGACCAATGTTCCCCAGCTCAGTATAACAAGCGGGTTCGGTCAATATATCCGTATTATTATCTTAATTAAGGCGTGATTTGGTCGCTACCTGGAGAGAGAGAGAAGAAAACACTCAGCGTATGCTCATGCAAGATCAGATTGGTTATTATTTTATCTAATCAGGATGGCTCCCATTGTTTTTATCAAATCTTCCTTCAAACCCTAAAAGGAAAGACTAGCCGGGATTAATTACACGCTACAAGTTCGCCAATCTTTCAGCCAGGCCAGTGTCGGTACTTTGAGAGAGGTCCCCCGTGCTTTCGCACGAACCTAATTAATGTAAACCTCGTTTTCCCAGAGGCGTAACCCCGTTAACACCTTTCTAGACACCTACTTGATCGGGTAGTTGTAATGTGTAAAACTCTCCCAGGAGTAACTCTTACTCGCAGCGGGTATCGGGATCCAACTATCTCATAGAAGGTATGCAATCTCATTGCAAATTTCAACATTTGAAATTCCCGATAATTTTGCCCCTAGCACCCTATGACCTTGACGGAGGTCAACAAACCATAGGCTACTAGTCAAGTTCAACCCGTCATTTCTTGATTGAATCAAACCCACCCGCACGACCCTTGACGGAGGTCAACAAGGTCGTACGACTACCCTAACCCAATCTGCATCATATGCATATGCAGATAAATACTAGTTAGCTACCGCATGCAACGCCTTGACGGAGGTCAACAAACGTAGAACGAATACTAAGTAGTCCTTATCTGAAAAGACGGAGGGCTACGACAGGTTTTTCTGATAACCTATTGCGTAATGAACTTGATATCGTTGTAGAATCAAATGATTTTAAAATGGAGTGTTTTTTGAGGCTTTTCTAGTTTTGCTAAAGGGGTCACTCCCGGTGAAGGGATCGTCGGCCCTTTCCTCATTGAATAAGGTGCAGGATATATCATATATACCGCTGTGCAAAGAAAAAACTATAGAAGCAATCAAAAGACAAACCGAGGGTTGTAGCATCTGCCAGCTATTGCTAAAGGGGTCACTCCCGGTGAAGGGATCTCGGCCCTTTCCTTATCGAATATGGTGCAGGATGTTCTACAAGGAACACCGCGATGCAAAGCAAGAACCGTAGCTACCTATTTTTTGAAAATTTGATTCCATAACATCTTTTAGGTTTCTTTTCTTTCATTAGTCATATTAATTAAATCCCATCATTTAAGTCACCTAAACATCACAGATAAATACGATGTACACTTATGCCATCCGCATTCGCCTCGATGTCCCCTCGTGCACCGTTAGGTTAGGTAACTAACAGCAGAGCGGGGCAGGGCTAGCGCGGGTGTAAAACATAAGTAATGTCTAAATAATATATCTTATATACTATATACAGTATCTATCACAACATATCAAATGATCACATCACAGATATCGCACCAGAAGAAACATATATGAAATATTGGATATATACTAGGACGTCCGTGTTTTCAATACGAGCCTGTATAAAATACGGATTCCACGGTCGCGATGAATAGCTAAACCCACATCCCTAGAACCCTACGAGAGCGGCAACCAACACTGCCAATTCTAGGGTTAGGAGACCCGGTCTCGATTCCTCGAGATGGTCTCCTACTGGACCCTAGAACCCGGTTACTTGTGCTTCCCATCTTGGGTCTACCTAATGCGGAAAAGTAAATAATATACAAGTGGTGACATCAACCTCATGTTGGATATAGTGCCCTCAAAGTCAATTATTGGATCGCAGGTACGTGATTGCAGTGATTAAGGAGGACCTATACCGGTAGGACAGTCTTACTCAAGATGATAGTATGCTATCTGGTTTGCCTTTACCAGTCGTGTATAGGTTCAGGTGAATGATCACGATTACACTTTTATAGAGCCCTTAGGATCTTGCTTGACTACCAACAGTATGAAGGCGATCATATAAGTGAGAGTTGGGTGGTCTATAAGCATATCCTTAATAGTGGTCCCTAGTCGTGGGAGTTTCGAGACAGGGCATCGATACTCCGGAGTAGACTAGTGTATACAGTCGAGACCCCGACGAGGGGTGGTGGCCGGTCTCATAAGCCACTGATGTCAGTTGGATCACCTAAGATGTATATAGGTGCTCATTGGGTTATGAGTACACCGGACAGGACTCGCCGGGAACCTGCTAGTTGGTATTATACATATCGTCAGATAGCAGTTCCCTGGTGACATGTGTACAGGTTAGTTCATCGACCTGAGGTCGTCATTTGTCTCGTGTGAGTTCCCACCGTGCTTTGATTTCTACCCTACCACGGCTCAAAGGAGTCGTGCAAACAGTTAGTTTTTGGGTACAGTCCCGAGCCATATGGAGGCACGTGAGCGGATCGGCAGGGGATTCGGCTCTGCCGGTATTGGGGGTGGAAGTCGCGCTGTGTCTAGGAAAGCCATTACAACAAGTCCTTGGCCAAGGAAGGTGAGATTTACTGGTAGGTACACCAGTAGTATCTCAGGTTGTTCAGGGCTTGTCTCCGACACGACTTATACAGCTATTGGGGGTCTGACGTTACTAGCCCCCAAGGCCGGATATGGGATACTCATAGATGAACGGAGCAGACTGTATATACATTGTCACTGTTAGGCTCAGTAGGGTTTCTGGATGAGTTCTCTCATCAGCCTCCCTTGAGGTCAGTCCATGGGCAGCCGTTACGCATAGCTAGTGCCGCCGACGGCTTGTGATTAGACCCACTGCCAGGGTACTGACGAGTCATTAGAGTCCCCCACAGATAGTTTCCCAAGTTCGGGCGAAACGTTGTAGAGGCCGTATGGTTTTATGGCATGGTTCGGAAAATGCACGTGCGTTTACGCACGTGTCATATTTCGGGCAGATAATACTGGTGGGCTTTGGTTTAAGCCGGATCCATGTATTATACAGAGTAGATATAATATCTTTGTCTCAGTTGCATTTGTATTCGGTCGTAATACAAATGCGGGTATATTTATACAGTTATGGGGTTATCCTGAAATTCGTTTCGGGATCACTTTTGGAAGTTGCCAGTTTTCAGTTTTCTATCAGCCGTATTTAACATTCGGTTAAATGCGGATTTATCATTTCTTCTTTGAGGTGAGTCATGAGAGGAAGCTTCTTGGAAGGTGTCTTGGAAGGTGACTCATTGTTTCATTTATTGTGTTCACACTTTGTGTTCACACTAGATATTTCTTGTGTTCACACTTTGTGTTCACACTAAATATTTTCTCTTATTATCACCTCCCCATCTCCTACACTCACCCCCCACCTCTATATATGTGGCCGGCCCCCTCCCCACTCACACACACACTTGTAAGAAAAAAGAAATGGTTGTTGTTTGAAAAAGATGATAGTTTCGGTGTATGGAATTTCACAGCTCATTTTATTCCATCACCCGATTCCAATGGCAACTTCATTTACCGTTCGTCCATGGTTTTGGACGAAGCGAGACAAAGTATTCCACTCATTCTCTACATCAATCTTGGTCGTCTCTTTTAGCAAACTTGACGACCGAGTTGCCTCGAGTCAGTGGCGGGAGCCCGTTTAAAGATCCGATGACGTGGTGCCACCTGGACGAGGAGATCGGAGATCGACGAGATCGGAGCAGCCGCAACGGAGCGTGGGGTGATGGTTAAAGAAGGAAGGACTCGGATCGTTCGGTATAACCTTTCTACCCTCTTTGTAGATTGTTAGTTTAGCGCTAATGGCAGATCCGGGTTAAAGTATGCGATAGCGCCAGTTATAAAAGTTTTTGTTCCACATTTGGCGTCAGTTTGACGGCCGGAGCGCTACCGTAGACTTACATGGTATCAGAGCCACGCCTTTAAGCTTTACTAACTTGTGCTAACGCGTTTAAAAGATCGATCGAACCGGATATCGAAAACCGCAAAATTCAAAATTCTGAGTTTCTGTTGATTTTTAAAGGGTTCCAAAAATTATTTTAACCATCACAGAAACACAAGCAGGCGTTTTAAAAAATAACAGTGAAATGCGGTCCCCTAAGTTGTCCGTACGACCGCGGAACCGCGGCCGTCTTGGCGTTTTAGAGGGTCAAATTTCTACTGTTGCTTCTTGACTGGAAATTGTGGTTTTTGTTATATATCTTTTGGGCCCAGATTTTGTTACTGTACAGCAGATGTTCATGGGTCCATTTCGTGATATTTAGTCGATCGAAATTTAAACATGTTAGTTTACAGTGCTTATATTATATCCCCAACCGTGAATGTCATTTGATCGGTAAACCGCGTCTGATTGCTAAAGTTCTTTTAGACGGGTTTACGAACGTGACATTCGCGTTGATGTTCTGTATTGTGCTGTGTTGTTGCGGATTTGTCGTGGTGGATAGCATTGTGCAATGGTAGTGCAGTTTTGATTTATTTGTACATGTGATATTGCGGGGCGAGCGTCCAACATGTGGACTGTCGTCACTGCCTGTTTGTATAATATTATTTTGGGACACGACCAGGTTGAGGTCGATGTACCCGTTGTACATATTTTTCATTTCTGTACTAGGTTTCACCCTACGACGGAGTGCATGGATAGCCGGGTTCTGAGGGGCAACGGGTCCGCATCTCATGGCTTTGATAGGTAGAGGGGCCCCACTCTAGAATTGGCAGACTATTCGCCTCACTCGTAGGGGGTACAGGTTGACCCAAGGAGGGGTGCCCATGATTACCGGATTCCGTGAAGTGCTGGGTTGTCCATTCACTTTGCTGTAAGGGGCTTCCTCGCTTCAGGTTTTGGCGGGTAACTTGCCGCACCCGTAGGGGTCTAGGTTTCATTGCACAGGCTATCCACACGATAAGGGAACGTCGGGTTTCAGCAGCGGCTCTGTGAAACTCGGGGATCCCAGATTATCTGTATTGTTATGTGATGCTTATTACTTTTCTGTAATGTTGCATATTATCACGCCTGGAGCGATTATTGTATATTGGTATATATACTATTAGATGTTGTATATGTTTTACACCCGCGCTAGTTCAGTCCCCGCTCTATCGTTAATTAAGTAACCTAACGGGTGATGACGGGACCCAGTGACGAATGCGGATGGCATATACGTACATTTTATTTTCGTTCTTTTCTGGTGTGATGAATTGATGGGACTGCGTTGATTCTGATCAATGCAAAGTAAAACAAACCTGTTTGGATGTTGTTGGAACAATTTAAAAAGTGTTATTACAAAGATGTTTCCTTTTGTTATTCATATTGGTATTCGGTTGGAATATCCTGCACCTCATTCGACGGGGCAAGGGCCGATATCCCTTCACCGGGACTGACGCTTTTGGCAGAAGTTTGCGTCAGGGTAATAACTTCACTATAGTCGATTACATGTTGCTTTGCATCGTGGTATTCAGTAGAATATCCTGCACCTCATTCCACGAGGAAAGAGCCGAGATCCCTTCACCGGGAATGACCTCTTTAGCAAAGGTTTTCGCCACTATATTTTATAAAAAGCTATCAGGTTCCTTCAACGAGATCAAGTTCATTACGTTAAAGGTTTTTCGCCAAAAACCAGCCGTAGCCCTCCATCATTTCTTATGGATGGTCAGTAATATTCAAGCTATATTTGTTGGCTTTCGTCAAGGCAAAGTGTTTGGTAGTTGCTGGGGTATTCATTTGTTGCATAGATAGATGAGTTGGTTTGGGACAGTCGTATTACCTTGTTGGCTTTCGTCAATGGTATGTACGGGTGGGTTCGAATTAACAAGATAATGACGGGCAGAACTTGACATGTGACTTATGATTTGTTGGCTTTCGTCAAGGTCATAAGAACATGGGGTAAAAATCATATCGGGAGTTTCTAAAGAAACTGAAACTTGCCAGGCATGGGCATACCTTCTGGAGTGTGATAACGCGAGTGGATTCCATAACGTTATCATGCGATGAGTGTTGGATCCCGATTCCCACTGATGAGTTGGTTTACTCTTCGGGAGATCCCGATTGATTCTTCTTTCAGGTTTGGAGGAGAATTTGATAGTACAGTGGGAGGTTTCCGGATTAGATAAAGTGATAACCATTCTGATCTAGGTTAGAGTGCACGCAGAGTGTTTCTTTTCTCTCTCTCTTTGGCAGCGACCTTTGATCGACCCTAGAATATGACTCAGGGACCAAGTTGACCGAACCTTCTTAAAATACTGGCTTTTGGATTGTCTATGTTACATAAGTCATTGCCACTCCTTCTTTTACCCTTTGCATTTCTCAGAACACCCGTATTGCTACGGACATCCACTTCCATTTGATAGACCCATCGTATGGTTATATACGAACTCGAAGGGACTTCTTCGAGGATGGATCAAGGTTCAGGAGAAAAAAAATTGGTTTATTCAGTTGTCTTTTATTATCACCTTCTCTCAGGTTGCGAGGGTCCTTGGTTTAGGAGAGTACACCTATTACGCTTATTGGATAGTCTTCTTCCAAACCATAGGCAGGTGCCGAAAGGTAGGGAATGAAGAAAACCAATTAGCCTAAATAGGGTGTGCAGAAGGTAATACATAAAGACAAAATAAAGGGATTCGAAAGAGGGCAAAGTAAGTTGCGACTGTTATCATTCACGACCAAACCGCGTACTTCATCGCCACTCCTATTTCACCTTTAAAAGAATAAGGTATTATTCAGTTGTCTTTTATCATCACCTTCTCTCAGTTACGAGTACTCCTTGGTTTAGGAGGGTACACCTATTATGCTTACTGGATAGTCTTCTTCCAAACCATAGGCTGGTGCCGAACGGTAGGGAAGGAAGAAAACCATTTAGCCTGACGATGGTGTACAGAAGGTAACGACCAAAGACAAAATAAAGGGATTTGGAGAGATGGCAAAGAAATATACGGTTAAAGTCATGAATTGGATTATGGAAGAGGCATTACTATGTATACCAGGATACCCCTACGAAACATTTTCATGTTTCAGTGCATTGTTAAATGGAAAACTGTTTTCCCGATTAGATACTTACTCCAGGGTGTGTATTCACCAGGTTTCATTCTCATATCTGTATGGTTTTACAGATGATGAGTGGGAGGAAGTTATTGGGAATTAGGTGATCATCCTCATTATATCGGAATTCGTTGTAATTGGTGATATATGAGGAAATCTCCTGGGTACAGTTTTCAATCTACGACGCATAGGTTTTGAGTTATTCAACTCAGCGAACTTATACAGAGTATTGTATGTTGTCCAGTGTCCATCAGGACAAAGGGGTAGGTCCCCGTACTATGTTCTGTTTACTTATGACTTCTCTAGTTTTTAGACAAGTGTTTCGTAGAAATACAAGGTCTAAGTTTTGAGAAGTTGTGGGTATAAGAATAATGTAAAGGACCAGATGTCGTAAGTATCGGGATTCTTCAAAGAGATCGAAGATGTAGATACTTGTGATTGGTATTCAGATGATAGAAAAAGTTTTGAGAAACTTGTTTCTCTTTCGGGTTACTCATAATTGGATGGATTCCTAAGTTGAGTAATGCTGATTAGCCTCTCTCCATTAAAGTTGATGTGCACTGGAGGCAGCTGCATGATTAGAATCTGGTTTCAATTAAATAAGTGCCAAAGTTTCTTTATTGGATATGGAATGGATCGTATCTTAACGATGTTAAGGTACGGTGAGTTGTCCAGCTTATACTTAAAACCAGACTCTGGATAACTCAGGGCATGTTTCTGTAATGGCAGTTTGTGGGTTGACCCAGGCTATGACGAGGGTTGACTTTCTACCATCTGGAAGATCAATAGTGATATTGTTCTTGACTCGCCACAGTTTTAGTAAAATGGATTTTTTCAGAAAACAGTAGTGGGAGTATGGTAGAACTGGAAGTGATTCCAGAACAACAAATGATTACGGAAAATTTAATAGGACTTAAAAATTCAATCAGGTATGACATTCCAATAGCTACTCCGCAGATATGGTGAGTAACCTCAGACATCCGAGAGGTACTTCGGTAGCCTCAAGGACGGTGACATGGAGGTTCTTATCTACCCAGACTTGACACTACTGTTGTTCCAGGCTATGAGACCGGATAAGAGGGTTGTTGTGGTCAGTGGGAGCAGCGGAAGCATAGTAGGCAAGTAGCTTATGTCTATTTATAGACTAGAGCAGTTATAGCGGAGATAGGTCATCTAATTTTGATGTGACAGTCATAGGTTTGACTTCATCGGAATAGGGGATGGATCTGTTAAGAAGGTAGTAGGGTGTGATGTCCCAGTTTTGTGGATGTCATACACATAGTAGGAAGTAAAATTCCTATACTACGATCGGTTGTACTGTGGTAGTCACACAGTTGTTTCTTCAGACAGGATATGGATATAATATTTGACATTCTGGTTTCTAGATCTATGGTTTTAGATCTGGATTTTGGTAGTTTCCCAATGTGGGTACTTTGACAGTATTCTAATAGTTTTTAGAATAATTGACTCCTGGCATGGTGGTGTACCTGCAGGTGATGAAGTCGCCCTCTCTAAAGGTGTCTTACAGACTAAAGGGAAGAGGGATGTGCATGATTGGCAGATCACTTGCTTAGGCAATTGAGTCAATCATGAGATGTCAAGTACCACACCAAATGTTGTTTTTGCACTAGATGCAATAAGTTTGTATTAATCCAATCCTAGAGAAACATAAGGAAGCAGTTTTAGAACATAAGTACATGTTCTACGGATTTGATGACGGCAGCCTCCTTCGGGAGACGGTTATCATTCCAGGCTTCAAAGGTGACATGGATGACAGAGTGATTGTCAGAGTTATAGTTTTCCCTCTGACAAAGAGAGACAGTATTATGGACAGGTGGTCCAAGAGGATACTGTGGGAGGCTTGGTGTTGGATACTGATTAGGTTCAGTTATCGATACAGTCTATGAAGTTTGGATTTGGAGATCATTTATGAACTAGGTCCCATCAGATATCCAGACATATTCTAAGACAGGTATTACTCGATTCGGGAGATGGTTTTCTCCGCGAAATTGAGATTAAGAGAGACATAGAAAGGAACTTCTGGGCGGATCCACTCACTAAGGCTATTTCTCGAACACAATAGTTTTACGAACGGGCTTTGTGAAACTGATTAGTAGAGGAGTTGGGTGTTAGTTTCACACGGGCTGTGAGTACGCAACATCGCAATAATTGTCCTTAAGTGCAAGTGGGAGATTGTTGGATATAGTGCTCTCAAAGTCAATTATTGGATCGCAGGTACGTGATTGCAGTGATTGAGGACGACCTATACCGGTAGGACAGTCTTACTCAAGATGATAGTATGCTATCTGTTTTGCCTTTATCATTCGTGTATAGGTTCAGATGACTAATCACGATTACACTTTGATAGAGCCCTTAGGATCTTGCTTGACTACCTACAGTATGAGGGCGATCATATAAGTGAGAGTTGGGTGGTCTATAAGCATATCCTTAATAGTGGTCCCTAGTCGTGGGAGTTTCGAGACAGGGCATCGATACTCCAGAGTAGACTAGTGTATACAGTTGAGACCCCGACGAGGGGCGGTGGCCAGTCTCACAAGCCACTGGTGTCAGTTGGATCACCTAAGATGTATACAGGTGCTCATTGGGTTATGAGTACACCGGATAGGACTCGCCGGGAACCTGCTAGTTGGTATTATACATATCGTCAGATAGCAGTTCCCTGGTGACATGTGTACAGGTTAGTTCATCGACCTGAGGTCGTCATTTGTCTCGTGTGAGTTCCCACTGTGCTTTGATTTCTACCCTACCACGGCTCAAAGGAGTCGTGCAAACAGGTAGTTTTTGGGTACAGTCCCGAGCCACATGGAGGCACGTGAGTGGATCGGCAGGGGATTCGTCTCTCCCGGTATTGGGGGTGGCGATCGCGCTGTGTCTAGGAAAGCCATTACACCAAGTCCTTGGCCAAGGTAGGTGAGATTTACTGGTAGGTACTCCAGTAGTATCTCAGGGTGTTCAGGGCTTGACTCCGACATGTCTTATACAGCTATTGGGGGTCTGACGTTACTAGCCCCCTAGGCCGGATTTGCGATACTCATAAACGAACGGACCGGACTGTATATACATTATCACTGTTAGGCTCAGTAGGTTTTCTGGATGAGTTCGCTCATCAGCCTCCCTTGAGGTCAGTCCATGGGCAGCCGTTACGCATAGCTAGTGCCGCTGACGGCTTGTGGTAAAACCCACTGCCAGGGTACTGACGAGTCATTAGAGTCCCCCACAGATAGTTTCCCAAGTTCGGGTGAAACGTTGTAGAGGCCGTATGGTTTTATGGCAGGGTTCGGAAAATGCACGTGCGTTTACGCACGTGTCATATTTCGGGCAGATAATACTGGTGGGCTTTGGTTTAAGCTGGATCCATGTATTATACGGAGTAGATATAATATCTTTGTCTCGGTTGCATTTGTATTCGGTCGTAATACAAATGCGGGTATATTTATACAGTTACGGGGTTATCCTGAAATTCGTTTCGGGATCACTTTTGGAAGTTGCCAATTTCCAGTTTTCTATCAGCCGTATTTAACATTCGGTTAAATGCGGATTTATCTTTTCTTCTTTTAGGTGGGTCATGAGAGGAAGCTTCTTGGAAGGTGACTTGGAAGGTGACTCATTGTTTCATTTATTGTGTTCACACTTTTTGTTCACACTTTGTGTTCACACTAGATATTTCTTGTGTTCATACTAGATATTTTCTCTTATTATCACCTCCCCCTCTCCTACACTCACCCCCACCTCTATATATGTGGCCGGCCCCCTCCCCTCTCATACACAGACTTGGAAGAAAAAAGAAATGGTTGTTGTTTGAAAAAGATAGTTTCGGTGTATGGAATTTCACAGCTCATTTCATTCCATCACCCGATTCCAATGGCAACTTCATTAACCGTTCGTCCATGGCTTTGGAAGAAGCGAGACAAAGTATTCCACTCATTCTCTACATTAATTTTGGTCGTCACTTTTAGCAAACTTGACGACCGAGTTGCCTCGAGTCAGAGGCGGGAGCCCGTTTAAAGATCCGATGACGTGGTGCCACCTGGACGAGGAGATCGGAGATCGACGACATCGGAGCAGCCGCAACGGAGCGTGGGGTGATGGTTAAAGAATGAAGGACTCGGATCGTTCGGTATAACCTTTCTACCCTCTTTGTAGATTGTTAGTTTAGCGTTAATGGCAGATCCGGGTTAAAGTATGCGATAGCGCAAGTTATAAAAGTTTTTGTTCCGCATTTGGCATCAGTTTGACGGCCGGGGCGCTACCGTAGGCTTACACCTCATCCCGGAAGTGCCCCAATAAAAGAATATTACATACATTGAATTTTACATGAATGAAAAAGAAAAACTCTCATCTCACATAAAACCCCCGGCTATTCAAAACACGACGATCCAATACAACATATCCAGCAACACATAACATCTCATATCATCAACGTAAGCAAGTATGCGTATCCCGATTGTCGTTGATGTATAGCAACGAAGCTGGTGATACACCACATACTATGCTTACGGTCACAGAAAAGAAAGTGTAAAACTACAACAGTTGGAATCTGTAACCTCCTTAGACATAGCAAGCATAACCAAATGAATTCCTCAGACATCACATGCCTAACATTTATAAACCCCGCATTTTAGTCTCATTAGCGAAAACACTTTTCAATATCAAGTCGGGCAATTCAACAAGATTCCCGACATCCTGATCGAATGCTCGTTGCAAACTTTAGTAGACGGCCACACCCCCGGATGCCGTCGACGAAGTGCACTAAGGCGGAACACCGCTGCCGCGAGCACCCGAACAGATGCTTTTGACGACGGGGTTCTGCTACAGTCACTTGGTCGGTGCTATGGGGCATGGCTGTCTATTAAGTTTACCCGGCGAGTATCCGCGTAGCTACGTGATTGCAACGGACTTTTGATCACATCAAAATTCCATGGCAACCGATCATTTGAGACTAAACTGCTATGTTTATAACATCCAAATTAGTTATCTCATAACTACTTGTGGATTTCAAATATTGTATCACATTCTAGATAAATAGACAATTTTAAACTTTCCGATCGAATAATCAAACACCCAAGATTTCCCAAATAGTTCTCAACACTTGAGGGGAGTTTAAAAACATCCATCACATGCCACAGTACCAATGATCCAGCCGTCGAAGGGTCAAGCCAACGCCTCACATGTGGCACGCCGTACTGCCCCAAACCCTAAGGTTCAAAAGGCAGTTCAAGACGGTCACATAATCGAGTTAAGCTTTGTTTTCTTCTAGAGGGTCCATCGCGTTACTTGCACTACTTAGAACGTTCTTAAACAACGGAAAAATCCAACACTTGGAAATTTCCGGCAGGGGAAAAAGTGGGTTATTTATATCCGGTCGAACTTTTTAACACGTTCTAAATTAACCGGAAAAACACATAGACGAAGTCAAACTTTCGATCGAAACAACGAACTCCCAATACAACCCAGAAAACTCAACTCTTGAGTATAGATTAAAAATTTCCAGAAAATAGAGGAAACTGCTACAGGCATTACTGTAGAAACTGAAGCGCCTAAGCATCACAGACGGCCGCGGAACCGCCGCCAAAAGTAGGGTAAGGCCGCGGTTCTGCGGCGCCACTGTAGCTTTAGGTTGTCGTTTTCTCCAATTTTTCTTAGAATTTCCTGCTCTATTTTCTAAGCATTTTTAATTCAAAAAAATACACTGTTTTGAAAAATGTACAGAGAAGGGTTTTGTTTAGGGTTTCGGGGTTCGATTGGGTTTCTAACATTGTCTACTCTTCGCCTAAAGCTCTAGCTAGGCTCTGATACCACCGTAGGGTTCTTAGGCACACTCATGAGGTTCTACAAGGCATCAACCATGCCAAAATCAAATTTTTATGTGCCTAACAACTCTATGCAAGATTGTTAACTAGAGATTAGGCGAAACTATAAGCTAGTAAACAACTTTACTACTAAGTGAAAGGGGTTACAACCTTTGTAGATCCGGTCCTCCACTTCATTATCTCCGTGTAGACGTACCCATCGCTGCGATCGTGAACTCCGGACTCTAGAGAAGCTCCACGAGAAGAACGAACGTGCTTGCTACGATGACTTCGAAGCCGATGATGATCTACGTCGGGGAGACACTAACTCAAGCTATTCCCTCACTAGGTCATGAACTTTGTGAAGAGAACACACTCTACTACATGGCAAGTGGTAGAGGATGAAGAAGTAAGAAGTGGGCTCACTTTAGAATTGATTTTCTTACTCTTTTTCTCATGGCACCATTGGAGCTAGTAAGCTTTTGGATGGAGCTTGATGATGAAGAAGAAGAAGAAGAAAGAATAATCCCATCCAAATGAAAACTTTTTTTAATAAATAATGGCACCAAGGTTGAGTTAAGCCCTCATGCTTAACTCATGTAGAGAATTAACCAAGGCTTTAGGTTTAAGAATATCAAAAGAGTGGACTTTGTCAATGCTTCTCCAAGCTTCTTCAAGCTTGACAACATTGACCAAGTTTAATCCTTTTGTTAAATCTTAAGATAAAACAATAACCCTAATCTTAAACCTAATCTCGGTATAAGTCTCATACACACATCTTGTATGTATCATCAAACATGATACAAACATATGTACACAAATATATATCATATATATACACTTATGCATAAACTAGTGAGAAAAAAAATCTTAAGTGAGCTAATACTAGTTATGTAAAGTAATATATCAAATATATAATTATACATTAAATAATTAAATCAACTCTTGATTTAACGATCCGGTTATATTGCATATAACTGACTAATATCATGTGTAACAACTTATCGAATCAACACTTGATCCGATAACCCGGCTATATCGCATACAACCGATCAATGTCACAAATCGCGAGAATTGAATACGGTATCTCATATCGTATTAATCTCGGTCCCGCACATATCACATATGTGCTCCTACTCCGTTTCGCTTGAGCCAGGAAACCCCCTGTGTAGGACTCTAAAGACTCGTCAATACGCCGGCAGTAGGTGATGATCATATCAAACACCCACAAGCCGCAAGTGGTGTGCTAAACGTAACGGCCACCCTAGTATTGAGCGATCATAAGATCAACAAGCAAGACCACTAGTTCTCCTGTGAATCCAATCAGTAACACTCCCGTACAGTCCGGCCTCGTCGTCTGATATGTCGCATATCTCGCCTAGGGGTGGTAAACGTCAGACCCCAGTAGCTCGATAAGTCGTGTCGATATGAGGTCTATAACAGTTCGAGAAACTACTGATAACACTTACCAGTAAATCTCAGCAACCCCGGCCAGGGATTTTCAGTTATAGCCAATCGAACACAGCGCAACATCAACTCCCTATACCGGGAGAGACGAATTCCCTTCTATCGCTCATTGCCTCCATGTGATTCAGGACTGTACCCAAAAACCACCGTTTTGCACGCCCTCTTGGACGTGGTAAGGTGGAAATCAAAGCACAGTGGGAATCACAGAAGACTCTATGACGATCTCGGGTCAACAGACTACTCTGTACCAGTGTCACCGGAGAACCGCCATCTGTCCTGAGGTATAATACCATCTGGGAGTTCTCGGTGAGTCCGTCCAATGTACCCAGTCTCCACTGAGTACCCGTACACCATCCTTGATCTCAAACACCGATGGATATGGGATCATCCATCGCCCATCATATGGGTCAAGATGCGTATACGCTAGTCTACTCTGGTGTATCGATGCCCGGTCTCGATACACCCTAGACTACCGTGGCCCCACTAGTATGATCTCATCATAGTCCCAGCATATCCTAAGGGCTTTACCAACATGTAACAGAGAGACAATCAGTGTACACGTTAAGGTAAAGAGTAACCAGATAGCATACTATCATGTCGAGCAAGAAAGTCCTCCCTATATATGTCCAAGCATCCACTACAATATACATCGTATGTACAGTAATGGCCTCTAGGGCATACATATAACTAACACTTGTGGGGGCTGGGTAATCTATAAGAACATCGTTATACAGGTCCCTAGTCGCAGGACAATCGAGACAGGGCATCGATACTCCGGAGTAGACTAGCGTATGCGCTTCTCATCCCAGCAGGGGAGATGGTCTGTCCCACAGCCATCAGTACGTAGTACTGGAGATAGTATGCAGGTGCTCGTTAGGTTACGAGTACACTGGACAGGACTCATCAGGAACTGTTGGTTGGTATTATACCTATCGTCAGTTATCAGTTCCAAGGCGACATGAGTACAGCTTAGTCCGTTGACTTGACACTGTCACTTCGCCTCGAGTGTGTTCCCACTGTTCTTTGATTACTACCCTACCATGGGTAGACAGGATTCGTCTATCCCGGTATTGGGGGTAGATATCACGATGTGTCTAGGAGAGCCATTACACAAAGTCCCTGGCCAGGGCAAGCGTGATATACTGGTAGGTTTCCAGTGTTATCTCAGGGTGTTCTGGGCTTCACCCTGACACGACTTGTACCGCTATTAGGGGACTGACGTTTACCGCCCCCTAGGCCCGCCATGCGATACTCTTAGACGAACAGACCGGACTGTACGGAGATTGTCACATACAGGCTCAGTAGGAGTTCAGATGGGTTTACCTCATCGGCCTTCTTATCGACATCTACCTGGGGACCGTTACGTACAGCTATTGCCGCTTGCGGTCTGTGGTTAAACCCATTGCCAGCGTAGTGTTGAGTCTTTAGAGTCCCACATAGAGAGTTTCCCTGCACTGAGCGAAAGGTGTAGAGGCCGTATGGTTTTACGGCAGGGCTACGATCACTTACGTGCACTTGTGTGCGTATGCTGTTCGGGCAGGCAATACTAGTGGGCTTTGGTTTAAGCCGGATCCTAGTATTGCAGGGATGGATTTGTTTTGTCTTCTATGCATTCGCATTCTACGGAATGCGGATGCGGGTGTGTATGAACAGTTGTGAGGAGCGAAGAAGAAGGTGGTGCCTCATTAGGGTTTCGATAGTTGATTCGGTCGAAACCAAAATGAGGCGGACTCATTAGGGTTTTGGCAGTTCGTTTGGTCAAAACCATTATGAGCCGGGGACATTATTTACTAATCTTTTTAGTGATTATTAAGTGATGGCTAATTTCTTTGACCATTTGACCATACTTGACTTTGTTGACCATTTGACCAAAGTTGACTTGGACCTTCATGAGAGTTCTAGAGTTTTCTTTGGTTTTCTTTTTCTTTGGTTATCTTTTTCTTTGGGTTATGATAATGGTCAAGTCAATTGATTCCATCAACTTAATCTTGAAAAGATTAGTAATGATGATAGTGGTGTATTATTGCAACCATGGTTCATTCTCTCTACACAAAATAATTCATTTCTCATTTCTCGTTCTCTCTCTAGAAAAGAAATGAGAAAGCTCGATGGTTGTTCTCCTTCTTCTTCCTCCTCTTGATTCTTCCCTTGATCTCATGTGTTGAGAGAAAAGGGATCCAAATAGACAAACACTTCCATCTATCTCTTCTACACATCCTAGGACATCAAGACTAGCGATCTTGTTGCCCTAGTTGCCTCGGCTCGAGGTGGAGCTCGGAGTACATCTCTCGGGTGCATCGTCTTCGACTCAAGAAGGCCGCGGAGGTGATCAAGATCCGGATCGACCCTCAGAGCGTGGATGGACAAGACAGACAATGGAATGGAGACCCGAAGGACCTGTATCGTGAGGTATAATCTCTACGGCATAGTAGATAGAACCTCAAGTAGTTTGCTAGTTTGTAGTTTAGCAAAGATCCTTCTTTTAGTCCATGTTGCCTTTGCGTTAAAAATCGATTTTTTATACCATTTCCGCCTCCCCGTAAGAACCAGGGTGAGCAACGTGGACTTACATGAATAGAAACAATCTTTGCTCGAAATGATAGTATGCTATCGGTTTATCTTCAACTTAACATTTGATGTGTTGATGAAGCCCTTAGGACTATGCTTGACTACCGGGATTATGATAAGATCATACTAGTGGGACCTGGGCAGTCCATAAGCATATCTTTTAAAAGTTCCTAGTCGAGGGTATATCGATACAGGGCATCGGTATTACCAGATTAGACTAGTGTGCACGTTTCTTGACCCTGGGGCGATGGTTGATTCCACAACCATTGGTGTTTGACTTCAAAGATTGTACACAGATGCACATTGGAGAATGGCTACACCGAACAGGACTCGCCGAGAACTCCTAGATGGTATATATACCTATTGTCAGATAGAAGTTCTCTGGCGACACTTGTACAGGTTAGTCTGTAGACCCGAGATCATCAGGGTGTCTTGTGTAATTCCCACTGTACTTTGATTTCCTCCCTACCACGGCTCTATTGAGTCGTGCAAACAGGTGGACTTTGGGTACAGTCCCGAATCACATGGAGAGAGTGAGCGATAGGAGGGGTTTCGTCTCTCCCGGTATAGGGAGTTGATGTCACGCTATGTTTGATCGGCTATAACACCTAAAATTCCTGGCCAAGGTTTTCGAGGTTTACTGATAAATGTTATCAGTAGTTCCTCGAACTGTTTTTAGCCGTAAATCAGCATGACTTATAAAGTTGCTGGGGTCTTACATTTACCACCCTTAGACTTCACATGCGATGTATCAGACGAAGAGACCGGACTATATGGTAAATGTTCCTCGCAGGCTAGTAAGGGTTGTGATGAGTTCGCTCGTAGGCCATTTTTTCGTCATGTACCTGGGTAGCCGTTACGCACAGCTAGTGCCGCTGACGTGCTTGTGGTTAAACCCACTACCGGCGTACTGTCGAGTCTTTAGAGTCCCACACAGAGAGTTCCCTCGTTCAGGCGAAAGATGTAGAGGCTGTAAGTTGTTATGGCAGCCTTAAGTTGTTACGGCAGGGTTTCGATTATGTTCGTGTAATTGTTACAGGAATAATAATCGGAAGGATAATACCGGTGGGCTTTGTTTTAAGCCGGATACCGGTATTATATTATTGGATTAAAAGTATTCTTATTTTTCGGAATTCAGATACGGGTATACGGTATATGGTATACGGAGGAGGGGTATTCTTGTAATTGTTACAAGAATACCTTCTAGAAGGTGCCACCTCATAATGACATCATTTATTTTATGAAAATAAATAAATGAGATGGAAATTAAAAGGTACAAGCATGGTTGAAATAATGAGTTTTATTTTTAATATAGTTTTGGAGTTACTATTGAAGCATGGTGCTAATTTTATAATGCATGCTTCAATTATTTCTCTTAGTGCTATATCCTTTTTCATCATGCTTGAACTCTTTCATTATGACAAAAACTTACTCTCTCCTTCTCCTTTTTCTTATAAATAGCTTCACATGAGATGTGAATATATGAGAATAGAATGAAAAGAGAAAAATTCATCTTAAGTTAATCCAATACATTAATCTCTACATAATCCTAGTGACCCCTTCTAGAAAAATTGGTCTCTAGGTTAAACTCTTGTGAAGAGTTTCTAGCTTGCATGATAACTCTCGGGTGGATCATCTATGTCTTGGGTGGCCGAAGATCGAAGACATCGGCAACATCTAAAGGAGCAAAGGAGTTTCACAAAAGAAATGACCCGAAGGACTGTATCATCAAGGTATAATCCTTAACATAGTAGATAAGATCTCTAGTTAGGGTTTTCTAGTTGTGGTTTAGACAAGATCTTCGGTTAAGTGTGTGTTGCATGCCAAGAAAATTTTCGTTCATCGCTTCCGCCGCGTCACAAGAGTTATGGGAGCATGCAACATGCACTAACATGGTATCAGAGCCTAACTAAACAATAATTAGATTGTTAGCCAAAAGTTAGAACCTCGATCGATAATTTTTTCTCCCGAAAACATGTTTTCTGCCCCTGCTGCCGTCAATTTTTGAAAGTGTTCAAAAAATCTTTAGAGAGGCCTTAAAAATACAAGCAGGGTTTTCTAAGAACACTGTAGAAAAACGAGATTCTAACTCGCCAGGAACGCCGCGGATCCACGGCCAAACCCAGTGTTTGGCCACCGATCCGCGGCCTAGTCGTGGCCGAGTCAACTCGCTTTTTCATTAGTGTTCTTAGATCTATGAAATAGGGTTTCTGGGATATCTGGAATTTTCACCAAGTTGTTTGTGTACTGGAACATGTCAAGTGTTGGCATGATTTAAAATTATCGATCGAAATTCTAAAATGTTTGGCTAATCTGGTTTGTTGTTTTTTTATATGTGTTTGAAACGTCCACTAATTGCAATATGACGATTAGTGGGGGTTGCACATATGAATATCATGAGATGGTATGCGTATATGAATATGTTGGATAGTCGTGATGAACGGCCGGGGGATGTGAGAAGAGCGTTTTTCCTTTTCTTTCATTCAATGTAATTTGTAAAAAGACATGTAATATTATTTTGCGGGGTACATCCACGATGAGCTTGTAGCCCACCGTTGTATAATTTCTTTTTACTTTTTTTGCTCCTAGGATAGACCCAAGGTGGGGTGCAAAAACTACCGGGTTTTCGAAGTGCC
Source organism: Agapanthus africanus (assembly GCA_030015575.1). Classification (NCBI taxonomy): domain Eukaryota; kingdom Viridiplantae; phylum Streptophyta; class Magnoliopsida; order Asparagales; family Amaryllidaceae; genus Agapanthus; species Agapanthus africanus. Next base: position 365,797,182 of record CM057346.1, read on the forward strand.
TAGTGGCCTACTCACTTTGTTGAGGGAGGTTGCTTCACTTCGTGAATTTGGCAGGTAGTTTGCCGCAACCGTAGGGGTCTACGGTGGGGTTTTGGCTATTCATAACGACCGTGGAACCCGTCTTTCATTAAGGGCTTGAATGAAATACGGAATTTCTAGTATATCCAATGTATTCATCTATGATCTGAAATGGTTAAATTTATATATGAGATATATAATAAACGTTGCTTATGTTTTGCACTCGCGCTAGTCCAGCCTCCGCTCTGTTGTTAGTTAAGTAACCTAACGGTGCATGACGGGGCCTCGTGTGTTAGTTATATGTATGCCCTAGAGGCCATTACTATACGTAGGATGTATATTGTAGTGGATGCTTGGACATATATAGGGAGGACTTTCTTGCTCGACATGATAGTATGCTATCTGGTTGATCTTTACCTTAACGTGTACACTGATTGTCTCTCTGTTACATGTTGGTAAAGCCCTTAGGATGTGTACTTGATTACCTGGACTATGATGTGGATCATACTAGTGGGGACATGGTAGTCCATAAGTACATCCTTCAAGGTCCCTAGTCGTGGGTGTATCGAGACGGGGCATCGATATACCAGAGTAGACTAGCGTATACCTTCTCGACCCATACAGATAGGCGATGGATGATCCCATATCCATTGGTGTTTGACATCAGAGATGATATATGGGTGCTCAGTGGAGACTGGGTACACTGGACGGACTCGCCGAGAACTCCCAGATGGTATTATACCTCACGTCAGATGGCAGTTCTCTGGTGACACTGGTACAGAGTAGTCTGTTGACCCGAGATCGTCATAGAGTCTTGTGTGATTCCCACTGTTCTTTAATTTCCACCTTACCACGTCTAAGAGGGCATGCAAAACGGTGGATTTTGGGTACAGTCCCGAATCACATGGAGGCAATGAACGATAGGAGGGGATTCGTCTCTCCCGGTTTAGGGAGTTGATGTTGCGCTGTGTTCGATTGGCTATAACCGGAAATCCCTGACCAGGGTTGCTGAGATTTACTGGTAAGTGTTACCTGTAGTTTCTCGAACTGTTATAAACCTCATATCGACACGACTTATCGAGCTATTGGGGTCTGACGTTTACCACCCCTAGGCGAGATATGCGACATATCAGACGAAAAGACCAGACTGTACGGTAAGTGTTACTGGTTGGATTCACAGGAGTGTGAGCGGGCTTGCTCGTCGATCTTCTGATCGCTCAATACCCGGGCGGCCGTTACATTTAGTAGACCGCTTGTGGCTTGTGGGTGTTTGATATGATCATCACCTGCTGCCGGCGTATTGACGAGTCTTTAGAGTCCTACACAGAGGTTTCCTGGCTCAAGCAAAACGAAATAGGAGCGCATATGAGATATGTGCGGGACCGAGAATAATACCATTATGTGATACTGTATTTGATTCTCACGATTTGTAACATTGATCGGTTATATGCGATATAGCCGGGTTATCGAATCAAGTGTTGATTCGATAAGTTGTTACTATTGATATTAGTCGGTTATATGCGATATGACCGGATCGTTAAATCAAGTATTGATTTAATGATTTAATGTATAATTATATATTAGATATATTACTTTACATTAACTAATATTGATTCACGTAAAATGGATTTTCTCACTTAATGTGTACATTGTATATATGATATAGTTTTCTGCACTAGTTTGTATCATGTTTGATGATACATGATAGTTTGTGTATATGATTAAACCATGGTTGTGTTAATGGTTAGGGTTTTGTTTATTTACTTATTCATTTATTTATTTATTCATTTTGAAAGATAAATAAAATGGTCGCTTATTTTGTTTCTTTCATGAAACTTTATAAAGTGTTGAAAGCTTGACCATTTTGTTTATTTCCATTAACCTAACCATTCAACCTAACCATGGTTTATTCTCTACACCTAACTATGGTTTCCATTATGATAAGTATCATATTATTTCTTATTTTACATATACTTATCATATTCTTTTCTTCTTCTTCTTCTTCAACATGAAGAAAAAGCTTGCTACGAACAATGGCAACTTGAGAAAAAGAGTGAGAAATCCAATTCTAAAGTGAACCCACTTCCTATTTCTTCATCCTCTACCACTTGCCAAGTAGTATAGGGTGTTTTCTTCACAAGTTTCATGGCTTGGTGAAGTTGGAGCTTGATCTTGTGTTGCCTCGACGTAGATCATCTTCGGCATCGAAGTCGACGACCTAACCCGCCCATTTCTCCGATGAAGCCGACGCTAGAGTCCGGGATCCGATGATAGCTGTGAGGGTACACCGTCATGGAGCTATGGAGGTGGAGGACCGGATCTACAAAGTTTGTATTTCCGTTTACCCTTTAGTTAAGTTGTTAACTAGCTTCATGTTTCGCCTATTCTCTAGTTAACGATCCGTATTAGGGTTTCTCGGCACTTGTAAAATTTGAAATTGGCATGGTTGATACCTTGTGAGACCTCATTAGTGTGCCTAGAAACCCTACAGTGGTATCAGAGCCTAGCTAGAGCTTTAGACGATGTGTAGACGAAGCTAGAAGTCCGATCGAACCCGATATTCCCCGATTTCAACCCTCTCTGTACAATTTTTCAAACAGTGGATTCTTGTGAATTAAAAATTCTCAAAAAATTAAGCAGGAAAAACTAAGAATTACTGTGAAGTACGGTCCCCTAAGTCAACAATTTGACCGCGGAACCGCGGCGAAACAATGGGTTTTGCGGCGGTTCCGCGGCCAAAATTTGGACTTAGTCCCTGAAATTTCATATATTTATTCTTATGTCCTTTCTTGGCAATTTTTTATGGGAATATTTTAATTCCACTCAAGTGTTGAATATTCTAGGGTTTTATTGGGGACTCGTTAATTTGATCGGATAATTTAACTTCGTTTATGTTTTTCCGGATATTTTAGAAACTGTTAAAAAGTTCGACCGGATATAAATACCCACTTTTTCCCCTGCCGGGAAATTTCCAAGTGTTGGATCTTTTGTAGTTTAAGAACGTTCAAAGTAGTGCAAGTAACGCGATGGTCCCTCTAGAAGACAACAAACCTTAACTCGATTATGTGACCGTCTTGAACTGCCCTTTGAACCTTCGGGTTTTGGGCAGTACGGCGTGCCACATGTGGGGCGTTGGCTTGACCCTTCTACGGCTGGACCGTTGGTACTGAGGCATGAACTGGATGTTTTTAAACCTATTTCATGTGTTGAGCTGTATCGGGAAAACTTGGGTGTTTGGTTGTTCGATCAGAAAGTTTAACATTTTCTATTTATCCGGAATGTGATACAATATTTGGAATCCACAAGCAGTTATGAGATAACTGATTTGAATGTTATAAACTGAGCACTTTAGTCTCACTTGATCGGTTGCCACGGAATTTTGATGTGATCAAAAGTCCGTCGCAATCACGTAGCGTACGTGGATACTCGCCGGGTAAACTTAATAGACAGCCTCACTCCATAGCCCCGACCAAGTGACTGTAGGAGAACCCCGTCGCCGAAAGCATCCGTTTGGGTGCTCGCGGCAGCGGTGTTCCGCCTTGGTGCACTTCGTCGACGGTATTAGGGGTGTGGCCGCCTACTAAAGTTTGCGATGAGCATTCGATCAGGATGTCGGGAATCTTGTTGAATTACCCGACTTGACATTGAAAAGAGTTTTCGATAAATGAGACTAAAATGCGGGGTTTATAATTGTTAGGCATGCGATGTCTAAGGAATTCATATGGTTAGGCATGCGATGTCTATGGAGGTTGCGGATTCCAACTGTTGTAGTTTTACATTTTCTTTTCTATGACCGTAAGTGTAATATGTGATATCGCCGTTTTCGTTGCTATATGCCAACGACAATTGGGATACACATGTTTACTTACGTTGATGACATGTGATGTTATGTGTTGCTGGATATGTTATATTGGATCGTCATGTTTGAATAGCCGAGGGGGTTTATGTGAGATGAGTGTTTTTCATTTTCATTCATGTAAAAACTTGTATGTAATATTCTTTTATTGGGGCACTTCCAGGTTGCGGATGTTGTCACCTTTTGTATATTATTTACTTTTCCGCACTAGGATAGACCCAAGGAGGAGGGCACAAGTAACCGGGTTCTGGAGTCCAGTGGGAGACCAACTCGAGGAGTCGAGTCCGGGTCTCCTAACTCTAGAATTGGTAGGGTTGCTTGCCGCTCTCGTAGGGGTCTTGGGGGTATGAGTTTGGCTATTCATCGCGACCGTGGAATCCGTGTTTTATACTGGCTCGTATTGAAAACACGGACGTTCTAGCATATCCAATATTTCATATGTTTCTTCTGCTGCGATATCTGTGATGTGATCATGTGATATGTTCTGTGATGGATACAGTATATAGTATATATGATATATTATATAGGTGTTACTTATGTTTTACACCCGCGCTAGCCCTGCCCTGCTCTGTCGTTAGTTACCTAACCTAACGGTGCACGAGGGGACATCATGGCGAATGAGGATGGCATAAGTGTACGTCGTATTTATCTATGATGTTTAGGTACTTAAATGATGGGACTACATTAATATGATTAATGAAAGTAAAAGAAACCTAAGATGTTGTGGAATCGAATTTTAAAAATAAACAGGTAGCTACAGTTCTTGCTTTGCACAGCGGTATATATGATATATCCTGCACCTTATTCGATGAGGAAAGGACCGAGATCCCTTCACCGGGAGTGACCCCTTTAGCAATAACTGGCAGATGCTACACACTCGGTTTGTCTTTTGATAGCTTCTATAGTTTCTGCTTTGCACAGTGATATATATGATATATCCCGCACCTCATTCGATGAGGAAAGGGCCAACGATCCCTTCACCGGGAGTGACCCATTTAGCAAAACTAGAAAAGCCTCAAAAACACTCCATTTTAAAATCATTTGATTCTACAACGATATCAAGTTCATTACGCAATAGGTTTTCACAAAAACCTGTCGTAGCCCTCCGTCATTTCAGATAAGTACTAGTTAGTATTCGTGCTGCGGTAGTTTGGTATTCGTCAAGGCGTAGTGTGCGGTAGCTAACTAGTATTTATCTGCTTATGCATATGATGCAGATTGGATTAGGGTATTCGTACGGCGTTGTTTGGCATTCGTCAAGGGTCGTGCGGGTGGGTTTAATTCAACCAAGAAATGTACGGGTTGAACTTGACTAGTGGACTATGGGTTGTTTGGCATTCGTCAAGGTCATAGAACGCTAGGGGCAAAATATTATCGGGAATTTCAAGTGTTGAAATTTGCAATGAGATTGCATACCTTCTATGAGATAGTTGGATCCCGATACCCACTGCGAGTAATTGTTACTCCTGGGAGAGTTTTACACATTACAATTAGCCGATCAAGTAGGTGTCTAGAAAGGTGTTAACGAGGTTACGCTTCTGGGAAAACGAGGTTTACATTACTTAGGTTCGTGCGAAAGCACGGGAGACCTCACTCAAAGTACCGACACTGGCCGGGCTGAAAGATTGGCGAACTTGTAGCGTGTAATTAATCTCGGCTAGTCTTTTCTTTTAGAGTTTGAAGGAAGATTTGATAAAAACAGTGGGAGCCATCCTGATTAGATAAAATAAATAACCAATCTGATCTTGCAAGAGCGCACGCTGAGGGTTTTCTTCTCTCTATCTCCAGGTAGCGACCATATCACGCCTTAATCAAGATAATAATACGGATTATTGACCGAACCCGCTTATTATACTGAGCTGGGGAACGTTGGTCCCGCTCCAACTTATAATTGTTATAAGACAGAGCAGGAAATTGGCGAATACCAGAATTCCGATGCCGCCCAAACAAAGAAAGTGCATATGATGCATCTCCTTCGGGTGTGTTCATTACAAAGAACTGTTTTTCTGTATCCTCTACGTCCTGGGTATTAGATACCGGATCAGGATCCCAGATATGTAATCTGTTACATAGGGCTACAGAAAGGTAGAGAACTGAGAACGGGTGATAAGTTTCATGAGACAGAAAACGGTGCAAGTGTTGCAGCCAAGTCTGTTGGTCACTGTCACCCTGTATTACAAATACATTGATTCTGAACGAATGTTATTAGATACCGAACCTGATATACAAAATCATATCAGTCTCTTTATTAGTAAAGAAATGATAAAATTTTGTATAATGTTTTGAACAATTCCTATAACAAAAGTTGATTGGTTCAGGCACGTTATCTAAAAACATTGATGTTCTAAATCAAACTACAGTCCTGAGTATACAGAACACACATAAGAGGAAGAGTTCAAAAATGAACGGATCCTTCTTGAGGTATTGTAGACTAGGTCATATCAATACGACCCGACTAGCTTAAGTTACATAGTAGATGTATATTTAAATCAGTTTGAATTTACATCTTATGAAACTTGCGAGTCATGTCACAAAGATATAATGACCTCAGCTCTGTTTATTGGAAACAGAGAAAGAGTTAGTGAACTCTTGGGATGATACATGTTGATGTATAAAGGTCCCCTGTCTACACATGCCAAGACCGGTTCTTTGTACTTAATTACATTCTCTGATGATCTCTCAAGATTCAGACATATGTTCCTGTTGAAACATAAGTCCGAACCTTTTGAGATATTCACGGAATATAAGTTAGAAGTAGAGAACCAAAATGAGGGTATAAGTATTATGTCCTTTGATGTGATCAGGGAGGAGAATACTTGAGCACGGAATTCCTGGACTATTTTAAAGGAGAATGAGACTCTCTCTCAGCATTACTCCTCCGTATACACCATAGCACGATGGTATATCGGGGCGGAGCAATCACACCCTATATGATAAGGTGTGCTCTATGATGAGTACTACTGAGTTACCTATTTCCTTTTGTGAGTTATACACTTGAGAAGCTGCATACCTATTGAATAGGGTTCAAATCAAATCAGTTGCCTACCACTTCATATGTGATATGGAAAGGGAAGAGCCCATATCTTAAGATGGTTAAGATTTGGGGTTGTCCGGCCTATGTCTAAAAGAAAAATCCGGACAAGCTTGAGGCAAGGTCTGTTATGTAGAACTGGAAAGGTTCCAGCTATACAAACTACAGCAGATGATTTGGTAGAACCAAAGGATTCAATAGTAACCAACGAACCTCAGCCTCTCCGCCGATCTAGTAGTGTTCCTCACCCACCTGAGAGCTACTTCGGTTTCTCTATGACAGTGGGAGCGAGGATTGCATCATGAGAAGATGGCCCAACTAGTTTCGAGCTGGCCATCAGGAGTGAGACTCTGTAAGAATGGCTGGATGTTTATCGATCTTGTAGGCTTCCTAGGCACACTAGTGAGGTCTCCCAAGCCATCAACCATGGCAATTTCAAAAATTATGGTGCCTACAAACCCTAAACAACGGATCGATAACTAGATGTCTAGGCGAACATTGAACTAGTTAACACTTAACTATTGGGAATACGGAAATACAACCTTTGTAGATCTGGTCCTCCACCTCCACGGCTCCGCAACGAGGTCGTCTCCGCTGTCCAAATCAAATCCGGGCTCTAGAGTCGGCTTCGTCGGAGAATGGGCAAGCTAGGTCGTCGATGTCCATGCCGAAGATGATCTACGTCGAGGCATCGCTAGATCAAGCTCACAACTTCACCAAGTCATGAAACTTGTGAAGTAAACACACTCTACTACTTGAAAAGAGGTAGAGGATGAAGAAATAGGAAGTGGGTAGACTTTAGAATTGGATTTCTCACTCATATGCATCAATCACCATTGATGGAGGTGAAGCTTTTCTTCTTTTGAAGCAAGGAAGAAAAAGAAATGTTATGATAAGATAATTCTAAAATGAAAAGAATAATACATTCTTATCATCTTAGAACCATGGTTTAGTGTAGAGAATTAATCATGGTTGAGTGGTATGGTTAGGGTTAAGGATGAGATAAGAATAGTGGACTAAGTCAAAGCTTCATGAAGCTTTAACTAAACAACAAAAGAAGCCACCATCCTTTTCTCTTTCTTTTATTCATTTATCAAAAATAAAAAGGATAATTAAATAAGATAAATGAATAACAAATAAGAAACCCTAACCATTTCATTAACCAAGGTTTAATACATTACACTTAACCAAAAAGGATGTATCATCAAACATGATACAAGCAAGTGCACAAAATCATATCGCATATGTAATGCGCACATCCGAGTGAGAAAATCCATTTAAAGTGAACCAATACTAGTTAATGCAAAGTAATATATCAAATATATAATTATACATTAAATCATTAAATCAACACTTGATTCAATGATCCGTTCATGTCGCACACAACCGACTAGTATAGAATGTATCGGCTTATCGAATCAACGCTTGAATCGATAACTAGGTTATATCGCATACATACATTCGATACATTTATCGCGAGAATAGAATACGGTATCACATACACGCATTATTCTCGGTCCCGCACATATCTCATATGCGCTCCTATTTCGTTTCGCTTGAGCCAGGAAACCTCTGTGTAGGACTATAAAGACTCGTCAATACGCCGGCAGCGGATGATGATCATATCAAACATCCACAAGCCGCAAGCGGTCTGCTAAACGTAACGGCCACCCGGGTATTGAGCGATCTGAAGATCGATGAGCAAGCCCGCTCACACTCCAGTGAATCCGACCAGTAACACTACCGTACAGTCCGGTCTGATCGTCTGATATGTCGCATATCTCGCCTAGGGGTGGTAAACGTCAGACCCCAATAGCTCAATAAGTCGTGTCGATATGAGGTCTATAACTGTTCGAGAAACTACTGGTAACACTTACCAGTAAATCTCAGCAACCCTGGCCAGGGATTTCCTGTTATAGCCAATCGAACACAGCGCAACATCAACCCCCTATACCGGGAGAGACGAATCCCCTCCTATCGCTCATTGCCTTCATGTGACTCGGGACTGTACCCAAAAACCACCGTTTTGCATGCCCTCTTGGACGTGGTAAGATGGAAATCAAAGCACAGTGGGAACCACACAAGACTCTATGACGATCTCGAGTCAACAGACTACTCTGTACCAGTGTCACCAGAGAACTGCCATCTGACGTGAGGTATAATACCATCTGGGAGTTCTCGACGAGTCCGTCCAGTGTACCCAGTCTCTACTGAGCACCCGTATATCATCTCTGATGTCAAACACCAATGGATATGGGATCATCCATCGCCCATCTGTATGGGTCGAGAAGATACACGCTAGTCTACTCTGGTATATCGATGCCCCATCTCGATACACCCACGACTAGGGACTTTGAAGGATGTACTTATGGACTACCATGTCCCCACTAGTATGATCCGCATCATAGTCCAGGTAGTCAAGTACAGATCCTAAGGGCTTTACCAACATGTAACAGAGAGACAATCAGCATACACGTTAAGGTAAAGTTCAACCAGATAGTATACTATCATGTCCAGCAAGAAAGTCCTCCCTATATATGTCCCAGCATCCACTACAATATACATCCTATGTACAGTAATGGCCTCTAGGGCATACATATAACTAACAATCTCCCACTTGCACTAGGGCCATCTGTAGCAGTGGTTGCAGTATCTCATACTCAACCATCCCATAAAAGTCTCTCTCTGGGAAAAGGCCTTTCGTGAGTGGATCCGCTGTGTTGTCCTCTGAGTCTACTCTCCTAACCTCGATCTCCCTGGAGATCAACCATCTCCATGATCAAGTGACACTGCCTTAGAATATGTCTGGATCACTGATGGGACCGGCGTTCCTTGGCATAAGCCACAACTCCATTGTCTCACAATGGTAGGAACATAGTTCATCTCATGAACCAATATACACCCAGACTGCCTCTTTGGTAGCATCTTAAGTAGCGATGTATCCAGCCTGTATCGTCTAGTATGCCACGGTATATAGCTTGGAACTCTTCCAACATACCGTCCCTTTACTGAGGGTTAAGACAATGCCTGCGACTAACATTCAGTCGTCTTTATCACCCTGGAAACCTTCCAGTGATTCTCCTCAGGATCGATTGACACCATCTCACTACATCTAGTGAGTTTCCTAACATCCATTTAGATCTATCTCATAGATCCAAAATCCAGGATTTAGTAGGTATCACTTTAATCCTATATGGAGAATCTTTGTGATAAGCGGAGATTGATCGAGCGTAGCATAAGAAACTCCTTTCTTATCAAGAGTATGTCATCCACGTACTCTACGAGGATCGTCACCATACTCCCTACTACCTTTTTGTATATACAAGGTTCATCTACCATTTTGATGATGTCAAACTCTTTGACTGCTTCATCAAAACAGATGTTCCAACTCCGCGATGCCTGCTTTATCAGATAAAACATCTTGCACACGTTTCCGCTGCTCCCACTGTTTACGAAGCCCTCTGGCTGTGTACTTACAGACGCACTCTTCTAAATCAACATTTAGAAAAGTAGTCATGGCACCCAACCGCCAGATATCGTAGTCATGGTATGTAGCCGTGGTAAGTAGGATCTGGATGGACTTAAGCATAGATCCTTAGAAAAAGTTTCATCATGATCCACACCTGGTCAATGATGCAAACCTTTAACAAGTCCAGCTTTGAAAGTCTCAACTTTTCCATGTACACCAAGTAATCTTCTCAAGATATACTTGCTCCTGATGGGGATTTAACCCTTCAGATATAGCAACCAAAGTCCATACTTTGTTGGCGTATAAGGATTCCATCTCAGATCGCTAAGCATCCAGCCATTCTTACAGAGTCCCACTCCTGATGGGCAGCTCGAAACTAGTTGGGTCATCATCTCATGATGCAATCCTCGCTCCCACTTTCATAGAGAAACTGAAGTATCTCTCAGGTGGGTGAGGAACCCTACTAGATCGGCGAAGAGGCTGAGGTTCGTTGGTATCTACTGAATCCTTTGGTTGTACCAAATCATCTGCTGTAGCTTGTATAGCTGGAACTATTCCAGTTCTACATAACAGACCTTGCCTCGAACTTGTCCGGATTATGGTTTTAGACATAGGCCGGACAACCCCAAATCTTAACCAACTTAAGATATGGGCTCTTCCCTTTCCATATCACATATGAAATGGTAGACAACTGATTTGATTCGAACCTATTCAATAGGTATGCAGCTTCTCAAGCGCATAACTCCCAAAAGGAAATAGGTAACTCAGTAGTACTCATCATAGAGCACACCTTATCATATAGGGTGTGATTGCTCCGCCCCGATATACCATCATGCTATGGTGTATACGGAGGAGTAATGCTGAGAGAGAATCTCATTCTCCTTTAGAATAGTCCAGGAATTTCGTGCTCAAGTATTCTCCTCCCTGATCGCATCAAAGGACATAATACTTATACCCTTATTTTGGTTCTCTACTTCTAACTTATATTCTGTGAATATCTCAAAAGGTTCGGACTTGTGTTTCAACAAGAACATATGTCTGAATCTAAAGAGATCATCAGAGAACGTAATGAAGTATAAAGAACCAGTCCTGGCATGTGTAGACAGGGGACCTTACATACATCAACATGTATCATCCCAAGAGTTCATTAACTCTTTCTCTGTTTCCAGTAAACGGAGCTATGGTCATCTTATCTTTGTGACATGACTGGCGAGTTTCACAAGATGTAAATTCAAACTAATTTAAATATGCATCTTTATGTAACTCTAGCTAGTCGGGTCGCATTGACATGACCTAGTCTACAATGCCTCAAGAAGAATTCGTTCATTTCTGAACTCTTCCTCTTGTGTGTGTTCCATATAGTAAGAACTGTAGTTTGATTTAGAACATCAACGCTTTTAGATAACGTGCCTGAACCGATCAACTTTTGATATAGGAAATATTCAAAACATTATCCAACAATACAAAATTATATCCTTTCTTTACTAATAAAGAGACTGATATGATTTTGTATATCAGGTTCGGTATCTAACAACATTCGTTCAGAATCAATGTATAGGTAATACAGGGTGACAGTGACCAACAGACTTGGCTGCAACATTTGCCCCGTTTTCTGCCTCATGAAACTTATCACCCGTTCTCAGTTCTCTACCTATCTGTAGCCCAATGTAACAGATTACATATCTGGGATCCTGATCCGGTATCATATACCCAGGACGTAAAGGATACTGAGAAACAGTTCTGTATAATGAACACACCCGAAGATGATGCATCATCATGCACTCTCCTCGTTTGGGCGGCACGGGAAATCTGGTATTCCCCAATTTCCTGCTCTGTCTTATAACAATTATAAGTTGGAGCGGGACCAACGTTCCCCAGCTCAGTATAACAAGCGGGTTCGGTCAATTATCCGTATTATTATCTTGATTAAGGCGTGATATGGTCGCTACCTGGAGAGAGAGAGAAGAAAACACTCAGCGTGCGCTCTTGCAAGAATAGATTGGTTATTATTTTATCTAATCAGGATGGCTCCAACTGTTTTTTTTATCAAATCTTCCTTCAAACCCTAAAAGGAAAGACTAGCCGGGATTAATTACACACTACAAGTTCGCCAATCTTTCAGCCAGGCCAGTGTCGGTACTTTGAAGGAGGTCCCCCGTGCTTTCGCACGAACCTAATTACTGTAAACCTCGTTTTCCCAGAGGCGTAACCCCGTTGACACCTTTCTAGACACCTACTTGATCGGCTAATTGTAATGTATAAAACTCTCCCAGGAGTAACTCTTACTCGCAGCGGGTATCGGGATCCAACTATCTCATAGAAGGTATGCAATCTCATTGCAAATTTCAACACTTGAAATTCCCGATAATATTTTGCCCCGAACGATCTATGACCTTGATAAGGTCAACAAACCATAGATCGCAAGTCAAGTTCAACCCGTCATTTCTTGATTGAATCAAACCCACCCGCACGACCCTTGACAAGGTCAACAAGGCCGCACGACTACCCTAACCCAATCTGCATCATATGCATAAGCAGATAAATACTGGTTAGCTACCGCACACTGCGCCTTGACAAGGTCAACAAACGCAGCACAAATACTAAACAGGATTTATCTGAAATGACGGAGGGCTACGACAGGTTTTTCTGAAAACCTATTGCGTAATGAACTTGATATCGTTGTAGGATCGAATGAATTTTGAAATGGAGTGCTTTTGAGGCTTTTCTAGTTTTGCTAAAGGAGTCACTCCCGGTGAAGGGATCGTCGGTCCTTTCCTCGTCGAATGAGGTGCGGGATATATCATATATATCACTGTGCAAAGCAAAAACTCTTAAAAGCAATCAAAAGACAAACCGAGTGTGTAGCATCTGCCAGTTATTGCTAAAGGAGTCACTCCCGGTGAAGGGATCTCGGTCCTTTCCTCATCGAATAAGGTGCAGGATATATCACATATACCGCTGTGCAAAGCAAGAACTGTAGCTACCTGTTTTATTTTGAAATTCGATTCTACAACATCTTAGGTTTCTTTTTATTTCATTAATCACATTAATGAAGTCCCATCATTTAAGTACCTAATCATCACAGATAAATACGACGTACACTTATGCCATCCGCATTCGCCTCGATGTCCCCTCGTGCACCGTTAGGTTAGGTAACTAACGGCAGAGCAGGGCAGGGCTAGCACGGGTGTAAAACATAAGTAACGCCTATATAATATATCATATATACTATATACTGTATCTATCACAGAACATCACATGATCACATCACAGATATCGCAGCAGAAGAATCATATGAAATATTGGATATACTAGGACGTCCGTGTTTTCAATACGAGCCAGTATAAAACACGGATTCCACGGTCGTGATGAATAGCCAAACCCACACCCCAAGACCCCTACGAGAGCGGCAAGCAACCCTTCCAATTCTGGAGTTAGGAGACCCGGACTCGACTCCTCGAGTTGGTCTCCCACTGGACCCCAGAACCCGGTTACTTGTGCACCCCTCCTTGGGTCTATCCTAGTGCGGAAAAGTAAATAATATACAAACGGTGACTCTTCCGCAACCTGGAAGCGCCCCAATAAAAGAATATTACATACAAGTTTTTACATGAATGAAAATGAAAAACACTCATCTCACATAAAAACCCCCGGCTATTCAAACACGACGATCTAATATAACATATCCAGCAACACATAACATCACATGTCATCAACGTAAGTAAATATGCGCATCCCAATTGTCGTTGACGTATAGCAACGAAACCGGCGATATCACATATTACACTTACGGTCACAGAAAAGAAAGTGTAAAACTACAACAGTTGGAATCCGCAACCACCTCAGACATCGCATGCCAGACCAAATGAATTACTTAGACATCGCATGCCTAACAATTATAAACCCCGCATTTTAGTCTCAAAATAGAAAACTCTTTTCAATATTAAGTCGGGCAATTCAATAAGATTCCTGACATTCTGATCGAATGCGCGTCGCAAACTTCAGTAGACGGCCGCACCCCCGATACCGTCGACGAAGTGCACTAAGGCGGAACACCGCCACCGCGAGCACCCGGACGGATGCTTTCGGCGAAGGGGTTCTCCTACAGTCACTTGGTCGGGGCAATGGCGTGAAGCTGTCTATTAAGTTTACCCGGCGAGTATCCGCGTACGCTACGTGATTGCGACGGACTTTTGATCACATCAAAATTCCGTGGCAACCGATCAAGTGAGACTAAACTGCTATGTTTATAACATTCATTCAGTTATCTCATAACTTATTGTGAATTCCAATTATTGTATCCCATTCCAGATAAATAGAAAATGTTAAACTTTCCGATCGAACAATCGAACACCCAAGTTTTCCCGATACAGCTCAACACATGAAATAAGTCTAACAACATTCCGTTCGTGCCTCAGTACCAACGGTCCAGCCGTAGAAGGGTCAAGCCAACGCCTCACATGTGGCACGCCGTACTGCCCCAAACCCGAAGGTTCAAAGGGCAGTTCAAGACGGTCACATAATCGAGTTAAGGTTTGTGTCTTCTAGAGGGACCATCGCGTTACTTGCACTACTTAGAACGTCGTTAAACTACGGAAAAATCCAACACTTGGAAATTTCCCGACAGGGGAAAAGTTGGGTATTTATATCCGGTCGAACTTTTTAACATATTCTAAGATTTATCCGGAAAGCCAAACAGACAAAATTTGATACCCCGATCGAAACACCGAATCCCCAAAACAATCCCAGAAAATACAACTCTGGAAACAGTATTAAAAATTCCCATAAAATCCAGAAAAAAATAATAAGAGTTACTGTACAAATTGTGGAGGATGACGTCATATAATTGCCGCTCATCCGCCGCATAATGCCAGATTATGCCGCGGATCCGCGCCAACATTTACTGTTCATAAGAAAATTTTTGTACCGAAATTCTTATATTTCTCTGATGGTTTTTATTCATATTTTTAATACTGAAAAATCCCTGTTTTTAGAAAAAGTACAGAGAGCATGATCCGGGTCGGGTTTTCGGTTCGTTCGGACTTCAAATTCCGTCTGGACTTCGCCTAAGGCTCTAGCTAGGCTCTGATACCACTGTAGGCTTCCTAGGCACACTAGTGAGGTCTCCCAAGCCATCAACCATGGCAATTTCAAAAATTATGGTGCCTACAAACCCTAAACAACGGATCGATAACTAGATGTCTAGGCGAACATTGAACTAGTTAACACTTAACTATTGGGAATATGGAAATACAACCTTTGTAGATCCGGTCCTCCACCTCCACGGCTCCGCAACGAGGTCGTCTCCGCTGTCCAAATCAAATCCGGGCTCTAGAGTCGGCTTCGTCGGAGAATGGGCAAGCTAGGTCGTCGATGTCCATGCCGAAGATGATCTACGTCGAGGCATCGCTAGATCAAGCTCACAACTTCACCAAGTCATGAAACTTGTGAAGTAAACACACTCTACTACTTGGCAAGAGGTAGAGGATGAAGAAATAGGAAGTGGGTAGACTTTAGAATTGGATTTCTCACTCATATGCATCAATCACCATTGATGGAGGTGAAGCTTTTCTTCTTTTGAAGCAAGGAAGAAGAAGAAATGTTATGATAAGATAATTCTAAAATGAAAAGAATAATACATTCTTATCATCTTAGAACCATGGTTTAGTGTAGAGAATTAATCATGGTTGAGTGGTATGGTTAGGGTTAAGGATGAGATAAGAATAGTGGACTAAGTCAAAGCTTCATGAAGCTTTAACTAAACAACAAAAGAAGCCACCATCCTTTTCTCTTTCTTTTATTCATTTATCAAAAATAAAAAGGATAATTAAATAAGATAAATGAATAACAAATAAGAAACCCTAACCATTTCATTAACCAAGGTTTAATACATTACACTTAACCAAAAAGGATGTATCATCAAACATGATACAAGCAAGTGCACAAAATCATATCGCATATGTAATGCGCACATCCGAGTGAGAAAATCCATTTAAAGTGAACCAATACTAGTTAATGCAAAATAATATATCAAATATATAATTATACATTAAATCATTAAATCAACACTTGATTCAATGATCCGGTCATGTCGCACACAACCGACTAGTATAGAATGTATCGGCTTATCGAATCAACGCTTGAATCGATAACTAGGTTATATCGCATACAACCATTCGATACATTTATCGCGAGAATAGAATACGGTATCACATACACGCATTATTCTCGGTCCCGCACATATCTCATATGCGCTCCTATTTCGTTTCGCTTGAGCCAGGAAACCTCTGTGTAGGACTCTAAAGACTCGTCAATACGCCGGCAGCGGATGATGATCATATCAAACATCCACAAGCCGCAAGCGGTCTGCTAAACGTAACGGCCACCCGGGTATTGAGCGATCTGAAGATCGACGAGCAAGCCCGCTCACACTCCAGTGAATCCGACCAGTAACACTACCGTACAGTCCGGTCTGATCGTCTGATATGTCGCATATCTCGCCTAGGGGTGGTAAACGTCAGACCCCAATAGCTCAATAAGTCGTGTCGATATGAGGTCTATAACTGTTCGAGAAACTACTGGTAACACTTACCAGTAAATCTCAGCAACCCTGGCCAGGGATTTCCTGTTATAGCCAATCGAACACAGCGCAACATCAACCCCCTATACCGGGAGAGACGAATCCCCTCCTATCGCTCATTGCCTTCATGTGACTCGGGACTGTACCCAAAAACCACCGTTTTGCATGCCCTCTTGGACGTGGTAAGATGGAAATCAAAGCACAGTGGGAACCACACAAGACTCTATGACGATCTCGGGTCAACAGACTACTCTGTACCAGTGTCACCAGAGAACTGCCATCTGACGTGAGGTATAATACCATCTGGGAGTTCTCGGCGAGTCCATCCAGTGTACCCAGTCTCTACTGAGCACCCGTATATCATCTCTGATGTCAAACACCAATGGATATGGGATCATCCATCGCCCATCTGTATGGGTCGAGAAGGTACACGCTAGTCTACTCTGGTATATCGATGCCCCGTCTCGATACACCCACGACTAGGGACTTTGAAGGATGTACTTATGGACTACCATGTCCCCACTAGTATGATCCGCATCATAGTCCAGGTAGTCAAGTACAGATCCTAAGGGCTTTACCAACATGTAACAGAGAGACAATCAGCATACACGTTAAGGTAAAGTTCAACCAGATAGCATACTATCATGTCGAGCAAGAAAGTCCTCCCTATATATGTCCCAGCATCCACTACAATATACATCCTATGTACAGTAATGGCCTCTAGGGCATACATATAACTAACAGATCTGAGATGGAATCCTTATACACTAACAAAGTATGGACATGGGTTGCTATATCTGAAGGGTTAAATCCCCATCAGGAGCAAATATATCTTGAGAAGATTATTTGGTGTACATGGAAAAGTTGAGACTTTCAAAGCTAGACTCCTTAAAGGTTTTCGTCATCAACCAGGCGTGGATAATGATGAAACCTTTTCCAGTGGCTATGCTTAAGTCCATCCGGATCCTACTTTCCACGGCTACATTCCATGACTACGATATCTGGTGGTTGGGTGTCATGACTGCTTTTCTAAATGATGTTTTAGAAGAGAGCATTTATAAGTACACAGCCAGAGGGCCTTATAGACAATGGGAGCAGCGGAAATGTTAGCAAGATGTTTTATATGATAAAGCAGGCATCGCGGAGTTGGAACATCTGTTTTGATGTAGTAGTCAAATAGTTTGACTTCATCAAAATGGTAGATGAACCTTGTATATACAAAAAGGTAGTAGGGAGTATGGTGGCGATCCTCGTAGAGTACGTGGATCACATACTCTTTAAAGGGAAGGAGTTTCATATGCTACGCTCGATCAATCCCCGCTTATCACAATGATTCTCCACAAAGGATCAAAGTGATACCTACTAAATCCTAGGTTTTGTATCTATTAGATAGATCTAAATGGATGTTAGGATTCTCACTAGATGTAGTGAGATGGTATCAATTGATCCTGGGGAGAATCACTGGAAGTGTTCCAGGGTGATAAGGACGACTGAATGTCAGTCACAGGCATTTTCTTTACCCTCAGTAAAGGGACGGTATGTTGGAAAAGTTCCAAGCTAGATACCGTGGCATACTAGACGATAAAGGCTGGATAGATCGCTATTTGAGATGCTACCAAAGAGGAAGTCTGGGTGTATATTAGTTCATGAGATGAACATCGTTCCTACCATTGTGAGACAATGGAGTTGTGGCTTATGCCTAGGAACGCCCGTCCCATCAGTGATCTAGACATATTCTACGGCAGTATCACCTGATCATGGAGATGGTTGATCTCCAGGGTGATCGAGGTTAGGAGAGTAGACTCAGAGGACAACACGGCGGATCCACTCACAAAGGCCTTTTTCCAGAGAGAGACGTTTATGGGATGGTTGAGTATGAGATACTACAACCACTGCTATCAGATGGCCCTAGTGCAAGTGGGAGATTGTTAGTTATATGTTTGCCCTAGAGGCCATTACTATACGTAGGATGTATATTGTAGTGGATGCTTGGACATATATAGGGAGGACTTTCTTGCTCGACATGATAGTATGCTATCTGGTTGATCTTTACCTTAACGTGTACACCGATTGTCTCTCTGTTACATGTTGGTAAAGCCCTTAGGATGTGTACTTGACTACCTGGACTATGATGCAGATCATACTAGTGGGGACATGGTAGTCCATAAGTACATCCTTCAAGGTCCCTTGTCGTGGGTGTATCGAGACGGGGCATAGATATACCAGAGTAGACTAGCGTATACCTTCTCGACCCATACAGATGGGCGATGGATGATCCCATATCCATTGGTGTTTGACATCAGAGATGATATACGGGTGCTCAGTGGAGACTGGATACACTGGACGGACTCGTCGAGAACTCCCAGATGGTATTATACCTCATGTCAGATGGCAGTTCTCTGGTGACACTGGTACAGAGTAGTCTGTTGACCCGAGATCGTCATAGGGTCTTGTGTGATTCCCACTGTGCTTTGATTTCCACCTTACCATGTCTAAGAGGGCATGCAAAACGGTGGATTTTGGGTACAGTCCCGAATCACATGGAGGCAATGAGCGATAGGAGGGAATTCGTCTCTCCCTGTATAGGGAGTTGATGTTGCGCTGTGTTCGATTGGCTATAACCGGAAATCCCTGGCCAGGGTTGCTGATATTTACTAGTAAGTGTTACCTGTAGTTTCTCGAACTGTTATAGACCTCATATCGACACGACTTATCGAGCTATTGGGGTCTGACGTTTACCACCCCTAGGCGAGATATGCGACATATCAGACGAACAGACCGGACTGTACGGTAAGTGTTACTGGTTGGATTCACAGGAGTGTGAGCGGGCTTGCTCGTCGATCTTCTGATCGCTTAATACCCGGGTGGCCGTTACGTTTAGCAGACCGCTTGCGGCTTGTGCGTGTTTGATATGATCATCACCTGCTGCCGGCGTATTGACGAGTCTTTAGAGTCCTACACAGAGGTTTCCTGGCTCAAGCAAAATGCAATAGGAGAGCATATGAGATATGTGCGGGACCGAGAATAATACCAGTATGTGATACTGTATTTGATTCTCGCAATTTGTAACATTGATCGGTTATATGCGATATAGCCGGGTTATCGAATCAATTGTTGATTCGATAAGTCGTTACTATTGATATTAGTCGGTTATATGCGATATGACCGGATCGTTAAATCAAGTATTGATTTAATGATTTAATGTATAATTATTTATTAGATATATTACTTTACATTAACTAATATTGGTTCACTTAAAATGGATTTTCTCACTTGATGTGCACATTGTATATATGATATAGTTTTGTGCACTAGTTTGTATCATGTTTGATGATACATGATAGTTTGTGTGTATGATTAAACCATGGTTGTGTTAATGGTTAGGGTTTTGTTTATTTACTTATTCATTTATTTATTTATTCATTTTGAAAGATAAATAAAATGGTGGCTTATTTTGTTTCTTTCATGAAACTTCATGAAGTGTTGAAAGCTTGACCATTTTGTTTATTTCTATTAACCTAACCATTCAACCTAACCATGGTTTATTCTCTACACCTAACTATGGTTTCCATTATGATAAGTATCATATTATTTCTTATTTTACATATACTTATCATATTCTTTTCTTCTTCTTCTTCTTCAAAATGAAAAAAAAGCTTGCTACCAACAATGGCAACTTGAGAAAAAGAGTGAGAAATCCAATATTAAAGTGAACCCACTTCCTATTTCTTCATCCTCTACCACTTGCCATGTAGTGTAGGGTGTTTTCTTCATAAGTTTCATGGCTTGGTGAAGTTGGAGCTTGATCTTGTGTTGCCTCGACGTAGATCATCTTCGGCATCGAAGTCGACGACCTAGCCCGTCCATTTCTCCGATGAAGCCGACGCTAGAGTCCGAGATCCGATGATCGCAGCGAGGGTACACCATCACGGAGCTATGGAGGTGGAGGACCGGATCTACAAAGGTTGTATTTCCGTTTACCCTTTAGTTAAGTTCTTAACTAGCTTCATGTTTCGCCTATTCTCTAGTTAACGATCCGTATTAGGGTTTCTCGGCACTTGTAAAATTTGAAATTGGCATGGTTGATACCTTGTGAGACCTCATTAGTGTGCCTAGGAACCCTACACCGTGGCGAATGCGGATGGCATAAGCGTACGTTCTATTTTCGTTTCTTTTCTGTGATGTTTAGGAAAAGTAAATGATGGGACAACATTAATGTGATTAATGTTAAGAAAAAGAAACCTAAAGATGTTGTAGAATCAAACTTTTTAAAATGGGTAACTCTAGCTTTTGTTTTGCATAGTGGTATTCTTGAATATCCCGCACCTCATTCGATGAGGAAAGGGCCGAGATCCCTTCATCGGGAGTGACCCCTTTAGCGAAACTGGCAAATGTTACAAAAAAAACTCGATCTGATTTTATAGTTGATCTAATTTTGGTTTGCATCGTGGTATTTACATATCCAGCACCTTATTCGATAAGGAAAGAGCCGAGATCCCTTCACCGGGAATGACCTCTTTCGCAAGATTAGAAAAATGCTATAAAACCATTCGAATTTTAAAACTGGAGCTTAAACCACTCCTTCTCACTCGATTCTACAACGATATCAAGTCAAAACATTAAAGGTTTTCATAAAAACCATTCGTAGCCTTTCGCCATTTTAGGAAGTAGAGTACTTAGTATTCGTCCCACGTTTGTTGACTATAGTTAAGGCGTGGTGTACGGTAGCTAAATGATGTATTCCTACAAAGCATATGATGTGATCGATTAGGACATTCTCATGACTTTGTTGACCATAGTTAAGGGTCATGTGGGTGTGTCTAAATCAATCCAGAAATGGCGGGTAGAACATGACTAGCGCTTATGCTTTATTGACCATAGTTAAGGTCATAAGACACTAGGGGTAAAAATCATATCGGGAATTTCAAGAGTTGAAATTTGCAATGAGATTGCATGCCTTATATATGATAGTTGGATCCTAATCCCACTGTGAGTAAAAGTTACTCCTGGGAGAATTTTCTAGTTTACAATTAGCTAATCCAATAGGTGTCTAGAAAGGTGTCAACAGGATTACGCCTCTAGGAAAATGAGGTTTATTTTAATTAGGTTCGTGCGAAAGCACGGGGAACCTCCCTCGGAGTACCGACACTGGCATGGCCGACCGGTTAGCGAACTTGTAGATTGCATTTAATCCTGGAAAGTTTTCTTTTTAAGTTTGAAGGAAAATTTGATAAAAAGCAGTGGGAGACAACAATTAGATAAGATTAATAACCAATCTAATTATGCAAGAGGAATCGCTGAATGTCTTCTTTTCTCTCTCCTAATAGGAGATACCTATGTCGGGTCTTAAGCTTTTATTAGACAAAAATAAACTCACGGGACCGAATTACAAAGATTGGTTAAGGAACATGAATATTGCCCTGACATATGATAAGGTCGGATACGTCCTGACTACTCCAGCCCCTCCTAGCCCAGGCCCTGATTCTTCAGTTGCGAATAAAGAAATCCGTAAGAAATGGGATATAGACTGCGCAATAGCCAAGTGCATCGCCCTTGCTTCTATGAACAATGAACATCAGAAGCAGCATGAGAAGATGGATGTTCAATCCATCTTTCTCCATACAAAGGAGTTGTATGGAGAGCAATCTCGTACTCTCCGATACGAGGCATCTCGAAAGTTGTTTCAGATGCGGATGGCTGCTGGCATGTCTGTACGTGACCATGTATTGAAGATGATTGGACTTATCGAAGAACTTGAGGACCTGGGTTGGACCATGGAGAACGAGCAGTATGTTGATATTGTTCTACAGTCCCTTTCCCCTGCCTTTGCTCAATTCATTGTAAACTTCAACATGCACAACATAGAGAAGTCTTTACCTGAACTCCTCAATATGTTGAGGAGTGCAGAGAGCACACTAAAGGTAGCGAAAACTTCCGCTCTTATTGCAGGGCCATCTTCTTCCTCCGTCCCAAAAGCCAAGGCCAAGGGAAAGAAAAAGAAGAATCCCATCAAGCAGAGAGGCGGAGTGAAAAAGGCACCGGGAAGGGACAAGAAAGGGGCTGCTGCGACAGGACGAGGGGAATGTTTCCACTACCACTAGACTGGGCACTAGAAGAGAAACTGCGTTAAATACTTGGCTGACCTCAAGAAGAAGAAGCATGGTGATGCTTCCACTTCAGGCGTGTTTGTAACAGAAAACTGTTTTTCAATTAACTCTACTTCTTGTGTATTAGATACTGGGTCAGGATCTCACATCTTCAATTGTCTGCAGGGGCTCAGAAATTGCAGGTTTTTGAAGAAAGGTGATCACACTCTCCGGGTTGGGAATGGTTCATCAATACATGCTACTACAGTGGGAGAGTATCATCTTGGTTTGCTGTCGGGTTGTATATTGGTTTTGAACACATGTTATTTTGTATCTTCGATGTTATGTAATATTATATCTGTATCGTTGTTGGACAATGCTGGATATAATTTTGTATTGCAATCTAATGTTATGAACATTAACCTTAATCAAGAGTTGATTGGGTATGGTACATTAAATAACGGGATATACGTCCTAAATCAACATACAATTTTTCATATACAACACGCAAACAAAAGAAACATTTCAGACATAAATGAAGCTGTCATTTGGCATTGTAGACTTGGTCATATTAACCAAAGAAGACTAACCAAGCTACATAAAAATGGATATTTAAACTCATTTGAATATAAATCTTATGCGACTTTCCAGTCTTGCATCAAAGGTAAAATGACCAAAACTCCGTTTACTGGACACGGAGAGAGAGCTACTGAACTCTTAGGCCTCATACATAGTGATGTATGTGGACCAATGTCTACACATGCGAGAGGTGGTTTTTCGTACTTCATAATCTTCACTGATGATTTATAGAGATTCGGGCACGTGTTCTTGTTGAATCAAAAGTCCGAAGCCTTCGAAAAATTCAAGGAGTATAAATCTGAAATAGAAAAACAAACAGGCTTAAGTATCAAGAAACTTCGATCGGATCGAGGAGGTGAGTATCTAAGCTCAGAGTTTCTGGATTTCCTAAAAGAGAATGGGATTCTATCTCAACTCATGCCTCCGTACACACCACAACACAACGGTGTATTGGAAAGGAGGAATCGTACCTTATTAGATATGGTGCGATCTATGATGATTGATGATGAGTTACCAATATCATTTTGGGGGCATGCATTGGAGACTGCGATTTATCTATTGAATAGGGTTCCGACCAAAACCGTGTCTACCACTCCATATGAGATATGGTATGGGAAGAGACCATCTCTTAAAAGAGTTAAGATATGGGGTTGTCCGGCTTATGTGAAAAAGCACAATCCGAACAAACTTGAGACACGATCGGTTTTGTGAAGATTTGTGGGATATCCAAAACACTCGTATGGATATCTTTTCTATCACAAAGAGAAACAAAGGGTGTTTGTTTCTCAGTATGCCACATTTTTAGAAAATGAATTTTTTTACAAATAATATTGTTGGCAATGTGGTAGAACTGGAAGAAATTCCAGATACACAAACCATTACCGATGATTTGGTTGAACCTGAGGTTTCAATAGAACCTGACGTACCTCAGCCACTCCGTAAATCTAGTAGGACTTCTCGCCCACCTTATAGATACTGCGGTTTTCTAATTGATGGTGATAGAGAAGATTACATCATGGATGATGATGACCCTACTAGTTTTCAGCAAGCTATCACGAGTGGTGACTCAGTGAAGTGGCTGGATGCCATGAGATCTAAAATAGAATCCATGCACACCAACAATGTATGGACTTTGGAGGCTGCACCTTCTGGGGTAAAACCCATAGGGTGCAAATGGATCTTTAAAAGAAAGATCGGTGTGGATGGTCAGGTGGAGACCTATAAAGCTAGGCCGGTAGCAAAAGGATTTCGTCAAAGAACGGGCTTGGACTATGATGAAACCTTTTCACCAGTCGCGATGTTCAAATCCATTCGGATCCTGCTTGTTATAGCTGCTTACTATGATTATGAGATCTGGCAGATGGATGTTAAAATGGCATTTCTAAATGGTGATTTTGAAGAATGCGTTTTTATGGATCAGCCAGAAGGCTTCATTGATAGTGGGAGCAGTGGAAAAGAATGCAGGCTGCTTAAATCCATATATGGATTAAAGCAGGCATCACGGAGTTGGAACATCTACTTTGATGATACAATCAAAGAGTTTGGTTTTAATAAAAATGTGGATGAACCATGTATTTATAAAAGGTTTGTAGAGAGTACTGTTACATTCCACGTATTGTACGTGGATGACATTCTCTTGATAGGAAATGATATTCCTATGCTACAATCGGTCAAACTATTCTTATCGCAGAGGTTCTCCATGAAAGACCTGGGCGATGCCTCGTACATTCTGGGGATTAAGATCTATAAAGATAGATCTAAGAAATTATTGGGATTGTCCCAATCGAGATACATTGACACCATACTAAAGAGGTTTAGTATGGAAGATTCCAAGAGGGGTAATTTACCCGCTTGTCACGGGATCAACCTCTCCAAACAGATGTCTCCAAAGACTGATGAGGAGAGGGCTCGCATGAGTATTATACCCTACGCTTCGGCAGTAGGATCTATAATGTATGTGATGTTATGTACTCGCCCAGATATAGCTTATGCACTGAGTGCAGTAAGCAGGTATCAATCCAACCCAGAGGAGAAACACTGGACTGCTGTGAAGAACATTCTGAAGTACTTGAGAAGAACTAAAGAAATGTTCTTGGTGTATGGTAACGGAGATCTCCAAATGGAGGGCTTTACCGACTCCGGCTTCGAGAGCGACAAGGATGATAGTAAGTCCATCACAGGGTTTGTATTTACCCTAAATGGAGGGGCGTTATTTTGGAAGAGTTCCAAACAAGATACCGTCGCTGACTCCACGATGGAAGCTGAGTATATTGCTGCTAATGATGCCGCAAAAGAGGCAGTCTAGATGAGGAAGTTCATTTCTGAACTTCAAGTGGTTCCATCCATAGTTAATCCAATGCCTCTGTATTGCGATAACAATGGAGCCATGGCTTTGGCAAAGGAACCGAGGTCCCCTCAGAAATCCAGACATAACTTGAGGCAGTATCACCACATCAGGGAGATAGTGGATCGCCAGGATATCGAGGTACGGAGAGTTGACACGAATGACAACACAGCAGATCCATTCACTATGGCCATCCCTCAAGTGCAGTTTGAGAAACTGTTTGAGCTGTTGGGCATGCGGTACACCGGCAACTGGTTCTAGTGCAGACAGTCGGTACTTATTGCATCAACTACACGCCTTAGTGCAAGTTAGAGATTTTTAGATATGTATGCCCTAGAGGCATGTATTGTATAGGATGCTAGGCATGTATATGAACAGAAACAATCTTTGCTCGAAATGATAGTATGCTATCTGTTTTATCTTCATCTTAACATATGATGTGTTGATGAAGCCCTTAGGACTATGCTTGACTGCCGGTATTATGATGAGATCATACTAGTGGGACCTAAGCAGTCTATAAGCATGTCCTTTAAAAGTTCATAATCGAGGGTATACCGATACAGGGCATCGGTATTACCGAATTAGACTAGTGTGTACGTTTCTTGACCCTGGTGGCGATAGTTGATTCCACAACCGTTAGTGTTTGACATCAAAGATTGTACACAGATACTCATTGGAGAATGGGTACATCGAACAAGACTCGCCGAGAACTCCTAGATGGTATATATACCTATTGTCAGATAGCAGTTCTCTGGCGACACTTGTACAGGTTAGTCTGTAGACCCGAGATCGTCATGGTGTCTTGTGTGATTCCCACTGTACTTTGATTTCCTCCCTACCATGGCTCTATTGTGTCGTGCAAACAGGTGGACTTTGGGTACAGTCCCGAATCACATGGATACAGTGAGCGATAGGAGGGGTTTCGTCTCTCCCGGTATAGGGAGTTGATGTCGCGCTATGTTTGATCGGCTATAACACCTAAAATCCCTGGCTAGGGTTCTCGAGGTTTACTGATAAGTGTTATCAGTAGTTTCTCGAACTGTTATGAGCCGTAAATAAGCATGACTTATAAAGTTGCTGGGGTCTGACATTTACCACCACTAGACTTCATATGCGACGTATCAGACGAAGAGACCGGACTGTACGGTAAGTGTTGCTTGCAGGCTCGTAAAGGTTGTGATGAGTTTGCTCGTCGGCCACCTTTTTGTCATGTACCTGAGTAGCCGTTACGCACAGCTAGCGCTGCTGACGTGCTTGTGGTTAAACCCACTGCCAGCGAACTGTTGAGTCTTTAGAGTATCACACAGAGGGTTCCCTCGTTCAGGAGAAAGATGTAGAGGCTGTAAGTTGTTATGGCAGCCGTAAGTTGTTATGGCAGGGTTTCGATTATGTTCGTTTAATTGTTACAGGAATAATAATCGGAAGGATAATACTGGTGGGCTTTGTTTTAATTCGGATACCGGCATTATATTATTGGATTAAAAGTATTCGTATTTTTCGGAATTCGGTTACGGGTATACGGTATATGGTATACGGAGGATGGGTATTCTTGTAATTGTTACAAGAATAGCTTCTAGAAGGTGCCATCTCATAATGACATCATTTATTTTTTTAAAATAAATAAATGAGGTGGAAATTAAAAGGTACAAGCATGGTTGAAATAATGAGTTTTATTTTTAATATAGTTTTGGAGTTACTATTGAAGCATGGTGCTAATTTTATAATGCATGCTTCAATTATTTCTCTTAGTGCTATATCCTTTTTCATCATGCTTGAACTCTTTCATTATGACAAACACTTACTATCTCCTTCTCCTTCTTCTTATAAATAGCTTCACATGAGATGCGAATATATGAGAATAGAATGAAGAGAGAAAAATGCTAAGGATCTTAAGTTAATCCAATATACTAATCTCTACATAATCCTAGTGACCTCTTCTAGCAAAATTGGTCTCTAGGTTAAACTCTTGTGAATAGTTTCTAGCTTGCACGATAACTCTCGATTGGATCATCTAGGTCTTGGGTGGCTGAAGACAGATGACATCGGCAACATCTAAAGGAGCAAAGGAGTTGCATCAAAGAGAAGACCCGAAGGACCGTATCATCAAGGTAAAATCCCTAACATAGTAGATAAGATCTGTAGTTAGGGTTTTCTAGTTGTGGTTTAGACAAGATCTTCAGTTATGTGCGTGTTGTATGCCAAGAAAATTTTCGTTCATCGTTTTTGCCGCGTCACAAGAGTTGTAGGAGCATGCAACATGCACTAACACAAAAGAATATAAATTGTACCACTAACATTGCACCACATGCTATCCACCATGACTATATCCAACCACAATCATAGCACAAGCACAAAACATCAACGCGAATGTCATGTTCGGAAACCTTTCTAAAGGATCATATAGAAATCAGACGAGTTTACAGATCAAATAACATTCACGGTCGCAGATAAAAGTGAATGTACTATAAAGTATTAAACAGTGTCAAATATAACGACTTCGAAACAGTCCAAATTGCCCCGTACAGAAAAAAAAACAGTGAATCAAACTTGGGCAAAAAACAAACAACACCAGACAACCAAAATCCTTGAGATAAGAACCCAGAACAAAACTCGACCCATTTCTCCATACTGGAACCGAGGAGGGCGGTTTTAAAGGGGTTGTGGCCGGCCATTTCATGGTATAAATGCAACGTTTTTTTTCTGGGTACATCTCACGGTATAAGGATCTCTCTGCAGTTGTTTAAAAAAAATTTTGAAGCCTTTAAAAATTCGACAGAAACTGCAGTTTGGTTTTGATGTTACGGAGTCGCTTCGGTTTCGTTGTTTTAAAATTGTTTAAACTTGCTAATCTAGGGTTTACAGGCTGGCTCTAATACCATGAAGGGTTACGCTAGCGCCCCGGCCAACTTCCGTGGCCAAATGCGGAACAAAAATTTTATGACGATACGAAACTTGGCGCTAGAATAAAGCTAAACTGGATCTTTAACCATAAACCTAGTTAGCAAAAGAGGGTTCTATCTACTATGATAGAATGTATACCTAATAAAAACAAGTCCTTCGGGTCTTTGATCCTCTCCTTAAGCTCCTCGATGGAAGTATGGAGTGCTTGAACTTCGGCTTCCTTGTGTTAACGATGATCAACCCGAGAGCTCCAACCTTGAGCTAAACCTCCAACTTGAGGTAACTAGAATACTTAGCTTGCTAATCTAAGTATACTAGAGTGAGTAGAGTGTGATTTAAGTGGCTTAGTCTGACTAACCCTTGATTCTCAACTCATGAGACACTAGGGTTTGAGAGAGGAAGAAGGAGAGAACAAGCTTGAAGAAAGGGAAAGATTTTTGATAATGATAATTAAAAATAGAATGGCTAGCTTATATATGACCTCAACCATGGCATGATAAATATCTCACAAAAATATCTAGGTCAAAAATATCTCCTCAAAATTTCTAAGGTCAACAAGTCAAGCCAAGTCAAAATGTCAACATAAGTGGCCATGCTAAAAATTATCATTTATCAAAAATAACAAAGTCTTTTCTTTATCTCATATGTGTTTTGACCAAGTCAATGGTCAAAACCATAATGAGGTATCTCCTTCTATACCCTCTCTCATCCGTATATACATACTGGCATCCGTGTTCTGAGAAACACGAATACTATGAGACGAAACTAATCCAATAATCAAATACTAGGATTCGGCCTAAACCAAAGCCCACTAGTATTGTCTGCTCGAACACCACACACGCATAAGTACACATATGTGATCGAACCTTGTCGTTAAACCATACGACCTCTACTCGTTTCGCCCGAAGCTGGGAAACCCTCTGTGTGGGCCTCTAAAGACTCGACAGTACTCTGGCCGTGGGCTTAACCACAAGCACGTCAGCGGCACTAGCTGTGCGTAATGGCTACCCAGGTATCTATCGATAAGAAGGTCGATGAACAAGCTCATCCAAACTCGTACTGAGCCTATCTGTGACAATCTCCGTACAGTCCGTTCTGTTCGTCTAAGAGTATCGCATATCGGGCCTAGGGGGTGGTAAACGTCAGACCCCTAATAGCGGTATAAGTCGTGTTGGAGTGTAGCCCAAAACACCCTGAGAAACTACTGGAACACCAACCAGTAAATCTCACTTGTTATAGCCAGGGACTTTGTGTAATGGCTCTCCAAACACAGTGCGATATCAACCCCCAACATCGGGAGAGACGAATCCTATCTAACCGCCACTGCCTCTAAGTGCTTCGGGACTGCACCCAACTACTACCTGTTTGCACGACTCAATAGAGCCGTGGTAGGGTAGCAATCAAAGAACAGTGGGAACACACTTTAGATGAAGTAGCAGTGTCAAGTCAACGAACTAAGATGTACTCATGTCACCTTGAAACTGCTAACTGACGATGGGTATAATACCAACCAACAGTTTCCGATGAGTCCTATCCAGTGTACTCGTAACCTAACGAGCACCTGCATTCTATCACCAGTACGACGTACTAATAGCTGTGGGACAGACTATATCCGCTGCTGGGATGAGAAGCGTATACACTAGTCTACTCTGGAGTATCGATGCCCTGTCTCAATAAACCTATGACTAAGGACGTGTATAAGGATGTGACTATAGACAACCCAGCCCCCACTAGTGTGATCGCCATCACAACATCGGTAGTCAAGCAAAAATCCTAAGGGCTCCATCAATATGTTTTAGCGATATGTTAAAAGAAACATATACACATCCAAGCATCCAAAATGTAATATACAAACTAGTACTATACGATAATGGACTCTAGGGCATACATATCCAACAATAACTAATTATGTGGATTCCAACTATTGTATCACAATCACAGATAGCTAGACGATGTTAAACTTTTCGATCGAATAAACAAACACCCAAAATTTCCGAAAGAGCTCGACACTTGAGCACAGTTTAAAAGGAACCCAGAACATACCACAGCACCTATGGACCAGCCATAGAAGGGTCAACCCTTGCCTCACCTATGGCGCCGCGGAACAACCACAAACCCTAGGGTTTAGTGGCGGTTCTGATGGTCACAGAATCCTGTTGGGTTTCGTTCTTCTAAAGGATCAACAAAATCACTTGCATGATTTTCTGAAAATTTTAAATTTGGAAAAAATCCAACTCTTGGAAAATTTCCAGCAAGGGAAAATATGGGTTATTAATATCTGTTCGAACTTTTTAACGCCATCTAAATAACTCGAAATGATGTTAGAATAACGATTACGAAACACACCAAATTGCCTTTGCAGAAAGTTAACATTACACGCAAATTTACCAAAAACAAGCAACACCTGAAATACCAAAACCCAGAGACTGGAACAGAGGAAAAGTTTGAAGCCAAAGTACCACAAATGAATCTGTTAGTTGTATGTATGCCCTAGAGGCCAGTATTGTACAGATGATGTATATTATATTGGATGCCTGGACATATATAGAGAGGACATTCTTGCTCGATATGATAGTATGCTATCTGGTTGCTCGTTATCTTAAACATGTATATTTGTCTCTTGATACTGTCTTATAGTTACATGTTGGAAAAGCCCTTAGGATGTGTACTTGACTACCTGGACTATGATGCAGATCATACTAGTGGGGCCTGTAAGTGCACGGCGGCGCCCCGGCCGTCAATCCAACGCCGGAATGCGGAAGCGGTGATTTACTTTAACTTTTCAAACCGGCACCACCGCGCACTATCAACCCAGATCGTGCCATTAAAATAGTCCTAGCTAAACTAGAGAAGGGGGAAGAGAGATATAACGAGCGATCCGTGTCCTTCGGTCTTCTCGTCGTCGTCCCGATCTTCCCGCGGAATCTCCGGTCTCCACCTCGTCGCCGGAAGGGCACCACGTTGCCGGCTTCTTTTACGGGCTCCCACCTCTATACCGAGGTAACTCGGGCTTGAAGCTGGCGAGTCGACGTGCCCAAGATTTGCTGTAGAATATAGTGTAGGGATCTATGTCTCATTAGGGTTTGAGTGGAGTTGCCATAGTGGTGGAGGAATGAGATGTAGTTTGGAGATGGAACTTGTGGGAATTTTTCAAAGCCAAATGAACAAAAACCCACAACCATTTTTGGACAGCCCCCCCTTTCTAACTTGGCCGGCCATGCTAAAAAAAATGGAGAGAGGAGAGAATGAAATTGGGAGGGCCTCAAAAATGGGGTAGCCACACAAAATAATCCAAGATAGAGGGAAAATGTGATGATGAAAAACACAATGATCACAAAGCAAGAACCTCACTCAACCATCACTCATCAAACATGATGACTCCAAAAGTCAAGCAATGATGGATTAATCAAGTCAATGGATGGTGCACCCATCATGAAAACCATCATGATGCAACAAAATGCAAAGAACACCTTCCACAAATGCTTATTTGCACAAATGCTTATTTGCACAAATGCAAATAAGCCTTCCTCCACCAATCTTCGGCCAATGAAAGATACAAAGAAATATGGCCGAAACGGAAAGCAAACTGGCAACTCCAAAAACTGATCCCGTAATAAATTACAGGAAAACCCCGCAACTGTGTATACACACCCACATTTGTATTCCGACCGAAATACAAATGCAATGAGACAAAATCTACACTGTACTATACTAGGATCCGGCTTAAACCAAAGCCGGCTAGTATTATCCGTCCGATCCTGATCCGTTCAATACCGCACGTATCTGATCGAACCCTGCCATATCTCCATACGGCCTCTACAGCGTTTCGCCCGAAAACTTGAGCAACTGTCTGTGGGGGACTCTAAAGACTCGTCAATACTATGGCTGTGGATTTAACCACCAGCACGTCAGAGGTATTAGCCATACTGACGGGCTACCATCTATTGACCAAAAGGAACGTCGATGAGCGAACTCATCCTGACACCCTACTGAGCCTGTCAGTGACAATATCCATATAGTCCGGTCCGTTCGTCTATGAGCATCGCATGGCGGGCCTAGGGGGTTGGTAAAAGTCAGACCCCCAAAAGCGGTACAAGTCGTGTCAGAGATCAGCCCAGAACACCTTAAGATACTATGGAATACCTACCGGTAAATCTCCTGCCTTGGCCAAGGACTTTTCATGTTCTGGCTCTCCTAGACACAGCGCGACCTCACCGCCAATACCGGGAGAGACGAACCCCCGAAGATCCGCTCACTGCCTCCATATGGCTCGGGACTGTACCCAACTAAAACCTGTTTGCACGTCTCCTTTGAGCGTGGTAGGGTAGTAATCAAAGTACAGTGGGAACTCACACGAGACAAATGACGATCCCCAGGTCGATGAACTAACCTGTACACATGTCACCAGGGAACTGCTATCTGACATCAGGTATAAGACCAACTAGCATGTTCCCGGCGAGTCCTGTCCGTTGTACTCATAACCCAATGAGCACCTGTATACATCTTAGGTGAACCAACTGATACCAGTGGTTTGTGAGACCGGCCACCGCCCCTCGTCGGGGTCTCGACTGTATACACCAGTCTACTCTGGAGTATCGATGCCCTATCTCGAAACTCCCATGACTAGGGACCTTTTAAGGATGTGCTTATAGACCACCAGCTCCTACGTATATGATCGCCCTCATACTGCTGGCAGTCAAGCAAGAAACCTAGGGGCTCTATCAACGTGTAATAGCGACCTATCAGGTCACCTAAAGCAGTACACGATGATAAAGATAAACCAGATAGCATACTATCATCTTGAGTAAGACTGTCCTACCGGGATAGGTCCTCCCTCAATCATTGCAATCACGTGCCTGTGATCCAATAATTGACTCTGAGGGCACTATCTCCAACAATATCCCACTTGCACTCAAGGCTAATTATTGCGATGTCGCATACTCACAGCCCATGTGATACCGAACACCCAACTCCTCTACTAGTCAGTCTCACAAAGCTCGCTTGCGAAACTATTGCGTTCGAGGAATAGCCTCAGTGAGTGGATCCGCTTTGATGTTTCTTTCTATGTCTCTCTATATCTCATGTTCGCGGAGAAAGCCATCTCCCGAAATGAGCAATACCTGTCTTAGATTGTGTCTGGATGTCTGATGGGACCTAGCTCATAAATGAACTTCAAATCAAAACTTCTTAGACTGTATCGTCAACTGAACTTAATCAGTATCTTACGCCATGTCTCCCTCGGTATTGCTTTGGACCACCTGTCCAAAATACTGCCCCTCGTCAGAGGGAAAAACTATAACTCTACCAACCTCCTTGTCGTCCAGGTCACCTTGGAAGCCTGGAACGATAACTGTCTCCCGAATGAGGCTGTCGTTATCATATCCCTAGAACATCAACTTATGTTCTAAAACTGCTTCCGACTGCTTCTCCAGGATTGGATCAATGTCAACTTATTGCATCTAGTGCAAGAACAACATTTGGTGTGGTACTTGACATCTCATGATTGACTCAATTGCCTGAGCAAGTGATCTGCCAATCATGCACATCCCTTTCCCCTTTAGTCTGTAAGACACCTTTAGAGAGGGTGACTCCATCACCTGCAGGTACACTACCGTGCCAGGAGTCATCCATTCTAAATATTTTTAAAAAGCTGTCTAAGTACCCTGATTGGGAAACCACCCAAATCTAGATCTAAAACCACAGATCTAGTAACCAGTATGTCTGATATAATGTCCAAGTCCCATGTGGAGAAACCACTGTGTGACGACCAAAGTATAACCGATTGTAGTATAGGAATTTCTTTTCCTACTCTGTGTATGTCATCCAAATACCAGGACATCACACCCTACTACCTTTTCAACATATCCATCCCCTATTCTGATGAAGTCAAACCTATGACTGTCACGTCAGAAATAGATGATCTATCTCTGCTATATCTGCTTTAGTCTATAAATAGACATAAGCTACCTGTCCACCATGCTTCCGCTGCGCCCACTGACTACGGCAACCCTCTGGCAGAGTCATATACACGTACACTTCTGAACGACACTATACTCATCCTCCCGCCGGGTCTCGCAGCCTGGAACAACAACAAATGGCAAGTCTGGGTAAACAAGAACTTCCCTGTCACCGTCCTTGAGGCTACCGGAGTACCTCTCCGGTGCCTGAAGTTACCCACCTTATCTGTGGAGTGGCCAATGGAATGTCAAACCAGATTGAATCTTTAGGTTCCTATCAAATCTTCAGTAATCGTTTGTTGTTCTGGAATCACTTCCAGTTCTACCATACTCCCACTACTGTTTTTTGAAAAAATCCATTTTTATTAAAACTGTGGCGAGTCTAGAACAATATCACTATTGATCTTCCAGATGGTAGAAAGTCAACCCTCGTCATAGCCTGGGTCAACCCACAAACAGCCATTACAGAAAACATGCCTTGAGTTATCCAGAGTCTGGTTTTAAGCATAAGCCGGACAACTCCCCGTACCTTAACATCGTTAAGATATGAACTGTTCTATATCCAATATAGAACCAGAGGCACTGATTTAATTGAACCAGATTCAAATCATGCAGCTGTCCCCAGTGCATGTCAACTAAATGGAAGGAGGCTGATCAGCGTTACTCAACTTAGGAATGCTTCCAATTATGAGTAACCTGAAAGAGAAGCAAGATCTCTTAATCATTACTATCAACTGAATACCATACACAAGTATCTACATCTTCGATCACTTTGAAGAATCCCGATACTTGCAACACCTGGTTCTCTACTTTATTCAAATACCTATAACTTCTCAAAATCCGGACCCTGTATTTCCGCGAAACACCTGTCTAAAAACTAGAGAAGTCATAAGTAAACCTGAATATAGTACGAGAACCAACCCCTCTGTCCTAATGGACGCTGGACAACATACAATACTCTGTATAAGTCCTTTGAGTCTAATAACTCATTCCCTGTGTGTCGTAGGTTGAAAACTGTACTATGGTTACGAAGAATTACAACGCTGTTTAATGCTCCTTACCTAACCATCCACTGATATAGGTAAATGTCATAGACATAATTTCAAAAAGGTATATCTCACTCTATGAAAATAGACGTACAGATACATCGATTTGGAATTGGTGCATAACAGCGGATATTCAAAACCAAATATTTGCCGACCGGCAAACAGCCCAGGTGATTTCCTCAAATATCACCGATTACAACGAATCCCGATATAATGAGGATGATCACCTAATTCCCAATAACTTACTCCCACTCATCATCTGTAAAACTATACAGATGTGAGAATCGCACCTGGTAAATACATACCCTGGAGCAAGTGTCTAATTGGGAAATCAGTTTTCCATTAACAGTACACGGTGAAACTGAAACATTGAGATGTTTCGATGGGGTATCTCGGTATTCCTAGTAATGCCTCTTCCATTATCCAGATTCACAACTGTAACCGTATAATCCTTTGCTACCTCTCCAAATCCCTTTATATGTCTTTAGTCGTTACCTTCTGCACACCTCTTTAGGCCATATGGTTTTCTTCCTTCCCTACCGTTCGGCACCAGCCTATGGTTCGGAAGAAGACTATCCAATAAGCATAATGGGTGTACTGTCCTAATCCTAGGAGCACTTGCAATGAGAGAAGGTGAAGATAAAAGACAACCGAATAAACCTTATTCCTATTTCTCCTGAACCAGAATCCATCCCCGAACTGGAACAAGTTCCTTTCGAGTTCGTATATAACCATACGATAGAGTATCCAATAAACTATGGATCTACGTAGTGATACGGAGTGTTCTGGAGAAATACAAAGGTGATTTAGGATTGGCGAAGAAATACTTGGTTTGGTCGTGAATAGCAGTCGTAATTTACTTTGCCCTCTTACTAATCCCATGTTATGTCTTTACTTAATACCTTCTGTACACCATCGTTAGGCTAATTGGTTTTCTTCATTCCCTACTGGTCGGCACCAGCCTAAGGTTTGGAAGTAGACTGTCCAATTTGCGTAATAGGTGTACTGTCTCCTAAACCAAGGAGCACTCGCAACCTGAGAGAAGGTAAAAAGAAAAGACAACTGAATAATCCTATCCGTTTCCTCCATAACCGGAAACCATCCTCGAATAAATTCCTTCGAGTTCGTATATAACCATAAGATGGTTTTGTCCAATGGAAGTGGACGTTCGTAGTAATACGGGGTGTCCTGGAGAAAAGGGTAAAAGTAGGAGTGGCAATGAGGTTTGCAACTCTGACAATCCAAAAGCCAGTGTTAAAGAAGGTTCGGTCAATTTTGGTCTCTAAGTCATAGTCTAGGGTCGGTTCAAAGGTCGCTGCCAAAGAGAGAGAGAAAAGAAACACTCAGCGTACACTCTAACCTAGATCAGAATGGTTACCAATTTATCTAATCTGGAAACCTCCCACTATACCGTCAAATTCTCCTCCAAACCTGAAAGAAGAATTAGTCGGGATCACCCGAGGAGTAAACCAACTCATCTGTGGGAATCGGGATCCAACTATCATCGCATGATAACGTGACGGAATCCGCTCACGTCATCATACTCCAGAAGGTATGCGCATATCTGGAAAGTTTCAGTTTCTTTATAAACTCCCGATGTGATTTCTGCCCCATGCTCTTATGACCTTGACTTTGGCCAACATATCATAAGTCACATGTCAAGTTCTACCCGTCATTCTCCAGGTTAATTTGAGCCCACCCGTACATACCCTTGACTTTAGCCAAAATAGTAGCACGACTTCCCCAAACCAACGCATCTATCTATGTTGCATATGAATACCCAATAGCTACCAATCACTGTGCCTTGACTTTGGCCAACATACACAGCTTGAATACTATTGACCACCCATATGAAACGATGGAGGGCTACGAATGGTTTCTGGCGAAAACCTTTAACGTAATGAACTTGATATCGTTGAAGGAACGGATAGCTTTTTAGAAAAATATAGTAACGAAAACCTTTGCTAAAGAGGTCACTCCCGGTGAAGGGATCTCTGCTCTTTCCCCGTAGAATGTGGTGCAGGATATTCCAACTGAATACCACGGTGCAAAGCAAAAGTAATCGGCTATAGTGAAGTTATTGACCTGATGAAAACTTTTTATCCAAGGGGTCACTCCCGGTGAAGGGATCTCGGCCCTTGCCTCGTCGACTGAGGAGCAGGATATTCCAACTGAATACCACGATGCAAAACAAAAGAGAACGTCCTTGCAATAACAACTTTTTGAAAAGTGTTCCAACAACATCAAAGTAGGTTTGTTTTTAACTTGCATTGATCCGAATCAATGCAGTCCCATCAATTGATCACACCACAAAGAATGAAATATAATGATGTACGTATATGCCATCCGCATTCGCCACTGGGTCACGTCATTACTAGTTAGGTTAGCTAACTAACGACAGAGCGGGGACTGGACTAGCACGGATGCAAAACATATACAACACCTACTAGTATATATCAATATATAATATATCGCTCAAGGCGTGATAAAAAATGCAACATCACAGAAATGTACAGCATCACAGAACAATACAGATATCTGGGATCCCCGGGTTTCATAGAGCCACTACTGATACCCGACGTTCCCCTGGTCGTGTGGATAGCCTGCGCCATGAAATCCTAGACCCTTACGGGCGCGGCAAGTTACCCGCCAAAACCTGAAGCGAGGCAGCCCCCTTCAGCAACGTGAATGGACCACCAAGCACTTCACGGAATCCGGTAACTTGGGCACCCCTCCTGGGTCAACCTGTACCCCTACGAGTGTGGCGAATGGCCTACCAATTCTAGAGTGAAGCCCCCTTCATCTCAATGCCATGAGATGCGGGCCCGTTGCCCTCTAGAACCCGGCTATCCGTGCACCCCTCCTTGGTTTAATCCTAGTACAGAAAGTAAAATATAGATACAACGGGTACATCGACCGCAACCTGGTCGTGCCCTAAAATAATAATACAAACAGGCAGTGACGGCAGTCCACATGTCGGACGCTCGCCCCGCAATATCAAATGTACATAATACAATAAAAACTGTACTAGCATTGCATCCAGGCTATCCCCCACGACCAATCCGCAACATCACAGCACAATACAGAACATCAACGTGAATGTCACGTTCGCAAATCCATCTAACCGGGCTATAGCAGTTATACATGATTTACCGATCGAGTGACATTCACGGTCGCAGATATAATGTAAATACTGTGAACTAATGTGTTTAAAATATCCGATCGATCAAATTTACCCAAGTGGGCCCCAAGCACTACTGTAGCACATAAAGAAATTCTGGGCCCAAAAAGAATGTTCCAAAAACCCTATTTTAAAGTCAGGAGCTTTCTGCAAAATTTTGGTGCACTGAACAGTGTAAGTAGCGGCGGAACCGCGGCCTAAGCATGGGTTTGGCCGCGGTTCCGCGGTGGTTTAGACTGTTCACGAGACCAAATTTTCACAAAATTCTTAAAATTCCCTGCACATCATTCTGCAACACACTGAAAAAATTTTGGAGCCAAAAAAATTTCGACAGAAAACTGATGTTTTGAAAAACGCGGTTTTGGAACATTTGTTCGATCGGAAGGGTAAACACATTAGACCAAGCTAGACTAGGTTAATGGCCTGGCTCTGATACCACTTTAAGTGCACGGCGGCGCCCCGGCCGTCAATCCGACGCCGGAATGCGGAAGCGGTGATTTACTTTAACTTTTCAAACCGGCACCACCGCTCACTATCAACCCAGATCGTGCCATTAAACTTGTCCTAGCTGACCTAGAGAAGGCGGAAGAGAGATATACCGAGCGATCCGTGTCCTTCGGTCTTCTCGTCGTCGTCCCGATCTCCCCGCGGAATCTCCGGTCTCCACCTCGTCGCTGGAAGGGCACCACGTCGCCGGCTTCTTTTACGGGCTCCCACCTCTATACCGAGGCAACTCAGGCACGAAGCTGGCGAGTCGACATGCCCAAGATTTGCTGTAGAATATAGTGTAGGGATCTATGTCTCATTGGGGTTTGAGTGGAGTTGCCATAGTGGTGGAGGAATGAGATGTAGTTTGGAGATGGAACTTGTGGGAATTTTTGCAAAGCCAAATGAACAAAATCCCACAACCATTTTTGGACAGCCCCCCTTTCTAACTTGGCCGGCCATGCTCAAAAAAATGGAGAGAGGAGAGAATGAAATTGGGAGGGCCTCAAAAATAGGGTAGCCACACAAAATAATCCAAGAGAGAGGGAAAATGTGATGATGAAAAACACAATGATCACAAAGCAAGAACCTCACTCAACCATCACTCATCAAACATGATGACTCCAAAAGTCAAGCAATGATGGATTAATCAAGTAAATGGATGGTGCACCCATCATGAAAACCATCATGATCCAACAAATTGCAAAGAACACCTTCCATAAATGTTTATTTGCACAAATGCAAATAAACCCTCCTCCACCAATCTTCGGCCAATGAAAGATACAAAGAAATATGGCCGAAACGGAAAGCAAACTGGCAACTCCAAAAACTGATCCCGTAATAAATTACAGGAAAACCCCGCAACTGTGTATACACACCCGCATTTGTATTCCGACCGAAACACAAATGCAATGAAACAAAATTTACACTGTACTATACTAGGATCCGGCTTAAACCAAAGCCGGTTAGTATTATCCGTCCGATCCTGATCCGTGCAATACCGCACATATCTGATCGAACCCTGCCATATCTCCATACATCCTCTACAGCGTTTCGCCCGAAAACTTGAGCAACTGTCTGTGGAGGACTTTAAAGACTCGTCAATATTATGGCTGTGGATTTAACCACCAGCACGTCAGAGGTATTAGCCATACCTGACAGGCTACCATCTATTGACCAAAAGGGACGTCGATGAGCGAACTCATCCTGACACCCTACTGAGCCTGTCAGTGACAATATCCGTACAGTCCGGTCCGTTCGTCTATAAGCATCGCATGGCGGGCCTAGGGGGTTGGTAAAAGTCAGACCCCCAAAAGCTGTACAAGTCGTGTCAGAGATCAGCCCAGAACACCCTGAAATACTACTGGAATACCTACTAGTAAATCTCCTGCCTTGGCCAAGGACTTTTCATGTTCTGGCTATCCTAGACACAGCGCGACCTCACCCCCAATACCAGTTGAGACGAACCACCGAAGATCCGCTTACTGCTTCCATGTTGCTCGGGACTGTACCCAACTAAAATCTGCTTGCACGTCTCCTTTAAACGTGGTAGGGTAGTAATCAAAGTACCGTGGGAACTCACACGAGACAAATGATGATCCCCAGGTCGATGAACTAACCTGTACACATGTCACCAGGGAACTGCTATCTGACGTCAGGTATAAGACCAACTAGCATGTTCCCGGCGAGTCCTGTCCGGTTTACTCATAACCCAATGAGCACCTGTATAAATCTTAGGTGAACCAACTGACACCATTGTCTTGTGAGACCGGCCACCGCCCCTCGTCGGGGTCTCGACTGTAAACACTAGTCTACTCTGGAGTATCGATGCCCTATCTCGAAACTCCCACGACTAGGGACCTTTTAAGGATGTGCTTATAGACCACCAGCTCCCACGTATATGATCGCCCTCATACTGCTGGCAGTCAAGCAAGAATCCTAGGGGCTCTATCAACGTGTAATAGCGACCTGTCAGGTCACCTAAAGCAGTACGCGGTGATAAAGATAAAGCAGATAGCATACTATCATCTTGAGTAAGACTGTCCTACCGGGATAGGTCCTCCCTCAATCATTGCAATCACGTGCCTGTGATACAATAATTGACTCTGAGGGCACTATCTCCAATAGGGACATAGTAGTCCATAAGTACATCCTTTAATGTTCCTAGTCGTAGGTGTATCGAGACAGGGCATCGATATACCAGAGTAGACTAGCGTGTACGCTTCTCGACCCATGAGATGGGTGATGGATGATCCCATATCCATTGGTGTTTGACATTAGAGATGGTATACGGGTGCTCAGTGGAGACTGGGTACACTGGACGGACTCGCCGAGAACTCCCAGATGGTATTATACCTCACGTTAGATGGCAGTTCTCTGGTGACACTTGTGCAGGTTAGTCTGTAGACCCGAGATCGTCATAGAGTCTTGTGTGATTCCCACTGTACTTTGATTTCCACCTTACCACGTCCGTGACGGCGTGCACAACGGTGGTTTTTGCGTACAGTCCCGAGTCACATGGAGGCAATGAGCGATAGGAGGGGTTTCGTCTCTCCCGGTATTGGGGGTTGATGTTGCGCTGTGCTCGATTGGCCGTAACAGGGAAGTCCCTGCCCAGGGCTGATTTAGAGATTTGCTGGTATGTGTTACCAATAGTTTCTCGACCCGTTATGAGCCTCACATCGGCACGACTTATCGGTTATTGGGGTCTGACGTTTACCACCCCTAGACTTGATATGCGACATATCAGTAGAGGATACCGGACTGTACGGGAACTGTTACTGGCAGACTTTTAGAGGAGTTGGAGCGGGCTTGCTTGCTGATCTTCTGATCGCTCAATACCCGGGTAGCCGTTACGTCCAGCTAGTACCGCTGACGGCTTGTGGGTGTGATCAGTCGAAAATAATGCATTTTTAACACGGCAATTTCCCTATCTTTTGCACTCATCTAGAAGTGTTCGGCATTCATATTACACATATTAGCAAAACAGCTGTAAAATATCGGATTGCATGTGTTAGACTTTAAAACCGGCATTTCTAGGGAAATTGACTGTATTTTATGGCATCGCATCATCCCTATATTACGCAACACTTGTCTCGAGAAATTATGCAGGAAATTGCAGGAACAAAGCCAAAAGAAGCTGATCAAAAATACGCCAACTCAAAGGCTAAAGATCTGGTAGCAATACAGAAGGCCAAAAAAAATTCAATATATTAGAAGCAGGCCCAAATGTCAGCCCAAGTCCCCAGTTAAAAACTCAAGCTCCAAAGCTTCAGAGCCGCCGCGGTTTCGTGGCGGGAGCGTGCTAGCGCCGCGGTTCCGCGGCGCTATGATGGCTTCAGACGCCCAGATTTTCTATACGTGTCTCAGCTAACGGCTCAGGCTTCCAGAACACTGTAGAAACGCCACGTGTCACATCAAAAAGGCTCGGCTTAACATACCTCTTCTAGAAGGCTCTCCTTAACTAACTTTTGGAGGGAAATTCAAATCTCCTCAACAAACTTTTGGAGGGAAATTCAAAATTCAAATCCTAGATCTAGGGTTTGGATGGTCTATAAATAAAAGCCTAGACCTAGGATTAAACTTCTTCTTCAATCTCTAATTTCCACTCAATCTTCACCTTCCCCAAATTCTTACACCATCTTCTTCCACAAGTTGAGTGACACGACTTTTCCGAAACCCTAACCCTAATTCCAATTCTAATTGAAGATCCCGAGTACCAAATCAAGCGAGAAGCCTTCAACCTTTTAGGAGCGGAGCCGATCTTCAATCGAGCAAGTGATCCAAGCCGATCCGCGACTCAAGAAGACGAGCGAAGCCAAATCGACGATCGAGTTCTTCCTCTTGTAGTTCTTGAGTGATTGTAACGGAATTGTTGATATAAATAAAAGGTGAAATTCGTTAATCTCGCTTTCTTTAAATTCTTGCATCATGATTCGATCTCAATTTATAATTGTAGTTCTTGTTGTGATGTTTGAGTAAAACTCCGTTTGT
Organism: Agapanthus africanus; assembly: GCA_030015575.1. Taxonomy (NCBI): domain Eukaryota; kingdom Viridiplantae; phylum Streptophyta; class Magnoliopsida; order Asparagales; family Amaryllidaceae; genus Agapanthus; species Agapanthus africanus. The sequence continues at coordinate 365,840,709 of CM057346.1, forward strand.
AAAGAAGTCGAGACGATCAATAGAATGATGATGTAACAAATCTTAAAACGATTCTTAAGTCCTACGACTTTTGTAAACCCTAGCAAGTTCAAGAATCGATGACCTAGTTTCGTTGCGATGCTTTCTTGATTGTGATCGCTCGAAATTAGAGATCTACGATCGTTTCTTGAATTTACTAGAGGCTAGAATGTGATTGACATCGACGAAGGAACAAGGGATAAATGATGAAACCCTAGTTTCACTAGAAATCCCTAATTCTCGTCGATCATCATCGATCTAGTATCAATTCATCGAAGGATAAGAATACGTCATCGTAAGATTACATCACATCTATAGATCCGATCGATTCCTACGAGCCTCATTTAGATTCTTGATATTTGGTTGGAAAAATCATCAAACTCTCAATTCTTGATTCTATCGTTTTCTTGTTATTAGATCTAGATTTTCTAATTCTTGAACTTCAACTATAAATCATGAATTGTTTGTTTTCTTTCTATTAAAGTTTCGATTCTAACAAATCAAAATACGAACGAATCGCGCAATCCCTGTGGACGATCCGCACTTACTAACGCGCTACATCCGACACCGTTATTGATTGCGGTCAAAAATAATTCTTTGATTGTGAATTCTATTTTCTAAACCGACACACAAAGAAATAAAGATCAATCAAATGGCGCCGTTGCCGGGGATCGCGCGCTAATTCGTTTTATATTGAAATTTGAATTGAAAGATTTATTCCATTACAATTTTGTGATCAAAATTCGCGCAAACACTAATACGAGTTGTTGTGATTTGTGCGAGGAAATCTGGAATCATTGGAGCTGTGGAATTTTTTTCCAGAATATACTAGAGAGCTTGGGGAGTGAACAGGGACCTTGTATGAAAAGTCAGTGCAGTGATCTCTTCACAACACCGTGTTTCCGTGGCAATTGTCGACTCCCACCGCGCTTCCGCGGTGGTTCAGGCAGTTCACTGCTCCAAAATTTCTCAGGTAAATCCTCACTTTCTTATCTCTCTCTCAATCTGCTCCAATAACAATTTTGTGCAGGCTTCTTTGCAAAAATCGCAGTGCCGCACAAAAAGCAAAATTAAATTGTGCTTGTTTTGATCTTTGTGGTTGTTTGCATAATTAATACAGACATTAAGGGGCAAAGACCAAATCCAGATTAGGTGGGGTGTTCATTATGTAGGGTTACTAGGCACACACAAGAGGTTCCATAAGGTATCAACCATGCCAAATTCAAATTTTCCGGTGCCGAGAAACCCTAAACTAGATCGTTAACTAAAGATTAGGCGAAACAAAAAGCAAGTAAACGACTTTGCTAACAAGTGAATGGAACTACAACCTTTGTAGATCCGGTCCTCCACTTCTTTAGCTCCGTGTTGACGTCCCTCCGCTGCGATCATCGGGATCCCGGACTCTAGCGATGGTTTCGTCGGAGAAATGAGCGGGCTAGGTCGTTGACTTCAAGGCCGAAGATGATCTACGTCGGGGAGACTCTATCTCAAGCTATTCCTTCACCTGGTCAAAAACTTTGTGAAGAGAACACCCTATACTACATGGCAAGTAGTAGAGGATGAACAAATAGGAATTGGGTTCCCTTTAGAATTGGATTTCTCACACTTTTTCTCATGGCACCATTGGAGCTAGCAAGCTTTTGTGGAGCTTGATGAAGAAGAAGAAGAAGAAAAAGAATCATATGAATAATAAAATGAATCCAAATGAAACTTATCCTTTCAATTATGGCACCATGGTTGAGTTAACGCCTCATGCTTAACTCATGAAGAGAATTAACCAAAGCATTAGGTTAAAGGTTGGGTTAACTAATATCTTTAAACAAATGACAAAAGAGTTGACTTTGTCAATGTTTATCAAGCTTCATGAAGCTTGATAACTTTGACCAAAGTCTCACTCTGTTGTTATTAGTTAGGAAAATAGTAAACCCTAATTTAAACTTGATTTGGTTCAAGTCTCATACACACAACTTGTTTGTATCATCAAGCATGAGACAAACATGCACACTTGCATATATCACATATAAACAATGTGCACATTCATGTGAGAAAATCAATCTTAAGTGAACCAATACTAGTTAATGTAAAGTAATATATCAAATATATAATTATACATTAAATCATTAAATCAACACTTGATTTAACGATCCGGTCATATTGCATATAACCGACTAATATCAATAGTAACAACTTATCGAATCAACACTTGATCCGATAACCCGGCTATATCGCATACAACCGATCAATGTCACAAATCGCGAGAATATAATTCAGTATCACATACTGGTATTATTCTCGGTCCCGCACATATCTCATATGCTCTCCTATTTTGTTTCGCTTGAGCCAGGAAACCCATGTGTAGGACTCTAAAGACTCATCAACACGCCGGCAGTAGGTGATGATCATATCAAACACCCACAAGCCGCAAGCGGTCTGCTAAACGTAACGGCCATCCAGGTATTGAGCGATCAGAAGATCAACGAGCAAGCCCGCTCATACTCCTGTGAATCCAACCAGTAACACTACCGTACAGTCCTGTCTGTTCGTCTGATATGTTGCATATCTCGTCTAGGAGTGGTAAACGTCAGACCCCAATAACTCGATAAGTCATGTCGATATGAGGCTCATAACGGGTCGAGAAACTACTGGTAACACTTACCAGTAAATTTCTAAAGCATCCTTGGCCAAGGACTTCCTGTTATAGCCAATCGAGCACTGCGCAACTTCAACTCCCTATACCGGGAGAGACGAAACCCCTCCTATCGCTCATTGCCTCCATGTGATTCGGGACTGTACCCAAAAACCACCATTTTGCACGCCCTCTTTGACGTGGTAAGGTGGAAATCAAAGCACAGTGGGAATTACACAAGACTCTATGACGATCTCAGGTCTACAGACTAACCTGTACCAGTGTCACCAGAGAACTGCCATCTGACGTAAGGTATAATACCATCTGGGAGTTCTCGGCAAGTCCGTCCAGTGTACCCAGTCTCTACTGAGCACCCGTATATGATCTCTGATGTCAAACACCATTGGATATGGGATCATCCATCACCCATCTGTATGGGTCGAGAAGGTATACGCTAGTCTACTCTGGTATATCGATGCCCCGTCTCGATACACCCACGACTAGGGACTTTGAAGGATGTACTTATGGACTACCATGTCCCTACTAGTATGATCCGCATCATAGTCCAGGTCGTCAAGTACACATCCTAAGGGCTTTACCAACATGTAACAGAGAGACAATCAGTGTACACGTTAAAGTAAAGAGTAACCAGATAGCATACTATCATATCGAGCAAGAAAGTCATCCCTATATATGTCCAAGCATCCACTACAACATACATCCTATGTATAGTAATGGCCTCTAGGGCATACATATAACTAACAATCTCCTACTTGCACTAGGGCCATCTGATAGCAGTGGTTGTAGTATCTCATACTCAACCATCCCATAATAGTCTCTCTCTGGGAAAAGGCCTTTGTGAGTGGATCCGCCGTGTTGTCCTCTGAGTCTACTCTCCTAGCCTTGATCCCCTGGAGATCAACCATCTCCTCGATCAGGTGATACTACCTAAGAATATATCTGGATCACTGATGGGACGGGCGTTCCTTGGCATAAGCCACAATTCCATTGTCACACAATGTGAGGAACGAAGTTCATCTCATGAACTAATATACACCCAGACTGCCTCTTTGGTAGCATGTTTGGTAGCGATGTATCCAGCCTTCATCGTCTAGTATGCCACGGTATCTAGCTTGGAAATCTTCCAACATACCGTCCTTTTACTGAGGGTAAAGACAATGCCTGTGACTGACATTCAGTCATCCTTATCACTCTGGAACCTTTCCAGTGATTCTCCCCAGGATCAATTGATACCATCTCTCTACAACTAGTGAGTATCCTAACATCCAATTAGATCTATCTCATAGATCCAAAACCCAGGATTTAGTAGGTATCACTTTGATCCTATATGGAGAATCCTTGTAGTAAGCGGAGATTTACCGAGCGTCGCATAGGAAACATCTTCCCTATCATGAGTATGTCATCCACGTACTCTACGAGGATCACCAGCATACTCCCTACTACCTTTTTTGTATATACGAGGTTCATCTACCATTTTGATGATGTCAAACTCTTTGACTAACTCATCAAAACAGATGTTCCAACTCCGCGATGCCTGCTTTATCACATAAAACATCTTGCACACGTTTCCGCTGCTCCCACTGTCTACGAAGCTCTCTGACTGTGTACTTACAGACTCTCTCTTCTAAAACATCATTTAGAAAAGCAGTCATGATACCCAACCGCCAGATATCGTAGTCATGGTATGTAGCCATGGCAAGTAGGATCTGGATAGACTTAAGCATAGCTTCTTAGAAAATGTTTCATTATAATCCATACCTAGTCAATGATGCAAACCTTTAACAAGTCTAGCTTTGAAAGTCTTAACTTTTCCATGTACACCAAGTAATCTTCTCAAGATATACTTGCTCCTGATGGGGATTTAACCCTTCAGATAAAGCAACCAAAGTCCATACTTTGTTGGTGTATAAGGATTCCATCTCCGATCGATAAGCATCCAGCCATTCTTACAGAGTCGTACTCTTGATGGCCAGCCCAAAACTAGTTGGGTCATCATCTCATGATGCAATCCTTGCTCCCACTATCATAGAGAAACCGAAGTATCTCTCAGGTGGGTAAGGAACCCTACTAGATCGGCGGAGAGGCTGAGGTTCGTTGGTTGCTATTGAAACCTTTGGTTCTACCAAATCAGCAGCTGCAGTTTGTATAACTGGAACCCTTTCCAGTTCTACTTCATGCCCTTAAATTTCTTTATAAGAAATTCCCTTTCACAAAGGTGGAATTCTGAGTAACAAAACATCTATTGTTCCTCGGTTAGGTAGAAGATATTCCCTTGCGTATGCTTGGGATAACCAACAAACATCCAAAGATCTGACTTTGCCTTGAGCTTGTCCGGATTATGCTTTTAGACATAGGCCGGACAACCCCAAATCTTAACAAACTTAAGGTATGGGCTCTTCCCTTTCCATATCATATATGAAGTGGTAGGCAACTGACTTGATCTGAACCCTATTCAATAGGTATGCAACTTCATAAGTGCATAACTCCCTAAAAGGAAATAAGAAACTCAGTAGTACTCATCATAGAGCACACCATATCACATAGGGTGCTATTGCTCCGTCCCGATACACCAAGGTGCTGTGTTGTATACGGAGGAGTAATGCTGAGAGAGAATCACATTCTTAGAATAGTCCAGGAATCCCGTGCATCAAGTATTCTTCTTATCGATCACATCAAAGGACATAATACTTATACCCGTTTTTGGTTCTCTACTTCTAAATTATATTCTGTGAATATCTCAAAGGCTTCGGAGTTGTATTTCAACAGGAACATATGTCTGAATCTCGTGAGATCATCAGAGAATTTAATGAAGTACAAAGAACCGGTCTTGGCATGTGTAGACAGGGGACCTTCATACATCAATATGTATCATCCCAAGAGTTCACTAATTCTTTCTCTTTTTCCAAAAACCAGAGTTATGGTCATCTTATCTCTGTGACATGACTGGAAAGTTTCACAAGATGTAAATTCAAATTAATTTAAATATGCATCTTAATGTAACTTCAGCTAGTTGGGCAGCATTGATATGACCTAGTCTACAATGCCTCAAGAAGGATTCGTTCATTTCTGAACTCTTCCTCTTGTGTGTGTTCTGTATACTAAGAACTGTAGTTTGATTTAGAACGTTAATACTTTTAGATAACGTGCCTGAACCGATCAACTCTTGATTTAGGAAATGTTCAAAACATTATCCAACAATACAAAATTATATCCTTCTTTATCTAAATAAAGAGACTGATATGATTTTGTATATAAGGTTCGGTATCTAATGACATCTGTTCAGAATCAATGTATCCTGGTAATACAGGGTGACAGTGACCAACAGACTTGGATGCAACACTTGCACCGTTTTCTGCCTCATGAAACTTATCACCCGTTCCCAGTTCTCTACCTTTCTGTAGCCCATGTAATATATTACATATGTTGGATCCTGATCTGGTATCATATACCCAGGACGTAAAGGATACTGAGAAACAGTTCTCTGTACTGAACACACCAGAAGATGATGCATCAACATGCACTCTCTTCGTTTTGGCGGCACGGGAATTCTGGTAATCCCCTAATTCCTGCTCTGTCTTATAACATTTATAAGTTGGAGCGGGACCAACGTTCCCCAGCTCAGTATAACAAGTGGGTTCGGTCAATTTATCCATATTATTATCTTGATTAAGGTGTGACATGGTCTCCACCTGGAGAGAGAGAGAAGAAAACACTCTGCGTGCGCTCTTGCAAGATCAGATTGGTTATTATTTTATCTAATCAGGATGGCTCCCACTGTTTTTATCAAATCTTCCTTCAAACCTTAAAAGGAAAGTCTAGTCGGGATTAATTACACGCTACAAGTTCGCCAATCTTTCAGCCAGGCCAGTGTCGGTACTTTGAGGGAGGTTCCCCGTGCTTTCGCACGGACCTAATTAAAGTAAACCTCATTTTCCTAGAGGCGTAACCACGTTGACACTTTTCTAGACACCTACTTGATCGGCTAATTGTAATGTGTAAAACTCTCCCAGGCGTAACAATTACTCGCAGTGGGTATCGGGATCCAACTATCTCATAGAAGGTATGCAATCTCATTGAAAATTTCACAACTTGAAATTCCCGATAATTTTGCCCTTAGCACCCTATGACCTTGACGGAGGTCAACAAACCATAAGCTACTAGTCAAGTTCAACCCGTCATTTCTTGATTGAATCAAACTCACCCGCACGACTCTTGACGGAGGTCAACAAGGTCGTACGACTACCCTAATCCAATCTGCATCATATGCATAAGAAGATAAATACTAGTTAGCTACCGCACACTACGCCTTGACGGAGGTCAACAAATATTGCTCGAATACTAAGTATGATTTATCTGAAATGACGGAGGGCTACGACAGGTTTTTCTGAAAACCTATTGCGTAATGAACTTGATATTGTTGTAGAATCAAATGATTTTAAAATGGAGTGTTTTTTAGGCTTTTCTAGTTTTGCTAAAGGGGTCACTCCCGGTGAAGGGATCGTCGGCCCTTTCCTCATCGAATAAGGTGCAGGATATATCATATATACCGTTGTGTAAAGCAAGAACTATAGGAGCAATAAAAAGACAAACTGAGGGGTGTAGCATCTGCCAGTTATTGCAAAAGGGGTCACTCCCGGTGAAGGGATCTCGACCATTTCTTATCGAATAAGGTGCAGGATGTTCTACAAGGAACACCGCGATGCAAAGCAAGAACTGTAGCTACCTGTTTTTGAAAATTCGATTCCACAACATCTTAGGTTTCTTTTCTTTCATTAATCATATTAATGAAGTCCCATCATTTAAGTTACCTAAACATCACAGATAAATACGACGTATACTTATGCCATCCGCATTCGCCTCGATGTCCCCTCGTGCACCGTTAGGTTAGGTAACTAACGGCAGAGCGGGGCAGGGCTAGCGCGGGTGTAAAACATAAGTAACGCCTATATAATATATCATATATACTATATACAGTATTTATCAAAGAACATCAAATGATCACATCACAGATATCGCAGCAGAAGAATCATATGAAATATTGGATATACTAGGACGTCCGTGTTTTCAATACGAGCCTGTATAAAACACGGATTCCACGGTCGCGATGAATAGCCAAACCCACACCCCTAGACCCCTATGAGAGCGGCAAGCAACCCTACCAATTCTAGATTTAGGAGACCCGGACTCGACTCCTCGAGTTGGTCTCCCACTGGACTTCAGAACCCGGTTACTTGTGCCCTCCTCCTTAGGTCTATCCTAGTGCGGAAAAGTAAATAATATACAATGGTGACATCTTCCGCAACCTGGAAGTGCCCCAATAAAAGAATATTACAATCATTTTATTTTACATGAATGAAAATAAAAACTCTCATCTCACATAAAACCCCCGGCTATTCAAGACGCGACGATCCAATATAACATATCCAGCAACACATAACATCACATGTCATCAACGTAAGTAAATGTGCGCATCCCAATTGTCGTTGACATATAGCAACGAAACCGGCGATATCACATATTACACTTACGGTCACAGAAAAGAATGTGTAAAACTACAACAGTTGGAATCCGCAACCCTTTTAGACATCGCATGCCTAACCAAATGAATTCCTTAGACATCGCATGCCAAACAATTATAAACCCCGCATTTTAGTCTCATTATCGAAAACACTTTTCAATATCAAGTCGGGCAATTCAACAAGATTCCCGACATCCCGATCGAATGCTCGTCGCAAACTTCAGTAGACGGCCGCACCCCCGATGCCGTCGATGATGTGCACCAAGGCGGAACACCGCCGCCGAGAGCATCCGAACGGATGCTTTCGGCGATGGGGTTCTCCTACAGTCACTTGGTCCGGGCTATGGGGTGTAGCTGCCTATTAAGTTTACCGGGCGAGTATCCGTGTACGCTACGTGACTGCAACGAACTTTTGATCGCATCAAAATTCCGTGGCAACCGATCAAGTGAGACTAAACTGCTATGTTTATGACATTCAAATCAGTTATCTCATAACTACTTGTGGATTCCAAATATTGTATCACATTCCAGATAAATAGTCAATGTTCAACTTTCCGATCGAATAGTGAAACACCCAAGTTTTCCCGAAACAGCTCAACACATGAAATAAGTTTAAAAACATTCACTTCATGCCACAGTACCAACGGTCCAGCCGTAGAAAGGTCAAGCCAACGCCTCACATGTAGCACGCCGTACTGCCCCAAACCCTAAGGTTCAAAGGGTAGTTCAAGACGGTCACATAATCGAGTTAAGGTTTGTTGTCTTCTAGAGGGTCCATCGTATTACTTGCACTACTTAGAACATTCTTAAACCAAGGAAAAATCCAACACTTGGAAATTTTCCGGTAGGGGAAAAATCGGGTATTTATATCTGGTCGAACCTTTTAACATATTCAAAAATTACCCGGAAAATCACATAGACAAAATTAGACAACCCGATCGAATCTACGAACTCCCAATACAACCCAGAAAACTCAACACTTGAGTGCAAATTAAAAATTCCCAGAAACCACAGGAATAAAATTAAGACATTACTGTGCAAATAGTGATGAAAGAAGTGACCATACGGCCGCGGAACCGCCGCACGAGCCATGCTCGTGACGCGGTTCCGCGGCGCCTTAATCGATTTACGCACTCATTTTGCACAGTAACTCATAAAAAAGCCTGCTGATTTTTCTGCATATTTTTAATTCACAAAATTCCATAGTTTTGAAAAAAGTACAGAGAAGGGTTTAATCGGGGGATATCGGGTTCGATAGGACTTCTAGCTTCGTCTACACTTCTCCTAAAGCTCTAGCTAGGCTCTGATACCACTGTAGGGTTACTAGGCACACACAAGTGGTTCCACAAGGCATCAACCATGCCAAATTCAAATTTTCCGGTGCCGAGAAACCCTAAACTAGATCGTTAACTAGAGATTAGGCGAAACAAAAAGCAAGCAAACGTCTTTGCTAACAAGTGAATGGAACTCCAACCTTTGTAGATCCGGTCCTCATCTTCTTTAGCTCCGTGTTGACGTCCCTCCGCTGCAATCATCGGGATCCTGGACTCTAGCGATGGTTTCGTCGGAGAAATGAGCGGGCTAGGTCGTTGACTTCGAGGTCGAAAATGATCAACGTCGGGGAGACTCAATCTCAAGCTATTCCTTCACTTGGTCAAAAAATTTGTGAAGAGAACACCCTATACTACATGGGAAGTAGTAGAGGATGAAGAAATAGGAAGTGGGTTCACTTTAGAATTGGATTTCTCACTCTTTTTCCCATGGCACCATTGGAGCTAGCAAGCTTTTGTGGAGCTTGATGAAGAAGAAGAAGAAGAAAAAGAATCATATGAATAATAAAATGAATCAAAATGAAACTTATCCTTTCAATTATGGCTCCATGGTTGAGTTAAGGCCTCATGCTTAACTCATGTAGAGAATTAACCAAAGCATTAGGTTAAAGGTTGGGTTAACTAATATCTTTAAACAAATGACAAAAGAGTTGACTTTGTCAATGTTTATCAAGCTTCAGGAAGCTTGATAACTTTGACCAAAGTCTCACTCTTTTGTTATTTGTTAGGAAAATAGTAAACCCTAATTTAACCTTGATTTGGTTCAAGTCTCATACACAGAACTTGTTTGTATCATCAAGCATGATACAAACATGTACACTTGCATGTATCACATATAAACAATGTGCACATTCAAGTGAGAAAATCAATCTTAAGTGAACCAATACTAGTTAATGTAAAGTAATATATCAAATATATAATTATACATTAAATCATTAAATCAACACTTGATTTAACGATCAGGTCATATTGCATATAACCGACTAATATCAATAGTAACAACTAATCGAATCAATACTTGATCCGATAACCCGGCTATATCGCATACAACTGATCAATGTCACAAATCGCGAGAATATAATTCAGTATCACATACTAGTATTATTCTCGGTCCTGCATATATCTCATATGCGCTCCTATTTCGTTTCGCTTGAGCCAGGAAACCCCTGTGTAGGACTCTAAAGACTCGTCAATACGCCGGCAGTAGGTGATGATCATATCAAACACCCACAAGCCGCAAGCGGTCTGCAAAACATAACGGCCACCTGGGTATTGAGCGATCAGAAGATCAGCGAGCAAGCCCGCTCACACTCCTGTGAATCCAACCAGTAACACTACCGTACAGTCCGGTCTGTTCGTCTGATATGTCGCATATCTCGCCTAGGGGTGGTAAACGTCAGACCCCAATAACTCGATAAGTCGTGTCGATATGAGGCTCATAACGGGTCGAGAAACTATTGGTAACACTTACCAGTAAATCTCTAAAGCAGCCTTGGCCAAGGACTTCCTGTTATAGCCAATCGAGCACTGTGCAACATCAACTCCATATACCGGGAGAGACGAAACCCTTCCTATCGCTCATTGCCTCCATGTGATTCGGGACTGTAACCAAAAACCACCGTTTTGCACGCCCTCTTGGACGTGTCAAGGTGGAAATCAAAGCACAGTGGGAATCACACAAGACTCTATGACGATCTCAGGTCTACAGACTAACCTGTACCAGTGTCACCAGAGAACTGCCATTTGACGTAAGGTATAATACCATCTGGGAGTTCTCGGCGAGTCCGTCCAGTGTACCCAGTCTCCACTGAGCACCCATATATGATCTCTGATGTCAAACACCAATGGATATGGGATCATCCATTGCCCATCTGTATGGGTCGAGAAGGTATACGCTAGTCTACTCTGGTATATCGATGCCCCGTCTCGATACACCCACGACTAGGGACTTTGAAGGATGTACTTATGGACTACCATGTCCCCACTAGTATATCCGCATCATAGTCCAGGTAGTCAAGTACACATCCTAAGGGCTTTACCAACATGTAACAGAGAGACAATCAGTGTACACGTTAAACTAAAGAGTAACCAGATAGCATACTATCATATCGAGCAAGAAAGTCATCCCTATATATGCCCAAGCATCCACTACAATATACATCCTATGTATAGTAATGGCCTCTAGGGCATACATATAACTAACACATTACCCTTCCTAAGCCCCAAAAATAGCAAAATTTGCATCCGCATTGACCCTCATTAACTAAAAGAAATCTAGAGATGACTCTAAGGACCGTCGCGCTCACTTAGGACAAGAGAAGGCCGTGGGTAATTCAATGCTTATCCGCGTTTTTCTTGTGGTGTCTAAGGAAAGTGTGTCGAAGGCTAGTGGTTACTTAATTAGGCCCACTACTTATGTTGTGGAGAATCTCCCACTTACCTTGCACTTACCTTGCCACAGGAAAGACAAAAAGGCAGTGGAGGATTTATCCTGCGACTTGTCTTTTGGCAGTTAGGAGCGGTCTAGAGATTTCACCTAGGTGACCCCTAGAATTAGGGTTTTGTGTGTTGCATTTGTTGTGCTTGCATCATTTTTTCAAAAATCCGTATCAATTTTCAAAACATACACCGCATTTATATCATTTCCCCTAATTAAAATTCACGCTGCCACTTGTACTAACCCTTTTTAGTGCAAGATAAGCTGGACACGGGATTCTAGTGCCCGTTTAGTCCGCGTTCCCTTGATCGACCCAATAGTCGGTATTTCTACGTTTACCTCTTCTTTACCCACCACCACACCCACAATGATGGATCCGTCTCTATCGAACTTCTTTTCCACTACTCTGCCGCCGTCCGTTGGTGCGCAGAATCCACCCCGCGTCTCTTTCCAAAAAAGGTGTTATCCTATACGAGGTCCACTTTCCACCTGTCTTTCCATTCCACCAGCCAACGGGGAAAATTTTGAAATAAAACCCTAATACATCAACCTTCTACCAAAATTTCACAGTCTCGAGTCTGAAGATGCATATGCATTTATCACCAAATTTGAAAATGTATGCGCAAAGATGGGTACCTCACAGCTTTCTATGGATGCTATGCGTCTACGTCTTCTCCCATTTACCTTGTGCGATATAGCCGAGAAGTGGCTGTATAACACTACCGCACATTCCATTTCAAATTGGGAAGAATTCGTCAAAGCATTCCTTAAGAAATTCTACCCATACCAAAAGACAGCTCGAGTCCGTAGCGAAATCAATCAATTCACCCAGCTTCCAAATGAACCATTTTCAAAATGTCTTGAACGCTTCAAGGATCTGTTAGTCCAATGTCCACATCACGGCATCCCGAGATGGGAACTGTGTAGAATCATTTATGAGGGCATTAATCCTAACACAAGACAGACCCATGAATCCATGTGTCAAGGCAACTTTATGACTAAAGATGATGGGGAATCCTGGAATTTTCTAGAAAATTTCGCTGAAAAATCTTTACAGTGGGAGGGTGCGAGTCAATCGTCTAGGGATGGCAATAATATTTCCATAGGAGTTAAAGCTGACATTTCAGCTATGTAAAAGAAACTTGAGACTATGGAAAACAAATTTTTAGCCGCCCTAAGTCAAATATCACTGTCCAAAACTGTATGTGGATGCTGTTCTGATCCTTCTCATTTGACGGAAGAATGTCCATGAAATTCTTTGTTTCAAGGTCACGAGCATACCAATGCCGCATTTCAAAGACCTAGAAACGATCCATTTTCTTCCACATATAATCAGGGTTGGAGGAATCACCCAAATTTTGCTTGGAACCAATCACAATCTCAAAACACGGTTCCAACCCAAAACAATTTCTAAAGGGTCTCTCCACCACAACAGCACCCACAACTTCAATTGAGTCAGCACCCCTTCTAAACACAAAACTTTCAAAATCCGGTCAACACACCTGCACTGTCTAGTCCTTTACAGTTGACCGGGACTGATGAATCCTCTTCATTTGCACAATACATGAATTTGGTCTTAACAAATATCATGCAAGTTTCGGCTGAAATGAAGTCTTCTGTCGATAAAATTGAGAAAAACTCGGCGTCCCAAAGCGAGAGTATTAAATCGATAGAAGAAGAAATTGCACGATTAAAAGTCGAAATAATTGCAAGAGAGAAAGGGAAACTTCCAGCTCAACCTTTGCCCAATCCTGGCTATTCACATCATGTGAGTGCAATCACGTTGAGATCTGGAAGAGTGCTTGACACTCACGTTGGAGAAGAGTTTGATGATACTGAAAAATCTATCAATAACACCCCGGCTGAGACCTTTCCTTCCACTTCTACTTCTAATTCTGACCCCAGTTCTTCTACCCCACCACCTTCTTGCGAGCCTATTCTTCGTTTCCCACAAGGCCCGCCGCCACCTCAGCCTATCTCTTCTAGTCTACCACCGACGATCCCCACTTCTATTCTGGGATCGGGTCCACACACACTTCCTTCTCCTATGATGGACCCAGCGCTTATTGCTAAAGCACCTTATCCTAATCGGTTAAGCGCTAACACATCGTGTCCACATATGGAGAAGATTATGGACATTTTTAAGCAAGTTAACATCAACATCCCTCTCCTAGATGCCATCCAACAAGTTCCTTCCTATGCGAAAACTCTTAAGAACTTGTGCACTAGGAAGAGAAAAACTCAAGTGCCCAAGAAGATTTTTATGGCAAAGACAGTGGACACGACTTTCCCCCAACAAGTACCGAGGAAACGTAAGGACCCTGGTTGACCTACTATTTCCATTTCTATTGGGGGAAAACACATCAACCGTGCTCTACTAGACCTTGGCGCTAGTGTTAACTTGCTTCCATACTCTGTTTATGAGCAACTAGGGATCGGAGAGTTGAAACCAGCCCATTGCACTCTCCATATGACTGACCGATCAATCACCAAACCTAGGGGTGAACTGGAGGACGTGTTAATAAAAATCGGGGAATTTATATTTCCTGTGGATTTTATTGTAATTGATACACAGCCTGTAACGAACCCACGGAATCAAATTCCGGTGATTTTAGGTCGCCCCTTTTTGGCCACTTCCAACGCTATAATAAACTGTCGTAATAGTTCTATGACCCTATCCTTCGGGAATAGGTCAATAGAGCTGAACATTTACAAGTTGGGAAGTGTACTCTCCGAACCTACTGCTCAGGTCTGTTCTGTCGACTTAATGGATGTCGACAGCAGCGAATTTGATGATCCTCCTGATACCGATCTAGACTCTTTTCATATGTTGTTTTTTGACCCAACTATGTATCTTACACATACGAACTCTTCCACCGAGTTGTCCGGGTCAACAACTAACACCGATTATGAACTGCTTTTGGAGTCTGAAGATCACCCCGTACTTTGTGATGACATGATTCATCGGGGTATTGATGGAACTTTTGAGGAGATCTTCGCTGATGAACTTGCATTTTTGAATGACACGGGTGTTGAGATGAATCATGTCCCAATCAATGAAATTTAACCTCCACCCCTTCTTCTGAACTGTAAAAAGAATGCGAGAAATCCATCACATTCACTACATCGTCTCTCCAAAATGAGACACACACACATTCTATTCCACCACTTAACCTTTCCCCACTTCTTCTTCCACCAACCAGAGCGCTGCATTGATAAAATTTTTGAATGGTTGGTGTTAACTTTCGTTCTTTGCAAAGCTTGGCATCGACCAATGATTTTTGACCCTCTCATGTGATTTTCAAAGATTAACATTGCATAACTCAAGTTTGGGGGGGGGGGTACATTTTTTCTGGCTCTTGAAAAGAAAATTTTTACAAAATGATAAGCCAAAAATAAGTTTGGATGAGGATCTTCACTTTAATATTTTGCCCCCACTAATAAATTCCTCCCAAGCTTACAGGTTTTTCGAGATTTAGCTGACGGCAACAGTGAGGACACTGTTAAAAACAAGTTTGGGGGAGGTTTGTGCTTATTTTCGCAACATTTGCATCATACTTTGCATAAGCACAAAACATTTTTCAAAACCTATAAAAATTTAAAAATTTTCAAAAATAAAAATATTTTTTGTACATAAATAAGATAATAAAAGTTTAGATAGTGAAAAATTACATCCATGAGATTAGAAAAATTTAAGAAAACCAAGAAAATTAGAAGTTTTCTTAAACGAACTAGTAATAAGTAGTTATGAGCCGTTGTCCCAAGGGTTAGTAAGATGAAGGACGTCACTAATCTGAGGATAAAAATAAGTCAGAAATATAGTTTCTATTCTGGAAGCCAAACATTTTGAACATTGATACCCTGCTATTCGCACTTACACACGTCTTGAAACTCGGGATTGTAGAGGATACCTTTAAATGCTCTTGTCTTAAAGCCAAAGTATGAAGAAGAAGAAAAATTGATGAGGAAAATATAAAATGGTGAGAAAAATGAACACTGGTTTTGTTATCGCCAAGCCAGCAATAAAAAAATATAGCGAGGGTGCCTCTTCACCTAGTGCCCTAAGGCTAACTGGTCTGGGAGTCACTACTAAGCCTTAGGTGGTGCAAGACGAGGAACTACACCAAATAAGCAAGCACATGAGTAATCGGTCGGTTAGTACCTCAAGAAGTATTAACGGTCGCATGAAAGTGTGTGAGCAATCTCATCTAAATATTCATTAATTAAAAAGTACTGAGGCTGATGGGCAAGAGTATGATAGCTTGAATTGAATTCTCCGGGTGTAGGGCCGTATTTACACACACGCAGGATTATATGATCGATGTTTGGATGAAAGATAGGAATGAAGAATAAAGACAATGTTTTATTGAGGGAGGACGTGATTTCTAACATCTTTTTATGACTATTAAGATAGGGCTCAAGACAACTGAAAAACTAGCTTAGTTAGAAACCCTAATTTTCAAAGTCTTTCTTTTACAATTCTCTTCTTTAAATGCAATATTCATGATCTTCCTTTTATTATTGGGTTTTGTGGGTGCAATCCGCTAAAAACCCTCAGGAGACAAGACTCCTCCTACTAGGGACACCTAGAGGTTTAAAGGCTTGTTGCACGTGCTCAGTGCAATCGTGTTGCCTACGAAAGTGTGCTAGTTAGTTTTTCTCTTTCTTTATTTTCTCCTTCTCTTTTTAATAAAACTGTTCGCTCGAGACGATCGAAAATAAGTATGCGGGAATTTGATCAGTCGAAAATACTGCATTTTTAACACGGCAATTTCCCTATCTTTTGCACTCATCTAGAAGTGTTCGGCATTCATATTACACAAATTAGCAAAACAGTTGTAAAATATCGGATTGCATGTGTTAGACTTTAAAACCGGCATTTCTAGGGAAATTGACTGTATTTTATGGCATCGAATCATCCCTATATTGCGCAACACTTGTCTCGAGAAATTATGCAGGAAATTGCAGGAACAAAGCCGAAAGAAGCTGATCAAAAATACGCCAACTCAAAGGCTAAAGATCTGGTAGCAATACAGAAGGCGAAACATAATTCAACATATCAGAAGCAGGCCCAAATGTCAGCCCAAGTCCCCAGTTAAAAACTCAAGCTCCAAAGCTTCAGAGCCGCCGTGGTTCCGCGGCGGGAGCGCGCTGGTGCCTCGGTTCCGCGGCGCTATGATGGCTTCAGACGCCCAGATTTTCTACACGTGTCTCAGCTAACGACCCAAGCTTCCAGAACATTGTAGAAACCCCACGTGGCACATCAAGAAGGCTCGGCTTAACAAACCTCTTCTAGAAGGCTTTCCTTAACTAACTTTTGGAGGGAAATTCAAATCTCCTCAACAAACTTTTGGAGGGAAATTCAAAATTCAAATCCTAGATCTAGGGTTTGGATGGTCTATAAATAAAAGCCTAGACTTAGGGTTAAACTTCTTCTTCAATCTCTAATTTCCACTCAATATTCACCTTCCCCAAATTCTTACACCATGTTCTTCCACAAGTTGAGTGACACGACTTGTGCGAAACCCTAACCCTAATTCCAATCCAAATTCAAGATCCCGAGTACCAAATCAAGCGAGAAGCCTTCAACCTTTTAGGAGCGGAGCCAATCTTCAATCGAGCAAGTGATCCAAGCCGAACGCGACTCAAGGAGACGAGCGAAGCCAAATCGACGATCGAGTTCTTCCTCTTGTAGTTCTTGAGTGATTGTAATGGAATTGTTGATATAAATAAAAGGTGAAATTCGTTAATCTCGCTTTCTTTAAATTCTTGCATCATGATTCGATCTCAATTTGTAATTGTAGTTCTTGTTTTGATGTTTGAGTAAAACTCTGCTCGTAAAGTAGTCGAGACGATCAATAGAATGATGATGTAACAAATCTCAAAACGATTCTTAAGCCCTACGAGTTTTGTAAACCCTAGCAAGTTCTAGAATCGATGACCTAGTTTCGTTGCGATGCTTTCTTGATTGTGATCGCTCGAAATTAGGGATCTACGATCCTTTCTTGAATTTACTAAAGGCTAGAATGTGAATAATATCGACGAAGGAACAAGGGATAAATGATGAAACCCTAGTTTCACTAGAAATCCCTAATTCTCGTCGATCATCATCGATCTAGTATCAATTCATCGAAGGATAAGAATACTTCATCGTAAGATTACATCACATTTATAGATCCGATCGATTCCTACGAGCCTCATTTAGATTCTTGATATTTGGTTGGAAAAATCATCAAACTCTCAATTCTTGATTCTATCGTTTTATTGTTATTAGATCTAGATTTTCTAATTCTTGAACTTCAACTATAAATTATGAATTGTTTGTTTTCTTTCTATTAAAGTTTCGATTCAATCAAATCAAAATACGAACGAATCGCGCAATCCCTGTGGACGATCCACACTTACTAACGCGCTACATCCGACACCGTTACTGATTGCAGTCAAAAATAATTCTTTGATTGTGAATTCTATTTTCTAAATCGACACACAAAGAAATAAAGATTCAATCCGGTATTTCTACATTACCCAGTTCTTCTACCCTACCACCTTCTTGCGGCCTATTCTTCGTTTCCCACAAGGCCCGCCACCTCAGCCCATCTCTTCTAGTCTACCACCGATGATCCCCACTTCTATTCTGGGATCGGGTCCACACACACTTCCTTCTCCTATGATGGACCCAGCTCTTATTTCTAAAGCACCTTATCCTAATCGGTTAAGGGCTAACACATCGAGTCCACATATGGAGAAGATTATGGACATTTTAAAGCAAGTTAACATCAACATCCCTCTCCTAGATGCCATCCAACAAGTTCCGTCCTATGAGAAAACTCTTAAGAACTTGTGCACTAGGAAGAGGAAGACTCAAGTGCCTAAGAAGATTTTTATGGCAAAGACAGCAGACACGGCTTTCCCCCAACAAGTACCGAGGAAACGTAAGGACCCTGGTTGTCCTACTATTTCCATTTCTATTGAGGGAAAACACATCAACCGTGCTCTACTAGACCTTGGCGATAGTGTTAACTTGCTTCCATACTCTGTTTATGAGCAACTAGGGATCGGAGAATTGAAACCAGCCCATTGCACTCTCCAGATGGCTGACCGATCAATCACCAAACCTAGGGATGAACTGGAGGATATGTCAATAAAAATCGGGGAATTCATATTTGAAAGGTTTACCTAGCACCCTATGAAGAGTTTGGAAGCATCACATGTCACAAAGTTCAAGTTTTTATGGTGCTAAGCAAGCATACATAGGATCGATCCTAGAAAATTAGGGTTTCAAAATTTTCACATCAACTCATGAAAGAAAACCTAGGGTTTTGAGTGTACAACCTTTGTAGCTCCCTAGGCTAGACTCCTCGGCTACTTGGAGTTTGAAAAAGCTCCGCTTGAACCCCTTTAGATCACCGATGGTCCACCCGGAGTCCGCTTTGTCCAAGCTTGCAACTTCACCCGATCAAGAGAACGAAATGAAGGTAACACTCCAAACAAGTGGGCTAGACTTGTGTAGAATGGTGTTGTGGTTCTCTTTCTCACTTCAAAATCCTATGTTTTTGAGTATTTTGCTCACTTGAAAAGTTTAGAGAGCAAGAGATCAAGGTTGATGAAGATGATGGCCTTTTTGAGAAGAAGAGAAGAAAAAACTCTCATGAGAAAAATGAAAAATATAAGTATATTTATTTTCCATCTCTCATTTCAAACCATGGTTAATTATAAAGATATTATTGTATTTGAGTTAAAAACACAAAAGGAAAATAAACCAAGGGTTAAAAGGTAGGTGAGTATGGTAAGGTAAAGAAGAGTGTAGAAACATTCTATGATTTAACCCTTTTTCTTTTGCTTTTTGTTTTAATTCAAAAGCAATAATAATCCATATAAAAACCATGGTGTGATTCTTATATTGCCACCATTCTCAATGTATAAGCAACCATGAAGGATGTATGTATGTATGTATGTATGTGTGTATGTACATCCATATGTGCATGAATTTTAAAAGAGAACATACATGCATGCATATATCCATCAAATACAAGAAAAGATTTCAAGTGAGAAAACTAATGGTTAAATGATAAATCAACACTTAATTTATCAATCCGTCCATATCACATATGACCCCACCAAAAGCAAGCCGCCCGATCAATATACGGTATCCTATACGCGCATTTTAATCGGGTCCAAGCGCATATCGCATACGCGCACCACAACATTTCGCCTGGACTAGGTAACTCCTTTGTGGGACTCTAAGACTCGTCAATATGCCGGCAGTGGGTGATGATCATATCAAGCACCCCCAAGCCGCAAGTGGTCAGCTAAACGTAACGGCCACCCAGGTATTGAGCGATCAAAAGAAAACAAGCGAACCTGCTACAACTCCCGTCGAGCCAACCGGCAACACTTCCCGTACAGTCCGGTCTCCTCGTCTGATATGTCGCATATCAAGTCTAGGGGTGGTAAACGTCAGACCCCAATAACCGATAATTCGTGCCGATGTGAGGCTCATAACGGGTCGAGAAACTACTGGTAACACTTACCAGCAATTCTCTGAATCAGCCCTGGCCAGGGACTTCACTGTTACGGCCAATCGAGCACAGCGCAACATCAACCCCCAATACCGGGAGAGACGAAACCCCTCCTATCGCTCATTGCCTCCATGTGACTCGGGACTGTACCCAAAAACCACCATTTTGCACGCCCTCATGGACGTGGTAAGGTGGAAATCAAAGCATAGTGGAAATCACACAAGACTCTATGACGATCTCGGGTCTACAGACTAACCTGCACAAGTGTCACCTGAGAACTGTCATCTGATGTGAGGTATAATACCATCTGGGAGTTCTCGGCGAGTCCGTCCAGTGTACCCAGTCTCCACTGAGCACCCGTATACCATCTCTGATGTCAAACACCAATGGATATGGGATCATCCATCGCCCATCTCATGGGTCGAGAAGCGTATACGCTAGTCTACTCTGGTATATCGATGCCCTGTCTTGATACACCCACGACTAGGGACCTTGAAGGATGTACTTATGGACTACCATGTCCCCACTAGTATGATCCGCATCATAGTCCAGGTAGTCAAGTACACATCCTAAGGGCTTTACCAACATGTAACCATAAGATAGTATAAAGAGACAAGTATACTTGTTAAGATAAAGAGCAACCAGATAGCAAACTATCATATCGAGCAAGAAAGTCATCTCTATATATATGTCCAAGCATCCAATATAATATACATCATCTGTACAATACTGGCCTCTAGGTCATACATACAACTAACAATCTCCCACTTGCACTAGGGCCAGCTGCTGTAGTATCGCATACCGAGCATCCCGAAGAGTCTCTCAAACTGTATCTGGGGAATGGCCTTCGTGATTGGATCCGCTGTGTTGTTCTTCGTGTCAACCCTCCTGACCTCGATCTCCCGGCGATCAACTATCTCCCGGATCAGGTGATACCACCTCAGAATATGCCTGGATCGCTGATGGGACCTGGGTTCCTTGGCCAAAGCCACCGCTCTATTGTTATCGCAATACAAAGGTATTGGATGCTCAATGGATGGAACCACTCCAAGTTCAGTAATGAACTTCTTTATCCAGACAGACTCTTTGGCAGCATCGTTGGCAGCGATGTATTCAGCCTCCATCGTCGAGTCTGCCACGGTTTCCTGCTAGGAACTCTTCCAGCTAACCGCCCCTCCATAAAGGGTAAAGACAAATCCCGACTGTGACTTAGAGTCGTCCTTATCACTCTGGAAGCTCGAATCGGTAAAGGACTCCACTTGGAGTTCTCCATTACCATACACCAAGAGCATCTCTTTAGTCCTTCGCAAGTACTTGAGAATGCTCTTCACAGCTGTCCAGTGACTCTCTCCAGGATCAGCTTGATACCTACTCACTACACTTAGTGAGTATGCTACATCGGGTCTGGTACATAGCATCGCATACAAGATAGAGCCTACAGCTGAAGCATAGGATATCCCTTGCATGCGAGCTCTCTCTAAATTAGTCTTGGGGGACATCTCTTTGGAGAGAGTGACTCCAGAGATCGTGGGTAAGTTCCCATGCTTGGATTCTTCCATACTAAACTTCTTTAGTATGGTGTCAATGTAAGTGCACGGCGGCGCCCCGACCGTCAATCCGACGGCCAAACGCGGAAACGGTGATAAACTTTAATTTTTGCGGACTTAGCAAACCGGCACCACCGCGCACTAAACCCCGGATCGTAACCATTAACAAGTCTATGCTAACAAGAGGATGGGTTAGAGATATACCGACTGATCCGAGTCCTCCGGTCTTCATCTCCACTCCGATCTCCTCGCGGGATCTCCGTCCGTCTCCTCCTCGTCGGAAAGGGCACCACGAAGCCGGGTACTTTTACGGGCTCCCACCTCTATACCGAGGCAACTCGGACGCGAAGTTGGCTAGCCGACGCGCCCAAGATATGCTGTAGAATATAGTGTAGAGTGTATGTCTCACTTTGGGGTTGGTTGCCATAGATGGAGGAATGGTGTATAGAAAATTGGTGCTTTCAATTTTCTAGCAATGGAATGAGATGAAGAATGATATACACAAAAATGAATCACTCTCATTTTTCTTCCTCTCAAAGATGAAGCTCTCATTTTCTTCTCACTCAACCATGGAAAGAAAAAACTTCTTCTTATCTTAGAAAATGGTGGAGAAAGAATAAGAAGCATGAAGGGAGGTGATGGTAGGAGCAAAAGAAAAGGTGACCACAACCAAAAACATAATCATCACAAAACTAAACATCAACATCAAATCCATCCTTATCACATAAATACATGAAAAGCAAAGATGCTTATCATATCAAACCTTATGCAAATAAGTCCTCCACAAAGTGTTATTTGCAAACTTGCAAATAACACCCTCCATCGGAAAAGTCCGGCCGGGAAAGAACAAAGAAAAACCGGCCGGAACGGAATGCAAACTGGCAACTCCAGAAAACTGGTCCCGTAATAAATTACAGGAAAACCCCGATACTGTGCATACACACCCGCATCTGTATTCCGTCCGGATACAAATGCAAAAAGACAAAATCTACACTGTACTATACTAGGATCCGGCTTAAACCAAAGCCGGCTAGTAATGTCCGTCCGATCCTGATCCGTGCAATACCGCACGTATCTGATCGAACCCTGCCATATACCTATACGGCTACTAGTACAAACCGTCCGATCCTGATCCGTGCAATACCGCACGTATCTGATCGGACCCTGCCATATCTCCATACGGCCTCTACAGCGTTTCGCCCGAAAGCTGAGTAACTGAAAGTGTGGTGGACTCTAAAGACTCGTCAATACTATGGCTGTGGATTTAACCACTAGCACGTCAGAGGTATAAGCCAATACGTGACGGGCCACCAGCTATTGACTAAAAGGGACGTCGATGAGAGAACTCATCCTGACACCCTACTGAGCCTGTCAGTGACAATATCCGTACAGTCCGGTCCGTTCGTCTATGAGCATCGCATGTCGGGCCTAGGGGGTGGGTAAAAGTCAGACCCCCAAAAGCGGTACAAGTCGTGTCGGAGTGTAGCCCAGAACACCCTGAGATACTACTGGAATACCTACCAGTAAATCTCCTGCCTTGGCCAAGGACTTCGTGTAATGGCTCTCCTAGACACAGCGCGACCTCACCCCCAATACCGGGAGAGACGAAACCCCCAAAGATCCGCTCACTGCCTCCATGTGGCTCGGGACTGTACCCAACTAAAACCTGTTTGCACGACTCCTTTGAGCCGTGGTAGGGTAGTAATCAAAGTACAGTGGGAACTCACACGAGACAAATGACGATCCCCAGGTCGATGAACTAACCTGTACACATGTCACCTGGGAACTGCTATCTGACGTCAGGTAGCAGACCAAATAGCATGTTCCCGGCGAGTCCTGTCCGGTGTACTCATAACCCAATGAGCACCTGTATACATCTTAGGTGAACCAACTGACACCAGTGGCCTGTGAAACCGGCCACCGCCTCTCGTCGGGGTCTCGACTGTATACACTAGTCTACTCTGGAGAATCGATGCCCTGTCTCGAAACTCCCACGACTAGGGACCTTTTAAGGATATGCTTGTAGACTCCAGCTCTCACTTATATGATCGCCCTCATACTGCTGGCAGCCAAGCAAGAATCCTAGGGGCTCTATCAACGTGCAATAGTGACCTGTCAGGTTACCTAAAGCAATACACGATGATAAAGGTAAACCAGATAGCAAACTATCATCTCGAGTAAGACTGTCGTCCCGGGATAGGTCCTCCCTCAATCATTGCAATCACGTGCCTGTGATCCAATAATTGACTCTGAGGGCACTATCTCCAACAATCTCCCACTTGCACTCAAGGCTAATTATTGCGATGTCGCATACTCACAGCCCGTGTGATACCGAACACCCAACTCCTCTACTAGTCAGTCTCACAAAGCCTGTTTGCGAAACTCTTGCGTTCGAGGAATAGCCTCAGCGAGTGGATCCGCTCTGAAGTTTCTTTCTATGTCTCTCTCTATCTCAAGTTCGCGGAGAAAACCATCTCCCGAAATGAGCAATACCTGTCTTAGAATGTCTGGATGCCTGATGGGATCTAGCTCATAAATGAACTCCAAATCCAAACTTCTTAGACTGTATCGTCAACTGAACTTAATCAGTATCCTGCGCCATGCCTCCCTCAGTATCTTCCTGGATCACCTGTCCAGAATGCTGTCTCTCGTCAGAGGGAAAACTATAACTCTGACAACCTCCTTGTCGTCCATGTTACCTTGGAAGCCTGGAATGATAACTGTCTCCCAAATAAGGCTGTCGTTATCATATCCCTAGAACATCCACTTATGTTCTAAAACTGCTTCCGACTGTTTCCCCAGGACTGGATCAATATCAACTTATTGCACCTACTGCAAGAACAACATCTGGTGTGGTACTTGACATCTCATGATTGACTCAATTGCCTGAGCAAGTGATCTGCCAATCATGCGTATCCCTCTCTACTCTAGTCTATAAGACACCTTTAGAGAGGGTGACTCCATCACCTGCAGGTATACTACCGTGCCAGGAGTCGTCCATTCTAAATACTCTTAGAATGCTGTCAAAGTACCCTGATTGGGAAACCACCCAAATCTAGATCTAAAACCATAGATCTAGTTACCAGTATGTCTTATATAATGTCCAAATCCTTTGTGGAGAAACCACTGTGTGACGACCAAAGTATAACCGATCGTAGTATAGGAATATCACTTCCTACTTTATGTATGTCATCCATAACCCGGATATCACACCCTACTACCTTCTCAACAGATCCATCCCCTATTCTGATGACGTCAAACCTATGACTGTCACATCAGAAATAGATGATCTATCTTCGCTATATCTGCTTTAGTATATAAATAGACATAAGCCTGATGTCCACCAATGCTTCCGCTGCTCCCACTGACTACGACAACCCTCTGGCAGAGTCATATAGACGTGCACTTCTAAAGCTAGTTTAGAACGACGCTATACTCATCCTCCTGCCGGGTCTCGCAGCCTGGAACAACAACAATGGCAAGTGTGGGTAAACAAGAACTTCCCTGTCACCGTCCTTGAGGCTACCGGAGTACCTCTCGGGTGCCTGAAGTTACCCACCTTATCTGCGGAGTGGCCAATGGAATGTCAAATCAGATTGAATCTTTAGGTTCCTTATCAAATCTTCTGTAATCGTTCGCGGTTCTGGAATCACTTCCAGTTCTACCATACTCCCACTACTGTTTTTGAAAAAGTCCATTTTTAATAAAACTGTGGCGAGTCTAGAACAATATTTCTATTGATCTGCCAGATGGTAGAAAATTAACCCTCGTCATAGCCTGGGTCAACCCACAAACAGCCATTAAAGAAACGTGCCTAGAGTTATCCAGAGTCTGGTTTTAATCATAAGCCAGACAACTCCCCGTATCTTAACAACGTTAAGATATGAACTGTTCTATATCCAATATAGAACCAGAGGCACTGATTTAATTTAACCAGATTCAAATCATGCAGCTATTTCCAGTGC
Source organism: Agapanthus africanus (assembly GCA_030015575.1). Lineage (NCBI taxonomy): Eukaryota > Viridiplantae > Streptophyta > Magnoliopsida > Asparagales > Amaryllidaceae > Agapanthus > Agapanthus africanus. The sequence continues at coordinate 365,866,691 of CM057346.1, forward strand.
ATGTCAACTAAATGGAAGGAAGCTGATCAACGTTACTCAACTTAGGAATGCTTCCAATTATGAGTAACCCGAAAGAGAAGCAAGTTCTCTTAATCATTACTATCAACTGAATACCATATACAAGTATCTACATCTTCGATCACTTTGAAGAATCCCGATACTTGCAATACCTGGTTCTCTACTTTATTCAAATACCTATAACTCCTCAAAACTTAGACCCTGTGTTTCTACGAAACACACGTCTAAGAACTAGAGAAGTTAAAAGTAAACAGAATATAGTATGAGGACCAACCCCTCTGTCCTAATGGACACTGGACAACATACAATACTCTGTATAAGTCCCTTGAGTCAGATAACTCTTTCACTGTGTGTCGTAGGTTGAAAACTGTACTTATGGTTAAGAAGAATTACACCGCTGTTTAATGCTCCTTACCTAACCATCCACTGATATAGGTAAATGTCATCGACATAATATCAAAAGGTATATCTCACTCTATGAAAATAGACGTACAGATATATCAATTTGAAATTGGTGCACTTCAGCGGATATTCAAAACCAAATATTTGCCGACCGGCAAACAGCCCAGATGATCTCCTCAAATATCACCGATTACAACGAATCCCGATATAATAAGGATGATCACCCAATTCCCAATAACTTACTCCCACTCATCATCTGTAAAACCATACAGATGTGAGAATCATACCTGGTAAATACATACCCTGGAGTAAGTATCTAATCGGGAAATCAGTTTTCTTTTAACAGTACACAGTGAACAGAAACATTAAAATGTTTCGATGGGGTATCCTGATATTCCTAGTAATGCCTTTACCATTATCCAAATTCACAACTATAACCGTATAATTCTTTGCCACCTCTCCAAATCCCTTTATATGTCTTTAGTCGTTACCTTCTGCACACCCTTTAGGCCAAATGGTTTTCTTCCTTCCCTACCGTTCGGCACCAGCCTATGGTTCGGAAGAAGACTATCCAACAAGCATAATGGGTGTACTGTCCTAGTCCTAGGAGCACTCGCAATGCGAGAGAAGGTGAAGATAAAAGACAACCGAATAAACCTTATTCCTATTTCTCCTGGACCAGAATCCATCCCCGAACTGGAACAAGTTCCTTTCGAGTTCGTATATAACCATACGATGGAGTATCCAATAAACTGTGGATCTTCGTAGTGATACGGAGTGTCCTGGAGAAATACAAAGGTGATTTAGGATTGGCGAAGAAATACTTGGTTTGGTCGTGAATATCAGTCGCAATTTACTTTGCCCTCTTACTAATCCCTTGCTTTGTCTTAATCTTAATACCTTCTGCACACCATCGTTATTCTAATTGGTTTTCTTCATTCCCTACCGGTCGGCACCAGCCTAAGGTTTGGAAGAAGACTATCCAATTTGCATAATAGGTGTACTATCTCCTAAACCAAGGAGTACTCACAACTTGAGAGAAGGTAGAAGGGAAAAGACAACTGAATAATCCAATCCGTTTTCTCCAAAACCGGAAACCATCCTCGAATAAATCCCTTCGAGTTCGTATATAACCATACGATGGTTTTGTCCAATGGAAGTGGACGTTCGTAGTAATACGGGGTGTCCTGGAGAAAAGGGTAAAAGTAGGAGTGGCAATGAGGTCTGCAACTCTGACAATCCAAAAGCCAATGTTAAGAAGGTTCGGTCAACTTGGTCACTGAGTCATAGTCATAGGGTCGGGTCAATGGTCGCTGCCAGAGAGAGAGAGAAAAGAAACACTCAGCGTGCACTCTATCCTAGATCAGAATGGTTACCAATTTATCTAATCTGGAAACCTCCCACTGTATCTCAAATTCTCCTCCAAACCTGAAAGAAGAATTAGTCGGGGTCACCCGAGGAGTAAACCAACTCATCAGTGGGAATCGGGATCCAACTCTCATCGCATGATAACGTGACGGAATCCGCTCACGGTATCACACTCCAGAAGGTATGCGCATATCTGGCAAGTTTCAGTTCTTTTGAAACTCCCGATGTGATTTCTGCCCCATGCTCTTATGACCTTGACTTTGGCCAACAAATCATAAGTCACATGTCAAGTTCTGCCCGTCATTCTCCAGGTTAATTTGAGCCCACCCGTACAAGCCCTTGACTTTGGCCAACAAGGCTATACGACTGCCCCAAACCAACGCATCTATCTATGCTGCATATGAATAACCAACAGCTACCAAACACTGTGCCTTGACTTTGGCCAACAAACACAGCTTGAATACTATTGACTACCCATATGAAACGACGGAGGGCTACGAATGGTTTCTGGCGAAAACCTTTAACGTAATGAACTTGATATCGTTGAAGGAATGGATAGCTTTTTTAGAAAATATAGTGACGAAAACCTTTACTAAAGAGGTCACTCCCGGTGAAAGGATCTCGGCTCTTTCCCCGTAGAATGAGGTGCAGGATATTCCAACTGAATACCACAATGCAAAGCAAAAATAATCGGCTATAGTGAAGTTAATGCCCTGACGCAAACTTCTGTCCAAGGGGTCACTCCCGGTGAAGGGATCTCGGCCCTTGCCTCGTCGACTGAGGAGCAGGATATTCCAAATGAATACCACGATGCAAAACAGAAATGAACGTCCTTACAATAACAGCTTTTTGAAAAGTGTTCCAACAACATCAGATTAGGTTTGTTTCAACTTGCATTGATCCGAATCAATGCAGTCCCATCAATTGATCACACCACAAAGAACGAAAATATACTGACGTACGTATATGCCATCTGCATTCGCCACTGGGTCCCGTCAACACCCGTTAGGTTAGCTTACTAACGACAGAGCGGGGACTGGACTAGCGCGGATGAAAAACATATACAACATCTACTAATATATATACCAATATATTATATTTCGCTCAAGGCGTGAAAAGAAATGCAACATCACAGAAATGTACAGCATCACAGAACAATACAGATATCTGGGATCCCCGGGTTTCACAGAGCCACTACTGAAACCCGATGTTCCCCTGGTCGTGTGGATAGCCTGTGCAATGAAATCCTAGACCCCTACGGGCGCGGCAAGTTACCCGCCAAAACCTGAAGCGAGGCAGCCCCCTTCAGCTCCGTGAATGGACCACCCAGCACTCCACGGAATCCGGTAACTTGGGCACCCCTCCTGGGTCAACCTGTACCCCCTAAGAGTGCGGCGAATAGCCTGCCAATCCCAGAGTGAAGCCCCCTCCGTCTCAATGCCATGAGATGCGGGCTTGTTGCCTTCCAGAACCCGGCTATCCGTGCACTCCTCCGCGGGGTAAACCTAGTACAGAAAGTAAAATATACATACACCGGGTACATCGACCGCAACCTGGTCGTGCCCCAAAAGAATAATACAATCAGGCGGTGACGGCAGTCCACATGTCGGACGCTCGCCCCGCAATATCAAATGTACATAATACAACAACACAGTACTAGCATTGCATCCAGGCTATCCCCTACGACCGATCCGCAACATCACAGCAAATACATAGAACATCAACGTGAAAGTCACGTTCGCAAATCCGTCTAACCGGGCTATAGCAGTTAGACGGGATTTACCGATCGAGTGACATTCACGGTCGCAGATATAATGTAAATACTGTGAAAAATGTGTTTAAAATATCCGATCGATCAAAAATTAACAAGTGGGCCCCCAATCAAAACTGTAGCACTCACAGAAATCCTGGGCCCAATTTTAATATTCCAAAACCCATATTTTAAGCCCAGAAGGCCTCTGTAAAAAATTGGTGAAGTGATCTCCACAGTGTGCGGCGGAAGGGCGGCGGAAAGGTGGTTTTCGCGGCGGTTCCGCGCTCCCACTGTGGAGTTACTTCGTCGAATTTTTACAGAGCTCTTAGATTTTCCAGTACATCAATATTTTACAACCTGAAAAATTTTTCGAGACCAAAAATTTTCAACAGAAACTGATGCTAACTAAAATGCAGTTTTGGAACATTCGATCGATCGAAACAGAAAAACACATTACACCAAGCTAGACTATGTTAATAGCGAGGCTCTGATACCACTGTAAGTGCACGGCGGCGCCCCGGCCGTCAATCCGACGGCCAAACGCGGAAACGGTGATAAACTTTAATTTTTGCGGACTTAGCAAACCGGCACCACCGCGCACTAAACCCCGGATCGTAACCATTAACAAGTCTATGCTAACAAGAGGATGGGTTAGAGATATACCGACTGATCCGAGTCCTCCGGTCTTCATCTCCACTCCGATCTCCTCGCGGGATCTCCGTCCGTCTCCTCCTCGTCGGAAAGGGCACCACGAAGCCGGGTACTTTTACGGGCTCCCACCTCTATACCGAGGCAACTCGGGCGCGAAGTTGGCTAGCCGACGCGCCCAAGATATGCTGTAGAATATAGTGTAGAGTGTATGTCTCACTTTGGGGTTGGTTGCCATAGATGGAGGAATGGTGTATAGAAAATTGGTGCTTTCAATTTTCTAGCAATGGAATGAGATGAAGAATGATATACACAAAAATGAATCACTCTCATTTTTCTTCCTCTCAAAGATGAAGCTCTCATTTTCTTCTCACTCAACCATAGAAAGAAAAAACTTCTTCTTATCTTAGAAAATGGTGGAGAAAGAATAAGAAGCATGAAGGGAGGTGATGGTAGGAGCAAAAGAAAAGGTGACCACAACCAAAAACATAATCATCACAAAACTAAACATCAACCTCAAATCCATCCTTATCACATAAATACATGAAAAGCAAAGATGCTTATCATATCAAACCTTATGCAAATAAGTCCTCCACAAAGTGTTATTTGCAAACTTGCAAATAACACCCTCCATCGGAAAAGTCCGGCCGGGAAAGAACAAAGAAAAACCGGCCGGAACGGAATGCAAACTGGCAACTCCAGAAAACTGGTCCCGTAATAAATTACAGGAAAACCCCGATACTGTGCATACACACCCGCATCTGTATTCCGTCCGGATACAAATGCAAAAAGACAAAATCTACACTGTACTATACTAGGATCCGGCTTAAACCAAAGCCGGCTAGTAATGTCCGTCCGATCCTGATCCGTGCAATACCGCACGTATCTGATCGAACCCTGCCATATACCTATACGGCTACTAGTACAAACCGTCCGATCCTGATCCGTGCAATACCGCACGTATCTGATCGGACCCTGCCATATCTCCATACGGCCTCTACAGCGTTTCGCCCGAAAGCTGAGTAACTGAAAGTGTGGTGGACTCTAAAGACTCGTCAATACTATGGCTGTGGATTTAACCACTAGCACGTCAGAGGTATAAGCCAATACGTGACGGGCCACCAGCTATTGACTAAAAGGGACGTCGATGAGAGAACTCATCCTGACACCCTACTGAGCCTGTCAGTGACAATATCCGTACAGTCCGGTCCGTTCGTCTATGAGCATCGCATGTCGGGCCTAGGGGGTGGGTAAAAGTCACACCTCCAAAAGCGGTACAAGTCGTGTCGGAGTGTAGCCCAGAACACCCTGAGATACTACTGGAATACCCACCAGTAAATCTCCTGCCTTGGCCAAGGACTTCGTGTAATGGCTCTCCTAGACACAGCGCGACCTCACCCCCAATACCGGGAGAGACGAAACCCCCGAAGATCCGCTCACTGCCTCCATGTGGCTCGGGACTGTACCCAACTAAAACCTGTTTGCACGACTCCTTTGAGCCGTGGTAGGGTAGTAATCAAAGTACAGTGGGAACTCACACGAGACAAATGACGATCCCCAGGTCGATGAACTAACCTGTACACATGTCACCTGGGAACTGCTATCTGACGTCAGGTATAAGACCAACTAGCATGTTCCCGGCGAGTCCTGTCCGGTGTACTCATAATCCAATGAGCACCTGTATACATCTTAGGTGAACCAACTGACACCAGTGGCCTGTGAGACCGGCCACCGCCCCTCGTCGGGGTCTCGACTGTATACACTAGTCTACTCTGGAGAATCGATGCCCTGTCTCGAAACTCCCACGACTAGGGACCTTTTAAGGATATGCTTGTAGACTCCAGCTCTCACTTATATGATCGCCCTCATACTGCTGGCAGCCAAGCAAGAATCCTAGGGGCTCTATCAACGTGCAATAGTGACCTGTCAGGTTACCTAAAGCAATACACGATGATAAAGGTAAACCAGAAAGCAAACTATCATCTCGAGTAAGACTGTCGTCCCGGGATAGGTCCTCCCTCAATCATTGCAATCACGTGCCTGTGATCCAATAATTGACTCTGAGGGCACTATCTCCAACAGTCAATGTACCTGGATTGGGACAATCCCAATATCCGTTTGGATCTATCTCTATAGATCCTAATTCCCAATATGCAGGAGGCATCACCAAGATCTTTCATTGAGAATCTTTGTGATAAGAAGAGCTTGACCGATTGCAGCATAGGAATGTCATTTCCTATCAAGAGTATGTTGTCCACGTACAATACGAGGAAGACAACCTTACTCTCTGCCACCTTCTTGTAGATACAAGGTTCATCTACGTTTTTGACGAAATCAAACTCTTTGATAACGACGTCAAAGAAGATGTTCCAACTCCGCGATACTTGCTTTAATCAATAAATGGATTTAAGCAGCTTGCACACCTTCCCGCTGCTCCCACTATCTACGAAGCCCTCTGGCTGAGTCATGTACACGCACTTTTCTAAATCACCGTTTAGAAAGGCGGTCTTAACATCCATTTTCCAGATTTCGTAATCATGATATGCAGCGATGGCAAGCATGATCCGGATGGATTTAAGCATAGCCACTGGAGAAAAGGTTTCTTCATAGTCCACACCTGGTCTTTGACGAAAACGCTTTGCAACAAGTCTAGCTTTGAAAGTCTCCACTTTCCCATCTACACCAAGTTTTTTCTTGAAGATCCACTTGCTCCCAATGGGTTTTACCCCTTCAGGAGCATCTTCTAAAGTCCATACTTTGTTGGTGTACATGGATTCCATCTCGGACCGCATAGCATCCAGCCATTTCACTGAGTCCCCACTCGTGATGGCCTGCTCGAAGCTAGTCGGGTCATTATCCTCCATGATGCAATCCTCGCTGCAACCATCGATGAGAAAACTGTAGTATCTCTCAGGTTGGCGAAGAACCCTACTAGATCGGCGTAGAGACTGAGGTTCGTTGGGAACTATCGAATCCTCTGGTTCAACCAAATCTTCTGTCGTAGTCTGTATTGCTGGAACCTCTTCCAGTTCTACCTCCTTACCACTAATCTCTTTTTCAAGAAATTCCTTTTCTAAAAAGGTGGCATGTCGAGAAACAAACACCTTTTGTTCCTCGGTGTGGTAGAAGATATACCCGCGCGAATGTTTGGAATATCCAATAAACTTACACAGAATGGACCTTGCTGCGAGTTTGTCCAGATTCTGCGTTTTTACATATGCCGGACAACCCCATATCTTAACATAATTAAGACATGGTCTCTTTCCTTTCCATCTCTCTTATGGAGTGGTTGGCACGGATTTTGTGGGAACCATATTCAATAGGTCTGCAGCTGTTTCCAGTGCATACCCCCAGAAGGAAATAGGTAACTCAGCTGTGCTCATCATAGAGCGCACCATATCTAATAGGGTGCGGTTCCTCCATTCCGATACACCGTTGTGCTGTGGTGTATATGGAGGAGTCAGCTGAGAGAGAATGCCATTCTCTTTTAGGAAGTCCAGGAATTCATTGCTCAATTATTCACCTCCTCGATCAGATCGAAGGATTTTAATACTTTTTACGGTTTGGTTCTCGACTTCTTGTCTAAATTCTCTAAATTTCTCAAAAGCTTCTGATTTGTGTTTCATCAGGAACACATATCCAAATCTAGAGAGATCGTCAATGAAGTATGCTGAACCATGTAGGGTTCCTAGGCACTCTCAAGAGGTCACACAAGGCATCAACCATGCCAATTTCAAAAATTATGGTGCCGAGAAACCCTAGTGTACGGATCGTTTGCTAGAAAACTAGGCGAAAAGAAAACTAGTTAACAATTAACTAAGGGAATACGGAAATACAACCTTTGTAGATCCGGTCCTCCACCTCCACAGCTCCGAAACGAAGTCCTCTCCGCTGTCCAAAAAGAATCCGGGCTCTAGCGTCGACTTCATCGGAGAATAAGCGAGCTAGGTCGTCGATGTCCATGCCGAAGATGATCTACGTCGAGGCATCGCTAGATCAAGCTCACAACTTCACCAAGTCATGAAACTTGTGAAGTAAACACACTCTACTACTTGGCAATAGGTAGAGGATGAAGAAATAGGAAGTGGGTAGACTTTAGTTTTGGATTTCTCACTCATATCATCAAGTTGCCATTGATGGTCAAGCTTTTCTTCACTTGAAGGAAGAAGAAGAAGAAAGCAAGAAGATGATAATTATTATGATAAGAATTATTTAAAATGAAAAGAATAATCCATTCTTATCATAAGTGAACCATGGTAAAGTGTAGAGAGCTAATCATGGTTAAAGGAATGGTTAGGGTCAAGCTAGAGACAAAATGGTCACTTAGTCAAAAGATCAAGAAGCTTCAACTAGAATCCAAAATTAGCAACCATTTCATTTCATTTTCTTTTATTCATTTATCATAAATAAATGGATAATTAATTAAGATAAATGAATAACAAATAATAAACCATAACCTATTCATTAACCAAGGTTTAACACTTTACACTTAACCAAAAAGCATGTATCATCAAACATGATACAAGCTAGTGCACAAAATCATATCACATATAAAATGCGCACACCCGAGTGAGAAAATCCATTTAAAGTGAACCGATACTAGTTAATTCAAAGTAATATATCAAATATATAATTATGCATCAAATCATTAAATCAACACTTGATTTAACGATCCGGCCATATCGTATATAACCGACTAGTATGCAATGCATTGGTTTATCGAATCAACCCTTGATTCGATAACTAGGGTATATCGCATATAACCTAATCGATACATTCATCGCGAGAATGAAATACGGTATCACATACACGCATTATTCTCGGTCCCGCACATATCTCATATGCGCTCCTATTTCGTTTCGCTTGAGCCAGGAAACCTCTGTGTAGGACTCTAAAGACTCGTCAATACGCCGGCAGCAGGTGATGATCATATCAAACACCCACAAGCCGCAAGCGGTCTGCTAAACGTAACGGCCACCCGGGTATTGAGCGATCTGAAGATCGACGAGCAAGCCCGCTCACACTCCAGTGAATCCGACCAGTGACACTACCGTACAGTCCGGTCTGATCGTCTGATATGTCGCATATCTCGCCTAGGGGTGGTAAACGTCAGACCCCAATAGCTCAATAAGTCGTGTCGATATGAGGTCTATAACAATTCGAGAAACTACTGGTAACACTTACCAGTAAATCTCAGCAACCCTGGCCAGGGATTTCCTGTTATAGCCAATCGAACACAGCGCAACATCAACTCCCTATACCGGGAGAGACGAATCCCCTCCTATCGCTCATTGCCTCCATGTGACTCGGGACTGTACCCAAAAACCACCGTTTTGCACGCCCTCTTGGACGTGGTAAGATGGAAATCAAAGCACAGTGGGAACCACACAAGACTCTATGACGATCTCGGGTCAACAGACTACTCTGTACCAGTGTCACCAGAGAACTGCCATCTGACGTGAGGTATAATACCATCTGGGAGTTCTCGGCGAGTCCGTCCAGTGTACCCAGTCTCTACTGAGCACCCGTATATCATCTCTGATGTCAAACACCAATGGATATGGGATCATCCATCGCCCATCTGTATGGGTCGAGAAGGTATACGCTAGTCTACTCTGGTATATCGATGCCCCGTCTCGATACACCCTCGACTAGGGACTTTGAAGGATGTACTTATGGACTACCATGTCCCCACTAGTATGATCCGCATCATAGTCCAGGTAGTCAAGCACACATCCTAAGGGCTTTACCAACATGTAACAGAGAGACAATCAGTATATACGTTAAGGTAAAGTTCAACCAGATAGCATACTATCATGTCGAGCAAGAAAGTCCTCCCTATATATGTCCCAGCATCCACTACAATATACATCCTATGTACAGTAATGGCCTCTAGGGCATACATATAACTAACAATCTCCCACTTGCACTAGGGCCATCTGTAGCAGTGGTTGCAGTATCTCATACTCAACCATCCCATAAAAGTCTCTCTCTGGGATGAGGCCTTTGTGAGTGGATCCGCTGTGTTGTCCTCTGAGTCTACTCTCCTAACCTTGATCATCCTGGAGATCAACCATCTCCATGATCAGGTGATACTGCCATAGATTATGTCTGGATCACTGATGGGACGGACGTTCCTTGGCATAAGCCACAACTCCATTGTCACACGATGGGAGGAACATAGTTCATCTCATGAACCAATATACACCCAAACAGCCTCTTTGGTAGAATCTTAAGTAGCGATGTATCCTGCCTTTATCGTCTAGTGTGCCACGGTATCTAGCTTGGAACTCTTCCGACATACCGTCCCTTTACCAAGGGTAAAGAAAATGCCTGCGACTGACATTCAGTCGTCATTATCACCCTGGAACCCTTCCAGTGATTCTCCCCAGGATCGGTTGATACCGTCTCACTACATCTAGTGAGAATTCTAACATCCATTTAGATCTATCTCATAGATCCAAAACCCAGGATTTAGTAGGTATCATTTTGATCCTATTGAAGAATCCTTGTGATAAACGGAGATCGATCGAGCGTAGCATAGGAAACTCCTTCCCTATCAAGAGTATGTCATCCACGTACTCTACGAGGATCGTCACCATACTCCCTATTACCCTTTTGTATATACAAGGTTCATCTACCATTTTGATAATGTCAACTTCTTTGACTAATCCATCAAAACAGATGTTCCAACTCCGCGATGCCTGCTTTATCCTATAAAGCATCTTGCACACGTTTCCGCTGCTCCCACTGTCTACGAAGCCCTCTGGCTGTGTACTTATAGACGCTCTCTTCTAAATCATCATTTAGAAAAGCAGTCAAGACACCCAACCACCAGATATCGTAGTCATGGTATGTAGCCGTGGCAAGTAGGATCTGGATGGACTTAAGCATAGATCCTTAGAAAAGGTTTCAACATAATCCACACCTGGTCAATGATGCAAACCTTTAACAAGTCTAGCTTTGAAAGTCTCAACTTTTCCATCTACACCAAGTAATCTTCTCAAGATATACTTGCTCCTGATGGGGATTTAACCCTTCAGATGTAGCAACCAAAGTCCATACTTTGTTGGTGTACATGGATTCCATCTCAGATCACTAAGCATCCAGCCATTCTTACAGAGTCTTACTCCTGATAGCCTGCTCGAAGCTAGTTGGGTCATCATCTCATGATGCAATCCTCGCTCCCACTGTTATAGAGCAACCGAAGTATCTCTCAGGTGGGTGAGGAACCCTACTAGATCGTCGGAGAGGCTGAGGTTCGTTGGTAACTATTGAATCCTTTGGTTCTTTCAAATCATCTGCTGTAGTTTGTATAGCTGGAACATTTCCAGTTCTACATAACAGATCTTGCCTCGAGCTTGTCTGGATTTTGCTTTTAGACATAGCCCGGACAACCCCAAATCTTAACTAACTTAAGATATGGGCTCTTCCTTTTCCATATCACATATGAAGTGGTAGGCAACTGATTTGATTCGAACCCTATTCAATAGGTATGCAACTTCATAAGTGCATAACTCCCAAAAGGAAAAAGGTAACTCAGTAGTACTCATCATAGAGCACACCATATCAAATAGGGTGTATCTGCTCCGTCCCGACATACCATCGTGCTATGGTGTATACGGAGGAGTAATGCCGAGAGAGAATCTCATTCTCCTTTAGAATAGTCCAGGAATCCCGTGCTCAAGTATTCTCCTCCTTGATCTCATCATAGGACATAATACTTATACCCGTATTGGTTCTCTACTTCTAACTTATATTCTGTGAATACCTCAAAAGGTTCGGACTTGTGTTTCAACAGGAACATAGGTCTGAATCTTGAGAGATTATCAGAGAATGTAACGAAGTACAAAGAACCGGTCCTGGCATGTGTAGACAGGGGACCTTACATACATCAACATGTATCATCCCAAGAGTTCACTAACTCTTTCTCTGTTTCCAGTAAACGGAGCTGTGGTCATCTTATCTTTGTGACATGACTGGCGAGCTTCACAAGATGTAAATTCAAACTGATTTAAATATGCATCTAAATGTAATTTCAGCCAGTCGGGTCGCATTGATCTGACCTAGTCTACAATGCCTCAAGAAGGATTCGTTCATTTCTGAACTCTTCCTCTTGTGTGTGTTCAGTATACGAAGAACTGTAGTTTGATTTAGAACATTAATGCTTTTAGATAACGTGCCTGAACCGATCAACTTTTGATATAGGAAATGTTCAAAACATTATCCAACAATACAAAATTTTATCATTTCTTTACTAATAAAGAGATAGATATGATTTTGTATATCAGGTTCGGTATCTAATAACATTCGTTCAGAATCAATGTATTGGTAATACAGGGTGACAGTGACCGACAGACTTGGCTGCAACACTTGCCCCGTTTTCTGCCTCATGAAACTTATCACCCGTTCTCAGTTCTCTACCTTTCTGTAGCCCTATGTAACAGATTACATATCTGGGATCCTGATCTGGTATCACATACCCAGGACGTAGAGGATACGGAGAAACAGTTCTTTGTAACGAACACACCCGAAGATGATGCATCAGCATGCACTCTCTTCGTTTGGGCGGCACGGGAATTCTGGTAATCCCCAATTTCCTGCTCTGTCTTATAACAATTATAAGTTGGAGCGGGACCAACGTTCCCCAGCTCAGTATAACAAGCGGGTTCGGTCAAATATCCGTATTATTATCTTGATTAAGGCGTGATAAGGTCGCTACCTGGAGAGAGAGAGAAGAAAACACTCAGCGTGCGCTCTGTCAAGAATAGATTGGTTATTATTTTATCTAATCAGAATGGCTCCCACTGCTTTTTATCAAATCTTCCTTCAAACCCTAAAAGGAAAGACTAGCCGGGATTAATTACACACTACAAGTTCGCCAATCTTTCAGCCAGGCCAGTGTCGGTACTTTGAGGGAGGTCCCCCGTGCTTTCGCACGAACCTAATTAATGTAAACCTCGTTTTCCCAGAGGCGTAACCTCGTTAACACCTTTCTAGACACCTACTTGATCGGCTAATTGTAATGTATAAAACTCTCCCAGGAGTAACTCTTACTCGCAGCGGGTATCGGGATCCAACTATCTCATAGAAGGTATGCAATCTCATTGCAAATTTCAACACTTGAAACTCCCGATAATATTTTGCCCCGAGCGATCTATGACCTTGACAAGGTCAACAAACCATAGACCGCAAGTCAAGTTCAACCCGTAATTTCTTGATTGAATCAAACCCACCCGCACGACCCTTGACAAGGTCAACAAGGCCGCACGACTACCCTAACCCAATCTGCATCATATGCATAAGCAGATAAATACTGGTTAGCTACCGCACACTGCGCCTTGACAAGGTCAACAAACGCAGCACGAATACTAAACAGGATTTATCTGAAATGACGGAGGGCTACGACAGGTTTTTCTGAAAACCTATTGAGTAATGAACTTGATATCGTTGTAGGATCGAATGAATTTTGAAATGGAGTGTTTTTGAGGCTTTTCCAGTTTTGCTAAAGGAGTCACTCCCGGTGAAGGGATCGTCGGTCCTTTCCTCGTCGAATGAGGTGCGGGATATATCATATATATCACTGTGCAAAGCAAAAACACTTAAAAGCAATCAAAAGACAAACCGAATGTGTAGCATCTGCCAGTTATTGCTAAAGGAGTCACTCCCGGTGAAGGGATCTCGGTCCTTTCCTTATCGAATAAGGTGCAGGATATATCACATATACACCGCTGTGCAAAGCAAGAACTGTAGCTACCTGTTTTATTTTGAAATTCGATTCTACAACATCTTAGGTTTCTTTTATTTCATTAATCACATTAATGAAGTCCCATCATTTAAGTTACCTAAACATCACAGATAAATACGACGTACACTTATGCCATCCGCATTCGCCTCGATGTCCCCTCGTGCACCGTTAGGTTAGGTAACTAACGGCAGAGCAGGGCAGGGCTAGCGCGGGTGTAAAACATAAGTAACGTCTATATAATATATCATATATACTATATACTGTATCTATCACAGAACATCACAAGATCACATCACAGATATCGCAGCAGAAGAAACATATGAAATATTGGATATACTAGGACGTCCGTGTTTTCAATACGAGCCAGTATAAAACACGGATTCCACGGTCGCGATGAATAGCCAAACCCACACCCCTAGACCCCTACGAGAGCGGCAAGAAACCCTACCAATTCTGGAGTTAGGAGACCCGGACTCGACTCCTCGAGTGGTCTCCCACTGGACTCCAGAACCCGGTTACTTGTGCCCTCCTCCTTGGGTCTATCCTAGTGCGGAAAAGTAAATAATATACAAAGGGTGACAACTTCCGCAACCTGGAAGTGTCCCAATAAAAGAATATTACATACAAGTTTTTACATGAATGAAAATGAAAAACACTCATCTCACATAAAAACCCCCGGCTATTCAAACACGACGATCCAATATAACATATCCAGCAACACATAACATCACATGTCATCAACGTAAGTAAATATGCGCATCCTAATTGTCGTTGACATATAGCAACGAAACCGGCGATATCACATATTACACTTACGGTCACAGAAAAGAAAGTGTAAAACTACAACAGTTGGAATCCGCAATCTGCATAGACATCGCTTACCTAATCAAATGAATTCTTTAGACATCGCATGCCTAACAATTATAAATCCCGCATTTTAGTCTCATTATCGAAAACACTTTTCAATATCAAGTCGGGCAATTCAACAAGATTCCCGAAAAACTGATCGAATGCTCGTCGCAAACTTTAGTAGGCGGCCGCACCCCCGATACCGTCGACGAAGTGCACCAAGGCGGAACACCGCTGCCGCGAGCACCCGAACGGATGCTTTCGGCGACGGGGTTCTCCTACAGTCACTTGGTCGGGGCTATGGAGTGAGGCTGTCTATTAAGTTTACCCGGCGAGTATCCGCGTACGCTACGTGATTGCGACGGACTTTTGATCACATCAAAATTCCGTGGCAACCGATCAAGTGAGACTAAACTGCTATGTTTATAACATTCATTCAGTTATCACATAACTATTGTGAATTCCAATTATTGTATCCCATTCCGGATAAACAGAAAATGTTAAACTTTCCGATCGAACAATCGAACACCCAAGTTTTCCCGAAACAGATCAACACATGAAATAAGTCTAACAACATTCAGTTCGTGCCTCAGTAGCAACGGTCCAGCCGTAGAAGGGTCAAGCCAACGCCTCACATGTGGCACGCCGTACTGCCCCAAACCCGAAGGTTCAAAGGGCAGTTCAAGACGGTCACATAATCGAGTTAAGGTTTGTTGTCTTCTAGAGGGTCCATCGCGTTACTTGCACTACTTAGAACGTCGTTAAACTTCGAAAAAATCCAACACTTGGAAATTTCCCGACAGGGGAAAAATTGGGTATTTATATCCGGTCGAACTTTTTAACATATTCTAAAATTTATCCGGAAAGCCACACAGACAAAATTTGATACTCCGATCGAAACATCGAATCCCCAAACAACTCCAGAATGCTCAACTGTGTAGTAAAAGTTAAAAAATCCCAGAAAATACAGCACTAAGAATTAGGAATTACTGTGCAGAAATCACTAAACAATGGAACAGTACGGCCGCGGAACCGCCGCACCATGCATAGCACGTGCCGCGGTTCCGCGGTGGAAAATTCGATTCAGACCCTCGTATTTCACAGTAATTCATAACAAACCCTGCTTGATTTTCTGGATATTTTTAATCTTGAAAAATCCACAATTTTAAAATCTGGACAGAGAGCATTTTTGAATATGGGTTTCGGGTTCGTTCGGACTTCAAAATCCGTCTAGACTTTGCCTAAGGCTCTAGCTAGGCTCTGATACCACTGTAGGGTTCCTAGGCACTCTCAAGAGGTCACACAAGGCATCAACCATGCCAATTTCAAAAATTATGGTGCCGAGAAACCCTAGTGTACGGATCGTTTGCTAGAAAACTAGGCGAAAAGAAAACTAGTTAACAATTAACTAAGGGAATACGGAAATACAACCTTTGTAGATCCGGTCCTCCACCTCCACAGCTCCGAAACGAAGTCCTCTCCGCTGTCCAAAAAGAATCCGGGCTCTAGCGTCGACTTCATCGGAGAATAAGCGAGCTAGGTCGTCGATGTCCATGCCGAAGATGATCTACGTCGAGGCATCGCTAGATCAAGCTCACAACTTCACCAAGTCATGAAACTTGTGAAGTAAACACACTCTACTACTTGGCAAGAGGTAGAGGATGAAGAAATAGGAAGTGGGTAGACTTTAGTTTTGGATTTCTCACTCATATCATCAAGTTGCCATTGATGGTCAAGCTTTTCTTCACTTGAAAGAAGAAGAAGAAGAAAGCAAGAAGATGATAATTATTATGATAAGAATTATTTAAAATGAAAAGAATAATCCATTCTTATCATAAGTGAACCATGGTAAAGTGTAGAGAGCTAATCATGGTTAAAGGAATGGTTAGGGTCAAGCTAGAGACAAAATGGTCACTTAGTCAAAAGATCAAGAAGCTTCAACTAGAATCCAAAATTAGCAACCATTTCATTTCATTTTCTTTTATTCATTTATCATAAATAAATGGATAATTAAATAAGATAAATGAATAACAAATAATAAACCATAACCTATTCATTAACCAAGCTTTAACACTTTACACATAACCAAAAAGCATGTATCATCAAACATGATACAAGCTAGTGCACAAAATCATATCACATATATAATGCGCACACCCGAGTGAGAAAATCCATTTAAAGTGAACCGATACTAGTTAATGCAAAGTAATATATCAAATATATAATTATGCATCAAATCATTAAATCAACACTTGATTTAACGATCCGGTCATATCGTATATAACCGACTAGTATGCAATGCATCGGTTTATCGAATCAACCCTTGATTCGATAACTAGGGTATATCGCATATAACCTAATCGATACATTCATCGCGAGAATGAAATACGGTATCACATACACGCATTATTCTCGGTCCCGCACATATCTCATATGTGCTCCTATTTCGTTTTTCTTGAGCCAGGAAACCTCTGTGTAGGACTCTAAAGACTCGTCAATACGCCGGCAGCAGGTGATGATCATATCAAACACCCACAAGCCGCAAGCGGTCTGCTAAACGTAACGGCCACCCGGGTATTGAGCGATCTGAATATCGACGAGCAAGCCCGCTCACACTCCAGTGAATCCGACCAGTGACACTACCGTACAGTCCTGTCTGATCGTCTGATATGTCGCATATCTCGCCTAGGGGTGGTAAACGTCAGACCCCAATAGCTCAATAAGTCGTGTCGATATGAGGTCTATAACAATTCGAGAAACTACTGGTAACACTTACCAGTAAATCTCAGCAACCCTGGCCAGGGATTTCCTGTTATAGCCAATCGAACACAGCGCAACATCAACTCCCTATACCGGGAGAGACGAATCCCCTCCTATCGCTCATTGCCTCCATGTGACTCGGGAATGTACCCAAAAACCACCGTTTTGCACGCCCTCTTGGACGTGGTAAGATGGAAATCAAAGCACAGTGGGAACCACACAAGACTCTATGACGATCTCGGGTCAACAGACTACTCTGTACCAGTGTCACCAGAGAACTGCCATCTGACGTGAGGTATAATACCATCTGGGAGTTCTCGGCGAGTCCGTCCAGTGTACCCAGTCTCTACTGAGCACCCGTATATCATCTCCGATGTCAAACACCAATGGATATGGGATCATCCATCGCCCATCTGTATGGGTCGAGAAGGTATACGCTAGTCTACTCTGGTATATCGATGCCCCGTCTCGATACACCCTCGACTAGGGACTTTGAAGGATGTACTTATGGACTACCATGTCCCCACTAGTATGATCCGCATCATAGTCCAGGTAGTCAAGCACACATCCTAAGGGCTTTACCAACATGTAACAGAGAGACAATCAGTATACACGTTAAGGTAAAGTTCAACCAGATAGCATACTATCATGTCGAGCAAGAAAGTCCTCCCTATATATGTCCCAGCATCCACTACAATATACATCCTATGTACAGTAATGGCCTCTAGGGCATACATATAACTAACAAACCATTCCTGGCATGTGTAGACATTGGACCGCATACATCACTATGCACCAGTCCCAAGAGTTCCGTAACTCTTTCTCCGTGTCCCGTAAACGGAGTTTTGGTCATCTTGCCTTTGAGACATGACTGGCAAGTGTCATAAGATGATAATTCAAATGGCTTTAAATATCTATCCTTATGCAACTTAGCTAGTCGTGTCGTATTGATGTGACCCAGTCTACAATGCCACAAGAAGGATTCGTTCAGTTTTGAACTCTTCCTCTTGTGTGTGTTTGTTATACTTAGAACTGTTGATTGATTTAGAACATAAATGCCATTGCACAACGTGCCTGATCAACCAACTTTTGGTTACGGAAAATGTTCATAACATTATCCTGTAATACAAAATTATATCCCTCTTTACTCAACAAAGAAACCGATATAATATTGCGTATCAGGTTCGGCATGTAATAGCATTCGTTCAGAATCAATGTATTACCAGTTGGTAATGCAAGGTGATATTCCCCGACGGTCTTAGCTGCAACAATTGAACCATTTCCAACTCTTATGTCTTTATCACCTTCTCCAAGTTCTTTAACTTTCCTAAGCCCATGTAACTGATTACATATATGGGATCCTAACCCGGTATCTAATACCCAGGACGTAGGGCAAATGGAGAAGCAGTTCTCTGTAACGAACACACCCGAAGAAAATGCATCAACATGTACTTTCTTCATTCGGATGGCATAGGAATCCTGGTATTCCCCTATATACTGTTCAGTCATATAACTTTTATAAGAAAGAACAGAACCAACATTCCCCAGCACAGTATAACATGCGAGTTCAGTCAATACATCCATATTATTATGTTGATTAAGGCATGACATGGTCGCTACCTGCAGAGAGAGAGAAGAAAACACTTTAGCGTATTCTCTTGCAAGATCAGATTGGTTATTATCTTATCTAATCAGGATGGCTCCCACTGTTTTTATCAAATCTTCCTTCAAACCCTAAAAGGAAAGACTAGCCGGGATTAATTACACCCTACAACTTCGCCAATCTTTCAGCCAGGCCAGTGTCGGTACTTTGAGGGTGGTTCCCCGTGCTTTCGCACGGACCTAATTAAAGTAAACCTCGTTTTCCCAGAGGCGTAACCCCGTTGACACCTTTCTAGACATCTACTTGATCGGCTAATTGTCCTGTGTAAAACAATCCCGGGAGTAACAATTACTCGCAGTGGGTAACGGGATCCAACTATCTCATAGAAGGTATGCAATCTCATTGCAAATTTCAACACTTGAAATTCCCGATAATATTTTGCCCCTAGCGTCCCATGACCTTGACGCAGGCCAACAAACCATAGTGTGCTAGTCAAGTTCAACCCGTCATTTTTTGATTGAATTAAACCCACCCGTACGACCCTTAACGCAGGCCAACAATGTCGCACGACTACCCTAATCCAATCTGCATCATATGCACAAATAGATAAATACTAGTTAGCTACCGCTCACTATGCCTTGACGCAGGCCAACAAACGTAGTGCGAATATTAAGTAGGACTTATCTGAAATGACGGAGGGCTACGACAGGTTTTTCTGAAAACCTATTGCGTAATGAACTTGATATCGTTGTAGAATCAAGTGAATTTTGAAATGGAGTGATTTTGAGGCTTTCATTAGTTTTGCTAAAGAGGTCACTCCCGGTGAAGCGATCTCGGCTCTTTCCTCATCGAATAAAGTGCAGGATATATCATATATATTACTGTGCAAAGCAAAACTCCAAAAAACAATCAAAAACCAAACCGAGTTTTGTAGCATCTGCCAGTTTTGCTAAAGAGGTCACTCCCGGTGAAGGGATCTCGGCTCTTTCCCCATCGAATAAGGTGCAGGGTATATCATATATATCATTATGCAAAGCAATACTGTAGCTACCCTTTTTATTAAAAATTTGATTCTACAACATCTTTTAGGTTTCTTTTCTTTGATTAATCACATTAATGAAGTCCCATCATTTAAGTCACCTAAACATCACAGATAAATACGACGTACACTTATGCCATCCGCATTCGCCTCGATGTCCCCTCGTGCACTGTTAGGTTAGGTAACTAACGGCCGAGCAGGGTAGGGCTAGCGTGGGTGTAAAACATAAGTAACGCCTATATAATATATCATATATACTATATAGTGTATCCATCATAGAACATATCAAATGATCACATCACAGATATCGCAGCAGAAACATAGATAAAATGTGTGATATACTAGGACGTTCGTATTTAGTATTTAGCCAATAATAGAAAATACGGATTCCACAGTCGCGATGAATAGCAAATCCTACACCCTGGACCCCTACGAGAGCGGCAAGCGACCCTACGAATTCTGGAGTTTAGGAGACCCGGTCTCGACTCCTCGAGATGGCCTCCCACTGAACCCCAGAACCCGGTCACCTGTGCTCCCCTCCTTAGGTCCATCCTAATGCGGAAAAGTAAATAATATACAACACTGGTGGCATCAACCTCAACCCGGAAGTGCCCCAAATAAAAGAATATTACATTACATTTAAATTTACATGAATGAAAATATAAAACTCTCATCTCATATAAAAAAAACCCAGCTATTCAATCGTGACAATCCTGCACATCATATCTCAGCAACACATAATATCATATATCATCAACGTAAGTAAGTATGCGTACCCCAATTGTCGTTGATGTATAGCAACGAAACCGGCGATATCGACATACTACACTTACGGTCACAGAAAAGAAAGTGTAAAACTGCAATATTTGGAATCCACATTCTCTTTAGACATCGTAAATGCGAAATATCACATACTTCGTATTTCATGTCCAACTATATGAATTCCACATATTGCATCTCACTCCAGATAAATAAACGGTATTAAAGTTTTCGAACGAACGATCAAATACCCAAGATTCGCTAAAGCTCAACACTTGAGCGGAGTTCAAAAACCCGGAGTGTGACACGGTGGTAGCGGTCCAGCCGTAGAAGGGTCAAGCCAACGCCTCACATGTGGCACGCCGTACTGCCCCAAACCCTAAGGTTCAAAAGGCAGTTCAAGACGGTCACATAATCGAGTTAAGGTTTGTTGTCTTCTAGAGGGTCCACCACAAACAAACTTGCACGTATTTCCGAAAGATTTTAAACCCCGTGAAAAGTGAGCAAATGATACTCGTTCAAACACTTCAATACATTCTAATTTATCCGGAAAAGAAACATAACAAAATTAAATTCTTTGATCGAATCGATGGTAACAAAATGAACCCCTAAATTCTCAACACTTGAGTCAGATTAAAAATACCCATAAAATAACACATTCAGATACAAGAATTACTGTGCAACCCAACTGCCACATTCTCACTATACGGCCGCGGTTCCGCGGTAAAAACTTGAACTTTGTGACATGTGATACTTCCAAACTCTTCATAAGCTGCTAGGTAAACCTTTCATTGGTATCAGAGCCTAGAAAATTAGGGTTTCAAATTTTTCACATCAACTCATGAAAGAAAAGCTAGGGTTTTGAGAGTACAACCTTTGTAGCTCCCTACGCTAGACTCCTCGGCTACTTGGGGTTTGAAAAAGCTCCGCTTGAACTCATATAGGTCACCGATGATCCACCCGGAGTCCGCTTTGTCCAGGTTTGCAACTTCACCCGATCAAGAGAACGAAATGAAGGTAACACTCCAAAAAACTGGGCTAGACTTGTGTAGAATGGTATTGTGGTTCTCTTTCTCACTTCAAAATCCTATTTTTATGAGTATTTTTCTCACTTGAAAAGTTTAGAGAGCAAGAGATCAAGGTTGATGAAGATGATGGCCTTTTTGAGAAGAAGAGAAGAAAAAACTCTCATGAGAAAAATGAAAAATATAAGTATATTTATTTTCCATCTCTCATTTCAAACCATGGTTAATTATAAAGATATTATTGTATTTGAGTTAAAAACACAAAAGGAAAATAAACCAAGGGTTAAAAGGTAGGTGAGCATGGTAAAGTAAAGAAGAGTGTAGAAACATTCTATGATTTAACCTTTTTCCTTTTCCTTTTTGTTTTAATTCAAAAGCAATAATAATCCATATAAAAACCATGGTGTGATTCTTATATTGCCACCATTCTCAATGTATAAGCAGCCATGAAGGATGTATGTATGTTGTATGCGTGTATGTACATCTATATGTGCATGAATCTAAAAAGAGAACATACATGCATGCATACATCCATCAAATACAAGAAAAGATTTCAAGTGAGAAAACTAATGGTTAAATGATAAATCAACACTTGATTTATCAATCCGGCCATATCACATATGACCCCACCAAAAGCAAACCGCCCGATCAATATACGGTATCCTATACGCGCATTTTAATCGGGTCCAAGCTCATATCGTATACGCGCACCACAACGTTTCGCCTGGACTAGGTAACTCCTTTGTGGGACTCTAAGACTCGTCAATACGCCGGCAGTGGGTGATGATCATATCAAGCACCCCCAAGCCGCAAGCGGTCAGCTAAACGTAACGGCCACCCGGGTATTGAGCGATCAGAAGAAAACAAGCGAACCTGCTACAACTCCCGTCGAGCCAACCGGCAACACTTCCCGTACAGTCCGGTCTCCTCGTCTGATATGTCGCATATCAAGTCTAGGGGTGGTAAACGTCAGACCCCAATAACCGATAAGTCGTGCCGATGTGAGGCTCATAACGGGTCGAGAAACTACTGGTAACACTTACCAGCAAATCTCTGAATCATCCCTGGCCAGGGACTTCCATGTTACGGCCAATCGAGCACAGCGCAACATCAAACCCCAATACCGGGAGAGACGAAACCCCTCCTATCGCTCATTGCCTCCATGTGACTCGGGACTGTACCCAAAAACCACCGTTTTGCACGGCCTCATGGACGTGGTAAGGTGGAAATCAAAGCACGGTGGAAATCAAAGCACAGTGGAAATCACACAAGACTCTATGACGATCTCGGGTCTACAGACTAACCTGCACAAGTGTCACCTGAGAACTGCCATCTGACGTGAGGTATAATACCATCTGGGAGTTCTCGGCGAGTCCGTCCAGTATACCCAGTCTCCACTGAGCACCCGTATACCATCTCTGATGTCAAACACCAATGGATATGGGATCATCCATCGCCCATCTCATGGGTCGAGAAGCGTATACGCTAGTCTACTCTGGTATATCGATGCCCTGTCTCGATACACCCACGACTAGGGACCTTGAAGGATGTACTTATGGACTACCATGTCCCCACTAGTATGATCCGCATCATAGTCCAGGTAGTCAAGTACACATCCTAAGGGCTTTACCAACATGTAACCATAAGACAGTATAAAGAGACATGTATACATGTTAAAATAAAGAGCAACCAGATAGCATACTATCATATCGAGCAAGAAAGTCATCTCTATATATATGTCCAAGCATCCAATATAATATACATCATCTGTACAATACTGGCCTCTAGGGTATACATACAACTAACAATATTTCCTGTGGATTTTATTTTAATTGATACACAGCCTGTAGCGAACCCACGGAATTAAATTCCGGCGATTTTAGGTCGCCCCTTTTTGGCCACTTCCAACGCTATAATCAACTGTCGTAATGGTTCTATGACCTTATCCTTCGGGAATAGGTCAATAGAGCTGAACATTTACAAGTTGGGAAGTGTACCCTCCGAACCTACTGTTCAGGTCTGTTCTGTCGACTTAATGGATGTCGAAAGCAGCGAATTTGATGATACTCCTGATACCGATACAGACTCTTTTCATATGTTGTTGTTTGACCCAACTACGTATCTTACACATACGGACTCTTCCACAGAGTTGTCCGGGTCAACAACTAACACCGATTATGAACTGTTTTTGGAGTCTGAAGATCACCCCGCACTTTGTGATGACATTATTCATCGGGGTATTGATGGAACTTTTGAGGAGATTTTCGCTGATGAACTCGCATTTTTGAATGACACGGGTGTTGAGATGAATCATGTCCCAATCAATGAAATTGAACCTCTACCCCTTCTTCTGAACTGTAAAAAGAATGCGAGTAATCCATCACATTCACTGCATCGTCTCTCCAAAATTAGACGCATACACATTCTATTCCACCACTTAACATTTCCCCACTTCTTCTTCCACCAACCAGAGCACTGCATTGATAAAATTTTTGAATGGTTGGTGTTAACTTTCGGTCTTTGCAAAGCTTGGCATCGACCAATGATTTTTGACCCCCTCATGTGATTTTCAAAGATTAACATTGCATAACTCAAGTTTGGGGGGGGGGTACATTTTTTCTGGCTCTTGAAAAGAAAATTTTTACAAAATGATGAGCGAAAAATAAGTTTGGGGGAGGATCTTCAGTTAAATATTTTTCCCCCACTAATAAATTCCTCCCAAGCTTACAGGTTTTTCGAGATTTAGCTGACGGCAACAGTGAGGACACTGTTGAAAACAAGTTTGGGGGAGGTTTGTGCTTATTTTCGCATCATTTGCATCATACTTTGCATAAGCACAAAACATTTTTCAAAACCTATAAAAATTTAAAAATTTTCAAAAATAAAAATATTTTTTTTACATAAATAAGATAATAAAAGTTTAGATAGTGAAAAATTATATCCATGAGATTAGAAAAATTTAAGAAAACCAAGAAAATTAGAAGTTTTCTTAAACGAACTAGTAATAAGTAGTTATGAGCCGTTGTCCCAAGGGTTAGTAAGATGAAGGACGTCACTAATCTGAGGATAAAAATAAGTCTGAAAAATAGTTTCTATTCTAGAAGCCAAACATTTTGAACGTTGATACCCTGCTATTCGCACTTACACACGTCTTGAAACTCGGGATAGTAGAGGATACCTTGAAATGCTCTTGTCTTAAAGCCAAAGTATGAAGAAGAAAAACAAAATGATGAAGAAAATATAAAATGGTGAGAAAAATGAACACTGGTTCTGTTATCGCCAAGGCAGCAATAAAAAAATATAGCGAGAGTGCCTCTTCACCTAGTGCCCTAAGGCCAACTGGTCTGGGAGTCATTGCTAAGCCTTAGGTGGTGCAAGACGAGGAAATACACCAAATAAGCAAGTACATGAGTAATCGGTCGGTTAGTACCTCAAGAAGTATTAATGGTCGCATGAAAGTGTGTGAGCAATCTCATCTAAATATTCATTAATTAAAAAGTACTGAGGCTGATGGGCAAGAGTATGATAGCTTGAATTGAATTCTCCGGGTGTAGGGATGTCTTTACACACACGCAGGGTTATATGATCGATGTTTGGATGAACGATAGTAATGTAGAATAAAGACGATGTTTTATTGAGGGAGGATATGATTTCCAACATCTTTTCATGACTATTAAGATAGGGCTCATGACAACCGAAAAGCTAGCTTAGTTGGAAACCCTAATTTTCAAAGTCTTTCTTTTACAATTCTCTTCTTTAAATGCAATATTCATGTTCTTCCTTTTATTATTGGATTTTGTGGGTGCAATCCGCTGAAAACCCTCAGGAGACAACACTCCTCCTACTAGGGACACATATAGGTTTAAAGGCTTGTTGCACGTGCTCAGTGCAATCATGTCGCCTACGAAAGTGTGCTAGTTAGTTTTTCTCTTTCTTTAATTTCTCCTTCTCTTTTTAATAAAACAGTTCGCTCGAGACGATCGAAAATAAGTTTGGGGGAATTTGATCAGTCGAAAATACTGCATTTTGAACACGGCAATTTTTGAACACGGCAATTTCCCTATCTTTTGCACTCATCTAAAAGTGTTCGGCTTTCATATTACACATATTAGCAAAACAGTTGTAAAATATCGGATTGCATGTGTTAGACTTTAAAACCGGCATTTCAAGGGAAATTGACTGTATTTTATGGCATCGCATCATCCCTATATTGCGCAACACTTGTCTCGAGAAATTATGCAGGAAATTGCAGGAACAAAGCCAAAAGAAGCTGATCAAAAATACGCCAACTCAAAGGCTAAAGATCTGGTAGCAATACAGAATGCCAAACAAAATTCAACATATCAGAAGCAGGCCCAAATGTCAGCCCAAGTCCCTAGTTAAAAACTCAAGCTCCAAAGCTTCAGAGCCGCCGCGGTTCCGGGGCGGGAGCGCGCTTGCGCCACGGTTCCGCAGCGCTATGATGGCATCAGACGCCCAGATTTTCTACACGTATCTCAGCTAACGGCCCAAGCTTCTAGAACATTATAGAAACGCCACGTGGCACATCTAGAAGGCTCGGCTTAACAAACCTCTTCTAGAATGCTCTCCTTAACTAATTTTTGGAGGGAAATTCAAATCTCCTCAACAAACTTTTGGAGGGAAATTCAAAATTCAAATCCTAGATCTAGGGTTTGGATGATCTATAAATAAAAGCCTAGACCTAGGGTTAAACTTCTTCTTCAATCTCTAATTTCCACTCAATCTTCATCTTCCCCAATTTCCATCGACAAGTTGAGTGACACATCTTGTAGCCCTAATTCTAAATCCAAGCTAAATTCAAGATCCCGAGTACCAAATCAAGCGAGAAGCCTTCAACCTTTTAAAAGCGGAGCCGATCTTCAATCGAGCAAGTGATCCAAGCCGATCTGTGACTCAAGGAGCCGAGCGAAGCCAAATCGACGATCGAGTTCTTCCACTTATAGTTCTTGAGTGATTGTAACAGAATTGTTGATATAAATAAAAGGTGAAATTCGTTAATCTCGTTTTCTTTAAATTCTTGCATCATGATTCGATTTCAATTTGTAATTGTGGTTCTTGTTGTGATGTTCGAGTAAAACTCCGCTCGTAAAGGAGTCGAGACGATCAATAGAATGATGATGTAACAAATCTTAAAATGATTCTTAAGTCCTACGAGGCTTGTAAACCCTAGCAAATTGAAGAATCGATGACCTAGTTTCGTTGCGATGCTTTCTTGATTGTTATCGCTCGAAATTAGGGATCCACGATCGATTCTTGAATTTACTAGATGCTAGAATGTGAATGATATAGACGAAGGAACAAGAGATAAATGATGAAACCCTAGTTTCACTAGAAATCCCTAATTCTCGTCGATCATCATCGATCTAGTATCAATTCATCGAAGGATAAGAATACGTAATCACAAGATTTCATCACATCTATAGATCCGATCGATTCCTACGAGCCTCATTTAGATTCTTGATATTTGGTTTGGAAAATCAACAAATTCTCAATTCTTGATTCTATCGTTTTCTTGTTATTAGATCTAGATTTTCTAATTCTTGAACTTCAATTACAAATCATGAATTGCTAGTTGTCCTTTATTTAAAGTTTCAATTCAAACAAAACAAAATACGAACGAATCGCACAATCCCTGTGGACAATCCGAACTTACTAACGTGCTACATCCGACACCGTTATTGATTGCGGTCAAATATTTTTGGTTGTGATTTCTATACAATTTTCCAACTACTATACGAAATCGTTTCAATCAGGGTGCTTGATTTGATCATCACCTACTGCCGGCGTATTGACGAGTCTTTAGAGTCCTGCATAGAGGTTTTACTGGCTCAGGCAAAACGAAATAGGAGTGCATATGTGATATGTGCGAAACCGAGAATGATGCGTGTATGTGATACCGTATTCTATTCTCGCGACTTTTTGTATCGGTCGGTTATATATGATATAGCTGGGTTATCGAATCAAGTGTTGATTCGATAAGTCGATACAATGGATGTTAGTCGGTTATATGAGATATGACCGGGTTATTAAGTCAAGTGTTGATTTAATAATTTAGTCTATAATTTTATATTAGATATACTAGTTTACATTAACTAGCACTTGTTCACATAAGGATTTTTCTCACATGTGTACACTTTAATATATATGTGATATATATTAAAAATGTGTTTTCTTTTTGTATCATGGTTGATGATACACATGACTTGGGTGTATGAGACTTACACCATGCTATATATTATGTTGGGTTTTTTTATTTTTAAAGTAATTACAAAATTAGTGGAGGATTAACACAATGCATGAAGCTTGTGGAAGCTTGTGGATGCATTGACTAAGTCCACTAAGTTTGTTTTTACCATGGATATTTGTTAACCCAACCATAAGCATTAGCCATGGTTATGTCTCTACAAGAGTTAGTATATGATACTCACTCACCATGGTTTGCTTTCTCACTTGATCATTATCCTCATCTCTTTCTTTTGTTCAACTTCTTCTTGATTGTTAAAAAGAAAAAGCTTGCTAGGGTTTGATCCAAAGTGAGAAAGATTGTGAGAAATAAAATTCTAAAGAGAACCCACTTCCTATTTCTCCATCCTCCACTAGACTAGCACTTTAGTTTAGGGTGTTTGCTTCACTAATTCTCAGGTTAGTGAAGTAGAAGCTTGAGTTGGCATCCCCTCGACGTAGATCATCTTCGGCCTCGTAGACTTCAAGCAAGGACGCGTCTTTCGTCTCGTGAAGCCATGCAAGGGTCCGGAGAACCACAATCGCAGCGAAGGGACTTCAACAAGGAGCTATAGAAGTGAAGGACCGATCTACAAAGGTTGTATTTCGTATTCACTTAGTTGTAAACGTAGTTTACTTGCATATGAAACCCTAATTTTCTAGCAATGATCTTGTTTAGGGTTATTCGGCACGGCTAAAATTTTAAACGGGCATGTTTGATGCTTCCTTAACCCTTGTTAGAGTGCCTAGTAACCCTACAGTGGTATCAGAGCCTAGCTAAAGCATTAGGCGATGTGTTAACGAAGTTAAAACTCCGAACGAACCCGAATACTTCAATTTAACCCCCTCTCTGTACAATTTCTAAAAATTTGATTTTTTCTGAATTAAAAATGCGTAAAAAATTAGCAGGGAATTCTAAGATTTACCATAAAATTCGAGATCATAATTCCGTACAACCGTCGTGGAACCGCGGCCCCAACCTACTATTTGCGGCGGTTCCGCGGCAGGTAAAGTGAATCATGAATTGTATTTTATGCAGTAACCTCCGTAGCTATTCCTATATTCTTCTGGGTATATTTAAACTGACCCAAGTGTTGACTATATTGGGGTTTATTTTGTAATCGTCGATTCGATCGGAGAATTTAATTTTGTTATGTTATTCCGGATAATTTAGAAAGTATTAAAATGTTCGAACGGATATCATTAACTCAATTTTTCCCGGCACGAAAAACATTCAAGTGTTGAATTTTTCTTGGGTTTAAATCTTTCGGAAAAACGTGCATGTGACGCGATGGACCCTCTAGAAGACAACGAAGATTAACTCGATTATGTGACCTTCTTGAACTGCCTTTTGAACCTTAAGGTTTGGGGCAGTACGGCGTGCCACATGTGATGCATTGGCTTGACCATTCTACGGTTTGACCGTTGCTACTGTGACGTATTCTAGAATTTTTGAACTCCGCTCAAGTGTTGAGCTATTTAGGAAATCTTGGGTATTTGATTATTCGATCGGAAAGTTTAATACTCTCTATTTATCTTGAATGTGATACAATATGTGGAATTCATAAAGTTAGGCATGAAATGCGAAGTATGTGATATTTCGGATTTTACGATGTCTAAAAAGATTGTGGATTCCAAATGTTGTAGTTTTACACTTTCTTTTCTGCGACCGTAAGTGTAATATGTGATATCGCCGGTTTCGTTGCTATATGTCAACGAAAATTGGGATGCGCATATTTACTTACGTTGATGACATGTGATATTATGTGTTGCTGGATATGTTATATTGGATCGTCGCGTTCTGAATAGCCGGGGGTTTTATGTGAGATGAGGGTTTTTATTTTCATTCATGTAAAATTAAATGTATGTAATATTCTTTTATTGGGGCACATGCGGGATGAGGTTGATGTCACCTTTTGAATATTATTTACTTTTCCGCACTAGGATAGACCCAAGGAGGAGAGCACAAGTAACCTGGTGTTGGGGTAAAAATTTACACTCCGGTTGACCAAGTCAAAATCAAAGTCAACCCCAAGCCAGGTGGGCCCAAGCCCAGGTCAAGCGCGCTTATGCCCAAGTTGATGCAGCGGCCGGCCTCCCCCATGCCAACAACAAAAATCATGTAACAAATAATTTTTATGTAATTTTTGTGCATTAATGTATGCAAAATGGGCATAGAGCTAAATTTTTGTAAGCCCATGGCTGATGTGCAAAAACAAATGGCACATGAGCCATGGGATAGGCAAAATGCCATTTTGCAAAACCCAAGGGGCTATATGTAAATGTGTAAGCCTATATAAGGCAATATGATGATGAATAAAGCAACACTTTTCATTCCCTCAAAAAAAACTAGGGTTTGTGCATCCACTCTCTCTTTCTCAAGTTCTTCCTCTTCCTTTTCATTTTCCAAATAAATCAAGAGCTTAGCTCTCCCTTTTTAAAAAAAAAATTAAAAAAGGTTTTACCATAAACCCATCTCCCAAAACTCCATCAAGAGAAAAAAAAGGGTCTTTTTTTTTATCATCCAAGATCTAGATCTTAGAGTTTCATGAGAACCCATTTTGGGTTTCTCCTCAAAGGAGAAAGGAGAAAATCTTTTGGAGTTCAACTCCACAAATAATATTCTTTTGGAGTTCAACTCCACAAATAAAATCCTTTTGGAGTTTAACTCCACTAAAGAAAAACTTTTGGTGTTCAACTCCATAAATAAAATTCTTTTGGAGTTCAACTCCACAAATAAAATTCTTTTGGAGTTTAACTCCACTGCAGAAATTCTTTTGGAGTTTAACTCCATAGTAAAAATCTTTTTTTGGGGAGTTTAACTCCAGATTATAATTTTTTTAGCCATATAAAATTCTTTTGGAGTTGAACTCCACGTAAAAAAAAAGGTGGGGGTCACATGCTAAGCATGTGACGGGTCACATGCTAAAGCAGCCCCCTAACATGTTTAACATGTGACGTGAGTCACATGCTAAGCATGTGGTGGGTCACATGCAAAGCATGTGACGGGTCCCATGCTAATCATGTGATGGCCTTCTCACATGCAGAGCATGTGACGGGTCACATGCAGAGCATGTGACGGGTCACATGCTGAGCATGTGACGGGTCACATGCTGAGCATGTGAGAGGTCACATGCTAGCATGTGACCCCCCCTCACATGAGGGGTCACATGCTAACATGTGACCCTCCATGTCACATGCTAGCATGTGACCCCCCTCATATGAGGGGTCACATCCTAACATGTGACCCCACTTTTTAAAAAAAACAAAATTCTCTTTTCTTCTTTTTTTCTTTCTTCCTCCTTTTTTTATTTAAAATAAAAATAAATTATAAATAATATTTAAAAATTTAAAAAAGAACATAATTATATTCTTTTCCTCTTTTCTTTATTTAATCCATTTTTTTTATTTAAAAAAATATTAAATAAATATTAAATAAATAAAATTAAATTATAAATAATATTTTAAAAAAAAATTAATAAATTAAAAAAAAATTCTCCAAATTTTTATTTACTTATTTATTTTTGTTTTTATATATAGAAAATATATATACATATGTATATATCTCTTTTTTACAAATGGAACAAAACAAAAAAATACACACGCACCAACGCACTGCATATTGAGTTCGCATGACCAGTTTAACCCGTCAATCGGAGGTTCCTTCGCTCCAAATGCGAGGGGTAATTAACGGCAGCTTAGTCCGCGGCTACCGGAGATTCGGATCCCCACAATCAATAAACCCCAGCCTACCCTAGGCAGGGGGAATCTGTAATGCGCCCGACAAGCACGCGCGTATTCTCATCTCAATGGGGTGACGAAAAACACCCTACAGATTCTGGCACGCCCGGTGGGACCAATCTCTCATCCCATATTTCGGGTTAAACGTTCTTGCGAACTTAATCAATATAAATACCTATATTTAAACTAAAATAATGCTTTTTCATGCAGATTTTCAAGCAATAACCTTTCAACGATGTCTTCGATGATGAACTCAGTTCCCGTCTCCTACACGATGAGGATAGACTCTAGGACGGTCCTTCCGGCCTGTCTCGGGCGACAATGGGAGGAGCCGCTGCTACCATTCGGCTCTATCATGTTCATGCCAGTTGGCGCCATCCCGGCTCCTCAAGCCCCAGTGACAGACAGACCGGTCTCGAAAGGCAAGAGGCCAAATTTGGTGGTCGCGAGTGCACCTCAGCCCAAGCGCAAGTCCGTTTCTGAATGACTCTCCATGGCCCCAGCTGGGGGTAAGGCCACCAACACCAACAAAGCTACAATGTGTCCCGAGCAAGCTCCAGCGGTGCCCTTGACCACTGCTCGATCGGGTGTCTTCTCTAAGCTCCCCTCTGATCAACTCACAATGGCTTCCCGGGTAGCGGATGCCCGCCAAGCCTTCAAAATCGAGAAGCTGAGGGAGAAAAGGCTCAGATATAGAGCCAACAAAAGGCCTAGGGCTCCTGCCAGGCTAAACCTCATGAGGTTCAAAGAACAGGGTTACCCCGCCGAAGATGAGGAAATGGCTGGGTATGTGGTCCACACTGTCTACACGGTGGGCACACGCAGCAAGAGTAAGGACGGGGCTACCCCATCTCAAACCCGATCTGGCTTGAATGTGGTGGCCGCTTCCCAAGAACAGCCGCCTATGCTGGGTGATGAAAACCCTCTTGATGAGGATGATAGGCAGAAAGGCCATTCGGTCCATGAGGAGTCGGGCTCGGAAAGCGAAGAAGAGCCGACTTTCCGCCCCAGGACCGCGGAGCAAGTGCTGCTTCAAGAGCTCCGAAAGCAGCTCAGAAATTTAGACAAGGAGATGGCTATGCTCTACTCAAAAATTGACGACTTGACGAATGTCGTGATGCAGCTCACAGCCCGGCTTGCCTCTCAGTCACCCAATCAAGCAGAGGGCTCTGCTCGTGAACTGGGAAATGGTGTCCCAAAGCAGCCGACGCCTATTCCCACAAATCCAAAAGTGGGCGAACTACATGAAAATCAATCGCATCCTATCTCGTGAAATGTCTTCGCTACCGATGACAGTAGCCCGCTAACTCAAGATCAAATCAGGGATTTAGTTGCCAGCAGAGTCAAAACATTGGTGGCCGAAGCCGAAGCGCAAAAAGATATCAGCAGTAGTGGGAGACCATATCCCGCTCCGTATGATCGGTAGAATTTCCTAGCGGCTATGTCATCCCCAAATTCGGATGATTCGATGGGACGGGAAATGCGAATCAACACATCGCCTACTTCAAAGCCTCATACGGGAATACTGGGGGCAATGATGCGCTTCTCCTCCGCCAGTTCGTTAATAGCTTGATCTATGTTGCTTTCGACTGGTATGAGAGCATACCGGATGGCTCCGTTACTACTTTTGTCCAGATGGAATCTTTGTTTCAACAAAGGTTCATGAGCGTCAGTGATAAGATCACCATTGCTGAGCTCGTAAGGACCAAGCACAAGAGCGACGAAAGCAGCACGGATTTTATAACCCGATGGCGAAATTTCTCCGTCAAATGCGAACCGCCGATAGAGCAGGACCAATCTGTTAGTCTCCTCGTCGGAAATCTCAACAATTGGATGGCCCCGTTTTTATGCACCGCGGGTCTCAAAACATTCCAAAAGCTGACCAGGAAAGTCCAGATGCTGGAGTGCTCAAAGCAGGAGTTCTCTTCGGATTCCCAAAATAACAATAGGTCCTGGAAAAACCGAAAGGACGATAATCGCAAAGGCGGAAACTCCGATGATTCTGGATCTTTCAACATTTTGGCTAACCGAAATAAGTAAGGGATGAGCGGGCCTAGCGCCAACCAGCCTCGGAAGCCAATGTTCGGAGAGGGAGGAGAATCTCCACTGAAAGAGAAGCTGGGTAAGGTCTATTCCTTCAGAAGGGACAAAATCCGTAAAATATTCAAAGACGCCCTGAAGAACGGTCTACAACTGCCAGAGTCAAAAAGACCGCAAGAAGCGAATAGGACCGACGACCCCAAATAATGCCCCTATCACAGAGTGATAGGTCATGCCATTGAGGACTGCTTCGTCTTCAAAGATTAGGTCAAAAAGCAATACAAGGCAGGAGAGATAGTCCTGTCCAAAGGCGTGTTAGTAAACAGTCAAGATGCGACCGCCAATTTCATACAAACGGAGACCGAAGTTCTTTGTGAAACTGATTCTCTCAGACATCTGCCTTTCTCTGAAAACAATCGACCGCCACGTCAATAAACTGGGAACAGTCGACCTCTAAGTCGTTAAACTGGGAATGTAAAAAATATATATATGTGTGTGTGTGTGTGTGTGTGTGTGTGTGTGTGTGTAAATAGACAAAAAATGTGTAAATAAAAGAAAAATAAAGAAAAGCCGAAATGATGGTGCAACTCGCAATAAAAATCAGCGAGTAAAAATGAAAAAGAAAAAAAAGCCGAAATGATGGGGCAACCGCGAATAAATAGCCAAAATGATAGGGCAATCGCGACCTTCGCGATAAGAAAATCTGAAATGATAGATCAATCGCGGTAAAAAAAGAAAAGAAAAGAAAAAAACGGCGAATGATGAGTCGCTCCTGGTACCATATTTCAGTGCAGCGATGCAAACGCCACCCAAAATCCAATTTCTTAAAATTTTCCCGGCCATACGGCTAGTCCCCAAATTGACTACCGTATACAATCCACGGGCTCAAATAATTCTCATCATACACATATCCCACCGTAATCACCAGTTACGCGGCTGGTCTCCGCCTTTGGAATTATGCTCCATTAAGAAGACCCACTCATGTGTCCTTACGATGCATGAGGAGAACAAACTTTCGTGGGATCCTTACGACTCACAAAGGAAAAAAACACACACTTAGGAGTTCTCACGACTCCTAAGAAGAAAATACACCTGCGAGATCCTTACGACCCGTAGGGAGAAAATGCTTTTATGGGACCCTCACGGCCCATAAAATTGAAAAGTCTTAGGTGATAGGGATCCAAACCTGTCTCCTAAGCCATCGCTCCCCAATCCCCAAGTGGCGAATGATGAGTCGCTCCTGGTACCATATTCCAGTGCAGCGATGCAGACGCCAGCCAAATTCCAAATCCCAATCCCAAAGTGGTGAATGATGAGTCGCTCCTGGTACCATATTCCAGTGCAGCGATGCAGACGCCAACCAAATTCCAAATCCCAATCCCCAACGGCGAATGATGAGTCGCTCCTGGTACCATATTCCAGTGTAGCGATGCAGACGCCAACAAAGTCCCGAAATGTTTTTGGCCCTACGGTCTGGATCATACATCCTGCAAAACCGTATACAATCCACGGGCATAAAACGATCTCAATCTCTCCCAAGTCCTACCGGCGAGACCACATTTAAAGTCCCACCGGCAGGGAAGATTCAAAAAAAAGAGGGAAAAAAAGAGAAGAAGAGAAAAAAGGGTATGTCCACAAGCAAAATGGGCACGGATGAAAACCCGAAAGGGCTCCGTGAGTAAAAACAGCAGGACTGCCAGCGAGTTTGTGAAAACCCGAAAGGGCGCAAACTCGTAAAAAAGAGATGAAATGCACTCGCAAAGTCCTCTCGACTTTGTGAGGAGAAAGTTCCCGCATGAGATCCTTATGACACACAAAGGAGCAATACGCTTGGGAATCCCCACGACTCCTAAGGAGAAGATACACTTACGGGATCCTTACGACCCGTAGGGAGAAAATACTTTATGAGACCCTTACGGCTCACAAAATTGAAAAGTCTTAGGTGATAGGGACCTAAAACCTGTCTCCTAAGCCATCGCTTTCTGATAAGGTATGTGCAAATGATGATTCGCTCCTGGTACCATATTCCAGTGTAACAATACTGATGCCAAACCAAAAAAAAAAACCAATTCCCAAATCCTCTGGGGGCAAATGATGAGTTGCTCCTGGCATTATTCCAGTGCAGCAATGCAGATGCCAAACCAAAAGAAAAAACCAATTCCCAAATCCTCTCGGGGCAAATGATGAGTTGCTCCTGGCATTATTCCAGTGCAGCAATACAGATGCCAAACAAAAACCAATTCCCAAATCCTCTCGGGGCAGATGATGAGTTGCTCCTGGCATTATTCCAGTGCAGCAATGCAGATGCCAAACCAAATTCCCAAATCCTCTCGGGGAAAATGATGAGTTTCTCCTGGCATTATTCCAGTGCAGCAATGCAGATGCAAAACCAAAGCCAAATCTCAAATCCACACATGACAAATAATGATTCGCTCCTGGTACCATATTCTAGTGTTGCGATGCTGATGTCAACCCAAATCAAATCAACCAACAAGCTCTGCATCGGAATTATGCTTCGTCTCAGAATGCATCCCGTGTCGAAATGATGCTTCGCCTCGGTGTACCTGCCTTCCCAGTCGAAATTATGCTTCGTCTCGGAATCCAGTCAACCACCGACACTCCACGTCGGGGAAAAGTCGGTCAGCGACACTCCGTGCCGGGGAAAAGTCAACCCGACACTCCACGCAGGGGAAAAGTCAACCCGCGACACTCCATGGCGGGGAAAAGTCGATCAGCGACACTCCGTGCCGGGGAAAAGTCAACCCGACACTCCGTGCCGGGGAAAAGTCGATCAGCGACACTCCGTGCCGGGGAAAAGTCCACCCGACACTCCGCGCCGGGGAAAAGTCGATCAGCGACACTCCGTGCCGGGGAAAAGTCAACCCGACACTCCACACCGGGGAAAAGTCGATCAGCGACACTCCATGCCTGGGAAAAGTCAACCCGCGACACTCCGCGCAGGGGAAAAGTCGATCAGGGACACTCCGTGCCGGGGAAAAGTCAACCCGCGACACTCCGTGCCGGGGAAAAGTCAACCCGCGACACTCCGCGCCGGGGAAAAGTCGATCAGGGACACTCCGTGCCGGGGAAAAGTCAACCCGACACTCCGCGCAGGGGAAAAGTCAACCAGCGACACTCCGTGCCGGGAAAAAGTCAACCTACGACACTCCGCGTCGGGGAAAAGTCGATCAGCGACACTCCGTGCCGGGGAAAAGTCAACCCGACAGTCCGCGCAGGGGAAAAGTCAACCCACGACACTCCGCGCCGGGGAAAAGTCGATCAGCGATACTCTGTGCCGGGGAAAAGTCAACCCGACACTCCGCGACGGGGAAAAGTCGATCAGCGATACTCCGTGTCGGGGAAAAGTCAACCCGACACTCCGCGCCTGGGAAAATTCGATCAGCGACACTCCGTGCCGGGGAAAAGTCAACCCGCGACACTCCGCGCCGAGGTATGTCGATCAGCGACACTACGTGCCGGGGAAAAGTCAACCCGACACTCCGCGTCGGGGAAAAGTCGATCAGCGACACTCCATGCCGGGGAAAGTCAACCACCGACACTCCGCGCAGGGGAAAAGTCAACCCACGACACTCCGCGCCGGGGAAAAGTCGATCAGCGACACTCCGTGCCGGGGAAAAGTCAACCCGACACTCCGTGCCGGGGAAAAGTCGATCAGCGACACTCCGTGCCGGCGAAAAGTCAACCCGACACTCCGTGCCAGGGAAAAATCGATCAGCGACACTCCGTGCCGGGGAAAAGTCAACCCGCGACACTCCGCGCCGGGGAAAGTCGATCAGCGACACTCCGTGCCGGGGAAAAGTCAACCCGACACTCCGCGCCGGGGAAAAGTCGATCAGCGACACTCCGTGCCGGGGAAAAGTCAACCCGACACTCCGCGTCGGGGAAAAGTCGATCAGCGACACTCCGTGCCGGGGAAAAGTCCACCACCGACACTCCGCGCCGGGGAAAAGTCGATCAGCGACACTCCGCGCCGGGGAAAAGTCAACCCGACACTCCGCGCCGGGGAAAAGTCGATCAGCGACACTCCGTGCCGGGGAAACGTCAAGCAGACACTCCGTACCGGGGACACGTCAACCAGCGACACTCTGCATCGGGGAAACGTCAAATACAGACACTCTGCATTAGGAAAACGTCCGACAGCGACACTCTGTGCCGGGGAAACGTCAAGTAGACACTCCGTGCCGGGGCACGTCAACCAGCGACACTCTGCATCGGGGAAACGTCTAATACAGACACTCCGCAACAGGGAAACGTCCGACAGCGACACTCCGTGCCGAGGAAACGTCAAGCAGACACTCAACCTCGGGGACACGTCAACCAGCGACACTCTGTATCGGGGAAATGTCCAACACATACACTCCGCATCAGGGAAACGTCCGACAGCGACACTCCGTGCCGGGGAAACGTCAAACAGACACTCCGCATCCGGGAAACGTCTAACAGCGACACTCTGTGCCGGGGAAACGTCAAGCAGACACTCCGTCTCGGGGACACGTCAACCAGCGACACTCCGTGACGGGGAAACGTCAAGCAGATACTCCGTGCTGGGGACACGTCTACCAAATCGCTCCGGATCAGAGCGTCGACCGTCCATGTCGCAAAAAGGGCAGTGCAGGCTTCCTACAAAGCAGGAACCAGATTGCTCCGGGCCAGGAAAACGTCTACCACGGACACTCCATCTCGGAGACGCGTCAAGCATCGACCGTCCAAGTCGCAAAAAGGGCAGAACCGACCGTCCATGTCGTAAAAAGGGCAGTGCATCCTAAAAAGTGGGAACCAAAGCATGTCGCCTCCACACAAAAGAAAATCCATCAATTTCATGCACACGACCCACATATGCTGTGTGCATTTATTGATGGGGGCAATTTGTTGGGGTAAAAATTTACACCCCGGTTGACAAAGTCAAAATCAAAGTCAACCCCAAGCCAGGTGGGCCCAAGCCCAGGTCAAGCGGGCCCTTGCCCAAGTCGATGCAGCAGCCGACCTCCCCCATGCCAACAACAAAAATCATGTAACAAATAATTTTTATGTAATTTTTGTGCATGAATGTATGCAAAATGGGCATAAAGACAAATTTTTGTAAGCCCATGGCTTATGTGCAAAAACAAATGGCACATGAGCCATGGGATAGGCAAAATACCATTTTGCAAAGCCCAAGGAGCTATATGTAAATGTGTAAGCCTATATAAGGCAATATGATGATGAATAAAGCAACACTTTTCATTCCCTCAAAAAAAAACTAGGGTTTATGCCTCCACTTTCTCTTTCTCAAGTTCTTCCTCTTCCTTTTCATTTTCCAAATAAATCAAGAGCTTAGCTCTCCCTTTTTTAAAAAAAAAACTCAAAAAGGTTTATTATAAACCCATCTCCCAAAACTCCATCAAGAGAAGAAAAAGGGTCTCTTTTTTTATCATCCAAGATCTAGATCTTGGAGTTTCAAGAGAACCCATTTTGGGTTTCTCCTCAAAGGAGAAAGGAGAAAATCTTTTGGAGTTCAACTCCACAAATAAAATTCTTTTGGAGTTCAACTACACAAATAAAATCCTCTTGGACTATAACTCCACTACAGAAAATCTTTTGGAATTCAACTCCACAAATAAAATTCTTTTGGAGTTTAACTCCACTGCAGAAATTCTTTTGGAGTTTAACTCCACAGTAAAAATCTTTTTTTGGGGAGTTTAACTCCACATTATAATTTTTTTTGCCATATAAAATTCTTTTGGAGTTGAACTCCACGTATAAAAAAAAAGGTGGTGGTCACATGCAAAGCCCGTCACATGCTTAGCATGTGACGGGTCACATGCTAAGCATGTGACGGGTCACATGCTAAGCATGTGACGGGTCACATGCTAAGCATGTGACGGGTCACATGCTAAGCATGTGACGGGTCACATGCTAAAGCAGCCCCATCACATGTTTAACATGTGACGTGGGTCACATGTTAACCATGTGGTGGGTCATATGCAAAGCATGGGACGGGCGTCACATGCAAAGCATGTGGTGGGTCACATGCAAAGCATGGGACGGGCGTCACATGCAAAGCATGCGACGGGTCACATGCTGAGCATGTGACGGCCTTCTGACATGCTGAGCATGTGACGGGTCACATGCTGAGCATGTGACTCCCCCTAAGCGTGTGAGAGGTCACATGCTAGCATGTGACCCCCCCTCACATGAGGGGTCACATGCTAACATGTGACCCTCCATGTCACATGCTAGCATGTGACCCGCCTCATATGAGGGGTCACATGCTAACATGTGATCCCACTTTTTAAAAAAAACAAAATTCTCTTTTCTTCTTTTCTTCTTTCTTCCTCCTTTTTTTATTTAAAATAAAAATAAATAAAAATAAATTATAAATAATATTTAAAAATTAAAAAAAACATAGTTATTTTCTTTTCTTCTTTTCTTTATTTAATCCCTTTTTTTATTTAAAAAAAATATAAAATAAATATTAAATAAATAAAATTAAATTATGTATAATATTTTAAAATTAAAAAAAATAATAAATAAAAAAAATTCTCCAAATATTTATTTACTTATTTGTTTTTGTTTTTATATATAGAAAATATATATACATATGTATATATCCCTTTTTTACAAGTGGAACAAAACAAAAAAAATACAAACGCACCAACGCACTGCATATTGAGTTCGCATGACCAGTTTAACCCGTCAATCGGAGGTTCCTTCGCTCCAAATGCGAGGGGTAATTAACGGCAGCTTAGTCCGCGGCTACCGGAGATTCGGATCCCCACAATCAATATACCCCAGCCTACCCTAGACAGGGGGGATCTGTAATGCGCCTGACAAGCGCGCGTGTATTTTCATTTTAATGGGGTGACGAAAAACACCCTACACCGGGTTCTAGAGTTAAGTGGGAGACTAACTCGAGGAGTCGAGTCCGGGTCTTCTAACTCTAGAATTGGTAGGGTTGCTTGCCGCTCTCGTAGGGGTCTAGGGGTGTGGGTTTGGCTATTCATAGCGATCGTAGAATCCGTGTTTTATAGTGGCTCAAAATAAAAAACAGACGTCCTAGTATATCCAATGTTTCATATGTTTCTTCTGCTGCGATATCTGTGATGTGATCTTTTGATATGTGATGATAGATACTGTATATAGTATATATGATATATTATATGGA
The DNA here is from genome assembly GCA_030015575.1 of Agapanthus africanus. Lineage (NCBI taxonomy): Eukaryota > Viridiplantae > Streptophyta > Magnoliopsida > Asparagales > Amaryllidaceae > Agapanthus > Agapanthus africanus. Next base: position 365,907,852 of record CM057346.1, read on the forward strand.
TGTTACTTATGGTTTACACCCGCGCTAGCCCCGCCCCGCTCTGCCGTTAGTTACCTAACCTAACGGTGCACGAGGGGACATCGAGACGAATGCGGATGGCATAAGTCTACGTCGTATTTATCTGTGATGTTTAGGTGATTTAAATGATGGGACATCATTAAAGTGATTAATGAAAGAAAAGAAACCTAAAAGATGTTGTGGAATCAAATTTTCAAAAAGGGTAGCTACAGTTTTTGCTTTGCATAGTGATATATATGATATATGCTGCACCTTATTCGATGAGGAAAGAGCCGAGATCCCTTCACATGGAGTGACCTCTTTAGCAAAACTGGCAGTTGCTACAACACTCAGTTTGTTTTTGATTGCTTTTGGAGTTTTGCTTTGCATAGTGATATATATGATATATCCCGCACCTTGTTCGATGTGGAAAGAGCCGAGATCCCTTCACCGGGATTGACCGCTTTAGCAAAACTAATGAAAGCCTCAAAATCACTCCCTTTCAAAATTCACTTGATTGTACAACGATATCATGTTCATTACGCAATTGGTTTTCAAAAAAACCTGTCGTAGCCCTCCGTCATTTCAGATAAGTCCTACTTAGTATTCGTGCTACGTTTGTTGACCTCCGTCAAGGCGTAGTGTGCGGTAGCTAACTAGTATTTATCAGCTTATGCATATGATGCAGATTGGATTAGGGTAGTCGTACGACCTTGTTGACCTCCGTCAAGGGTCGTGCAGGTGGGTTTGATTCAATCAAGAAATGACGGGTTGAACTTGACTTGCACCCTGTGATTTGTTGACCTCCGTCAAGGTCATGGGATGCTTAGGGCAAAATATTATCGGGAATTTCAAGTGTTGAAATTTGCAATGTGATTGCATACCTTCTATGAGATAGTTGTTGGAGATAGTGCCATCAGAGTCAATTATTGGATCACAGGCACGTGATTGCAATGATTGAGGGAGGACCTATCCCGGTAGGACAGTCTTACTCAAGATGATAGTATGCTATCTGGTTTATCTTTATCATCGCGTACTGCTTTAGGTGACCTTACAAGTCACTATTGCGCGTTGATAGAGCCCATAGGATTCTTGCTTGACTGCCAGCAGTATGAGGACGATCATATACGTGGGAGCTGGTAGTCTATGAGCACATCCTTAAATGGTCCCTAGTCGTGGGAGTTTCGAGACAGGGCATCGATACTCCACAGTAGACAAGTGTATACAGTCGAGACCCCGACGAGGGGCGGTGGCCGGTCTCACAAGCCGCTGGTGTCAGTTGGTTCACCTAAGATGTATACAGGTGCTCATTGGGTTATGAGTACACCGGACAGGACTCGCCGGGAACATGCTAGTTGGTCTTATACCTGACGTCAGATAGCAGTTCCCTGGTGACATGTGTACAGGTTAGTTCATCGACTTGAGGATCGTCATTTGTCTCATGTGTGTTCCCACTGTACTTTGATTACTACCCTATCACGCTCAAAGGAGACGTGCAAATAGGTTTTAGTTTGGTACAGTCCTGAGCCACATGGAGGCAGTGAGCGGTTCTGCAGGGGTTCGTCTCTCCCGGTATTGGGGGTGAGGTCGCGCTGTGTCTAGGAGAGCCATTACACGAAGTCCTTGGCCAAGGCAGGAGATTTACTGGTAGGTATTCCAGTATAATCTCAGGGTGTTCTGGGCTACACTCCGACACGACTTGTACCGCTTTTGGGGGTCTGACTTTTACCAACCCCCTAGGCCCGCCATGCGATGCTCATAGACGAACGGACCGGACTGTTCAGATATTGTCATTGACAGGCTCAGTAGGGTGTCAGGATGAGTTCGCTCATCGACGTCCCTTTTGGTCAATACCTGATAGCCCGTTACGTATGGCTAATACCTCTGACGTGCTAGTGGTTAAATCCACAGCCAAAGTTTTGACGAGTCTTTAGAGTCCCCCACAGACCGTTTTCTCAAGTTTCGTGCGAAACGATGTAGAGGCCGTATGGAGATATGGCAGGGTTCGATTAGATACATGCAGTATTTCACGGATCATGATCGGACGGATAATACTAGCGCGCTTTAGTTTAAGCCGGATCCTAGTATAGTACAGTGTAGATTTTGTCTCATTGCATTTGTATTTCGGTCGGAATACAAATGCGGGTATGTATATACAGTAGCGGGGTTTTCCTGTAATTTACTACGGGACCAGTTTTATGAAGTTGCCAGTTTGTTTTCCGTTTCGGCTATTTTCCTTTGTATCTTTGTTTGGCTGAAAATTGGTGGAGGAGGGCTTATTTGCAAATGTGCAAATTAGCATTGTGGAGAGTGGTCTTTGCATATAGTTGCATCATGATGGTTTCATGATGGTGCACTTTCATTTGACTTCTTTTCCTCATCATTTCTTGACATTGGGTGTGATGATTGGTTGATGGAGTGTTGGACTTTGATTGTGATCATTGCTTATTATCATGACCCTTTCTCACTCTTGTATTATGGGCACTCTCTCTTTTTTGATATACTCTCTCCTCTCATTCTCTCCTAGAGGGATGGCCGGCCAATTCTTGGGGAGGGGCTGCCCATTTTTTGTGTGGGGATTTTGGTTCTCTTCATGCTTAGAAAAATCACCAAGTTCATCTAGAAAAAGTTCACATCTCATTCCTCCACCAAAAGGGCAACTTCAACAACCCCAAAAAGACATAGAGTTCTACAGTTAACCTACAGCATCCTTGGGCACGTCGGCTAGCCAACTTCATGTCCGAGTTTCCTCAGTTCAGAGTTAGGAGCCCGTAAAAGAACCCGGCGAAGTGGTGCCCTTCCGACGAGGAGTTGAAGACCGGAGATTCCGCGGGGAGATCGGGACGACGACGAGAAGACCGAAGGACACGGATCGCTCGGTATATCTCTCTACCCCTTTCTCTAGTTAGCTAGGACTATGTTAATGGGCCGATCCGGGTTTTAAGTGCGCGGTGGTGCCGGTTCAAAAGTTAAAGTAAATTATCGTTTCCGCATTTTTGGCCTCGGATTGACGGCCGGGGCGCCGCCGTGCACTTACATGGTATCAGAGCGACGCCATTAACCTAGTCTAGCATGGTCTAACGTGTTTACAAGTTCGATCGAACGGATTTTCCGAAAACCTGATTTCAAGTGCATCAGTTTCTGTCGAATTTTTTTTAGCTCCAAAATTTTTTCAGTTCATTGCAGAAACACGTGCAAGGAATTCTAAGCATTCTATGAAAATTTGGTCGCGTGACGTCACCATTCCACCGCGGAACCGCGGCCAAACCCACGCATTGGCCGCGGTTCCGCCGCCACTTTGACTTGTCAACGCACCAAATTTTAACAGTAGGCTTCTGAGTTGAAATTGGGGTTTTTGGAATATTCTTTTTGGGCCCAGAATTTCTTTATGTGCTACAGTAGTGCTTGGGGGCCCACTTGGGAAAATTTGATCGATCGAAATTTTTTAAACATGTTAGTTCACAGTATTTACATTATATCTGCGACCATGAATGTCATTTGATCGGTAAATCCTGTCTAACTGCTATAGCCCATTTAGACGGATTTGCGAACGTGACATTCATGTTGATGTTCTCTGTTGTGCTGTGATGTTGCGGATTGGTCGTGGGGGATAGCCTGGATGCAATGGTAGTACAGTTTTGTTTTATATGTACATTTGATATTGCGGGGCGAGCGTCCGACATGTGGACTGGCGTCACTGCCAGTTTGTATATTATTCTTTTGGGGTACGACCGGGGTGAGGTCGATGTACCCATTGTATGTATATTTTACATTCTGTACTAGGATTACTTCAAGGTGGGGTGCACGGATAGCCAGGTTCTAGAGGGCAACGAGCCCACATCTCATGGCATTGAGACGAAGGGGGCTTTACTCTAGAATTGGCGGGCTATTCGCCGCACTCGTAGGTGGTACAGGTTGACCGAGGAGGGGTGCCCAAGTTACCGGATTTCGTGAAGTGCTGGATGGTCCATTCACGTTGCTGAAGGGGGCTGTCTCGCTTTAGCTTTTGGCGGGTAACTTGCCGCGCCCGTAGGGGTCTAGGATTTCATTGCACAGGCTATCCATATGACCAGGGGAACGTCGGGTTTCAGTAGCGGCTCTATGAAACCCGGGGATCCCAGATATCTGTATTGTTCTGTGATGCTTATTACATTTCTGTGATGTTGCATTTTATCACGCCTTAAGCGAATATTATATATTGATATATATATTAGTAGATGTTGTATATGTTTTGCATCCGCGCTAGTCCAGTCCCCGCTCTGTCGTTAGTTAAGTAACCTAACGGGTAATGACGGGACCCAGTGGCGAATGCGGATGGCATATACGTACATCATTATTTTCGTTCTTTATTGGTGTGATCAATTGATGGGACTGCGTTGATTCGAATCAATGCAAGCTAAACAAACCTATTCTGATGTTGTTGGAACATTTTTCAAAAAGCTGTTATTGCAAGGACGTTCACTTTTGTTTTGCACAGTGGTGTTCGGTTGGAATATCCTGCACCTCAGTCGACGAGGCAAGGGCCGAGATCCCTTCACCGGGAGTGACCCTTTGGACAGAAGTTTGCGTCAGCGTAATAACTTCACTATAGCCGATTACTTTTTCTTTGCATCGTGGTATTCAGTTGGAATATCCTGCACCTCATTCTATGGGGAAAGAGCCGAAATCCCTTCACCGGGAGTGACCTCTTTAGCAAAGGTTTTCGTCACTATATTTTTAAAATCTATCCGGTTCCTTCAACGATATCAAGTTCATTACGTTAAAGGTTTTCGCCAGAAACCATTCGTATCCCTGCGTCGTTTCATATGGATAGTCAATAAGTATTCAAGTTGTGTATGTTGGCCAAAGTCAAGGCATAGTGATTGGTAGTTATTGGGTATTCATATGCAGCATAGATAGATGCGTTGGTTTGGGACAGTCGTACTACTATTTTGGCAAAAGTCAAGGGTATGTACGGGTGAGTTCAAATTAACCTGGAGAATGACGGGTAGAACTTGACATGTTACTTATGATATATTGGCCAAAGTCAAGGTCATAAGAGCATGGGGTAAAAATCACATCGGGAGTTTCTAAAGAAACTGAGACTTGCCAGATATAAGCATACCTTCTGGAGTGTGATAACGTGAGAGGATTCCGTCATGTTATCATGCGATGATAGTTAGATCCCGATTCTCACTGATGAGTTGGTTTACTCCTCGGGTGATCCCGACTAATTCTCCTTTCAGGTTTGGAGGAGAATTTGATGTTACAGTGGGAGGTTTCCTGATTAGATAAATTGGTAACCATTCTGATCTAGGTTAGAGTGCACGCTGAGTGTTTCTTTTCTCTCTCTCTTTGGCAGCGACCATGACCCGACCCTAAGACTATGACTCAGTGACCAAAATTAACCGAACCTTCTTAAACACTTGTTTTTGGATTGTCAGAGTTGCAAACCTCATTGCCACTCCTACTTTTACCCATTTCTCCAGGACACCCCGTATTACTACGAACGTCCACTTCCATTGGACAAAACCATCGTATGGTTATATACGAACTCGAAGGAATTTATTCGAGGATGGTTTTCGGTTCTGGAGAAAACGAATAGGACTATTCAGTTGTCTTTTCCTTTTACCTTCTCTCAGGTTGCGAGTACTCCTTGGTACACCTATTATGTAAATTGGATAGTCTTCTTCCAAACCATAGGCAGGTGCCGACCGGTAGGGAATGAAGAAAACCAATTAGCTTAATGATGGTGTACAGAAGGTATTAAGTAAAGAAATATCAAGGGATTAGCAAGAGGGCAAAGTAAACTGTGACTGCTATTCACGACCAAACCAAGTATTTCATTACCACTCCCACTTCACCTTTGTATTTCTCCAGGACACACCGTATCACTACGAAGATCCACAGTTTATTGGATACTCCATCGTATGGTTATATACGAACTCGAAAGGAACTTGTTCCAGTGCGGGGATGGATTCTGGTCAGGAGAAATAGGAATAAGGTTTATTCAGGTGTCTTTTATCATCACCTTCTCTCGCATTGCGAGTGCTCCTAGGATTAGGACAGTACACCCATTATGCTTATTGGATAGTCTTCTTCTAAACCATAGGCCGGTGCCGAACGGTAGGAAGGAAGAAAACCATTTAGCCTAAGAGGATGTGCAGAAGGTAATGACTAAAGACATATAAAGGGATTAGGAAAGATGGCAAAGAATTACACGGTTACAGTTGTGAATCTGGATAATGGAAGAGCCATTACTAGGAATACCGGGATACCCCATCGAAACATTTCAATGTTTCAGTTTCACTGTGTACTGTTAAAGGAAAACTGATTTCCCAATCAGATCTTGCTCTAGGGTATGTATTTACCAGGTATGATTCTCACATCTGTATGGTTTTACAGATGATGAGTGGGAGTAAGTTATTGGGAATTAGGTGATTGTCCTTATTATATCGGAATTCGTTGTAATTGGTGATATTTGAGGAAATCACCTGGGCTGTTTGCCGGTCGGCAAATATTTGGTTTTGAATATCCTGTTAGTTATATGTATGCCCTAGAGGCCATTACTATACATATGATGTATATTGTAGTGGATGCTGGGACATATATAGGGAGGACTTTCTTGCTCGACATGATAGCATGCTATCTGGTTGCTCTTTATCTTAACGTGTTCACTGATTGTCTCTCTGTTACATGTTGGTAAAGCCCTTAGGATGTGTACTTGACTACCTGGACTATGATGCAGATCATACTAGTGGGGACATGGTAGTTCATAAGTACATCCTTCAAGGTCCCTAGTCGTGGGTGTATCGAGACGGGGTATCGATATACTAGAGTAGACTAGCGTATACCTTCTCGACCCATACAGATGGGCGATGGATGATCCCATATCCATTGGTGTTTGACATCAGAGATGATATACGGGTGCTCAGTGGAGACTGGGTACACTGGACGGACTCGCCGAGAACTCCCAGATGGTATTATACCTTACGTCAGATGGCAGTTCTCTGGTGACACTGGTACAGGTTAGTCTGTAGAGCCGAGATCGTCATAGAGTCTTGTGTGATTCCCACTGTGCTTTGATTTCCACCTTACCATGTCCATGAGGGCGTGCAAAACGGTGGCTTTTGGGTACAGTCCCGAATCACATGGAGGCAATCAGCGATAGGAGGGGATTCGTCTCTCCCGGTATATGGAGTTGATGTTGCGCTGTGTTCGATTGGCTATAACTGGAAATCCCTGGCCAGGGTTGCTGAGATTTACTGGTAAGTGTTACCAGTAGTTTCTCGAACTGTTATAGACCTCATATCGACACGACTTATCGAGCTACTGGGGTCTGACGTTTACGACCCCTAGGCGAGATATGCGATATATCAGACGACGAGACCGGACTGTACGGTAAGTGTTACTGGTTGGATTCACAGCTGTGTGAGTGGGCTTGCTCGTTGATCTTCTGATCGCTCAATACTCGGGTGGCCATTACGTTTAGCAGACCGCTTGCGGCTTGTGGGTGTTTGATATGATCATCACCTGCTGCCGGCGTATTGACGAGTCTTTAGAGTCCTATACAGAGGTTTCCTGGCTCAAGCGAAACGAAATAGGAGCGCATAGGAGATATGTGCGGAACCTAGAATAATAACAGTATGTGATACTGTATTCTATTCTCGCGATTTGTATCGGTGGACGGTTATATATGATATAGCCGGGTTACCGGATCAAGTGTTGATTCGATACATTGATACACTTGATATTAGTCGGTTATATGCAGTATGATCGGATCATTAAATCAAGTGTTGATTTAATGATTTAATGTATAATTATATATTTGATATATTACTTTACATTAACTAGTATTTGTTCACTTAACATGGATTTTCTCACTTGATGTGCACAAGTAGTATATGTGATATATTTTTGTGCACTAAATTGTATCATCTTTGATGATACATGCAAACTTGGGTCTATGTTTGCTTTAAACCATCTTTAGGTTAATGGTTAGGTTTTAATTTGTTTTTATTTATTTTCTTTACTCATTTTGGCAAGAATAAATATGGTGTCTTTCTTTGTTTTATTCTTGAAGCTTCATGAAGCTTAGATAAGTCTAGCCATTTTGTCTTTTGCCTAAACCTAACCATTAAACCTAAACCCTAGTTTATTCTCTACATGTGTTAGCTTCACCCATGGTTGCATTATGATAAGATCACTTGATTTACTATTATTTATTAATTCTTTTTCTATTCTCTTCTTCTTCTTCTTCTTCTTGATGAAGAAAAAGAAAGATTGCTTGAAAATTATCAAGTGATGAATCCAAGTGAGAAATCCAAATCCAAAGTGAATCCGCTTCCTATTTCTTCATCCTCTACCACTTGCCATGTAGTAGAGTGTGTTATCTTCACAAGTTTCATGACCAAGTGAAGATGGAGCTTGAGTTAAAGTTGCCTCGACATAGATCATCTTCGGCATCGAAGTCAACGACCTAGCCCGCTCATTTCTCCGACGAAACCATCGCAAGAGTCCGGGATCCCGGTGATCGCAGCGAAGGGACGTCATCACGGAGCTAAAGAAGTGGAGGACCGGATCTACAAAGGTTGTATTTCCATTCACTTAGTAGTTAAGTTGTTAACTTGTTGTGGTTTTCGCTTTACCTCTAGTTAACGATCGCATTAGGGTTTCTCGGCACATAGAAAATTTTGAATTTTGCATGGTTGATGACTTCTGGAAACTCTTGAGTGTGCCTTGGAACCCTATAGTGGTATCAGAGCCTAGTTAGAGCCTTAGGCGAAGTGTAAACGAAGTTAGAAACCCGATCGAACCCCGAAACCCTAGATTTCACCCTTCTCTGTACAATTTTAAAAACTGTGGATTTTTCCTAATTAAAAATGCTCAGAAAATAGAGCAGGAGTCTATGACAAACTGTAGAAAACGAATCCCTAAGGCCACTATAGCGCCGCGGTACCGCGGCTCTAACCAGCTTCTGGCGGCGGTTCCGCGGCCGTATGTAATGCTTAGGGTTGCGTTTTTATACAGTTATGCCCGTAGCTGTTTCTTGTGTTCTCTGGGAATTTTTAATCTGTGCTCAACAGTTGAGTTTTCTGGGGTTGTTTTGGGGGCTCGATGTTTCGATTGGAAACTTTAACTTTGTCTATGTGTTTTTCCGGATAATTTTAGAACATGTTAAAAAGTTCGACCGGATATAAATACCCAATTTTTCCCGTGCCGGGAAATTTCCAATTGTTGGATTTTTCCGTAGTTTAATAACGTTCTAAGTAGTGCAAGTAACGCGATGGACCCTCTAGAAGACAACAAACCTTAACTCGATTATGTGACCGTCTTGAACTGCCCTTTGAACCTTAGGGTTTGGGGCAGTACGGCGTGCCACATGTGAGGTTGGCTTGACCCTTTTACGGCTGGACCGTTGGTACTATGGCATGAAGTGAATGTTTTAAAAATTATTTCATGTGTTGAGCTGTTTCGGGAAAACTTGGGTGTTTGATTGTTCGATCGGAAAGTTTAACATTTTCTATTTATCTGGAATGTGATACAATATTTGGAATTCACAAGTAGTTATGAGATAACTAATATGAATGTTATAAACATAGAACTTTAGTCTCACTTGATCGGTTGCCACGGGATTTTGATGTGATCAAAAGTCCGTCGCAATCACGTAGCGTACGCGGATACTCGCCGGATAAACTTAATAGACAACTAAACCCCTTAGCCCCGACCAAGTGACTGTAGGAGAACCCTGTCACCGAAAGCATCCGTTCGGGTGCTCGCGGTAGCGGTGTTCCGCCTTGGTGTACTTCGTCGACGGTATCGGGGGTGCGGCCGCCTACTAAAGTTTGCGACGAGCATTCAATCAGAATGTCGGGAATCCTGTTGAATTGCCCGACTTGATATTGAAAAGAGTTTTCGATAATGAGACTGAAATGCGGGGTTTATAATTGTTAGGCATGCGATGTCTAAGGAATTCATTTGGTTAGGCATGCGATGTCTATACAGTTTGCGAATTCCAACTGTTGTAGTTTTACACTTTCTTTTCTGCGACCGTAAGTGTAATATGTGATATCGCCGGTTTCGTTGCTATATGTCAACAACAATTGGGATGCGCATATTTACTTACGTTGATGACATGTGATGTTATGTGTTGCTGGATATGTTATATTTGATCGTCGTGTTTGAATAGCCGGGGGTTTTTATGTGAGATGAGTGTTTTTCATTTTCATTCATGAAAAAAATTGTATGTAATATTCTTTTATTGGGGCACTTCCAGGTTGCGGAAGATGTCACCATTTGTATATTATTTACTTTTCCGCACTAGGATAGACCCAAGGAGGGCAGCACAAGTAACCGGGTTCTAGGGTCCAGTGGAAGACCATCTCGAGGAGTCGAGTTCGGGTCTCCTAACCCTAGAATTGGTAGGATTGCTTGCCGCTCTCGTAGGGTCTAGGGGTGTGGGATTGGCTATTCATCACGACCGTGGAATCCGTGTTTTATACAGGCTCAAAATCAAACACGGACGTCCTAGTATATCCAATATTTCATATGATATTTTCTGCTGCGATATCTGTGATGTGATCATTTGATGTTCTATGATAAATACTGTATATAATATATATGATATATTATATAGGCGTTACTTATGTTTTACACCCGCGCTAGCCCTGCCCCGCTCTGCCGTTAGTTACCTAACCTAATGGTGCATGAGGGGACATCGAGGCGAATGCGGATGGCATAAGTGTACGTCGTATTTATCTGTGATGTTTAGGTAACTTAAATGATGGGACTTTATTAATATGATTAATGATAGAAAAAGAAACCTCAAGATATTGTGGAATCGAATTTTCAAAAACAGGTAGCTACAGTTCTTGCTTTGCATCGCGGTGTTCCTTGTAGAACATCCTGCACCTTATTCGATAAGGAAAGGACCGAGATCTTTTCATCGGAAGTGACTCCTTTAGCAATAACTGGAAGATGCTGCAACCCTCGGTTTATCTTTTGATTGCTTCTATAGTTTTTGCTTTGCACAGCGGTATATATGATATATCCCGCACCTTATTCGATGAGGAAAGGGCTGACGATCCCTTTACCGGGAGTGACCCCTTTAGCGAAACTCGTAAAAGCCTCAAAAGCACTCCATTTTAAAATCATTTTATTCTACAACGATATCAAGTTCACTACGCAATAGGTTTTCAGAAAAACCTGTCGTAGCCCTCCGTCATTTCAGATAAGTAGTAGTTAGTATTCGTGCTACGTTTGTTGGCCTGCGTCAAGGCGTAGTGTGCGGGAGCTAACTAGTATTTATCTGCTTATGCATATGATGCAGATTGGATTAGGGTAGTCGTGCGACTTTGTTGGCCGGCGTCAAGGGTCGTGCGGGTGGGTTTAATTCAATCAGGAAATGACGGGTTGAACTTGACTAGCGCACTATGGTTTTTTGGCCTGCATCAAGGTCATAGGACGCTAGGGGTAAAATTTTTGGGAATTTCAAGTGTTGAAATTTGCAATGAGATTGCATACCTTCTATGATATAGTTGGATCTCGATACCCGCTGCGAGTAATTGCTACTCCTGGGAGAGTTTTACACATTACAATTAGCCGATCAAGTAGGTGTCTAGAAAGGTGTCAACGGGGTTACGCCTCTGGGAAAACGAGGTTTACTTTAATTAGGTTCGTGCGAAAGCACGGGGGACCTCCCTCAAAGTACCGGCACTGGCCAGGCTGAAAGATTGGAGAACTTGTGGCATGTAAATTAATCCCGGCTAGTCTTTCCTTCTAAGATTTGAAGAAAGATTTGATAAAAACAGTGGGAGCCATCCTGATTAGATAAAATAATAACCAATCTGATCTTGCAAGAGCGCACACAGAGTGTTTTCTTTTCTCTCTCTCCAGGTAGCGAGCATGTCACGCCTTAATGAAGATAATAAAACGGATATATTGACCGAACCCGCTTGTTATACTGAGCTGGGGAACGTTGGTCCCGCTCCAACTTATAATTGTTATAAGACAGAGCAGGAAATTGGGGAATACCAGATTTCCCGTGCCACCCAAACGAAGAAAGTGCATGTTGATGCATCATCTTCGGGTGTGTTCATTACCAAGAACTGTTTCTCTGTATCCTCTACTTCCTGGGTATTACATAGTGCTACAGAAAGGTAGAGAACTGAGAACGGGCGATAAGTTTCATGAGACAGAAAACGGTACAAGTGTTGCAGCCAAGTCTGTTGGTCACTGTCACCCTGTATTATCAGAATACATTGATTCTGAACAAATGTTATTAGATACCGAACCTGATATACAAAATAATATCAGTCTCTTTATTTAGATAAAGAAGAATATAATTTTGTATTGTTGGATAATGTTTTGAACATTTCCTAAATCAAGAGTTGATCGGTTCAGGCACGTTATCTAAAAGCATTAACGTTCTAAATCAAACTACAATTCTTAGTATACGGAACACACACGAGAGGAAGAGTTCAGAAATCAACGGATCCTTCTTGAGGTATTGTAGACTAGGTCATATCCATGCGACCCGACTAGCTAAGTTGCACATAGATGCATATTTAAATCTGTTTGAATTTACACCTTGTGAAAACTTGCCGGTCATGTCACAAAGATAAGATGACCACAGCTCTGTTTATTAGAAGCAGAGAAAGAGTTAGTGAACTCTTGGGATGATACATGTTGATGTATGTAGGTCCCCTGTCTACACATGCCAAGACCGGTTCTTTGTATTTCATTTCATTCTCTGATAATCTCTCAAGATTCAGACATATGTTCCTGTTGAAACACAAGTCCGAACCTTTTGAGATATTCACAGAATATAAGTTAGAAGTAAAGAACCAAAACGGGTATAAGTATTATGTCCTTTGATGTGATTACGGATGAGAATACTTGAGCACGGAATTCTTGGATTTTTCTTAAGGAGAATGAGATTCTCTCTCAGCATTACTCCTCCGTATACACCATAGCACGATGGTATATCATGGCAGAGCAATCACACCCTATATGATAAGGTGTGCTCTATGATGAGTACTACTGTGTTACCTATTTCCTTTTGGGAGTTATGCACTTGAGAAGCTGCATACATATTGAATAGGGTTCAAATCAAATCAGTTGCCTACCACTTCATATGTGATATGGAAAGGGAAGAGCCCATTTCTTAAGTTTGTTAAGATTTGGGGTTGTCCGGCCTTTCTAAAAAGCTAAATCCGGACAAGCTCGAGGCAAGATCTGTCATGTAGAACTGGAAGAGTTCCAGCTATACAAACTGCAGCTGATGATTTGGTAGAACCAAAGGATTCAATAGTTTCCAACGAACCTCATCCTCTCCGCTGATCTAGTAGGGTTCCTCACCCACCTGAGAGATACTTCGGTTTCTCTATGACAGTGGGAGCGAGGATTGCATCATGAGATGATGACCTAACTAGTTTCGAGAAGGCCATCAAGAGTAGGGACTCTGTAAGAATGGCTGGATGCTTAGCGATCTGAGATGGAATCCATGTACACCAACAAAGTATGGACTTTGGCTGCTATATCTGAAGGGTTAAATCCCCATCAGGAGCAAGTATATCTTGAGAAGATTACTTGGTGTAGATGGAAAAGTTGAGACTTTCGAAGGTAGACTTGTTAAAGGTTTTCATCATCGGCCAGGCGTGGAAAATGATGAAACCTTTTCCAGTAACTATGCTTAAGTCCACCCGGATCCTACTTGCCATTGCTGCATATCATGACTACGATATCTGGTCGTTGGGTGTCATGACTGCTTTTCTAAATATTGATTTAGAAGAGAACGTCTATAAGTACACAGCCAGAGGGATTCGTAAACAGTGGGAGCAGCGGAAACGTGTGCAAGTTTCTTTACAGATTAAAGCAGGCATCACGGAGTTGGAACATCTGTTTTGATGAGTTAGTCAAAGAGTTTTGCATCATCAAAATGGTAGATAAACCTTGTATATACAAAAAGGTAGTAGGGAGTATGGTGGTGGTCCTCGTAGAGTACATGGATGACATACTCTTGATGGGGAAGGAGTTTCCTATGCTACGCTCGGTCAATCTCCGCTTATCAGAAGGATTCTCCATATAGGATCAAGAAGATACCTCCTAAATCCTGGGTTTCGGATCTATGAGATAGATCTAATTGGATGTTAGGATTCTCTCTAGATGTAGTGAGATGGTATCAATCAATCCTGGGGAGAATCACTGGAAAGGTTCCAGAGTGATAAGGACGACTGAAAGTCAGTCACGGGCATTGTCTTTACCCTCAATAAAGGGACGGTATGTTGGAAGAGTTCCAAGCTAGATACCGTGGCATACTAGAAGATAAAGGCTGGATACATCGTTGCTTAAGATGCTACCAATGAGGCAGTCTGGATGTATATTAGTTCATGAGATGAACTTCGTTCCTCCCATTGTGTGACAATGGAGTTATGGCTTATGCTAAGGAACGTCCGTCCCATCAGTGATCCAGACATATTCTAAGGCAGTGTCACCTGATCATGGAGATGATTGATCTCCAGGGTGATCGAGGTTGGGAGAGTAGACTCAGAGGACAACACGGCGGATCCACTTACAAAGGCCTTTTCCCAGAAAGAGACTTTTATAGGATGGTTGAGTATGAGATACTACAACCACTGCTATAGATGGCTCTAGTGCAAGTGGGGGATTATTAGTTATATGTATGCCCTAGAGGCCATTACTGTACATAGGATGTATATTGTAGTGGATGCTGGGACATATATAGGGAGGACTTTCTTGCTCGACATGATAGTATGCTATCTGGTTGCTCTTTATCTTAACGTCTACACTGATTGTCTCTCTGTTACATGTTGGTAAAGCCCTTAGGATTTGTACTTGACTACCTGGACTATGATGCGGATCATACTAGTGGGGACATGGTTGTCCATAAGTACATTCATCAAGGTCCCTAGTCGTGGGTGTATCGAGATGGGGCATCGATATACCATAGTAGACTAGCGTATACCTTCTCGACCCATACAGATGGACGATGGATGATCCCATATCCATTGGTGTTTAACATCAGAGATGATATACGGGTGCTCAGTGGAGACTGGGTACACTGGATAGACTCGCCGAGAACTCCCAGATGGTATTATACCCTACGTCAAATGGCAGTTCTCTGGTGACACTGGTACAGGTTAGTCTGTAGACCCGAGATCGTCATAAAGTCTTGTGTGATTCCCACTGTGCTTTTATTTCCACCTTACCACGTCCAAGAGGGCGTGCAAAACGGTGGCTTTTGGGTACACTCCCGAATCACATTGAGGCAATGAGCGATAGGAGGGGATTCGTCTCTCCCGGTATAGGGAGTTGATGTTGCACTGTGTTCGATTGGCTATAACCGGAAATCCCTGGCCAGGGTTGCTGAGATTTACTGGTAAGTGTTACCAGTAGTTTCTCGAACTGTTATAGACCTCATATCGACACGACTTATCGAGCTACTGGGGTCTGACGTTTACCACCCCTAGGCGAGATATGCGACATATCAGACGACGAGACCGGACTGTGCGGTAAGTATTACTGGTTGGATTCACAGGAGTGTGAGCGGGCTTGCTCGTTGATCTTCTGATCGCTCAATACCCGGGTGGCCGTTACGTTTAGCAGACCGCTTGCGGCTTGTGGGTATTTGATATGAGCATCACCTGCTGCCGGCGTATTAACGAGTCTTTAGAGTCTTACACAGCGGTTTCCTGGCTCAAGAGAAACGAAATAGGAGCGCATATGAGATATGTGCAGGACCAAGAATAATACCAGTATGTGATACTGTATTCTATTCACGTGATTTGTATCGGTGGACGGTTATATATGATATAGCCGGGTTACCGGATCAAGTGTTGATTCGATACATTGATACACTTGATATTAGTCGGTTATATGCAGTATGACCGGATCATTAAATCAAGTGTTGATTTAATGATTTAATGTATAATTATATATTTGATATATTACTTTACATTAACTAGTATTTGTTCACTTAAGATGGATTTTCTCACTTGATGTGCACAAGTAGTATATGTGATATATTTTTGTGCACTAGATTGTATCATATTTGATGATACATGCAAACTTGGGTGTATGTTTGCTTTAAACCATTTTTAGGTTAATGGTTAGGTTTTAATTTGTTTTTATTTATTTTCTTTATTCCTTTTGGCAAGAACAAATATGGTGGCTTTCTTTGTTTTATTCTTGAAGCTTCATGAAGCTCTGATAAGTCTAGCCATTTTGTCTTTTGCCTAAACCTAACCATTAAACCTAAACCCTAGTTTATTCTCTACATGTGTTAGCTTCACCCATGGTTGCATTATGATAAGATCACTTGATTTATTATTATTCATTAATTCTTTTTCTATTCTCTTCTTCTTTTTCTTCTTGATGAAGAAAAAGAAAGATTGCTTGAAAATTATCAAGTGATGAATCCAAGTAAGAAATCCAAATCCAAAGTGAACCCACTTCCTATTTCTTCATCCTCTACCACTTGCCATGTAGTAGAGTGTGTTATCTTCACAAGTTTCATGACCAAGTGAAGATAGAGTTTGAGTTAGAGCTGCCTCGACGTAGATTATCTTCGGCATCAAAGTCAACGACCTAGCCCGCTCATTTCTCCGACGAAACCATCGCAAGAGTCCGGGATCCCGGTGATCGCAGCGAAGGGACGTCATCACGGAGCTAAAGAAGTGGAGGACCGGATCTACAAAGGTTGTATTTCCATTCACTTGGTAGTTAAGTTGTTAACTTGTTGTGGTTTTCGCTTTACCTCTAGTTAACGATCGCATTAGGGTTTCTTGGCACATAGAAAATTTTGAATTTGGTATGGTTGATGCCTTGTGGAACCTCTTGAGTGTGCCTAGGAACCCTACATATCCGTTGTCATGCACCAATTTCAAATTGATATATCTGTACGTCTATTTTTATAGAGTGAGATATACTTTTTTGAAATTATGTCGATGACATTTAACTATATCAGTGGATTATTAGGTAAGGAGCATTAAACAGCGGTGTAATTCTTCTTAACCATAAGTACCGTTTTCAACCTACGACATACAGGGATTGAGTTATCAGACTCAAGGGACTTATACAGAGTTTTGTATGTTGTCCAGCGTCCATGAGGACAGAGGGGTTGGTTCTCGTACTATATTCGGTTTACTTATGACTTCTCTAGTTTTTAGACAGGTGTTTCGTAGAAACACCGGGTCCAAGTTTTGAGAAGTTATAGGTATATGGATAAAGTAGAGAACCAAGTGTTGCAAGTATCGAGATTCTTCAAGTTGACCGAAGATGTAGATACTTGTGTAGGGTATTCAGTTAATAGTAATGATTAATGAACTTGCTTCTCTTTCAGATTACTCATAATTGGAAACACTCCTAAGTTGAGTAATGCTGATCGGCCTCTCTCCATTTAGTTGACATGCACTGGAGACAGCTGCATGATTTGAATCTTGTTCAATTAAATCAGTGCCTCTGTTTCTGTATTAGATATGGAACAGTTCATATCTTAACGATGTTAAGGTACGGGGAGTTTTCTGGCTTATGCTTAAAACCAGACTCTAGATAACTCAAGGCGCGTTTCTGTAATGGCTGTTTGTGGGTTGACCCAGGCTATGACGAGGGTTGACTTTCTACCATCTGGAAGATCAATAGTGATGTTGTTCTTGACTCGCCACAGTTTTAACAAAAATGGATTTTTTCAGAAAACAGTAGTGGGAGTATGGTAGAACTGGAAGTGATTCCAGAACCGCAAACGATTACTGAAGATTTGATAAGAACCTAAAGATTCAATCTGGTTTGACATTCTATTGGCCACTTCGCAGATACGGTGGGTAACCTCTGGCACCCGAGGGGTACTCCGGTAGCCTCAAGGACGGTGACAGGGAGGTTCTTGTTTACCTTGACTTGCCATTGCTGTTGTTCCAGGCTACGAGACCCAGTAGGAGGATGAGTATAGCGTCGTTCTAAACTAGCTTTAGAAGTGTACGTCTATATGACTCTGCCAGAGGGTTGTCATAGTCAGTGGGAGAAGCGGAAGCATTGGAGGACAAGTAGCTTTTGTCTTTTTATGGACTAAAGCAGATATAGCGGAGAAAGATCATCTATTTCTGATGTGACAGTCGTAGGTTTGACTTCATTAGAATAGGGGATGGATTTATTAAGAAGGTAGTAGGGTGTGATGTCTGGGTTTTTGGATGACATACACAGAGTAGGAAGTGATATTCCTATACTACGATCGGTTATACTTTGGTCGTCACACAGTGGTTTCTCCACATGGGACTTGGACATTATATCAGACATTCTGGTTACTGGATCTATGGTTTTAGATCTAGATTTGGGTAGTTTCCCAATCAGGGTACTTAGACAGCATTCTAGAGGTGCTTTAGAATGGACGACTCCTGGCATGGTGGTGTACCTGCAGGTGATGGAGTCACCCTCTCAAAGGTGTCTTACAGACTAAAGGGGAGAGGGATGATTGGCAGATCACTTGCTCAGGCAATTGAGTCAATCATGAGATGTCAAGTACCGCACCAGATGTTGTTTTTGCACTTGATGCAATAAGTTGACATTGATCCAATCCTAGAGAAACAGTTGGAAGCAGTTTTAGAACATAAGTGGATGTTCTAGGGATATGATAACGACAGCCTCATTCGGGAGACAGTTATCATTCCAGGCTTCCAAGGTGACATGGATGACAGAAAGGTTGTCAGAGTTATAGTTTTCCTTCTGACGAGGGGCGGTATTTTCGACAGGTGGTCCAAGGGGATACTGAGGGAGGCATGACGCAGGATACTGATTAAGTTCAGTTGACGATACAGTCTAAGAAGTTTGGATTTGGAGTTCATTTATGAGCTAGGTCCCATCAGACATCCAGACATATTCTAAGACAAGTATTGCTCATTTCGGGAGATGGCTTTCTCCACGAACTTGAGATATAAAGAGACATAGAAAGAAACATCAAAGCGGATCCACTTGCTGAGGCTATTCCTCGAACGCAATAGTTTCACAAACGGGTTTTGTGAGACTGACTAGTAGAGGAGTTGGGTGTTCGGTATCACACGGGCTGTCAGTATGCGATATCGCAATAATTAGCCTTGAGTGCAAGTGGGAGATTGTTGGAGATAGTGCCTTCAGAGTCAATTATTGGATCACAGGCACGTGATTGCAATGATTGAGGGATGGCCTATTCTGGTAGGAAAGTCTTACTCAAGATGATAGTATGCTATCTGGTTTATCTTTATCATCGTGTACTGCTTTAGATGACCTTACAGGTCACTATTGCGCGATGATAGAGCCCTTAGGATTCTTGCTTGACTGCCAGCAGTATGAGGGCGATCATATACGTGGGAGCTGGTAGTCTATAAGCACATCCTTAAAAGGTCCCTAGTCGTGAGAGTTTCGAGACAGGGCATTGATACTCCAGAGTAGACTAGTGTATACAGTCGAGACCCCGACGAGGGGCGGTGGCCGATCTCACAAGCCACTGGTGTCAGTTGGTTCACCTAAGATGTATACAGGTGCCTATTGGGTTATGAGTACACCGGACAGGACTCGCCGGGAACATGCTAGTTGGTCTTATACCTGACGTCAGATAGCAGTTCCCTGGTGACATGTGTACAGGTTAGTTCATCGACCTGAGGATCGTCATTTGTCTCATGTGAGTTCCTACTGTACTTTGATTACTACCCTACCACGCTCAAAGGAGACGTGCAAACAGGTTTTAGTTGGGTACAGTCCCGAGCCACATGGAGGCAGTGAGCGGATCTGCAGGGGTTCGTCTCTCCCGGTATTGGGGGTGAGGTCGCACTGTGTCTAGGAGAGCCATTACACGAAGTCCTTGGCCAAGGCAGGAGATTTACTGGTAGGTATTCCTGCTGTATCTCAGGGTGTTCTGGGCTACACTCCGACACGACTTGTACCGCTTTTGGGGGTCTGACTTTTACCAACCCCCTAGGCCCGCCATGCGATGCTCATAGACGAACGGACCGGACTGTACGGATATTATCACTGACAGGCTCAGTAGGGTGTCAGGATGAGTTCGCTCATCGACGTCCCTTTTGGTCAATACCTGGTAGCCCGTTACGTATGGCTAATACCTCTGACGTGCTAGTGGTTAAATCCACAGCCAAAGTATTGACGAGTCTTTAGAGTCCCCCACAGACCGTTTTCTCAAGTTTCGGGCGAAACGCTGTAGAGGTCGTATGGAGATATGGCAGGATTCGATCACATACATGCGGTATTGCACGGATCATGATCGGATGGATAATACTAGCGGGCTTTGGTTTAAGCCGGATCCTAGTATAGTACAGTGTAGATTTTGTCTCATTGTATTTGTATTTCAGTCGGAATACAAATGCGGGTATGTATATACAGTAGCAGGGTTTTCCTGTAATTTATTACGGGACCTGTTTTATGAAGTTGCCAGTTTGTTTTCCGTTTCGGCCATTTTCCTTTGTATCTTTCTTTGGCTGAAAATTGGTGGAGGAGTGCTTATTTGCAAATGTGCAAATTAGCATTGTAGAGGGTGGTCTTTGCATATAGTTGCATCATGATGGTTTCATGATGGTGCACTTTCATTTGACTTCTTTTCCTCATCATTGCTTGACTTTGGGTGTGATGATTAGTTGATGGAGTGTTAGACTTTGATTGTGATCATTGCTTATTATCATGACCCTTTCTCACTCTTGTATTATGGGCACTCTCTCTTTTTTGATATACTCTCTCCTCTCATTCTCTCCTAGAGGGATGGCCGGCCAATTTTTGGGGAGGGGCTGCCCATTTTTTGTGTGGGGATTTTGGTTCTCTTCATGCTTAGAAAAATCCCCAAGTTCATCTAGAAAAGTTCACATCTCATTCCTCCACCAAAAGGGAAACTTCAACAACCCCAAAGAGACATAGAGTTCTACGGTTAACTACAGCATCCTTGGGCACGTCGGCTCGCCAACTTCGTGCCCGAGTTGCCTCGGTCCAGAGGTGGGAGCCCGTAAAAGAACCCGACGAAGTGGTGCCCTTCCGACGAGGAGTTGAAGACCGGAGATTCTGCGGGGAGATCGGGACGACGACGAGAAGACCGAAGGACACAGATCGCTCGGTATATCTCTTTACCCCTTTCTCTAGTTAGCTAGGACTATGTTAATGGCCCGATCCGAGTTTAAAGTGCACGGTGGTGTCGGTTCATAAGTTAAAGTAAATTATCGTTTCCGCATTTTTGGCCTTGGATTGACGGCCGGGGAGCCGCCACGCACTTACAATAGTTGGATCCCGATACCCACTGCGAGTAATTGTTACTCCTGGGAGAGTTGTACACAGGACAATTAGCCGATCAAGTAGGTGTCTAGAAAGGTGTTAATGGGGTTACGCTTCTGGGAAAATGAGGTTTACTTTAATTAGGTCTGTGCGAAAGCACGGGAAACCTCCCTCATAGTATCGACACTGGCCTAGCTGAAAGATTGGCGAAGTTGTAGGGTGTAATTAATCCCGGCTAGTCTTTCCTTTTAGGGTTTGAAGGAGGACTTGATAAAAACAGTGCGAGCCATCCTGATTAGATAAAATAATAACCAATTTGATCTTGCAAGAGCATACGCTAAAGTGTTTTTTTCTCTCTCTCTCCAGGTAGCGACCATATCATGCCTTAATCAAGATAATAATATGGATGTATTGACCGAACCCGCATGTTATACTGTGCTGGGGAACGTTGGTTCCGTTCTTTCTTATAAAAGTTATAAGACTGAACATGATATAGGCGAATACCAGGATTCCCATGCCAGCCGAATGAAGAAAGTACATGTTGATGCCTTTTCTTCGGGTGTGTTCGTTACAGAGAACCGTTTCACCATTTGCTCTACGTCCTGGGTATTAGATACCGGGTCAGGATCCCATATATGTAATCAGTTACATGGGCTTAGAAAAGGTAGAGAACTTGGAGAAGGTGATAAAGACATAAGGGTTTGTAAGTCCATGCTACCTCTCCCGGTACTTACGGGCTTGCAGAATTTGATGAAAAACAATTTTCTAGAGGCGGTAACATGGACTCAAAACGGATCTTTGTTAAACTATCTATCTAACAACCTAACTACGAGTTGTTAACTACTCGGTTAGGGTGTTATACCTTTCTTTCTTAAACTCATTCGTCTTCATCTCTTGATGGTGTACGGATCGGCTTCACCCCGTCGTCTCCTTGCGCCGAAGATCGATCCACCCGAAAGCTTCTACCTTTGGCTTCTTCTTCGAACTTTGAAGAAACTAGTTCACTTGGTTTGCTAAACCTTGTGAACTAGAGTGAGTAGAGGAGAGTGTGATGGGATTTTCTCTATGGTTCTTGCTTCTCAACACATGAGACAAGTGAACCATAGACATGAGAGAGAGCAAGAGGAAGAGGGTGGGAGCAAGAGAATGAGAGAGCTCAAAACCAAGAGAGAGAAAGACAAAGAAAGAATGAGCCTCTCTTTTGTCATACACCCTCTCATAATCCAAAAGCATCATGAGCCATAATGTTAATCAAGTATTATGTGATGGCTCATATCATGTCAAAGGCAATATCATTTCCATGCTCTCATTTTGCAAACCACAACAAGCAAGCAAAAGTCTTTGCATGAAAATGATAACCATTGTGATGATGATGGTCAACTAGTCCAACCTAGTCAACCGGTCAACAAAGTCAACAAGTCAACAAAGTCAACCCCTCAACAACCATGTCACTATAATACTTAATTAATATTATTGCTAATTATGTTTCATATTCTCATTAGGGTTTAGCAAAAAGTCAATAGTCAACAGTCAACAGTCAACAACCCTAATAAGAATCTTCTGCCTCTGTCTCTCTGCCAACTGTGCATACACACCCGCATCCGCGTTCCGAGGAACACGAATACATACTAGATAAAACCAATCCCAAAATGTACACTAGGATCTGGCTTAAACCAAAGCCCGCTAGTGTTAACTGTCCGGACACTAAACGTGCACAAGTGCACGGATGTGACCGAACCCTGTCGCAAAACCATGCGACCTCTACTCTTTTGCCTAAAGGCGAATAGCTTTCTGTGTGGGACTCTAAAGACTCGACACTACGCTGGCAGTGGGTTTAACCACAGACCGCAAGGGGTACTAGCTGTGCGTAACGGTCCCCAGGTAGATGCCGACAAGAAGACTGACGAGGTGAAACCCATCTGAACTCCTAGTGAGCCTGAATGTGACAGTCTCCGTACAGTCCGGTCTGTTCGTCTGATATATCGCATGGCGGGCGTAGGGGGCGGTAAACGTCAGTCCCCTAATAGCGGTACAAGTCGTGTCGGAGTGAAGCCCAGAACACCCTGAGATAACACTGGAAACCTACCAGTATATCTCGCATGCCCTGGCCAGGGACTACTCGTGTAATGGCTCTCGTAGACACAGCGCGAGGTAAACCCCCAATACCGGGAGAGACGAATCCTGTCTAACCGTCACTGCCTCCAAGTGCTTCGGGATTGCACCCAAAAACTACCTGTTTGCACGACTCCTTTGAGCCGTGGTAGGGTAGTAATCAAAGTACAGTGGGAACACACTCGAGGCGAAGTGACAGTGTCAAGTCAGCGGACTAAGCTGTACTCATGTCACCTGGGAACTGATAACTGACGATAAGTATAATTCCAACCAATCAGTTCCCGACGAGTCCTGTCCAGTGTACTCATAACCTAACGAGCACCCGCATACTATCTCAAGTATGACGTACTGACGGCTGTGGGACAGACCGTCTCCCGAGCTGGGATAAGAAGCGCATACGCTAGTCTACTACGGAGTATCGATGCCCTGTCTCGATAGTCCTGCGACTAGAGACCTTCATAAGGATGTGCTTATAGATTACCCAGCCCCCACGAGTGTGATTGCCATCACAACGCTGGTAATCAAGCAAAGATCCTAAGGGCTCTACTAATATGTATAAGTGATATGCTAAAAGAAACACATGCACATATTAAAGTAGAAACAAACCAAGTAGCATACTACCATTTTGAGCAAGATTGTCAATACAAGGTGAATATCCCAAGCTTCCATTAAGTAATATACATACTAGTATGATACAGTAATGGCTTCTAGGTCATATACACTAACAGGGTTGGAAATGGTGCAATTGTTGTAGCTAAAACCGTCGGGAAATATCACCTTGTATTGCCAACTGGTAATACATTGATTCTGAGCGAATGCTATTACATGCCGAACCTGATATGCACCATTATATCGGTTTCTTTGTTGAGTAAAGAGGGATATAATTTTGTATTACAGGATAATGTTATGAACATTTTACTAAACTAAAAGTTGGTTGGATCAGGCACGTTGTGCAATGGCATTTATGTTCTAAATCAATCAACAGTACTGAGCATAACAAAAACACACAAGAGGAAGAGTTCAGAACTAAACGAATCCTTCTTGTGGCATTGTAGACTGGGTCACATCAATGCGACACGACTAGCTAAGTTGCATAAGGATGGATATTTGAAACCGTTCGAATTTTCATCTTATGACACTTGCCAGTCATGTCTCAAAGGCAAGATGACCAAAACTCCATTTACGGGATACGGAGAAAGAGTTACCGAACTCTTGGGACTGATACATAGTGATGTATGCGGTCCCATGTCTACACATGCCAGGGATGGTTCTTCGTACTTCATTACATTCACTGACGATCTCTCTAGATTCGGATATGTGTTCCTGATGAAACTCAAATCAGAAGCTTTTGAGAAATTTAGAGAATATAAATAAGAAGTCGAGAACCAAACAGGGAAAAGTATTAAAATCCTTCGATCTGATCGAGGAGGTGAATACTTGAGCAATGAATTCTTGGACTTCCTAAAAGAGAATGGGATTCTCTCTCAGCTCACTCCTCCATATACACCACAGCAAAACGGTGTATCGGAATGGAGGAACCACACCCTATTCGATATGGTGCGCTCTATGATGAGTATAGCTGAGGTACCTATTTCCTTCTTGGGAAATGCACTGGAGACAGCAGCATACCTACTGAATAGGGTTCCTACCAAATCAGTGCCTACCACCCCATATGAGATATGGGAGGGGAAGAGACCACATCTTAATTTTATTAAGATAGGGGGTTGCCCGGCTTATGTCAAAAGACAAAAACCGGACAAACTCGAGGCAAGGTCGGTTTTGTGTAAGTTTGTTGGATATCCCAAGCATTCGCGAGGGTATATCTTCTACCACAGTGAGGAATAAAGGGTGTTTGTTGCTCAACACGCCACCTTTTTAGAAAAGGAATTTCTTGCAAAAGAGATTAGTGGCTCTGAGGTAGAACTGGAAGAGGTTCCAGCTGTACAAACCACAACAGAAGATTTGGTGGAACCAGAGGATTCGGTAGTTCCCGATGAACCCCAGCCACTCCGCAGATCTAGTAGGGTTCCTCACCCACCTGAGAGATACTACGGTTTTCTCATGGATGGTGGGAGCGAGGATTGCATCATAGTTGATGATGACCCAACTAGCTTCGAGCAGGCCATCACGAGTGGGGACTCAGTGAAATGGCTGGATGCAATGCGGTCCGAGATGGAATCCATGTACACCAACAAAGTATGGACTTTGGAAGTTGCTTCTGAAGGGGTAAAACCCATTGGGAGCAAGTGGAACTTCAAGAAAAAACTTGGTGTAGATTGGAAAGTGGAGACTTTCGAAGCTAGACTTGTTGCAAAAGATTTTCGTCAAAGACCAGGTGTGGACTATGACGAAACCTTTTCTCCAGTGGCTATGCTTAAATCCATCCGGATCATGCTTGCCATCGCTGCATATCATGACTATGACATCTGGCAAATGGATGTTAAGACCTCCTTTTAAACGGTGATTTAGAAGAGTGCGTGTACATGACTCAGCCAGAGGGCTTCGTAGATAGTGGGAGCAGCGGGAAGGTGTGCAAGCTGCTTAAATCCATTTATGGATTAAAGCAAGCATCGCGGAGTTGGAACATCTGCTTTGACGTCGTTATCAAAGAGTTTGATTTCGTCAAAAACGTAGATGAACCTTGTATCTACAAGAAGGTAGCAGAGAGTAAGGTTGTCTTCCTCGTATTTTACGTGGACGACATACTCTTGATAGGAAATGACATTCCTATGCTGCAATCGGTCAAGATCTTCTTATCACAAAGATTCTCAATGAAAGATCTAGGTGATGGCTCCTGCATATTGGGGATTATGATCTATAGAGATAGATCTAAAAGGATATTGGGATTGTCCCAATCCAGGTACATTGACACCATACTAAAGAGGTTTAGTATGGAAGAGTCCAAACGTGGGTTTTTACCCATGATCTCAGAGCTCACTCTCTCCAAAGAGATGTCTCCCAAGACTGATTTGGAGAGAGCTCGCATGCAAGGGATACCCTATGCTTCGGTTGTAGGCTCTATCATGTATGCGATGCTATGTACCAGACCCGATGTAGCAAACTCACTAAGTGTAGTGAGTAGGTATCAAGCTGATCCTGGAGAGAGTCACTGGACAGCTGTGAAGAGCATTCTCAAGTACTTGCGAAGGACTAAAGAGATGCTCTTGTTGTATGGTAACGGAGAACTCCAAGTGGAGTCAGTTACCGATTCGAGCTTCCAGAGTGATAAGGACGACTCTAAGTCGCAGTCGGGATTTGTCCTTACCCTTTACGGAGGGGCGGTTAGCTGGATGAGTTCCAAGCAGGAAACCGTGGCAGACTCGACGATGGAGGCTGAATACATCGCTGCCAACGATGCTGCCAAAGAGGCTGTCTGGATCAAGAAGTTCATTACTGTACTTGGAGTGGTTCCATCCAATGAGCATCCAATACCTTTGTATTGCGATAACAATGGAGCGGTGGCTTTGGCCAAGAAACCCAGGTCTCATCAGCGATCCAGGCATATTCTGAGGCGGTATCACCTGTATGTATGCCCTAGAGGTCAGTATTGTACATATGATGTATATTATATTGGATGCTTTGACATATATAGAGAGGACGTTCTTGCTCGATATGATAGTATGCTATCTTGTTGCTCTTTATCTTAAACATGTATACTTGTCTCTTGATATTGTCTTATAGTTACATATTGGTAAAGCCCTTAGGATGTGTACTTGACGACCTGGACTATGATGCAGATCATACTAGTGGGGCCATGGTAGTCCATAAGTACATCCTTTAATGTTCCTAGTCGTAGGTGTATCGAGACAGGGCATCGATATACCAGTGTAGACTAGCGTATACGCTTCTCGACCCATGAGATGGGCGATGGATGATCCCATATCCATTGGTGTTTGACATCATAGATGGTATACGGGTGCTCAGTGGAGACTGGGTACACAGGACGGACTCGCCGAGAACTCCCAGATGGTATTATACCTCACGTCAGATGGCAGTTCTCTGGTGACACTTGTGCAGGTTAGTCTGTAGACCCGAGATCGTCACAGAGTCTTGTGTGATTCCCACTGTGCTTTGATTTCCACCTTACCACGTCCATGAGGGCATGCAAAACGGTGGTTTTTGGGTACAGTCCCGAGTCACATGGAGGCAATGAGTGATAGGAGGGGTTTCGTCTCTCCCGGTATCGGGGGTTGATGTTGCGCTGTGCTCGATTGGCCATAACAGGGAAGTCCCTGACCAGGGCTGATTTAGAGATTTGCTGGTAAGTGTTACCAGTAGTTGCTCGACCCGTTATGAGCCTCACATCGGCATGACTTATCGGTTATTGGGGTCTGACGTTTACCACCCCTAGACTTGATATGCGACATATCAGACGAGGAGACCAGACTGTACGGGAAGTGTTACCGGCAGGCTTTTACAGGAGTTGGAGCGGGCTTGCTTGCTGATCTTCTGATCGCTCAATTCCCGGGTAGCCCTTACGTCCAGCTAGTACCGCTGACGGCTTGTGGGTGCTTGATGTGATCATCACCTACTGCCGGCGTATTGACGAGTCTTTAAAGTCCTACATAGAGGTTTTATTGGCTCGGGCAAAACGAAATAGGAGCGCATATGTGATATGTGCAAGAACGAGAATGATGCATGTATGTGATACCGTATTCTATTCTCACGACTTTTTGTATCGGTCGGTTATATATGATATAGCCGGGTTATCGAATCAAGTGTTGATTCGATAAGTCGATATAATGGATGTTAGTCGGTTATATGAGATATGACCGGACTATTAAGTTAAGTGTTGATTTAATAATTTAGTGTATAATTGTATATTAGATATACTAGTTTACATTAACTAGCACTTGTTCACTTAAGGATTTTTCTCACATGTGCACACTTTAATATATATGTGATATATATTAAAAATGTGTTTTCTTTTTGTATCATGGTTGATGATACACATGACTTGGGTGTATGAGACTTACACCATGCTATATATTATGTTGGGTTTTTTATATTTAAAGTAATTACAAAATTAGTGGAAGATTAGCACAATGCATGAAGCTTGTGGAAGCTTGTGGATGCATTGACTAAGTCCACTAAGTTTGTTTTTACCATGGATATTTGTTAACCCAACCATAAGCATTAGCCATGGTTATGTCTCTACAAGAGTTAGTATATGATACTTACTCACCATGGTTAGCTTTCTCACTTGATCATTATCCTCATCTCTTTCTTTTGTTCATCTTCTTTTTCATTGTTAAAAAGAAAAAGCTTGCTAGGGTTTGATCCAAAGTGAGAAAGATTGTGAGAAATAAAATTCTAAAGAGAACCCACTTCTGATTTCTCCATCCTCTACTAGACTAGCACTTTAGTTTAGAGTGTTTGCTTCACTAATTTTTAAGTTAGTGAAGTAGAAGCTTGAGTTGGCATCCCCTCGACGTAGATCATCTTCGGCCTCGAAGACTTCAAGCAAGGACGCGTCTTTCACTTCGTGAAGCCATGCAAGGGTCCGAGAGAACCACGATCGCAGCGAAGGGACTTCAACAAGGAGCTATAGAAGTGAAGGACCGATCTACAAAGGTTGTATTTCGTATTCACTTAGTTGTAAACGTAGTTTACTTGCATATGAAACCCTAATTTTCTAGGAACGATCTTGTTTAGGGTTATTCGGCACGGCTAAAATTTTAAACGGGCTTGTTTGATTCTTTTTTAACCCTTGTTAGAGTGCCTAGTAACCCTACAGAATCGGTGAGCTCGGATTTTTAAGCCTTGTGGCCGGTCAAAAACGGGTGGAGAGGGTCCAAATTTCTAATGTGTTCATGTTACATCTCATATAACAATCTGCAATTGCTTAAAAAAAATTTTGTCACTCTAAATTTTTTTATAGAATCTAGATTTTTATATCGGGTGTTTCGGAGTTGTTTCGGTTTCATAATCTAACAAGTATTGTCTAATTCTCTAGCTTGTATCTGATACAACTGTAGGGTTACCAAGCACGACAGCAAGGTTTTGGGAGGGATCGTCCATGTCGTTTTCAAATTTTTGCCATACTAAAGAAACTTAACCCTAGAATCTTAACTAGAGATTTAGACAAACTAACAATGCAAACATCTTTACATCTAAGTGAATGAGGAATACAACCTTTGTAGACCGGTCCTTCACTTCTAAAGCTCCGTGTAGTAGTCCTTTCGCTCCAAGTAGCGAACATCCGAACTCTAGTAAGGGTTCGCAGGAAGAAATGAACAAGCTTGCTCGAAGTCTTCGAGGACGAAGATGATCTACGTTGAGAAGACTCAAGCTCATGCAACCTCATCACTAATGGTAGATTAGTGAAGCAAACACCCTAAGCTAAATGGCTAATATAATAGAGGATGATGAAGTAGGAATTGGGCTCACTTTAGATTAATTTTTCTCATAATATTTCATCACTTAGAGAAAAGCTAGCAAGCGTTCTCATGAGGAAGAAGATGATGAAGTGGAGATCAAAATGAAACTCATGAGCTGAGAATAGCAACCATGGGTGAGTTAGTGTCATACACTAACTCATGTAGAGAATAAACCTTGGCTAACAATAATGGTTAGGTCAATAAATATCTATTGTAAAACAAAGTTATTTGACTAAGTCAATGGTTAGTAACAAGCTTCTCCAAGCTTCTAGCTATGGCAATTTCCATCTAATTTTGTTTAAATTTAAATAAATAAAACCCTTCATTATATCAAGCATGTTGTGAGTCTCATACACCCATGTTGCATATGACATCAAGCATGACACAATAAAATGTACATTAATATATATCACATATATACTATATGCACACAAGTAAGAAAAAGAAATGTTTAGTGAGAAAATATTAGATAATGTAAGTTAATATATCAAATATATAATTATACATTAAATTATCAAATCAACACTTGAATTAATACTCCGGCTATATCACATACAACCGACTAATATCAAATGTAACAACTTATCGAATCAACATTTGATCCGATAACCCGGCTATATCACATATAACCGCCAGATATCACATATCGTGAGAATAGAATGCGGTATCACATAAACACATTAATCTCGATCCCGCACATATTACATATGTGCTTCTATTTCATTTCGCATGAACCAGGAAACCTCTGTGTAGGACTCTAAAGACTCGTCAATACGCCGGCAGTAGGTGATGATCATATTAAACACCCACAAGCCGTAAGCGGTCTGCTAAACGTAACGGCCACCAGGGTATTGAGCGATCAAAAGATCAACAAGCAAGCCTGCTCATACTCCTGTGAATCCAATCAGTAACATTACCGTACAGTCCGGTCTCTTCGTCAGATATGTTGCATATCGCAGGCTGTTGGTGGTAAAACGTCAGACCCTAATAGCTTGATAAGTCATGCCGATGCAAGGTGTAGGGTTGCTAGGCATGCTCACAAGGTTCTACGAGGCATCAACCATGCCCGATTAAAAATTTAGCCGTGCCGAACAACCCAAAGCCGGATCTTTAAACTAGAGTTTATGCGAAAACTAACATGTTAAACACTTTAACACTAAGTGAGAAGGATTACAACCTTTGTAGATCCGGTCCATCACTTCAATAGCTCCGTGTAGATGTCCCCTTCACTGCGATCGTGAACTACGGACTCTAGAGAAGCTCCACAAGAAGAACGAACGTGCTTGCTTCGATGACTTCGATTCCGAAGATGATCTATGTCGGGGAGACACTAACTCAAGCTATAACTTCACTAGGTCATGAACATTGTGAAGAGAACACACTCTACTATATGGAAAGTGGTAGAGGATGAAGAATTAGGAGGTGGGCTCACTTTAGAATTGATTTTCTCATATTTTTCCTCTTAGCACCATTAGAGCTTGAAAGCTTTTTCAAGGAGCTTGATGAAGAAGAAGAAGAAAGAATGATATCATCATATGAATTATCTCCTCCTCAATAATGTAACCATGGGTGAGTTAAGCTACCATGCTTAACTCATGTAGAGAATTAACCAAAGTATGAGGTTAAGGGTTGGGTTAACTAATATCCTAAGGAATGACAAAAGAGTTGACTTTGTCAATGTTTCTTCAAGCTTCATGAAGCTTGATAACTTTGACCAAAGTCTCATCTCTTTTGTTATTTGTTAGGAAATAAGTAAACCCTAATTTAACCTTGATTTGGTCTAAGTCTTATACACCCAACTTGTATGTATCATCAAGCATGATACAAACATGTACACTTGCATATATCACATATAAACAATATGCACAATCTAGTGAGAAAATAAATCATAAGTGAGCTAATACTAGTTAATGTAATGTAATATATCAAATATATAATTATACATTAAATTATTAAATCAACTCTTGATTTAATAACCCGGCTATAACCGCTAATATCATGTGTAACAACTTATCGAATCAACACTTGATCCGATAACCCGGCTATATCGCATACAACCGATCAATGTCACGAATCGCGAGAATAGAATACGGTGTCTCATATCGTATTAATCTCGTTTCCACACATATCACATATGTGCTCCTACTTCGTTTCGCTTAAGCCAGGAAACCCCTGTGTAGGACTCTAAAGACTCGTCAAAACGCCGGCAGTAGGTGATGATCATATCAAAACGCCCACAAGCCGCAAGCGGTCTGCTAAACATAACGGCCACCCGGGTATTGAGCGATCAGAAGATCAACAAGCAAGCCTGTACATTCTCCCGTGAATCCAATCAGTAACACTCCCGTACAGTCCGGTCTCGTCGTCTGATATGTCGCATATCTTGCCTAGGGGTGGTAAACGTCAGACCCCAGTAGCTCGATAAGTCGTGTCGATATGAGGTCTATAATAGTTCACGAAAATACTGATAACACTTACCAGTAAATCTCAGCAACCATGCCAGGGATTTCCGGTTATAGCCAATCGAACACAGCACAACATCAACTCCGTATACCGGGAGAGACGAATCCCCTCCTATCGCTCATTGCCTCCATGTGATTCGGGACTGTACCCAAAAGCCACCTTTTTGCATGCCCTCTTGGACGTGGTATGATGGAAATCAAAGCACAGTGGAAATCACACAACACTCTATGACGATCTCGGGTCAACAGACTACTCTGTACCAGTGTCACCGGAGAACTGCCATCTGACGTAAGGTATAATACCATCTGGGAGTTCTCGGCGAGTCCGTCCAGTGTACCCAGTCTCTACTGAGCACCCGTACACCATCCTTGATGTCAAACACCGATGGATATGGGACCATCCATCGCCCATCATATGGGTCAAGATGTGTATACGCTAGTCTACTCTGGTGTATCGATGCCCTGTCTCGATACACCCTCGACTAGGAACAGTTATAGGATGTACTCGTCGACTACTGTGGCCCCACTAGTATGATCTCATCATAGTCCCATTAGTCGAGTACATATCCTAAGGGCTTTATCAACATGTAACATAAAGACAATCAGAGTACATGTTAAGATAAAGTACAACCAGATAGCATACTATCATGTCGAGCAAGAAAGTCCTCCCTATATATGTCCAAGCATCCATTACAATATACATCGTATGTACAGAAATGGCCTCTAGGGCATACATATAACTAACACAAGGTCCATAACGGTTTAAGAAACTAATGATAACACTTAATAGTAAATCTCAGCAACCCTGGCCAGGGATTTCCTGTTATGGCCAATCAAGCATAGCGCGACATCAACCCCAATACCGGGAGAGACGAATCCTCTCCTATCGCTCATTGCCTTTATGTGACTCAGGACTGTACCGAAAAACCACCGTTTTGCACGATCTCTTGAATGTGGTATGATGGAAATCAAAGCATAGTGGGAATCACACAAGACTCTATGAAGATCTCGGGTCGACAGAGTAACCTGGACCTGTGTCACCAGAGAATTGCTATCTGACGATGGGTATAATACAATTTAGGAGTTCTCGGCGAGTCCGTTCAGTGTACCCAAACTACACTTAGCACCCATATACCTTTTTTGTTGTCAAACACCAATGGATATGGGATCATCCATCGCCCATCATATGGATCAAGAAGCGCATACGCTAGTCTACTCTGGAGTATAGATGCCCTTTCTCGATTCCCCCACTGTTAGGTCCACGTTACCTCTCCCGGTACTTTCGGGGTGGCGGAAACGGTAGAACAAAAATTTTTCTGGACTTGGTAACATGGACCGTAAAAGCCGGATCTTTACTAAACAACATACTAGCATCCTAACTAGAGATATATCTACTCGGTTAGGGGTTATGCCTAAACTTGATCTCCTTCTCTTCTTGTTGTTCTTCTTCTTGCTTGCTCCGAGGGTTGATCCGAACTTTGGTCACCTCCGCGGCCTCCTTGAGTCGAAGACGATCCACTCGAGAGATGTACACCGAGCTCCACCTCGACCCGAGGTAACTAGGGCAAAGAGATTGCTAGTCTAGAAGCCCTAGGTTGTGTAGAGGAGATGTATGGATGTGTTTGTCTTTATAGGATCTTTTTCTCTCAACACATGAGATCAAAAGATGAAATCAAGAGGAGGAAGAAGAAGGAGAAACTTAGCACCATGGAGCTTTTCTTTTTCTTCTCACTTCAAGAGAGAGAATGAGAAGAGAATAATGAAAAGATTAAGCCAAAAGAAATGAACCATGGTTCCAATAATACACAAAATCATCATTACTAATCCTATCATGATAGAAGTTGACGGCATATTGAATTGACCATTATCATAACACAAGAAATAAAAAGAAAATAAAAGAAGAGTGTGGATCTCTCTTGAAGGTCAATGGTCAACACGGTCAACGGGTCAACAAAGTCAAAAGAGATCTAAGTGGTCAAATGGTCAATGCAATTAGCCATCACTAATCTATCACTAAAAGGATCAGTAAACAATGTCTCCGGCTCATAACGGTTTTGACCAAACGAATTGTCAAAACCCTAATGAGTGTGCCACATTACGGTTTTGGCCGAACCAACTGCCAAAACCCTAATGGGCACCTCCTCCTTCATCTCTCCTCAAAACTGTGCATACACACCCGCATCCGCTTTCCGTAGAATGCGGATGCACAGAAGACAAAACAAATCCATCTGTGCAATACTAGGATCTGGCTTAAACCAAAGCCCACTAGTATTGCCTGCCCGAACAGCATACGCACACAAGTGTACGTAAATGATCGTAGCCCTGCTGTAAAACCATACAGCCTCTACACGTTTCGCTCAATGCAGGGAAGCTCTCTGTGTGGGACTCTAAAGACTCGACACTACGCCGGCAGTGGGTTTAACCACAGACCGCAAGCGGCACTAGCTGTACGTAACGGTCCCCAGGTAGATGTCGATAAGGTAAACCCATCCGAACTCCTATTGAGCCTGTATGTGACAATCTCCGTACAGTCCGGTCTGTTCGTCTGATACATCGCATGGCGGGCCTAGGGGAGCGGTGAACGTCAGTCCCCTAATAGCGGTACAAGTCGTGTCGGAGTGAAGCCCATTACACCCTGAGATAACACTGGAATCCTACCAGTATATCTCGCTTGCCCTGGGCAGGGACTACTCGTGTAATGGCTCTCCTAGACACAGCGCGATGTCAACCCCCAATACCGGGAGAGACGAATCCTGTCTAACCGTCACTGCCTCCAAGTGCTTCGGGACTGCACCCAACTACTACCTGTTTGCACGACTCAGTAGAGCCGTGGTAGGGTAGTAATCAAAGAACAGTGGGAACACACTCGAGGCGAAGTGACAGTGTCAAGTCAGCGGACTAAGCTGTACTCATGTCACCTGGGAACTGATAACTGACGATAGGTATAATACCAACCATCAGTTCCCGACGAGTCCTGTCCAGTGTACTCGTAACCTAACGAGCACCCGCATACTATCTCAAGTACGACGTACTGACGGCTGTGGGACAGACCGTCTCCCGTGTTGGGATGAGAAGCGCATACGCTAGTCTACTCTGGAGTATCGATGCCCTGTCTCGATAATCCCACGACTAGGGACGTGTATAAGGATGTGCTTGTGGATTACCCAGCCCCCACGAGTGTGATCGCCATCACAACGCCGGTAATCAAGCAAAGATCCTAAGGGCTCTACTAATGCGTATAGGTGATATAAAAGAAACACACATGTACAAATTAAAGCAGAGACAAACCAAGTAGTATACTACTATATTGAGCAAGATTGTCTATACAACTGTGAATATCCCAAGCTTCCATCAAGTAATATACATACTAGTATGATACAGTAATGGCCTCTAGGGAATATACACTAATAATCTCCCACTTGCACTAAGGCCATGTACTGGCGTATCGAAGACCTATCATCTCGATCAGCCGTTCGAACTGAGTTTGGGGTAAGGCCTTCGTGAATGGATCCGCCGTGTTCTCTTTTGTGTCCACTCTCCGCACCTCGATCTCCTGGCGATCAATGATCTCCCTGATTGTTATCGCAATACAAAGGTATTGGGTCAACAATGGACGGAACCACCTGAAGTTCACTAATGAACTTCTTCATCCAGACCGCCTCTTTTTCGGCATTGCTTGCAGCAATGTATTTAGCCTCCATCGTCGAGTCTGCGACGGTATCCTGTTTGGAACTCCTCCAACATACCGCCCCTCCGTTGAGGGTAACCACAAAACCCGAGACAGACTTGCTGTCATCTTTGTCACTATGGAAGCTTGAATCGGTAAAGGACTCGACCCTGAGGTCTCCATTACCGTAAACCAGGAACATCTCCTTAGTCCTTCTCAGGTACTTGAGAATGTTCTTCACTGCTGTCCAGTGGTCCTCCCCTGGGTCTGACTGATACCGGCTTACCGCGCTCAGCGCGTAAGCTACATCTGGTCTTGTACATAGCATCACATACATTATAGATCCTACCGCCGAAGCGTAGGGTATAGTGCTCATGCGAACCCTCTCCTCGTCAGTCTTAGGAGACATCTTCTTGGAGAGGGTAATTCCGTGCAATGCGGGTATGTTACCGCGCTTGGAACTCTCCATACTAAATCTCTTCAGTACGGTCTCTATGTACCTGGACTGCGAAAGTCCCAGTAGTCTCTTGGATCTATCTCTATAGATCTTGATCCCCAGAATGTACGAGGCATCACCCAGGTCCTTCATGGAGAACCTTTGTGACAAAAATAGCTTGACCGATTGTAGCATAGGAATGTCATTTCCTATCAAAAGAATGTCGTCCACGTACAAGACTAGGAATACGACAGTTCGTCCTACAATCTTCTTATA
Source organism: Agapanthus africanus (assembly GCA_030015575.1). Lineage (NCBI taxonomy): Eukaryota > Viridiplantae > Streptophyta > Magnoliopsida > Asparagales > Amaryllidaceae > Agapanthus > Agapanthus africanus. Next base: position 365,944,416 of record CM057346.1, read on the forward strand.
GACACAAGGTTCATCTTCGTTCTTGATGAAATCAAATTCCTTGATTGCCTCATCAAAACAGATGTTCCAGCTCCGTGATGCCTGCTTTAATCCATAAATGGATTTAAGCAACTTGCACACCTTCCCTCTGCTCCCACTGTCTATGAAACCTTCTGGTTGATCCATGTAAACGCACTCTTCCAAACAACCGTTTAGGAAAGCCGTATTAACATCCATCTGCCAGATTTCAAAGTCATGGAAGGCAGCAATGGCAAGTAGGATCCGAATGGATTTGAGCATAGCCACCGGAGAAAAACTTTCGTCATAGTCCAAACCAGGTCTTTGAAGAAAATCTTTTGCAACGAGTCTAGCCTTATAGGTTTCCACCTGCCCATCTACACCAAGTTTCCTTTTGTAGATCCATTTGCATCCAACGGGTTTTACCCCAGGTGGAGCAATATCCAAGGTCCACACTTTATTGGCGTACATGGACTCCATTTCGGATTGCATTGCTTCCTGCCACTTATCAGAGTCCCTACTGATAATTGTTAGTGTATATGCCCTAGAGGCCATTACTGTATCATACTAGTTTGTATATTACTTAATGGATGCTTGGGATATTCACCTTGTATATACAATCTTGCTCAAAATAGTAGTATGCTACTTGGTTTGTTTCTACTTCAATGTGTACATGTGTTTATTTTTGTATATCGCCTATACACATTAGTAGAGCCCTTAGGATCTTTTCTTGGTTACCAGCGATGTGATGGCCGTCACACTAGTGGGGCTGGGTAATCTATAAGCACATCCTTATGCAGGTCCCTGGTCGCAGGACTATCGAGACAGGGCATCGATACTCCGGAGTAGACCAGCGCATGCGCTTCTCATCCCAGTGTGGGAGACGGTCTGTCCCACAGCCGTCAGTACGTCGTACTTGAGATAGTATGCGGGTGCTCGTTAGGTTACGGGTACACTGGACAGGACTCGTCGGGAACTGACTAGTTGGTATTATACCTATCGTCAGTTATCAGTTCCCAGGTGACATGAGTACAGCTTAGTCCGCTGACTTGACACTGTCACTCCGCCTCGAGTGTGTTCCCACTGTACTTTGATCACTACCCTACCACGGCTCAAAAGAGTCGTGCAAACAGGTAGTGGTTGGGTGCAGTCCCGAAGCACTTGGAGGCAGTGACGGTTAGACAGGATTCGTCTCTCCCGGTATTGGGGGTTGACATCGCGCTGTGTCTAGGAGAGCCATTACACGAGTAGTCCCTGGCCAGGGCAAACGAGATATACTGGTAGGTTTCCAGTGTTATCTCAGGGTGTTTTGGGCTTCGCTCCGGCACGACTTGTACCGCTATTGGGGGACTGACGTTTACCGCCCCCTAGGCCCGCCATGCGATGTATCAGACGAACAGACCGGACTGTACGGAGAATGTCACACTCAGGCTCAGTAGGAGTTCAGATGGGTTTCGCCTCGTCGGTCTTCTTGTCGGCATTACCTGGGGACCGTTACGCACAGCTAGTGCCGCTTGCGGTCTGTGGTTAAACCCACTGCCAGCGTAGTGTCGAGTCTTTAGAGTCCCACACAGAAAGCTTTTCGCCTTTAGGCAAAAGAGTAGAGGTCGCATGGTATTGCGACAGGTCGCATGGTTTTGCGACAGGGTTCGGTCACATCCGTGCACTTGTGCACGTACAGTGTCCGGACAGTTTACACTAGCGGGCTTTGGTTTAAGCCAGATCCTAGTGTACCTTATGGGATTGGATTTATCCAGTTTGCATTCGTGTTCCTCGGAACGCGGATGCGGGTGTGTATGCACAGTTGACAGGGAGGCAGAGGCAGCGGATTCTCATTAGGGTTGTTGACAGTTGACCGTTGACTTTTTGACTTTATGCTCAACCCTAATGAGAATATGATATGTGATTAACTATTATATTAATTAAGTATTATGGTGATATGGTTGTTGACTTGTTGACTTTTGTTGACTTGTTGACTTTGGTGACTTGTTGACTTTTGTTGACTTGTTGACCGGTTGACTAGGCTTGACTAGTTGACCATCATGATGACCATAGCCATCATTTCATGGCAAAGACTTTTGTTTACTTGCTCATTTGTGTAAAATGAGTGCATGAAATGATATGGTTGTGGTTGCTTCTAACCATCACATAAGACTTTTGTTAATATGATGAGTTATCATTGCTTTGGATTATGAGAGGGTGAGAGACAAAATACTTGCTCATTCTTTCTTGCTCATTCTCTCTCTTGTTCTTGAGCTCTCCTCTTGCTCTCACCCTCAACCTCTTGCTCCCTCTCTTGATCTATGGTTCTCTTGTCTCATGAATTGAGAATCAAGAACCATAGATAAAATCCCATTCTATTTCCTCTCTACTCATTCTAGTTCACTAGGTTTAGCAAACCAAGTGAACTAGTTTCTTCAAAGAACGAAGAAGGAGCTAAAGGTTGGAGCTTTCAAGTGGATCTATCTTCGGCGTACGGAGACGACGAGAAGGAGCCATCGGACCACCATCGGAGCTTGAAGAGAAGGAGTTCAAGACAAGTTTAGGTATAACCATCTCCATCCGAGTAGCTAACTCTCTTTAGCTAAGTATGCTAGTTTTAGTTTAGTCAAAGATCCCGACTTTGCTTAGTCCATGTTGCCCCTTGCGCTAATAATTTGTTTTTTATACCGTTTCCGCCTCCCCGTAAGAACCGGGGGTCGCAACGTGGACTTACAGTGGTATCAGAGCCTAACTAAACTTAAACTAGCTTGGTAGTGAAGTGTAACGAAGTTCGGAACCGGAAAAATAAAAAAAAAACAAACTTTTACAAAACCTGAGTTTCTGTTGAAATTTTTTCTGGTCAAAATGAAAAACTTTATACTCCTAAATTCGGCTCAGGGTTTTGTGTGAACACCCATGAAAAACGGTCCACTGTTTCGTCCAAACCGCCGTGCTTCCGCCGCACGAGGTAGGCATGTGCCGCGGAAGCGCCGCGGTTTGTCGTCTTCTCTGCATCGTTTTTCGTGCAGTGTGTGTCTGTGTTGGTTTTGGGATTTTTGAAATATATTATATGTGCCCAGATTTTCCAGAAAAGAAATTTCCTTTTGGGGTCCTATAATTCCGTATTTTTTCCGAACTTCACTGCACTTTGACTATGATGGTTATATCTGTGATGCTTGCATGTATTGAACGTCGGCTAATCGCTATAAGTCGATTGGTCGGGGTTATACATGATCTGTGTTTGATATTGGAATGTGTATATAAATATGTTGGATTGTCGCGGGTGAATAGCCGGGGGTTGTGAGACGAGAGTTTTCTTTTCTTGCAATTCATGTAAATTTGTAAATTGATGTAACAATTATTTGTATGGCCGCACAACCGGGTCGGGGTTGTAGCCGTCATTGTATAATTTCTTTTTACTGTTTTTGCTCCTAGGATAGACCCATGGAGGGGTGCACAAACTACCGGGTATGCCGAAGTGTCGAGTGGCCTACTCATGGAGATGAGGGAGGTTGCTACGCTTCGGGTACTTGGCGGGTAGTTTGCCGCACCCGTAGGGGTCTTGGGTGGGGTTTTGGCTATTCACCGCGACCGTGTAATCTGTTCTTGTTACAGGCTCGTACAAATTACAGATTCCTAGTATATCCAATGTATTTATCTGTGATCTGAAATGTTTATCATTGCAGTATATCTATATATGATATCATTTAGGCGTTGCTTATGTTTTACAGACGCGCTAGCCCAGCCCCCGCTCTGTCGTTAGTTAAGTAACCTAACGGGTAATGACGGGGCCCAGTGGCGAATGCGAATGGCATAAGCGTACGTCATATTTTGGTTGTTTTCTGCAATGGTAGGATTAAATGATGGGACGCATTAAAAGAACTAATGCAAGAATATCACGCATTAAAAGAACTAATGCAAGATAATAAACCAAGTTAAAATCGTTGGAACACTTTCGAAAAACCACTCGGTTCTTTTCAAAACCAACTTTTAAATGCGGAGCTTGAGCCACTCCTTTTAAAAGCTATCTCGTTCCATCGACCAAATCAAGTTCACTACGTTCACGGTTTTGCCAAAACCATTCGTAGCCCTCCGTCGTTTCGTATGAATATTCAATAGTATTCAAGCTGTGTTTGTTGACCTTCGTCAAGGCATAGTGATTGGTAGCTATTGGGTATTCATATGTAGCATAGATAGATGCGTTGGTTTGGGACATTCGCATTACCTTGTTGACCTTCGTCAAGGGTATATACGGGTGGATTCAAATTAACCTGGATAATGACGGGCAGAACTTGACATGTGACTTATGATTTGTTGACCTTCGTCAAGGTCATAAGAGCATGGGGCAAAAATCCACATCGGGAGTTTCATAAGTACTGAAACTTGCTAGATTTGCATACCATTTGGAGTGTGATGATTCTGGTAGGATTCCTTCAGTTTCGTCACGCAATGATATTTGGATCCCGATCCTACTGTGAGTATATGCTACTCCTCGGGAAATTTCTCACTAATCGATCAATGCTATAAACCTAGTAGGTGCCTAGAAAGGTGTTAGCGGGGCTACGCCCCCAGGGAAAAGAGGTTCTCTAATTAAGGAACTTCGCGAAAGCGTTGGAAAACCTCCCTCGAAGTACCGACACCGGCCTGGCTGAACGGTTAAGCAAGTATTGTGCGGTGGGATTGATCCCGGCTAATTCTTCCTTTATGGTTTGAGGAGGGATTCGAGAAACAGTGGGAGCCATCCTGTTTAGACAAACTAAAAACCACTCTAAACTTGCAAGAGCATCATGCTGAGTGTTTCTTCTTCTCTCTCCTAATTGCAGCGACCAATCAACATGACTGGACTTAAGTTACTCCTAGATAAAAACAAACTGACAGGGCCAAACTACAAAGATTGGCTCAGGAATGTCAAGATAGCAATCACTTATGACAAGCTGGGGTATCTTCTTACCACCAAAGCTCCCCCTGTCCCTGGTCCAACTTCCAGTGTCGCGGATAAGGAAATCCGCAAGACTTGGGAGATTGATAGCGCGAAGGCCAAGTGCCTCCTGCTTGCCTCGATGGACAACGAACATCAGAGGAGGCATGAGAATATGGACATGGAGTCCATATTGCTCCATACAAAAGAACTGTATGGAGAGCAATCACGTATCGCAAGATACGAAGCGTCGAAAAAGTTATTTTCGACAAGAATGGCCGTCGGATCATCAGTAGCCGAGCACGTGCTAAAGATGATCGGCTACATTGAGGAGCTCGCTGACCTAGGGATCACATTAGAGAGTGAGCTATATACGGATATAGTTCTCCAGTCCCTTCCTTCCACTTACGCCCAGTTCATACTGAACTTCAACCTACAAGAAAAAGAGGTTGAACTTTCAGAGCTCCTCAACATGCTGAGGAGCGCAGAGGGCACCCTACAGAAAGGTAGGGATACATCCACTTTGTTTGTAGGAGGATCATCTTCTTCTAGGTCCAAGGCGAAAGCCAAGGGAAAGAAGAAGAAGGCCCCCGCCAAACCAAGGGGCGGTGTTAGTAAAGTGGATACGAAGGGAAAAGCAAAAGCAACAAAGATAGCGGGGAAGCTTGTGGACAAGGAAGAATGCTTCTATTGTCATAAGAAAGGACACTGGAAGAATGATTGCAGGGCCTGGAAGGCCAGAACACAGGAATTGAAGCAGGTTGCAGCTTCAGCTTCAGGTGTGTATGTTATTGAAAATTGTCTTTCAATAAACTCTACTTCCTGGGTATTGGATACCGGATCAGGATCTCATATCTGTAATTCTTTGCAGGCGTTGAGAAACCGTAGGGTTTTGAAGGCAGGTGACATGACCCTCAAAGTTGCGAACGGAGCTAGCATGGATGCTAAAGCCGTGGGGGACTATCACCTGGGAATGTCAGATGGACATGTTTTGGTTTTGCGTAATTGCTTTTTTGTACCCAACGCAACTTGTAATATCATTTCTGTATCTTTAGTTTCTAAAGAAGGTTATGAATTTGCGTTTGTAAGTAATGTTGTAAACATTCACCTTAATCAAGTTTTGATTGGGTCAGGTACATTGAGTAATGGTATATACGTGTTAAACCAACCACAGATTTTCAACGTCCAGAATACACACAAAAGAAAGTCTCCGGAAATGAATCAGACTTTCTTATGGCATTGTAGATTGGGTCACATCAATGAGAGAAGGTTGACTAAGTTACATACGGAAGGATATTTGAATGCGTTCGAATATCAATCGTATGCCACTTGTCAATCTTGTCTCAAAGGAAAGATGACAAAGACTCCGTTTACTGGACAAGGAGTAAGAGCGAGCGAGCTCTTGGGACTCGTACACAGTGACGTGTGCGGTCCAATGTCTACACATGCCCGAAGCGGACATTCTTACTTCATTACTTTTACAGATGACTTCTCAAGGTACGGTTATGTCTTCTTGATGAAACATAAGTCCGAGGCCTTTGGAAAATTCCAGGAGTATAAGAATGAAGTAGAGAAACAGACCGGCAAAAGTATTAAGATTCGAAGATCGGATCGAGGTGGAGAATACTTAAGTGCCGAATTCCTGAATTACTTAAAAGAGAATGGTATTCTCTCTCAGCTTACTCCTCCATACACTCCGCAACATAACGGTGTATCGGAGAGACGGAACCGAACCCTATTGGATATGGTTCGGTCCATGATGAGTAACGCTGAGTTACCGCGATCATTCTGGGGATATGCACTAGAAGCAGCTGCGTATCTCTTGAACAAGGCTCCCACCAAGACTGTGCCTACCACCCCATATGAGATGTGGACTGGGAAGAAACCCTGTCTTAAGTATCTTAAGGTATGGGGATGTCCAGCTTTTGTAAAAAAGCAGCATGCGGACAAACTTGAGGCACGTTCAGTACAGTGTAAGTTTGTGGGATACCCAAGGAACTCCAGGGGGTATCTTTTCTATTCCGCTGAGGAGCAAAAGGTCTTTGTTTCTAAGCATGCCCGCTTCTTGGAAACTGAGTTTTTAGAAACCCAGATAAGTGGGGAACACAATAGAACTGGAAGAAGTTCCAGAACCACAGACTGTTACTGAAAGCTTAGTGGAACCAGAGGGTTCAACAGAACAGGACATTCCTGCGCCACTCCGCAGGAGTAGTAGGCAGTCTCATCCGCCCGAGAGATACTACGGTTTTCTCATAGACGGGGATAGAGAGGATTGCATCATAGATTATGATGAGCCTACTAGCTTCCAGCAGGCCGTTCAGAGCGTTGACTCAGTGAAATGGCTGGATGCAATGCGGACCGAAATGGAGTCCATGTACACCAACAAGGTATGGACGTTGGACATTGCTCCAGACGGGGTAAAACCCGTAGGATGCAAGTGGATCTTCAAAAGGAAGATCGGTGTAGATGGACAGGTTGAGACCTATAAAGCTAGGCTGGTAGCAAAGGGTTTTCGTCAAAGACCTGGCTTGGACTATGACGAAACCTTTTCTCCAGTAGCCATGCTGAAATCCATTCGAATCCTTCTTGCCATTGCTGCCTTCCACGATTATGAGATCTGGCAAATGGACGTAAAGACAGCTTTTCTAAATGGAAATTTAGAGGAGTGTGTCTATATGGACCAACCAGAGGGTTTCATTCAGAGTGGGAGCAGCGGAAAGGTGTGCAAGTTGCTTAAGTCCATCTATGGACTAAAGCAGGCATCGCGGAGTTGGAACATCTGCTTTGATGAGACGGTCAAAGAATTTGGCTTTATCAAAAATCCAGATGAACCATGCATCTATAGTAGATTTGTAGCGAGAACTGTAGTATTCCTCGTTTTATACGTGGATGACATTCTCTTAATAGGAAATGACATTCCTATGCTACAATCTGTCAAGGGGTTCTTGTCACACAGGTTCTCCATGAAAGACCTGGGTGATGCCTCATACATTCTGGGTATCCGGATCTACCGTGACAGATCCAAGAGGATATTAGGACTTTCACAGTCCAGGTACATCGACACCATACTGAAAAGATTCAGTATGGAAGATTCAAAGCGCGGTAACCTACCGGCTTGTTACGGGATCACCCTCTCTAAAGAGATGTCTCCCAAGACTGATTTGGAGAGGGATCGCATGTCTATTATACCCTACGCTTCTGCGGTAGGCTCTATAATGTATGCGATGTTGTGTACCAGACCGGATGTAGCTTATGCACTGAGTGTGGTAAGCCGGTATCAGTCTAACCCTGGGGAGAAACACTGGATAGCGGTAAAGAACATTCTCAAGTACCTGAGAAGGACTAAGGAGATGTTCTTGGTGTATGGCGGAAAAGACCTCCAGATCGAGGCCTTTGCTGACTCCAGCTTCCAGAGTGACAAGGATGATTCCAAGTCCATGTCGGGTTTTGTCTTTACCCTCAATGGAGGGGCGGTGTGTTGGAAGAGTTCCAAACAGGAAACCGTTGCAGACTCGACGATGGAAGCGGAATACATCGCTGCATCTGATGCCGCAAAAGAAGCTGTCTGGATGAGGAAGTTCTTGAAAGAACTTCAGGTGGTTCCGTCCATTGTTGATCCAATACCTCTGTATTGCGACAACAACGGGGCTATAGCTTTAGCGAAGGAACCCAGGTCCCATCAGAGATCCAGGCACATCTTGAGGCGGTATCACCTGATCAGGGAGATCGTGGATCGCCAGGAGATCGAGGTTCGGAGAGTCGCTTCAGAAGATAACACTGCTGATCCATTCACCAAGGCCCTGCCCCAGACTCAGTTCGAGCGGCTGATCGAGATGATAGGTCTTCGATACGCCAGTACATGGCCTTAATGCAAGTGGGAGATTGTTAGTGTATATGCCCTAGAGGCCATTACTGTATCATACTAGTTTGTATATTACTTAATGGATGCTTGGGATATTCACCTTGTATATACAATCTTGCTCAAAATAGTAGTATGCTACTTGGTTTGTTTCTACTTCAATGTGTACATGTGTTTATTTTTGTATATCGCCTATAAACATTAGTAGAGCCCTTAGGATCTTTGCTTGGTTACCAGCGATGTGATGGCCGTCACACTAGTGGGGCTGGGTAATCTATAAGCACATCCTTATGCAGGTCCCTGGTCGCAGGACTATCGAGACAGGGCATCGATACTCCGGAGTAGACCAGCGCATGCGCTTCTCATCCCAGTGTGGGAGACGGTCTGTCCCACAGCCGTCAGTACGTCGTACTTGAGATAGTATGCGGGTGCTCGTTAGGTTACGGGTACACTGGACAGGACTCGTCGGGAACTGACTAGTTGGTATTATACCTATCGTCAGTTATCAGTTCCCAGGTGACATGAGTACAGCTTAGTCCGCTGACTTGACACTGTCACTCCGCCTCGAGTGTGTTCCCACTGTACTTTGATCACTACCCTACCATGGCTCAAAGGAGTCGTGCAAACAGGTAGTGGTTGGGTGCAGTCCCGAAGCACTTGGAGGCAGTGACGGTTAGACAGGATTCGTCTCTCCCGGTATTGGGGGTTGACATCGCGCTGTGTCTAGGAGAGCCATTACACGAGTAGTCCCTGGCCAGGGCAAACGAGATATACTGGTAGGTTTCCAGTGTTATCTCAGGGTGTTTTGGGCTTCGCTCCGGCACGACTTGTACCGCTATTGGGGGACTGACGTTTACCGCCCCCTAGGCCCGCCATGCGATGTATCAGACGAACAGACCGGACTGTACGGAGAATGTCACACTCAGGCTCAGTAGGAGTTCAGATGGGTTTCGCCTCGTCGGTCTTCTTGTCGGCATTACCTGGGGACCGTTACGCACAGCTAGTGCCGCTTGCGGTCTGTGGTTAAACCCACTGCCAGCGTAGTGTCGAGTCTTTAGAGTCCCACACAGAAAGCTTTTCGCCTTTAGGCAAAAGAGTAGAGGTCGCATGGTATTGCGACAGGTCGCATGGTTTTGCGACAGGGTTCGGTCACATCCGTGCACTTGTGCACGTACAGTGTCCGGACAGTTTACACTAGCGGGCTTTGGTTTAAGCCAGATCCTAGTGTACCTTATGGGATTGGATTTATCCAGTTTGCATTCGTGTTCCTCGGAACGCGGATGCGGGTGTGTATGCACAGTTGACAGGGAGGCAGAGGCAGCGGATTCTCATTAGGGTTGTTGACAGTTGACCGTTGACTTTTTGACTTTATGCTCAACCCTAATGAGAATATGATATGTGATTAACTATTATATTAATTAAGTATTATGGTGATATGGTTATTGACTTGTTGACTTTTGTTGACTTGTTGACTTTGGTGACTTGTTGACTTTTGTTGACTTGTTGACCGGTTGACTAGGCTTGACTAGTTGACCATCATGATGACCATAGCCATCATTTCATGGCAAAGACTTTTGTTTACTTGCTCATTTGTGTAAAATGAGTGCATGAAATGATATGGTTGTGGTTGCTTCTAACCATCACATAAGACTTTTGTTAATATGATGAGTTATCATTGTTTTGGATTATGAGAGGGTGAGAGACAAAATACTTGCTCATTCTTTCTTGCTCATTCTCTCTCTTGTTCTTGAGCTCTCCTCTTGCTCTCACCCTCAACCTCTTGCTCCCTCTCTTGATCTATGGTTCTCTTGTCTCATGAGTTGAGAATCAAGAACCATAGATAAAATCCCATTCTATTTCCTCTCTACTCATTCTAGTTCACTAGGTTTAGCAAACCAAGTGAACTAGTTTTCTTCAAAGAACGAAGAAGGAGCTAAAGGTTGGAGCTTTCAAGTGGATCTATCTTCGGCGTACGGAGACGACGAGAAGGAGCCATCGGACCACCATCGGAGCTTGAAGAGAAGGAGTTCAAGACAAGTTTAGGTATAACCATCTCCATCCGAGTAGCTAACTCTCTTTAGCTAAGTATGCTAGTTTTAGTTTAGTCAAAGATCCCGACTTTGCTTAGTCCATGTTGCCCCTTGCGCTAATAATTTGTTTTTTATACCGTTTCCGCCTCCCCGTAAGAACCGGGGGTCGCAACGTGGACTTACAATAATGGCCTGCCTGAAACTGGTAGGGTCATCTTCTTCCAAGATGCAATCCTCTCGATCCCCGTGTATGAGAAAACCGTAGTATCTCTCGGGCGGATGAGAAATCCTACCAGATCTGCGGAGTGGCTGAGGTTCGTTGGTTGTAACAGAATCTAGCGGTTCCACCAAATCTTTTGTTAAAGCTTGTGTTTCTGGAATTTCAACCAGTTCTACCGTGCTGCCACTAATATTTTTAACAAGAAATTCTTTTTCCAAAAATGTGGCATTTCTTGAAACAATTATCTTCTGTTCCTCTGCATGGTAGAATAGATACCCACTTGAATCTTTTGGGTATCCCACAAACTTAAACAAAACTGCCCGTGCCTCAAGTTTGTCTGAGTTCTTCTTTTTGACATAAGCCGGGCAACCCTAAATCTTAATACGTTTAAGATACAAACTCTTACCACTCCATATTTCATACGGAGTCTTAGGCACGGATTTGGATGGAACTTGATTCAAAAGATGTGCTGCAGTTTGAAGTGCATATCCCCAGAATGAAAGAGGCAACTCAGCACTACTCATCATAGAGCGAACCATATCCAACAGGGTACAATTCCTCCTCTCCGATACACCGTTCTGCTGTGGTGTATAAGGAGGAGTAAGCTGAGAGAGAATACCATTCTCTTTTAAGTAATCCAGGAATTTCGTGCTTAAGTACTCCCCTCCTCTATCAGACCGGAGGATCTTGATACTTTTGCCAGTCTGGTTCTCTACTTCGTTTCTGAATTCCTTGAATTTCTCAAAAGCTTCAGATTTGTGTTTCATCAGATACACATATCCGAACCTAGAGAGATCGTCAGTGAATGTGATGAAGTACGAGAACCCACCCCTTGCATGTATAGACATCGGACCACATACATCACTATGTACGAGTCCCAAGAGCTCTGTTGCTCTTTCTCCATGTCCGGTGAACGGAGATTTGGTCATCTTCCCTTTGAGACAAGACTGACAAGTTTCATAAGATGAAAACTCGAACGCATCAAAGAGTCCATCTTTATGAAACTTAGTCAGTCTTTTCTCTCCGATATGACCAAGTCTACAATGCCACAAGTAGGAATCATTCGTATCTGAATTCTTCCTCTTGCGTGTGTTTTGTACATTGAGAACTGTATTCTGATTTAGAACGTAGATACCATTACACAGTGTACCCTCTACAACCAGTACCTTATGGAGGTAAATGTTTATGATATTTCTATCAAGAACAAAGTTATATCCATCTTTATCGAGTAAAGAAACTGATATGATGTTGCAAACCATGGAGGGTACATAGTAGCAATCGTTCAAAATCATAGTATTGCCATTTGGCAATACTAGGTGATATTCACCGACGGCTGCCGCATTAACTTGTGCTCCGTTTGCTACTCTGAGCGACAAATCACCCGGTGCAACTTTCCTACATTTTCTCAGTCCCTGTAATAAATTACAGATATTAGATCCTAATCCGGTATCAAGTACCCAGGAGGTAGGGCTGACCGTAAAACAGTTCTCAATTACAAGAACACCTGAAGTAGGTGCAAAACCATGCTTCTTCTTCAACTGGGTATCCTTGGAATCCATACAATCCCCTTTCCCTTGCTCATACTTATGACTGTTGTCACAGGTTAGAGCCGAACCAATGTTCCCCAGCCCCGAATAAGAATTCGGATCGGTCAAGCGATACATTTTATTATCTTGATTAGGGCGTGAAATGGTTGCTACCTGGAGAGAGAGAAAAGAAACACTTAGCGTGCGCTCTTGCAAGTTTAGATTGGTTTTTAATTTATCTAAACAGGATGGCTCCCACTGTCTCTCGAATCCCTCCTCAAACCATAAAGGAAGAATTAGTCGGGATTAATCTCACCGTACAATACTTGCTTAACCGTTCAGCCAGGCCAGTGTCAGTACTTCGAGGGAGGTTTTCCAACGCTTTCGCGAAGTTCCTTAATTAAGTAACCTCTTTTCCCTGTGGGCATAGCCCCGCTAACACCTTTCTAGACACCTACTTGGTTTATAGCATTGATCGTTAAGCGAGAAAATTCCCGAGGAGTAGCATATACTCACAGTAGGATCGGGATCCAAATATCATCGCGTGACAAAACTGAAGGAATCCTACCAGAATCATCACACTCCAAATGGTATGCAACACTAGCAAGTTTCAGTACTTTTGAAACTCCCGATGTGGTTTTTGCCCCTAGGACCCAAGTGACCTTCACAGTCAACAAATCAAAGGGTCCTACTCAAGTTCAACCCGTCATTATCTTGATTGCATTAAACCCACCCGCATAACCCTTGACACAGTCAACAAGGTTATACGACTGTCCTAACCAATCACATTGTATCCAGCAGATAAGCAATACTCAGCTACCGTTCACTACGCCTTGACACAGTCAACAAACGAGCACCAATACTAAGTATAACTTATAAGAAATGACGGAGGGCTACGGCTGGGTTTTGGCGAAAACCCGTTAACGTAATGAACTTGATATCGTTGAAGGAACGTGATACACTTTTTGAAAATATAGTGGCGAAAAATTTTTGCTAAAGAGGTCACTCCTTGTGAAGGGATCTCGGCTCTTTCCTCGTCGAATGAGGTGCAGAATATTCCAAACTGAATACCTCGATGCAAAACAAGAATTAATTTACTATAGTGAAGTTATTACCCTGACGCAAACTTTTGTCCAAGGGGTCATTCCCGATTAGGGGATCTCGGCCCTTGCCTCGTCGAATGAGGTGCTGGGCATTCATAACCGAATACCTCGATGCAAAACAAAAGTGAGCGTCCTTGCAATAACAGCTTTTTTGAAAAATTGTTCCAACAACGTCTTTTAGGTTTATTTTCTTGCATTAGTTCTTTTAATGCGTCCCATCATTTAAATCCTACCATTGCAGAAAACAACCAAAATATGACGTACGCTTATGCCATTCGCATTCGCCACGGGGCCCCGTCATCACCCGTTAGGTTACTTAACTAACGACAGAGCGGGGGCTGGGCTAGCACGGCTGTAAAACATAAGCAACGCCTAAATAGTTATTATATATAGATATATAGCAATGATAGCCAATCCAGATCACAGATGAACACTTTTGATATACTAGGAACCCGTGATTCGTTCGAGCCTGCAACGAAAAGCGGATTACACGGTCGCGATGAATAGCCAAAAACCCCATCCAAGACCCCTACGGGTGCGGCAAACTACCCGCTAAGTACCCGAAGCGAAGCAACCTCCCTCAACGCCATGAGTAGGCCACTCGGCACTTCGAGATACCCGGTAGTCTGTGCACCCCCTCCATGGGTCTATCCTAGGAGCAAAAACAGTAAAAAGAATTATACAATGACGGCTACAACCCCGACCCGGTTGTGCGGCCATACAAATAATATTACATCAATTTACAAATTTATTACATGAATGAAAGAAAAAGAAACTCTCATCTCACATCCACCCCGGCTATTCATCCGCGACAATCCATCGAGTTCATATACACATACCATCAACAACACAGATCACAGATATGTATAACCCCCACTAATCGACGTATAGCGATTAGTAGACGTTCAATACACATATAACATTACAGATATAACCATTAGCCAAAGTCTACAGAACAACGACCAAAAATACGAATTTTTAAGCCCCAAAAACAAATTTTGCTTTTTTTCGTCCGGTCGATATTCTAAATACTTTGCTAACATGCTAGGGTGTGTTTAGTTAGGCTCTGATACCACTGTTAGGTCCACGTTACCTCTCCCGGTACTTTCGGGGTGGCGGAAACGGTAAAACAATAATTTTTCTGGACTTGGTAACATGGACCGTAAAAGCCGGATCTTTACTAAACAACATACTAGCATCCTAACTAGAGATATATCTACTCGGTTAGGAGTTATACCTAAACTTGATCTCCTTCTCTTCTTGTTGTTCTTCTCCTTGCTTGCTCCGAGGGTTGATCCGAACTTTGGTCACCTCTGCGGCCTCCTTGAGTCGAAGACGATCCACCCGAGAGATGTACACCGAGCTCCACCTCGAGCCGAGATAACTAGGGCAAAGAGATTGCTAGTCTAGAAGCCCTAGGTTGTGTAGAGGAGATGTATGGATGTGTTTGTCTTTGTGGGATCTTTTTCTCTCAACATATGAGATCAAAAGATGAGATCAAGAGGAGGAAGAAGAAGGAGAAACTTAGCACCATGGATCTTTTCTTTTTCTTCTCACTTCAAGAGAGAGAATGAGAAGAGAATAATGAAAAGATTAAGCCAAAAGAAATGAACAATGGTTCCAATAATACACAAAATCATCATTACTAATCCTATCATGATAGAAGTTGATGGCATATTGAATTGACCATTATCATAACACAAGAAATAAAAAGAAAATGAAAGAAGAGTGTGGATCTCTCTTGAAGGTCAATGGTCAACACGGTCAACGGGTCAACAAAGTCAAGAGAGATCTAAGTGGTCAAATGGTCAATGCAATTAGCCATCACTAATCTATCACTAAAAGGATCAGTAAACAATGTCTCCGGCTCATAACGGTTTTGACCAAACGAATTGTCAAAACCCTAATGAGTGTGCCACATTACGGTTTTGGCCGAACCAACTGCCAAAACCCTAATGGGGCACCTCCTCCTTCATCTCTCCTCAAAACTGTGCATACATACCCGCATCCGCTTTCCGTAGAATGCGGATGCACAGAAGACAAAACAAATCCATCTGTGCAATACTAGGATCTGGTTTAAACCAAAGCCCACTAGTATTGCCTGCCCGAACAGCATACGCACACAAGTGTATGTAAGTGATCGTAGCCCTGCCGTAAAACCATACGGCCTCTACACGTTTCGCTCAATGCAGGGAAACTCTCTGTGTGGGACTCTAAAGACTCGACACTACGCTGGCAGTGGGTTTAACCACAGACCGCAAGCGGCACTAGCTGTACGTAACGGTCCCCAGGTAGATGTCGATAAGAAGGCCGATGAGGTAAACCCATCCGAACTCCTACTGAGCCTGTATGTGACAATCTCCGTACAGTCTGGTCTGTTCGTCTGATACATCGCATGTGTAACCCTTCGAAAATCGTTTAGGCAGTTTTTCGGTAATCGGCCAATTTTTCGGCTTTTTCCGTAAAAAGTCAAAATAGGTATTTTTCCTTGTAGACCTAATTATACAAAATTTAGATAAGATATTACTATAATTTTGTCACTAAAATGTCACTTATAATTTTCTAGTTAAATAAAAAAAATTTCGTAATTAATTATTTTTTTATTATTTTAAGCCTTTTTAAAATACATTAAATTAGGGATAAATACAAATTTAATTAGGTAAATTTCATAATTAGGAATCTTTATAAGCTAAAATATGGTGTTAATAAAATTATAACATGGCTTGCAAACTTTTAGCTTTTTGGTGGGAAAATTATGAAAAAAATGATGAAAAAAGGGTTTTTTTTTGTAAAAAGGTTGACATGAAAGCATGAAATGATATCATATGATGTTGTAATGACCTAGAAACTTCTCAAAATTTCCCACACCCCTCTCCCCACATGCAGCCGACCCCCATTCCAGCAGCTCTCCCCATTTTCCCACTTCATTTTGCTTCTTTTCTTGCTAAAAAATTCAATAAAAAATCCACAATTTCTTTCTCCATTCAAAGCCTAACCCTAATCCCTTCTCTCTTCAACCCAAATTTGTTCAAAAACATGATGAAAGGAGGCTTCTTGGTGACTTGATCAAGCTAGGGTTCAAGCTTGAGAGGTGAAAATTCTAATCTTTTTGTTAACTTGTGGTTTAATTATGCTAGAATTGAAATTCTAAATATTAGTTTAAGTGGTAAATGTTGTTTAGGAAAAATCAAGAGAGGGATTGATTTTAAAACTAGGGTTTGAAGCATAGTTGTTAGGATTAAATTAGGGCTTTGGGTTTCTAATTATTTTTAGTGGTTAATGGTGTATTTATATGCTCGTAAAATCGTTAAATTTCGATGTTTGCATTGAATCGGCGTTGAATTTGCTTGCTAGATTTTTACGAAAAATAGAATGCGTTCAATTTGCGTTAGGTTAGCAATATTATTAGCTTCGTATAGGATTATTAGAATGCGCGAATGCGGGGTTTCGTCTAGTCGGGTTGTAGTTTTGTCGATTTCCCCGAAATGACGATTTTAGTTAAAGGATTGCGATTTTCGTGCGTTTTTCCGCGCACTGAGTGCATGCTATGATTAATTTGAGAGCGTGGATAATTGTATGTTGTGACTTGCATTGTGTTAGGTTCTGTAATCTTATGCTTGATATTGTGCAAATATAGGATCGGTCGGGGAAACTTCGGATACGGCGCGAAAAGGCAAAGCGGTGGCCGGATCAGATTAGCGGGGATTTCAGGTGAGTAGATGTATTCATCTATGGGGGAATCGTCTGAATGGCGCGAGGCGCCCCTCCCCCCTAGTTAGGATTTCCTTATCCCTTGCAAGATTCATATTGTTAGTTAGCTTATCCATTCATGTACACTGCATACCCTTATAGCGAACAGTATATTAGATTGCATGGACATTCATCCATACTTATGCGATATCACTTTGTAGGACACGAACACCATTACCATTGGCATCTGTAGCACGTGTACTATTCATGTGACACACACGCCTTTGGTAATTGACATGCCACGTGCACGATAGAACCTGTTTATCTTAATATCGTCACCTGCAATTCATACTTGATATATGAAACTGCATCGCATGCACATATCTCGCATCATCATCATATTTACATAGAACTCTAGCCAAAATTCACATCATACACATTGATATCATAGACATTTATCATATATATAACATGTGGACATTATGATTTTCTTGAGGATTTCAGTTTTCTGCGATTTCTGGATTTTTGGGGAAAGCCGCAAGAATTTAACAAAACCTTATATTTATCATTTTCAAAACAAAGTTGCGGTTTTCTCGTGATGTATGTGTCGTCCACCATGAGTTTTCATGTTTTCTGTTGGATTTCGAGACCCGATTCGAGGAGTGGATGAACCGTCTCGGGTACATGGTGGGCCCGGTATGGTACCCCGGGGCAAGAAGATCGAGTTGTAGACGATGAGCCTGGAAGGGGAAGACTACCTACCGGTGATGTCTGGCGCGGCGGATATCCGGAGGATACCGACCGTTGTCGTGAGATTTATGATATGGGCCGATCCGGACTGACGGAGCCCGATATTGAGACAGATATGATTCCTATTTGGTGTCGATGCTTGACACGGGTTTCCAGATGATTTCTTGATGATATTTAGCTATTATACAGACATTCATTTTCTAAAAGTTAAGAATGCAGTAACTTTAACATTCTAAACACTTAAAGAGTTAGAAAAGATATTGCATACCTGTGCATGCATACTAGAGTTTTTATATCACATATGGACATGCATGTTGTTCCGCATTGCGTGCATTCTTACGATTGCCTTACTAGATGTTATATTCTACTCACGAGCTGGCAACTCACCCCCGTTGTGCCACAGTGTCTTGCAGGTCGGACCCGTCACCTTTGTAGCGGCGGGCTATCTTATCATCAGCTCCTTTTGTGCAGACTCGCGACATCGCCCGTAGGTGGGTTGCGAGCATACTTTATTTCTTTTTGCTTTATCATTGTATCTAGTATTCTCAATCTACCACTTTATATTGTATATGCGACCTAGTGATGAGACTGAGAGATATGTATATTTGTGGTTTCTTTTGGGTCGAGCTCACTTGAGCCGACGTGTGTTTTCTGGTATTTTGCGTTTCTTTATGCTCTTTTCTTGATATTACTATTATATTGCATGTGGTTGTGATCCGCCTTGGGCGAAGAGCTAGCTCCCGCTTGGGGATGCCATTTTTATGATTACAGGTTTATTATCTTGTTGTACCCATTTTGGGGGATAGAAAATACAGGGGAGACTCTGCCGAAATTTTTGGAAATTTTTGATGTTTTTAAAAAGGGATTCTTTGCAACTTAATTGATTTGAAAAATCGTTTTCATATAAGGTTTTCCTTCACTCTCTTTAGATTTTGGTTTAGATTCTTCTGGGCTTTGGCTGACTTAGGTTACGATACGCCTTTAGACGTCTCGTAATCTAAGTGCCAGTCGCGTTCCGTACTTTCGGGTCGTGACAAAGTTGGTATCAGAGCGTAGGTTTTACCTTTCTGAGTGTAGGACGACCTTGGTAGATGGAGTAGGTGACTTAAGCAGAGTGGCGTAGCGTGGGTATGATCCGCGGCATACTTACGATACGGTACTCCGCCTAAGTGACCTTAGGACATAATTGCTTGTATTTCCTTTCTTGATTCCTTGCATTCCTTGATTCAATTGCAATGTCCTTATCAGTCCTGTTTCTTATTCCAGCTTCGATGCCGCCAAAGACTACGAGAGCTCAGCGGGCTGCCGCTAGGGATGAGATTCGGGAGGGCCTGTCTGAGGCGAGGATCGAGCGGGAGGATACGCCTACCCCTCAGGGTCCTACTGATCCGCCTTATCCTGACCGTATTGCCAGATTAGAGGCCGGCATGCAAGAGTTGCGGCAGATGATGGGATTTTAGTTGAGTCCAGCCGGGCACAGAGATCCGAGGACGTTCCTTCCACCGCACAGACCACGATCGTACCTGCTACACAGATGGTCACTCCTGCTGCTACTACGGAGACTATCCCTGTTTCACTACAGGAGTTCATGAGATTGAGACCTCCAGCTTTTACCGGTACAGATGCGACAGAGGACCCACAGGCATTTCTCGATAGGATGGCACGGATTGGCCGTTCGTTGAGGTGTTCTGAGGATAGATTGGTGGAGTTTGCGAGTTTTCGTCTGGAGGGTCTTGCCCAGACATGGTACGATTCAGTAGAGAGAGGCCGAGCTGCAGGTCTGCCTTCTATGACCTGGGATGAGTTTACAGCTGCATTTCTTGCCCGTTTTCTTCCGGAGAGTGTCCGAGATGCTCGAGCCCGTAGTTTTGAGTCTTTGCGCAAGACTCCTGGGATGACAGTGTCGGAGTATGATATACAGTTTACCCAGTTGTCTCGATATGCTCCGTACCTAGTCGACACAGAAGAGAAGAGAATAAAGAGGTTTGTATGAGGGCTTGATACACAGCTATTCCTTGCCATCGGCACCCAGCACTTTGATACATACACAGCCGCGATGGACGCAGCCTTACTTTTGGAGGAGCGTATTTCTGAGACTCCGGTCGTTTCTGGGCCGAAGAGGATCCGTACTGATACGCCAGCTCAGCGGCAGATGGGCAGACATCGTGATAGATTATTTTCGGGGATGGCGGAGGCAGAGGATTGAGACGAGGTCAGTTATTTGGTTCATATCCACAGACCCAGCAGTCGTCTCCAGGATGTTTTCGGTGCGGGAGTCAGTATCACCGTGTCAGAGACTGTACCATGGGACATCCGGGCGCGGCGACAGTCCCGCATGTGACCTTACCACCTTCACCACCTTCGCAGAGAGCTTTACTTCCTACTCCTGATGATGCTTCACGCCAGCCAGATGCTTCTAGAGGCCGTGGGCATGGCGGTCCGGTTCAGAGAGGATGAGGCGACAGAGGCAGAGGCAGAGGCCGAGGTAGAGGCAGAGCACAGCCAGCTATTAGTGGTGGACAGGCCCAAGTGTTCGCATTGACTCCTCAGGATGCACAGGCATCCAATGCCGTCGTGACAGGTACTCTGCCAGTATGTTCTTTTGATGAACGGGTATTATTTGATCCAGGCTCCACACATTCCTATGTATCCACGTATTTTGCACCGAGGTTGGGCCGAGAGTCTTCTCCGTTAGATCAGCCGCTTGTCGTTATTACCCCGGTAGGCGAGTCTTTTGTTGCCCGTTTTGTGTACCGATCGTGTTCCGTTCGTATCGGGGAGAGAGATTCTTCAGTTGATTTGATTCTCCTCGATATGCTAGACTTTGACGTTCTTCTTGGTATGGACTGGCTAGCCACCTATTATGCATCCGTGGACTGCCGTGAAAAAGCAGTCAGATTCAGTTTTCCTGGTGAGCCGGTTCTTATTATTTAGGAAGATCGTAGCGCTACCCTTCCCAGCTTGATTTCATCTCTTCGCGCTGGTCAGCTCTTAAGGAATGGGTGTCAGGGATTCTTAGCCTATATTTGTGATACTCGCTCCACAGAGGTTCCGTTGGGCCAGGTCCCTGTTGTGAGAGAGTTTCCTGATGTATTCCCTGACGAGCTGCCTAGTCTGCCACCAGAGCGCGAGATTGAGTTCTGTATTGACTTGATCCCTGGCACGGGGCCTATTTCTATACCTCCTTATCGGATGGCCCCGGCGGAGCTGAGAGAGCTAAAAGATCAGTTACAGGACTTGCTGGACAAAGGGCTTATCCGACCGAGTGTGTCACCTTGGGGTGCTCCCGTCTTGTTTGTTAAGAAGAAGGACGGAAGTATGCGTTTATGCATTGATTATCGTCAGCTGAACCGGGTTACTGTGCGGAACAGATATCCCCTACCCCGTATTGATGACTTATTTGATCAGCTCCAGGGTGCAGGGTTTTTCTCGAAGGTTGATTTACGGTCAGGTTATCACCAGTTGCTGGTTCGGAAGGAGGATATTCCGAAGACTGCCTTCCGTACTCGATATGGTCATTATGAGTTCTTGGTGATGTCGTTCGGGCTCACCAATGCCCCGGCAGCTTTTATGGATTTGATGAACCGCGTATTCAGGCCGTATCTCGATCAGTTCATCATTGTGTTCATTGACGACATCTTGGTTTATTCTCGGAGCCGGGAGGAGCATAAGCGGCACTTGCGTATCACATTGCAGACTTTGAGGGAGCATCAGCTGTTCGCCAAATTCTCCAAGTGCGCATTCTGGTTAGACAGTGTCGACTTCTTGGGTCATGTGGTGACGAGAGACGGTATTTGTGTGGACCCGAAGAAGATCGAGGCAGTTCAGCGTTGGCCTAGACCAGTATCAGTTACAGAGGTTCGTAGCTTTCTAGGTCTGGCCGGCTATTATCGACGTTTTGTCCAGGATTTCTCCCGCATTGCTGCACCGTTGACCGGGTTGACCCGGAAGGGGGTTCCTTTTGATTGGACCCAGGCATGTGAGGATAGCTTCCAGCAGTTGAAGACTCGTCTGACTACTGCACCAGTGTTAGCATTGCCTTCAGGATCAGGCGGGTTCGTGGTATATTGTGATGCTTCTAGAGTGGGGCTGGGATGTGTGTTGATGCAGCACGACAGAGTTATCGCGTATGCTTCTCGGCAGCTGAGGAAACACGAGCAGAACTACCCCACCCATGATTTAGAGATGGCTGCAGTGGTGTTTGCACTCAAGATCTGGAGACATTACCTATACGGTGAGTCGTGCCAGATATTCACTGACCACAAGAGTTTGAAATATATCTTCCAGCAGCGAGATCTGAACCTGAGACAGCGCCGTTGGATGGAGTTGGTGAAGGATTATGACTGCGAGATTTTATACCATCCGGGCAAGACGAATGTGGTGGCAGATGCTTTGAGTAGGAGGCCCGGAGGTAGCTTATCTTGTTTGAGCGCAGTACAGATGCAGTCGACGGCGGATTGGCAGGTTTTATGTGATAGCAGAGTGCAGTTCGAGTTTACTCCTACAGGGGGACAGCTGGCCCATTTCAGAGCACGCCCACAGTTACTTGACCATATCTGCGAGGCACAGTCCGGGGATGCCCGTATCTTAGAGATTATTGAGCAGATTCGGCAGGGCAGAGTTTCTGAGTTCGTGATTGATGATCAGGGGATACTTCGATTTGGGACTCGACTGTGTGTGCCAGATTCAGAGGGACTGAGGCGTGATATTCTCGAGGAGGCACATAGATCCGTATACAGTGTGCATCCAGGTTAAACCAAGATGTACCGTGATTTGAGAGAGGTTTACTGGTGGGACGGGATGAAGAAGGATATTACAGACTTTGTGTCGAGATGCCTGACTTGTCAGCAAGTCAAGGCCGAGCACCAGAGGCCAGCCGGCGAGTTACAGCCTTTGCCCATCCCTGAGTGGAAGTGGGAGCAGGTATCCATGGACTTCGTTGTGGGTCTACCCAGGACCAGTCGAGGGTATGACTCTATTTGGGTGATTGTGGATCGACTGACGAAAGCGGCTCACTTTCTGCCAGTGAAGACCACTTTTGGATTTTCTCAGTACGCCCAGGTTTATATTGATGAGATAGTGCGACTGCATGGTGTTCCGACTTGCATCGTGTCCGACCGTGGCACCCAGTTCACCAGCCGATTGTGGCAGAAACTCCAGGAAGCTTTGGGCACCCGATTGAGTTTTAGCACAGCCTTTCATCCGCAGACTGACGGTCAGTCGGAGCGTACTATTCAGACTCTTGAGGACATGCTCAGAGCTTTTGTTTTAGATTTTGGTGGTAGCTGGGATCGTCATTTGCCTTTGATCGATTTTTCCTACAATAATAGCTTCCAGGAGACGACCGAGAAGATACAGCTGATTCGGGACAGGATGAGAGCGGCACAGAGCAGGCAGAAATCATATGCTGACAGGCGCCGTCGCCGACTCGAGTTCGCTGTTGGCGATCATGTTTTCCTGAAGGTCTCTCCGATGAAGGGTGTGATGAGATTTGGGCGGAAAGGGAAACTGAGTCCTAGATATGTTGGTCCTTTCGAGATCCTAGAGCGTGTTGGTCCAGTCGCTTATCGGTTAGCTCTTCCGCCCAGCTTCCCCGATGTTCACCCCGTATTCCATGTCTCGATGCTCCGCAAGTACCTTCATGATCCTTCCCAGGCGATTCAGCACCAGACGATCCAGTTAGAGCGTGATCTTTCTTTCACCGAGCAGCCGGTTGTCATCTTGGATCGGCAGGTGAAGAAATTGAGGTCGAAGGTCATACCGTCTGTCAAGGTTCTTTGGCGTGGCCCGAACAGCGAGGAGGTCACCTGGGAGACCGAGGTCGAGATGAGGAAGAGATATCCCCATCTTTTTGAAGGTACGCGTAGTTAAATTCTAAATTCGGGGACCGAATTTCTTTAAGGGGGGAAGATTGTAACCCTTCGAAAATCGTTTAGGCAGTTTTTCGGTAATCGGCCAATTTTTCGGCTTTTTCCGTAAAAAGTCAAAATAGGTATTTTTCCTTATAGACCTAATTATACAAAATTTAGATAAGATATTACTATAATTTTGTCACTAAAATTTCACTTATAATTTTCTAGTTAAATAAAAAAAAAATCGTAATTAATTATTTTTTTATTATTTTAAGCCTTTTTAAAATACATTAAATTAGGGATAAATACAAATTTAATTAGGTAAATTTCATAATTAGGAATCTTTATAAGCTAAAATATGGTGTTAATAAAATTATAACATGGCTTGCAAACTTTTATCTTTTTGGTGGGAAAATTATGAAAAAAATGATGAAAAAAGGGGTTTTTTTTGTAAAAAGGTTGACATGAAAGCATGAAATGATATCATATGATGTTGTAATGACCTAGAAACTTCTCAAAATTTCCCACACCCCTCTCCCCACCTGCATCCGACCCCCATTCCAGCAGCTCTCCCCATTTTCCCACTTCATTTTGCTTCTTTTCTTGCTAAAAAATCCACAATTTCTTTCTCCATTCAAAGCCTAACCCTAATCCCTTCTCTCTTCAACCCAAATTTGTTCAAAAACATGATGAAAGGAGGCTTCTTGGTGACTTGATCAAGCTAGGGTTCAAGCTTGAGAGGTGAAAATTCTAATCTTTTTGTTAACTTGTGGTTTAATTATGCAAGAATTGAAATTCTAAATATTAGTTTAAGTGGTAAATGTTGTTTAGGAAAAATCAAGAGAGGGATTGATTTTAAAACTAGGGTTTGAAGCTTAGTTGTTAGGATTAAATTAGGGCTTTGGGTTTCTAATTGGTTGTAGTGGTTAATGGTGTATTTATATGCTCGCAAAATCGTTAAATTTCGATGTTTGCATTGAATCGGCGTTGAATTTGCTTGCTAGATTTTTATGAAAAATAGAATGCGTTCAATTTGCGTTAGGTTAGCAATATTATTAGCTTCGTATAGGATTATTAGAATGCGCGAACGCGGGGTTTCGTCTAGTCGGGTTGTAGTTTTGTCGATTTCCCCGAAATGACGATTTTAGTTAAAGGATTGCGATTTTCGTGCGTTTTTCCGCGCACTGAGTGCATGCTATGATTAATTTGAGAGCGTGGATAATTGTATGTTGTAACTTGCATTGTGTTAGGTTCTGTAATCTTATGCTTGATATTGTGCAAATATAGGATCGGTCGGGGAAACTTCGGATACGGCGCGAAAAGGCAAAGCGGTGGCCGGATCAGATTAGCGGGGATTTCAGGTGAGTAGATGTATTCATCTATGGGGGAATCGTCTGAATGGCGCGAGGCGCCCCCCTAGTTAGGATTTCCTTATCCCTTGCAAGATTCATATTGTTAGTTAGCTTATCCATTCATGTACACTGCATACCCTTATAGGGAACAGTATATTAGATTGCATGGACATTCATCCATACTTATGCGATATCACTTTGTAGGACACGAACACCATTACCATTGGCATCTGTAGCACGCGCACTATTCATGTGACACACACGCCTTTGGTAATTGACATGCCACGTGCATGATAGAACCTGTTTATCTTAATATCGTCACCTGCAATTCATACTTGATATATGAAACTGCATCGCATGCACATATCTCGCATCATCATCATATTTACATAGAACTCTAGCCAAAATTCACATCATACACATTGATATCATAGACATTTATCATATATATAACATGTGGACATTATGATTTTCTTGAGGATTTCAGTTTTCTGCGATTTCTGGATTTTTGGGGAAAACCGCAAGAATTTAACAAAACCTTATATTTATCATTTTCAAAACAAAGTTACGGTTTTCTCGTGATGTATGTGTCGTCCACCATGAGTTTTCATGTTTTCTGTTGGATTTCGAGACCCGATTCGAGGAGTGGATGAACCGTCTCGGGTACATGGTGGGCCCGGTATGGTACCCCGGGGCAAGAAGATCGAGTTGTAGACGATGAGCCTGGCAGGGGAAGACTACCTACCGGTGATGTCTGGCGCGGCGGATATCCAGAGGATACCGACCATTGTCGTGAGATTTATGATATGGGCCGATCCGGACTGACGGAGCCCGATATTGAGACAGATATGATTCCTATTTGGTGTCGATGCTTGACACGGGTTTCCAGATGATTTCTTGATGATATTTAGCTATTATACAGACATTCATTTTCTAAAAGTTAAGAATGCAGTAACTTTAACATTCTAAACACTTAAAGAGTTAGAAAAGATATTTCATACCTGTGCATGCATACTAGAGTTATTATATCACATATGGACATACATGTTGTTCCGCATTGCGTGCATTCTTACGATTGCCTTACTAGATGTTATATTCTACTCACGAGCTGGCAACTCACCCCCGTTGTGCCACAGTGTCTTGCAGGTCGGACCCGTCACCTTTGTAGCGGCGGGCTATCTTATCATCAGCTCCTTTTGTGCAGACTCGCGACATCGCCCGTAGGTGGGTTGCGAGCATACTTTATTTCTTTTTGCTTTATCATTGTATCTAGTATTCTCCATCTACCACTTTATATTGTATATGCGACCTAGTGATGAGACTGAGAGATATGTATATTTGTGGTTTCTTTTGGGTCGAGCTCACTTGAGCCGACGTGTGTTTTCTGTTATTTTGCGTTTCTTTATGCTCTTTTCTTGATATTACTATTATATTGCATGTGGTTGTGATCCGCCATGGGCGAAGAGCTAGCTCCCGCTTGGGGATGCCATTTTTATGATTACAGGTTTATTATCTTGTTGTACCCATTTTGGGGGATAGAAAATACAGGGGAGACTCTGCCGAAATTTTTGGAAATTTTTGATGTTTTTAAAAAGGGATTCTTTGCAACTTAATTGATTTGAAAAATCGTTTTCATATAAGGTTTTCCTTCACTCTCTTTTGATTTTGGATTAGATTCTTCTGGGCTTTGGCTGACTTAGGTTACGATACGCCTTTAGACGTCTCGTAATCTAAGTGCCAATCGCGTTCCGTACTTTCGGGTCGTGACGGCATGGCGGGCCAAGGGGGGCGGTGAAAGTCAGTCCCCTAATAGCGGTACAAGTCGTGTCGGAGTGAAGCCCATTACACCCTGAGATAACACTGGAATCCTACCAGTATATCTCGCTTGCCCTGGCCAGGGACTACTCGTGTAATGGCTCTCCTAGACACAGCGCGATGTCAACCCCCAATACCGGGAGAGACGAATCCTGTCTAACCGTCACTGCCTCCAAGTGCTTCGGGACTGCACCCAACTACTACCTGTTTGCACGACTCAGTAGAGCCGTGGTAGGGTAGTAATCAAAGAACAGTGGGAACACACTCGAGGCGAAGTGACAGTGTCAAGTCAGCGGACTAAGCTGTACTCATGTCACCTGGGAACTGATAACTGACGATAGGTATAATACCAACCATCAGTTCCCGACGAGTCCTGTCCAGTGTACTCGTAACCTAACGAGCACCCGCATACTATCTCAAGTACGACGTACTGACGGCTGTGGGACAGACCGTCTCCCGTGCTGGGATGAGAAGCGCATACGCTAGTCTACTCTGGAGTATCGATGCCCTGTCTCGATAATCCCACGACTAGGGACGTGTATAAGGATGTGCTTGTGGATTACCCAGCCCCCACGAGTGTGATCGCCATTACAACGCCGGTAATCAAGCAAAGATCCTAAGGGCTCTGCTAATGCGTATAGGTGATATAAAAGAAACACACATGTACACATTAAAGCAGAGACAAACCAAGTAGCATACTACTATATTGAGCAAGATTGTCTATACAACTGTGAATATCCCAATCTTCCATCAAGTAATATACATACTACTATGATACAGTAATGGCCTCTAGGGCATATACACAAACACCCACGATTACGAACATTTGAAGGATGTACTTGCCGACTATCTCTGCTCCACTAGTATGATCCGCATCATAATCCTGGTAGTCAAGTACTCATCCTAAGGGCTTTATATCCTAAGGGCTTTATCAACATGTCATAAAGAGACAATAAATGTACATGTTAAGATAAAGAGCAACCAGATAGCATATTATCATGTCAAGCAAGAAAGTCCTTCATATATATGTCCAAGCATCCACTATAATATACATCACATGTATAATAATGGCCTCTAGGGAATACATATAACTAACAATATGAGATGTAACCGGATTGTTAAATCATGTGTTGATTTAATAGTGTGATATATATTATATATGATATAATTATATCTTGACTAATATTATTAGCTCACTAATTATGTTTCTTAATATATATTAATATATGTATATTTGATATATGTATATATATATATATGTAATATTTCAGAAAAATATAAAATACTATTTTTGGAATTTAATATTAAAATAATATTTTTGCCGAAAACTGCCTATTTACGAAATTAGGTTTTTCGAAAAGGGTATAAATATATACCAATAATTGTGAAATAATCTGGAATTAAAATGATTTATTCATTTAAAAAGATATTTATCGGATTTGGCATTGATTGATCTTTTTTTTATGTGTAGTAGTTAACCACAATTAGAACGGTGTCGCGCGTAGCTAGACCGAGGTGAGTACGGGTCGTCCTCAAGGAAACGTTGAATATTTTAATCTTACTTTAGATGTGTTGAAAAAGAGAGGAGGGAAAAAGAATGTTGAAGAATGGTTGTAGGTTCTGGATCTATGTTAAACACGGATGCAAAATATGGATCTAGATTAATTATGGATGTAAGTTTACTATAATAAGGGGGCTTGTAGGGTTCATTAGGATTTAATAGTTATGGATGATTAGTTAAAGATTACTCTTTTTATCCTTTAATAGATTTAAAACTAGAACGACAGTGATGCTTGTAGATTAGGGTTTCTAGAGGGAAACGGGTTCCCGCTCTTTACACCTATCTCGACATGGAACTCCGTTCATATCTAGCCTTTACAAAAACAATTGTTAATCTAATCTCTAATCGCGGTCGAGACTATCAATGAATTGATAGCACGCCCGATTAGGATTTTAACTATTCTTTTGATAAAATTTATAAATTTTATAGGACGTAAAAAGAGTTTAAGGATCTTCATCATCCATTAACCTACCCTAATCCTATGAACCCTAACAAGCGGAGAATTACTCGCGCATGTTGGGAGAAGAAGAGATGGAGAGAGAAATCATATTAAAACTACAAAGAAATAGAATAAGAAAAAGAACTACCTTTATTAATCAACAAAACTCATTTACACTTGTTCCTTTAGAAAATGATTACAAATACTAGTTTGCTTCTCGATCTCTTCTAAGGAGGTAGATGAACCGTTGCTGATCAGCCTGGATGCGTGAGCCGTCTTGGACTTCGTGATCTCTTCAGCTTGATGATTTTTCCAAGAGGCTCTCGGTCCTTATTTATAGTCCTAGAGCCATAACCCTAGCTTCCTAATTTGGAAGCGAGTAGTTATGATCCAAACAGAAAAATTCCAGCTCCCAATTCATCTGGCACGTGACAGATCCATAGCCAATAGGTGTGTTTGGCCACGGATCCGCGGCCTTGTAGAGGGATCTTTTGATTTGGTCTTCTGGGCTTCTATATTCATGACACGTGGCGATCTTTTGAATCTCAGGAAACTGAAAATCTTCTCGTAGTTACTGCTAGACTTGATTTCTTAGTTTGCTATCTTAATTAGGCAGGTTTGCTCTAACAACTTTGATTCCCTTGATTTTAGCCCTGAAAATTTTGCACAATAACTC
Source organism: Agapanthus africanus (assembly GCA_030015575.1). Classification (NCBI taxonomy): domain Eukaryota; kingdom Viridiplantae; phylum Streptophyta; class Magnoliopsida; order Asparagales; family Amaryllidaceae; genus Agapanthus; species Agapanthus africanus. The sequence goes on from CM057346.1 coordinate 365,974,186, forward strand.
CACAAATAATATTAGTAGAGTTTGTTTTATTAAGATATTAATTTCAACATTAAGATTTGGTCAATGGTAATTTGCATACATTTTCCTACCAAATGTTAATTATAATATATAATCACATGAAAATAGTATTTTTATAGATAAACCCTCATATGTATCATATATTATAATAAACACCTTTTCTAATATAGAAATAGTAGGAAAATGTCATATTAAATGTGCAGTTTTATCAACAGAACAAATACCCCCAAACTTATCTTTGATCGTCCCGAGCAAACTAGTTTATTCAAGAGAAGGAGAAAAAGAAAGGAGAAAGCTAAGCACACTTTTGTAGGCAACACGATTGCAATGAGCACGTGCAACAAGCCGTTAAACCTCTCGGTGTCCCTAGTAGGAGGAGTGTTGTCTCCTGAGGGTTTTCAGCGGATTACACCCACAAAATCCTATAAAATAGAGATGGTGAAATTTACATATAAAGATAAGAACCATAAAAGAAATACTTTGAAAATTTAGAGTTTCCAACTACACTAGCTTTTCAGTTGTCATGAGCCCTATCATAATAGTCAAAATGTTAGAAATCACTTCATACCTCAATAAAACATCATCTTTATTCTTCATTCCTACCTTTCATCCAAACATCGATCATATACCCCTACGTATGTGAATAGAACATCCCTACATTCGGAGAATTCAATTCAAGCTATCATACTTTTGTCCATCTACCTCAGTAATTTTTAATTTGATGAATATTTAGTTGGATTTGCTCGCACATTTTTCATGCGACCGTTAATACTTCTTGAGATACTAACCGACCGATAACTCATGTGCTTGCTGATTAGTATTTTCCTCATCTTGCACCACCTAAGGCTTAGCAGTGACTCCCAGACAAGTTGGTCTAAGGCACTAGGTGATGAAGCACCCTCACTATATTTTTTTATTGCTGTCTTGGTGATAACAAAACCAGTGTTCATTTTTCTCCACCATTTTATCTTTTATTCATTTTTTTACTTCCTTCATACTTTGGCTTTTAGACAAGAGCATTTCAAGGTATCCTCTACTATCCTGAGTTTTAAGACGTGTGTAAGTGCGTATAGTAGGGTATCAACATTCAAATGTTTGGCTTCCAGAATAGGAACTAATTTTCAGACTTATTTTTATCCTAAAATTAGTGACTTCTTTCATCTTACTAACCTTTGGGACAACAGCTCATAATTACTTATTACTAGTTCGTTTAAGAAAAATTCTAATTTTCTTGGTTTTCTTGAACTATTCCTATCTTTTAAATATAATTTTTCACTTTCTACTCTTTTGTTATAAAAAATTTTGAATGCCCAGTGTCAAAGATAATTCAGTGAATACAAACCTCCCCCCAAACCTGTTTTCAGCAGTGTCCTCACTGATGGTGTCTTTTGAGAGCATGGACCTGTAAAATTGGGGTGAGACAAATGGGGTAAAATAATAGTTAAATGTAAACTAACCCCAAACTTGTTCTTTGGCACGCGCAGATATTCAGTTAAGTCCATTTTCACTCACCTCCATTCTTAAAATGAGAAAATGTTACCAAAACATGGAGGTGAGGCGGAGGAAATTCAGTTCTGATAAAGCGGCTCCTGTAAAAACAGGAGCTCCTCCGCTGGGTCAGCAGTGAAATACGGTTTTAATCTATGTCCATTTACTTTAAAAATTGAACCGTTTTTCAAATTTTCAACTTCTACTGCCCCGTGCGGTTGTACATACCGCACCACAAAAGGTCCTTTCCCACGAGATTTAAGCTTACCCGGATGAAGATGGAGACGTGAATCGTAAAGAAGGACTTGTTGCCCTGATATGAAAGTTTTTATAAAAAGGTTTTTATCGTGGAACACTTTAGTCCTGTTCTTTACTATCACCGCAGTATCGTAAGCTTCATCGCAAAGTTCGCTTAGCTCATTCAATTGCAGCTTCCGATAGCTGCTCGCATGATCAAAATCAAAATTAAGCTCTTTAATATCCCACATTGCTTTATGTTCGATCTCGACAGGAATGTGGCATGCCTTCCCAAACACAAGGTGGTATGGAGACATACCAAGATCGGTCTTATAAGCGGTGCGAAATGCAAAAAGAGCATCCGTCAATTTGGTTGACCAATCTTTACGGTTTTTAGAAACCATCATCTCCAAAATTTGTTTGATCTGCCTATTCGAGATCTCAGCCTGCCCGCTTGTTTGGGGATGATAGGGCGTAGAAAGCTTGTGAGTGATTGAATATTTCCGTATCAAGGCCTTGAAAGACTAATTACAGAAATGCGTACCGTTGTCGCTAATTATAGCGCGAGGGTGTCCGAATAGCGAAAAGATATTTTCTTTAAGAAACTTAATGATAACAAAGTTGTCATTTGTGCGACACGGTATTGCTTCCACCCATTTCGAGACATAATCATGTAGGGTTGCTAGGCACGCGCACAAGGGTCTACGAGGCATCAATCATGCCCGATTAAAATTTTAGCCGTGCCGAACAACCCGAACCCGGATCTTTAAACAAGGGTTTAGGCGAAAACTAGCATGTTAAACTCTTTAACACTAAGTGAGAGGGATGAAAACCTTTGTATATCCGGTCCTTCACTTCTTAATCTCCGTGTTGAGGTCCCTTCACTGCGATCATCGCATTCTGGACTCTCGAGAGGCTTCACGAAGAGAATGATGCAACCTTGCTTCCGATCTTCGATAACATAGATGATCTACTTTGATGTTTCGTTAACACAAGCTATCACTCATAAAATGATGTGAACACCCTCATCTAAATGGCAAGGATAGATGAGGATGATGAAGTAGGTTTTTTGCTCTCATTTATAATCTTTTTTTCACTCACTTTCATCACAAAAGAAAGCTTTTTCAAAAAGGAACTCAAGGAAGAAGAAGATGAATGAAGATGATCACTTAAGCCTTTTGTGATGAACAATGAATTATTGTAGTGGTTACAAATCTAACCAAGAGTTAAGCATGAAAGAGTTAACCCTTGTAGAGAGTTCACTAGAGTTAATGGTTTGGATTGGGTTAACATAATATCTCTCAAAAAATATCAAGCAACCACAAAGACAATGCTTCATGAAGCTTCATGGAAGCTTCATGAAAAAGCTAACCCTAATCCAAACCCTAACCAAGTTTAAACCCTAATCCATTGTTAAATTTGTAACCCTAACATGTTACAATATTATATATATCATATAAAATATATTTTGTAACAATATAAAATAATACAATTAACATATATCGCATATATATCAATGTATTATCCCGTGAGAAAATGAATCTTTTAGTGAGCTAATATTAGATAATGTAATTTAATATATCATTTATATTATTATACATTAAATTATCGAATCAACACTTGATCCGACAATCCGGCTATATCGCATATAACCGAGTAATACGATGACCCGGCAATATCACATATACCCGGCCGATATCTCATATCGCGAGAATCCAATACGGTATCATATACTGCATTATCCTCGGTCCCGCACATATCACATATGTGCTCCTACTCCGTTTTGCCTGAGCCAAGAAACCTCTGTGTTGGACTCTAAAGAATCGTCAATACGCCGGCAGTAGGTGATGATCATATCAAACACCCACAAGCTGCAAGCGGTCAGCTAAATGTAACAGCCACCCAGGTATTGAGCACTTAGAAGATCAACAAGAAAGCCTGTAAATTCTTCTGTGAATCCAATCAGTAACACTCCCGTACAGTCCGGTCTCGTCCTCTGATATGTCTCATATCTCGCCTAGGGGTGGTAAACGTCAGACCCCAGTAGCTTGATAAGTCGTGTCGATATGAGGTCTATAACAGTTCGAGAAACTACTGATAACTCTTACTAGTAAATCTCAGCAACCCTGGCCAGGGATTTCCGGTTATAGCCAATCGAACACAGCGCAACATTAACTCCCTATACCGGGAGACGAATCCCCTCCTATCGCTCATTGCTTCCATGTGATTCGGGACTGTACCTAAAAGCCACCTTTTTGCACGCCCTCTTGGACGTGGTATGATGGAAATCAAAGCACAGTGGTAATCACACAAGACTCTTTGACGATCTTGGGTCAACAGACTACTCTGTACCAGTGTCACCGGAGAACTGCCATCTGACATAAGGTATAATACCATATGGGAGTTCTCGGCGAGTCCGTCCAGTGTACCCAGTCTCCACTGAGCACCCGTACACCATCCTTGATGTCAAACACCGATGGATATGGGATCATCCATCGCCCATCATATGGGTAAAGATGCGTATACACTAGTCTACTCTGGTGCATCGATGCCCTGTCTCGATACACCCTCGACTAGGAACAGTTATAAGATGTACTCGTCGACTACCGCGGCCCCACTAGTATGATCTCATCATAGTCCCAGTAGTCGAGTACATATCCTAAGGGCTTTATCAACATGTAACATAGAGACAATCAGAGTACATGTTAAGATAAAGTACAACCAGAGAGCATACTATCATGTCGAGCAATAAAGTCCTCCCTATATATGTCCAAGCATCCACTACAATATACATCGTATGTACAGTAATGGCCTCTAGGGCATACATATAACTAACAATCTCCCACTTACACTAGGGCCATCTGTTGTGGTATCTCATACCCAACATTAGCTTTGGTTGAAGTATCTCATACTCAACCATCCCATAAAAGTCTCTACTGGGAAAAAGGCCTTTGTGAGTGGATCCGCGCTGTTGTCCTTCGTGTCTACGCTCCTAACCTCGATCTCCCTGGAGATTAACCATCTCCATGATCAGGTGATACTGCCTAAGAATTATATCTGGATTTCTGATGGGACGGGGGTTCCTTGGCTAAAGCCACAACTCCATTGTCACACAATGGTAGGAACGAAGTTCATCTCATGAACTTATATATATCCAGACTGCCTCTTTGATAGCATCCTTGGTAACGATGTATCTTGCCTTTAATCGTCTAGTATGTCACGGTATCTAGCTTGGAACTCTTCCAACATACCGTCCCTCCACTGAGGGTAAAGACAATGCCTGCGACTGGCATTCAGTCGTCCTTACCACCCTGGTACCTTTCCAGTGATTCTCCCCAGGATCGATTGATACCATCTCACTACAACTAGTGAGAATCCTAACATCCAATTAGATCTATCTCATAGATCCAAAAACCCAGGATTTAGGAGGTATCACTTTGATCCTATATGGAGAATCCTTGTGATAAGCGGAGATTGACCGAGCGTAGCATAGGAAACTCCTTCCCTATCAAGAGTATGTCATCCACGTACTCTACGAGGATCACCACCATACTCCCTACTACCTTTTTGTATATACAAGGTTCATCTACCATTTTGATGAAGTCAAACTCTTTGACTATCACATCAAAACAGATGTTCCAACTCCGCGATGCCTGCTTTAACACATAAAACATCTTGCACACGCTTCCGCTGCTCCCACTGTCTACGAATCCCTCTGGCTGTGTACTTATAGACGCTCTCTTCTAAAATATCATTTAGAAAAGCAGTCATGAAACCCAACCACCAGATATCGTAGTCATGGTATGTAGCCCTAGCAAGTAGGATCTGGATGGACTTAAGCATAGCTTTGAAAGTCTCAACTTTTCCATATACACCAAGTAATCTTCTCAAGATATACTTACTCCTGATGGGGATTTAACCCTTCAGATAAAGCAACCAAAGTCCATACTTTGTTGGTGTATAAGGATTCCATCTCAGATCGATAAGCATCTAGCCATTCTTACAAGTCCCACTCCTGATGGCCAGCTCGAAACTAGTTGGGTCATCATCTCATTATGCAATCCTCGCTCCCACTATCATAGAGAAACCGAAGTATCTCTCAGGTGGATGAGGAACCCTACTAGATCGGCGGAGAGGCTGAGGTTCGTTGGAAACTATTGAATCCTTTGGTTCTACCAAATCATCAGCTGCAGTTTGTACAGTGGAACATTTCCAGTTCTACATAACAGACCTTGCCTCGAGCTTGTCCGGATTTTTCTTTTAGACATAGGCCGGACAACCCCAAATCTTAACAAACTTAAGATATGGGCTGTTCCCTTTCCATATCACATATGAAGTGGTTGGCAGCTGATTTGATTTGAACCCTATTCAATAGGTATGCAGCTTCTCAGGTGCATAACTCCCAAAAGGAAATAGGAAACTCAGTAGTACTCATCATAGAGCACACCATATCACATAGGGTGCTATTGCTCTGCCTCGATACACCGATGTGCTGTGGTGTATACGGAGGTGTAATGCTGAGAGAGAATCTCATTCTCCTTTAGAATAGTCCAGGAATTCCGTGATAAGGTATTCTCCTCCTTGACCTCATCAAAGGACATAATACTTATACATGTATTTTGGTTCTCTACATCTCACTTATATTCTGTGAATATCTCAAAAGGTTCGGACTTGTGTTTCAACAGGAACATATGTCTGAATCTTGAGAGATCATCAGAGAATGTAATGAAGTATAAAGAACCGGTCTTGGCATGTGTAGACTGGGGACCTTCATACATCAGCATGTATCAATCCCAAGAGTTCTCTAACTCTTTCTCTCTTTCTAATAAACAGAGCTATGGTCATCTTATCTTTGTGACATGACTGGCAAGTTTCACAAGATGTAAATTCAAACAGATTTAAATATGCATCTAAATGTAACTTAGCTAGTCGGGTCGCATTGATATGACCTAGTCTACAATGCCTCAAGAAGGATTCGTTCATTTCTGAACTCTTCCTCTTGTGTGTGTTCTGTATACTAAGAACTGTAGTTTGATTTAGAACGTCTATACTTTTAGATAACGTGCCTGAACCGATCAACTCTTGATATAGGAAATGTTCAAAACATTATCCAACAATACAAAATTATATCCTTTCTTTACTAATAAAGAGACTGATATGATGTTGTATATCAGGTTCGGTATCTAATAACATTTGTTCAGAATCAATGTATTTTGGTAATACAGGGTGACAGTGACCAAAAAACTTGGCTACAACACTTGCACCGTTTTCTGTCTCATGAAACTTATCACCCGTTCCCAGTTCTCGACCTTTCTGTAGCCCATGTAATAGATTACATATATAGGATTCTGATTCGGTATCTCATACCCAGGACGTAAAGGATACTGAGAAACAGTTCTATGTAATGAACACACCCGAAGATGATGCATCAGCTTGCACTTTCTTCGTTTGGGCGGCAAAGGAAATCTGGTATTCCCCAATTTCCTGCTCTGTCTTATAACAATTATAAGTTGGAGCGGGACCAACGTTTCCCAGCTCAGTATAACAAGCGGGTTCGGTCAATATATCCATTTTATTATCTTGATTAAGGCGTGATATGGTCGCTACCTGGAAAGTGAGAGAAGAAAACACTCAGCGTATGCTCTTGCAAGATTAGATTGGTTATCTAATATGTCTAATCAGGATGTCTCCCACTGTTTTAATCAAATCTTTCTTCAAACCCTAAAAGGAAAGACTAGACGGGATTAATTACACGCTACAAGTTCGCCAATCTTTCAGCCAGGCCAGTGTCGGTACTTTGAGGGAGGTCCCCCGTGCTTTCGCACGAACCTAATTAAAGTAAACCTTGTTTTCCCATAGGCGTAACCCCGTTAACACTTTTCTAGACACCTACTTGATCGGCTAATTGTAATGTGTAAAACTCTCCCAGGAATAACTCTTACTCGCAGCGGGTATTGGGATCCAACTATCTCATAGAAGGTATGCAATCTCATTGCAAATTTCAACACTTGAAACTCCCAATAATATTTTACCCCTAGCAGCTATATGACCTTAACATAGTCAACAAATCATAAGTGCTAGTCAAGTTCAACCAGTCATTTCCCGATTGAATTAAACCCACCAGCACGACCCTTAACATAGTCAACAAAGTCGCACGACTACCCTAATCTAATCACATCATATGGTTATACAAATAAGCATTAATCAGCTACCGCACACTATGCCTTAACATAGTCAACAAACGTAGGACGAATACTAACTAGTACTTATCTGAAATGACGGAGGGCTACGACAGGTTTTTAAGAAAACCTTTTGCTTAATGAACTTGATATCGTTGTAGAATTGAGTGATTTTAAATGGAGCGTTTTTTAGGCTTTTCTAGTTTTGCTAAAGGGATCACTCCCGGTGAAGGGATCGTCGGCGCTTTCCTCATCGAATAAGGTGCAGGGTATATCATATATACCACTATGCAAAGAAAAAACTATAGAAACAATCAAAAGACAAACCGAGTTTGTAGCATCTGCTAGGTTCACTAAAGAGGTCACTCCCGGTGAAGGGATCTCGGCTCTTTCCTTATCGAATAAGGTGCTGGATGTTCTATAAGGAACACCGCTATGCAAAGCAAGAACTAGAGCTACCAATTTTTAAACAAGTTTCTACAACATCTTAGGTTTCTTTTATTTCATTAATCTCATTAATGAAGTCCCATTTTATTATGCTTCGCAAGCATCACATTTGAAACAAAATCTGCAATATAACATATAACTCATATATATAATATAAACAGTCGTCTCAGGCAGTAATATGATCTCATCACAGAACATTGCAGCAGAAGAACATATATGAAATATTGGATATACTAGGACGTCCGTGTTTTCAATACGAGCCTGTATAAAACACGGATTCCACGGTTGCGATGAATAGCCAAACCCACATCCCTAGACCCCTACGAGAGCGGCAAGCAACTCTGCCAATTCTAGGGTTAGGAGACCCGGTCTCGACTCCTCGTGATGGTCTCCCACTGGACCGTAGAACCCGGTTACTTGTGCTCCCCGCCTTGGGTCTACCTAATGCGGAAAAGTAAATAATACACAATGGTGACATCATCCTCAGCCCGGAAGAGCCGCAATAAAAGAATATTACATACAAATGAATTTTACATGAATGAAAAAGAAAAACTCTCATCTCACATAAAACCCCCGGCTATTCAGAACACGACGATCCAATATAACATATCACAGCAACACATAATATCTCATATCATCAACGTAAGCAAGTATGCGTATCCCGATTGTCGTTGATGTATAGCAACGAAGCCGGCGATACACCACATACTACGCTTACGGTCACAGAAAAGAAAGTGTAAAACTACAACAGTTGGAATCCGCAACCTCCTTAGACATCGCATGCCTAACCAAATGAATTCCTTAGTCATCGCATGCCTAACAATTATAAACCCCGCATTTTAGTCTCATTATCGAAAACTATTTTCAATATCAAGTCGGGCAATTCAACAAGATTCCCGACATCCTGAACGAATGCTCGTCACAAACTTTAGTATACGGCCGTACCCCCGGATGCCGTCGACGAAGTGCACTAAGGCGGAACACCGCTGCCGTGAGCACCCGAACGGATGCTTTTGGCGGCGAGGTTTTCCTATAGTCACTTGGTCGGGACTATGGGGCGTGGCTGTCTGTTAAGTTTACCCGGCGAGTATCCGCGTACGCTACGTGATTGCGACGGACTTCTGATCACATCAAAATTCCGTGGCAACCGATCAACTGAGACTGAACTGCTACATTTATAACATTCAAATTAGTTATCTCATAACTACATGTGGATTCCAATTATTGTATCACATTCCAGATAAATAGACAATGTTAAACTTTCCGATCGAATAATCAAACACCCAAGATTTCCCCAATATATCTCAACACTTGAAATCAGTTTAAAAATATCCATCACAAGCCATAGTACCAATGGTCCAGCCGTAGAAGGGTCAAGCCAACGCCTCACATATGGCACGCCGTACTGCCGCAAATCCTAAGGTTTAGAGGCAGTTCAAGACGGTCACATATCGAGTTAAGGTTTGTTGTCTTCTAGAGGGTCCACCGCGTTACTTGCATGACTTTACGAAAGTTTCAAACTCGAGAAAAAATCCAACTTTTGAAAAATTTTCCGATTAGGGAAAAAGTGAGTTATTGATATCCATTCGAACTTTTTAACAGTTTCTAAAATTATCCGGACAAACTAAACAAAGTTAAATTATCCGATCGAATCAACGAGTCCCCAATACAACCCTAGAAAACTCAACACTTTAGTGGAATTAAAAAATTCCCATAAACAATTGCCAATAAAGGTCCTAAGAATAAATATATGAAATTCCAGGGACTAAGTTCAAATTTTGGCAGCGGAACAGCCGCCAAACCCTTGGTTTGGCCGCGGTTCCACGGTCAAATAATTGACTTAGTGGACCGTACTTCACAGTAATTCTTAGTTTTTCCTGCTTGTTTTTCTGTGCATTTTTAATTCATAAAAAATCATCTTTTTGAAAAATGTACAGAGAAGGGTGAACATCGGGGTTTCCGGGTCCGATCGGACTTTAAACTTCGCTCAGACTTCACCCAAAGCTCTAGCTAGGCTCTGATACCACTGTAGGGTTGCTAGGTACGCGCACAAGGGTCTACGAGGCTGCCCTAGAGGCTGTTAGTGTATCATACTAGTTTGTATATTACTTAATGGAAGCTTGGGATATTCACCTTGTATATACAATCTTGCTCAAAATAGTAGTATGCTACTTGGTTTGTTTCTACTTCAATGTGTACATGTGTTTATTTTAGTATATCGCCTATACACATTAGTGGAGCCCTTAGGATATTTGCTTGATTACCAGCGTTGTGATGGCAGTCATACTAATGGAGGCTGGGTAATCTATAAGCATATCCTTATGCAAGTCCCTAGTCGCAGGACTATCGAGACAGGGCATCGATACTCCGGAGAAGACTAGCGCGTGCGCTTCTCATCCCAGTGTGGGAGATGGTCTGTCCTACAGCCATCTGTACGTCGTACTGGAGATAGTATGCGGGTGCTCGTTAGGTTACGAGTATACTGGACAGGACTCGTCGGGAACTGACCGGTTGGTATTATACCTATCGTCAGTTATCAGTTCCCAGGTGACATGAGTACAGCTTAGTCCGCTGACTTGACACTATCACTTCGCCTCGAGTGTGTTCCCACTGTACTTTGATTACTACCCTACCACGGCTCAAACGAGTCGTGCAAACAGGTAGTAGTTGGGTGCAGTCCCGAAGCACTTAGAGGTAGTGACGGTTAGACAGGATTCGTCTCTCCCGGTATTGGGGGTTGACATCGCGCTGTGTATAGGAGAGCCATTACACGAGTAGTCCCTGGCCAGGGCAAGCGAGATACACTGGTAGTTTTCCAGTGTTATCTCAGGGTGTATTGGGCTTCACTCCGACACGACTTGTACCGCTATTAGGGGACTGACGTTTACCGCCCCCCTAGGCCCTCCATGCGATGTATCAGACGAACAGACCGGACTGTACGGAGACTGTCACATTCAGGCTCAGTAGGAGTTCAGATGGGTTTCACCTCGTCAGTCTTCTTGTCCGCATCTACCTGGGGACCGTTACGCACAGCTAGTGCCGCTTGCGGTCTATGGTTAAACCCACTGCCAGCGTAGTGTCGAATCTTTAGAGTCCCACACAGAAAGCTATTCGTCTTTTGGCAAAAGAGTAGAGGTCGCATGGTATTGCGACAGGTCGCATGGTTTTGCTACAGGGTTCAGTCACATCCGTGCACTTGTGCACGTTTAGTGTCCGGACAGTTTACACTAGCGGGCTTTGGTTTAAGCCAGATCCTAGTGTACGTATTGGGATTGGTTTTATCCAGTTTGTATTCGTGTTCCTCGGAACGCTGATGCGGGTGTGTATGCACAGTTGACGGAGAGACAGAGGCAGAGGATTCTCATTAGGGTTGTTGACCGTTGACTGTTGACTATTGACTTTTTGCTCAACCCTAATGAGAATATGATATATGATTAACAATAATATTAATTAAGTATTGTGGTGACATGGTTGTTGAGGGGTTGACTTTGTTGACTTGTTGAATTTGTTGACCGGTTGACTAGGTTGGACTAGTTGACCATCATGATGACAATGGCTATCATTTCATGGCAAAGACTTTTCACTTGCTTGTTCTCTTGTGCAATATGAGTGCATGAAATGATATAGCCATTTTGACTTAAACCATTTACACAATACTTGATTACTATTTTTGTGATGATGGTTTTGGATTATGAGAGCCAAGTGAGAAAAGTCTTGCTCATTCTATCATTTTCATTCTCTCTCTTGTTCTTGAGCTCTAATCTTCTTCCTCTTGCTCTCCCTCTCTTTAGTCTATGGTTCACTTGTCTCATGTGTTGAGAACCAAGAACCATAGAGAAAATCCCAACACACTCTCCTCTACTCACTCTAGTTCACAAGGTTTAGCAAACCGAGTGAACTAGTTTCTTCAAAGACCGAAGAAGAAGCCAAAGGTAGAAGCTTTCAGGTGGATCGATCTTCGGCGCAAGGAGACGACGGGGTGAAGCCGATCCGGACAACCATCGAGGCTTGAAGACGAAGGTGTTCAAGAAAGAAAGGTATAACCCCCTAACCGAGTAGTTAACAACACCTAGTTAGGTTGTTAGTTAGATGTTTAACAAAGATCCGGTTTTGAGTCCATGTTACCACCTCTTAAAAATTGTTTTTCACCAAATTCCGCATTCCCGAAAGTACCGGGAGAGGTAGCATGGACTTACAGTGGTATCAGAGCCTAGTTAAACTCTATCTAACATGTTAGCAAAGTAACTAGAAGATCGATCAAACAAAAAGTCACGAAATACACCAAAAATTCATGCTTGCTGTCGATTTTCAAAGTACTGTAAGAGTAATAAATCATGCTTCAAAAATCGACTCAGGGTTTTTATAGCAAACTGCAAAAATTTCATCCACTGAACCGATCAAAGCGCCGCGGAAACGCGGCGGGAGCGTGCTCCCGCCGCGGTTCCGCGGCCGAGTTGACTCGGCAGTGGGAAATTTTGGTTGCAGTTTGTTCAGTGGGGTATTTTGGGATTTTTGGAATATGTCTTTTCAGCCCAGATTTTCCAGAACGAAAATTTTGTGTTTGGGGCCTGAAAATCCGTATTTTTGATCGAACTTCTAAAAGACTTAAGCTGACGGGTTTTTCTGTGATGTGATATTTGTATTGAATGTCTGTTAATCGCTATATGTCGATTAGTGGGGGTTATACAAATCTGTGATCTGTAATGTTATTGGAATGTGTATATGAATTCATTGGATTGTCGCGGGTGAGTAGCCGGGGGTTGTGAGACGAGAGTTTTCTTTTCTTTCAATTCATGTAAATTTGTAAATTGATGTAATTATTATTTGTATGGCCGCACAACCGGGTCGGGGTTGTAGCCATCATTGTATAATTTCTTTTTACTGTTTTTGCTCCTAGGATAGACCCATGGAAGGGGTGCACAAACTACCGGGTATGCCGAAGTGCCGAGTGGCCTACTCACGGAGTTGAGGGAGGTTGCTTCGCTTCGGGTACTTGGCGGGTAGTTTGCCGCACCCGTAGGGGTCTTAAGTGGGGTATTAGCTATTCACCGCGACCGTGTAATCTGCTTTTCGTTACAGGCTCGTACGAATTGCGGATTCCTAGTATATCCAATGTGTTCATCTGTGATTTGAAATGGCTATCATTGCAGTATATCTATATATGATATTATTTAGGCGTTGCTTATGTTTTACAGCCGCGCTAGCCCAGCCCCCGCTCTGTCGTTAGTTAAGTAACCTAACGGGTAATGACGGGGCCCCGTGGCGAATGCGAATGGCATAAGCGTACGTCATATTTTGGTTGTTTTCTGCAATGGTAGGATTAAATGATGGGACGCATTAAAAGAACTAATGCAAGAATATCACGCATTAAAAGAACTAATGCAAGAAAATAAACCAAGTTAAAATCGTTGGAACACTTTCGAAAAACCACTCGGTTCTTTTCAAAACTAACTTTTAAATGCGGAGCTTGAGCCACTCCTTTTTAAAAGCTATCTCGTTCCATCGATTATATCAAGTTCACTACATTCACGGTTTAGCCAAAACCATTCGTTGCCCTCCATCATTTCAGTTAAAAAATCGGTAGTATTCAAGCTATGTATTTTGACCTCACGCCAAGGCATAGTGATTGGTAGCTGCCGGATATTTATCTGTTGCATAGATAGAATGCGTTAGTTTGGGACAGCCGTACTGCCATTTTGGCCTACGTCAAGGGTAGGTATGGGTGGGTTCAAATTAACCTGGATAATGATGGGAAGAACTTGACATGTGACTTATGACATTTTGACCTCACGCCAAGGTCATAAGAGCATGGGGCAAAAATCCACATCGGGAGTTTCATAAGTACTGAAACTTGCTAGAGTTGCATACCATTTGGAGTGTGATGATTCTGGTAGGATTCCTTCAGTTTCGTCACGCGATGATATTTGGATCCCGATCCTACTGTGAGTATATTCTACTCCTCGGGAAATTTCTCACTTAACGATCAATGCTATAAACCAAGTAGGTGTCTAGAAAGGTGTTAGCGGGGCTACGCCCCCAGGGAAAAGAGGTTATTTAATTAAAGAACTTCGCGAAAGCGTTGGAAAACCTCCCTCGAAGTACCGACACCAGCCTGGCCGAACGGTTAAGCAAGTATTGTACAGTGAGATTGATCCTGACTAATTCTTCCTTTTTGGTTTGAGGAGGGATTCGAGAAACAGTGTGAGCCATCCTGTTTAGACAAATTAAAAACCATTCTAAACTTGCAAGAGCATCAAGCTGAGTGTTTCTTCCCTCTCCTAATTGCAGCGACCAATCGACATGACTGGACTTAAGTTACTTCTAGATAAAAACATACTGACAGGGCCAAACTACAAAGATTGGCTCAGGAATGTCAAGATGGCAATCACTTACGACAAGCTGGGGTATCTTCTTACCACCAAAGCTCCCCCTGTCCCAGGTCCCAAAACCAGCATCGCGGATAAGGAAATCCGTAAGGCCTGGGAACTAGACTGCGCGAAGGCCAAGTGCCTCGTGCTTGCCTCTATGGACAATGAACATCAGAGGAGGCACGAGAATATAGACCTGGAATCCATATTTCTTCATACAAAAGAACTGTATGGAGAGCAATCTCGTATCACAAGATACGAAGTGTCGAAGAAGTTATTTTCGGCAAGATTGGCCGTCGGATCATCGGTAGCGGAACACGTGCTTAAGATGATTGGCTACATTGAGGAGCTCGCGGACCTTGGGACCACGTTGGAGAATGAGCTCTATACGGACTTGATTCTCCAGTCCCTTCCTTCCACTTACGCCCATTTCATACTGAACTTCAACTTACAAGAAAAGGAAGTTGAACTTTCAGAACTCCTCAATATGCTGAGGAGCGCAGAGGGCACCCTACAGAAAGGTAGGGAAACATCCACTTTGTTTGTAGGAGGATCTTCTTCTTCTAGGTCCAAGGCGAAAGACAAGGGAAAGAAGAAGAAAGCCCCCGCCAAACCAAGGGGCGGTGTTAGTAAAGTGGATACGAAGGGAAAGACAAAAGCAACAAAGAAAGTGGGAAAGCTTGTGGATAAGGAAGAATGCTTCTATTGTCATAAGAAAGGACACTGGAAGAATGATTGCAGGGCTTGGAAAGCCAGGACACAGGAATTGAAGCAGGTTGCAGCTTCAGCTTCAGGTGTGTATGTTATTGAAAACTGTCTTTCAATAAACTCTACTTCCTGGGTATTGGATACCGGATCAGGATCTCATATCTGTAATTCTTTGCAGGCGTTGAGAAACCGTAGGGTTTTGAAGGCAGGTGACATGACCCTCAAAGTTGCAAACGGAGCTAGCATGGATGCTAAGGCCATGGGGGACTATCACCTGGGGTTGTCAGATGGACACGTTTTGGTTTTGCGTAATTGCTATTTTGTACCCAACGCAACTTGTAATATCATTTCTGTATCTTTGACTTCTAAAGAAGGTTATGAATTAGCGTTTGTAAGTAATGTTGTAAACATTCACCTTAATCAAGTTCTGATTGGGTCAGGTACATTAAGCAATGGTATATACGTATTAAACCAACCACAGATTTTCAATGTCCAGAATACACACAAAAGAAAGTCTCCGGAAATAAATCAGACTTTCTTGTGGCATTGTAGACTGGGTCACATCAATGAGAGAAGGTTGACGAAGTTACATACAGAAGGATATTTGAATCCGTTCGAATATCAATCGTATGCCACTTGTCAATCCTGTCTCAAAGGAAAGATGACAAAGACTCCGTTCACTGGACATGGAGTAAGAGCGAGCTCGCTCTTAGGACTCGTACACAGCGACGTGTGCGGTCCAATGTCTACACATGCGCGAAGCGGTTTTTCTTACTTCATTACTTTTACGGATGATTTTTCAAGATTCGGACATGTCTTCTTAATGAAACATAAGTCCGAAGCCTTTGGAAAATTCCATGAATATAAGAATGAAGTAGAAAAACAAACCGGCAAAAGTATCAAGATCCTAAGATCGGATCGAGGTGGTGAATACTTGAGTGCCGAGTTCCTGGACTATTTAAAAGAGAACGGAATTCTCTCTCAGCTTACTCCTCCATACACTTCGCAACATAACGGTGTATCGGAGAGACGGAACCGAACTCTATTGGATATGGTACGGTCCATGATGAGTAACGCTGAGTTACCGCGATCATTCTGGGGGTATGCGCTAGAATCAGCTGCATACCTTTTGAACCGAGTTCCCACTAAGACTGTGCCTACTACACCATATGAGATGTGGTGTGGGAAGAAACCCTATCTTCAATATCTGAAGATCTGGGGATGTCCAGCTTTTGTCAAAAAGCAGCATGCGGACAAACTCGAGGCACGCTCAGTACTGTGCAAGTTTGTGGGATACCCGAAGAACACCAGGGGGTATCTTTTCTACCACGCAGAGGAACAAAAAGTCCTTGTTTCTCGTAATGCCCACTTTCTAGAACACCAGTTCTAGGAAAAGGAAATTAGTGGTAGCGCAGTAGAACTGGAAGAAATTCCAGAACCACAGACTATTACTGAAATCTTAGTGGAACCAGAGGGTTCAAAAGAAAAGGACATTCCTGCGCCGCTCCGCAGGAGTAGTAGGCAGTCTCATCCGCCCGAGAGATACTGCGGTTTTCTCATAGACGGGGATAGAGAGGATTGCATCATAGATTATGATGAGCCTACTAGCTTCCAGTAGGCCGTTCAGAGCGTTGACTCAGTAAAATGGCTGGATGCAATGCGGACCGAAATGGGGTCCATGTACACCAACAAAGTATGGACGTTGGACATTGCTCCAGACGGGGTAAAACCCGTAGGATGCAAGTGGATCTTCAAAAGGAAGATTGGTGTAGATGGACAGGTTGAGACCTATAAAGCTAGACTTGTTGCAAAGGGTTTCCGTCAATGACCTGGCTTAGACTATGACGAAACCTTTTCTCCAGTGGCTATGCTGAAATCCATGCGGATCCTTCTTGCCATTGCTGCCTTCCACGATTATGCGAACTGGCAAATGGACGTAAAGACCGCTTTTCTAAATGGAAATTTAGAGGAGTGTGTCTATATGGACCAACCAGAGAGTTTCATTCAGAGTGGGAGCAGCGGAAAGGTGTGCAAGTTGCTTAAGTCCATCTATGGACTAAAGTAGGCATCGCGGAGTTGGAACATCTGCTTTGATGAGACGGTCAAGGAATTTGGCTTTATCAAAAATCCAGATGAACCATGCATCTACAGTAGATTTGTAGCGAGAACTGTAGTATTCCTCGTTTTATACGTGAATGACATTCTCTTAATAGGAAATGACATTCCTATGCTACAATCTGTCAAGGGGTTCTTGTCACACAGGTTCTCCATGAAAGACCTGGGTGATGCCTCATACATCCTGGGGATCCGGATCCATCGTGATAGATCCAAGAGGATATTAGGACTTTCACAGTCCAGGTACATCGACACCATACTGAAGAGATTCAGTATGGAAGATTCCAAGCGCGGTAACCTACCGGCTTATCACGGGATCACCCTCTCTAAAGAGATGTCTCCAAAGACTGATTTGGAGAGGGATCGCATGTCTATTATACCCTACGCTTCTGCGGTAGGCTCTATAATGTATGCGATGTTGTGTACCAGACCGGATGTAGCTTATGCACTGAGTGTGGTAAGCCGGTATCAGTCAAACCCTGGGGAGAAACACTGGATAGCGGTAAAGAACATTCTCAAGTACCTGAGAAGGACTAAGGAGATGTTCTTGGTGTATGGCGGAAAGGACCTCCAGATCGAGGCCTTTGCTGACTCCAGCTTCCAGAGTGACAAGGATGATTCCAAGTCCATGTCGGGTTTTGTCTTTACCCTCAATGGAGGGGCGGTGTGTTGGAAGAGTTCCAAACAGGAAACCGTTGCAGACTCGACGATGGAAGCGGAATACATCGCTGCATCTGATGCCGCAAAAGAAGCTGTCTGGATAAGGAAGTTCTTAAAAGAACTTCAGGTGGTTCCGTCCATTGTTGATCCAATACCTCTGTATTGCGACAACAACGGGGCTATAGCTTTAGCGAAGGAACCCAGGTCCCATCAGAGATCCAGACACATCTTGAGGCGGTATCACCTGATCAGGGAGATCGTGGATCGCCAGGAGATCGAGGTTCGGAGGGTTGCTTCAGAAGATAACACTGCAGATCCATTCAACAAGGCCTTGCCCCAGACTCAGTTCGAGCGGCTGATCGAGATGATAGGTCTTCGATACGCCAGTACATGGCCTTAGTGCAAGTGGGAGATTGTCAGTGTATATGCCCTAGAGGCCATTACTGTATCATACTAGTTTGTATATTACTTAATGGAAGCTTAGGATATTCACCTTGTATATACAATCTTGCTCAAAATAGTAGTATGCTACTTGGTTTGTTTCTACTTCAATGTGTACATGTGTTTATTTTAGTATATCGCCTATACACATTAGTGGAGCCCTTAGGATCTTTGCTTGATTACCAGCGTTGTGATGGCAGTCACACTAGTGGTGGCTGGATAATCTATAAGCATATCCTTATGCAGGTCCCTAGTCGCTGGACTATCGAGACAGGGCATCGATACTCCGGAGAAGACTAGCGCGTGTGCTTCTCATCCCAGTGTGGGAGATGGTCTGTCCCACAGCCATCAGTACGTCGTACTGGAGATAGTATGCGGGTGCTCGTTAAGTTACGAGTACACTGGACAGGACTCGTCGGGAACTGACCGGTTGGTATTATACCTATCGTCAGTTATCAGTTCCCAGGTGACATGAGTACAGCTTAGTCCGCTGACTTGACACTATCACTTCGCCTCGAGTGTGTTCCCACTGTACTTTGATTACTACCCTACCACGGCTCAAAGGAGTCGTGCAAACAGGTAGTAGTTGGGTGCAGTCCCGAAGCACTTGGTGGCAGTGACGGTTAGACAGGATTCGTCTCTCCCGGTATTGGGGGTTGACATCGCGCTGTGTCTAGGAGAGCCATTACACGAGTAGTCCCTGGCCAGGGCAAGCGAGATATACTGGTAGTTTTCGAGTGTTATCTCAGGGTGTATTGGGCTTCACTCCGACACGACTTGTACCGCTATTAGGGGACTGACGTTTACCGCCCCCCTAGGCCCGCCATGCGATGTATCAGACGAACAAACCGGACTGTACGGAGACTGTCACATTCAGGCTCAGTAGGAGTTCAGATGGGTTTCACCTCGTCAGTCTTCTTGTCCGCATCTACCTGGGGACCGTTACGCACAGCTAGTGCCACTTGCGTTCTGTGGTTAAACCCACTGCCAGCGTAGTGTCGAGTCTTTAGAGTCCCACACAGAAAGCTATTCGCCTTTTGGCAAAAGAGTAGAGGTCGCATGGTTTTGCGACAGGTCGCATGGTTTTGCGACAGGGTTCAGTCACATCCGTGCACTTGTGCACGTTTAGTGTCCGGACAGTTTACACTAGCGGGCTTTGGTTTAAGCCAGATCCTAGTGTACGTATTGGGATTGGTTTTATCCAGTTTGTATTCGTGTTCCTCGGAACGCGGATGCGGGTGTGTATGCACAGTTGACGGAGAGACAGAGGCAGAGGATTCTCATTAGGGTTGTTGACCGTTGACTGTTGACTATTGACTTTTTGCTCAACCCTAATGAGAATATGATATATGATTAACAATAATATTAATTAAGTATTGTGGTGACATGGTTGTTGAGGGGTTGACTTTGTTGACTTGTTGACTTTGTTGACCGGTTGACTAGGTTGGACTAGTTGACCATCATGATGACAATGGCTATCATTTCATGGCAAAGACTTTTCACTTGCTTGTTCTCTTGTGCAATATGAGTGCATGAAATGATATAGCCATTTTGACTTAAACCATTTACACAATACTTGATTACTATTTTTGTGATGATGGTTTTGGATTATGAGAGCCAAGTGAGAAAAGACTTGCTCATTCTATCATTTTCATTCTCTCTCTTGTTCTTGAGCTCTCATCTTCTTCCTCTTGCTCTCCCTCTCTTTAGTCTATGGTTCACTTGTCTCATGTGTTGAGAACCAAGAACCATAGAGAAAATCCCAACACACTCTCCTCTACTCACTCTAGTTCACAAGGTTTAGCAAACCGAGTGAACTAGTTTCTTCAAAGACCGAAGAGGAAGCCAAAGGTAGAAGCTTTCAGGTGGATCGATCTTCGGCGCAAGGAGACGACGGGGTGAAGCCGATCCGGACAACCATCGAGGCTTGAAGACGAAGGAGTTCAAGAAAGAAAGGTATAACCCCCTAACCGAGTAGTTAACAACTCCTAGTTAGGTTGTTAGTTAGATGTTTAACAAAGATCCGGTTTTGAGTCCATGTTACCACCTCTAGAAAATTGTTTTTCACCAAATTCCGCATGCCCGAAAGTACCGGGAGAGGTAGCATGGACTTACAGAGGCATCAACCATTCCCGATTAAAATTTTAGCCGTGCTGAACAACCCGCAGCCGGATCTTTAAACTAGGGTTTAGGCGAAAACTAGCATGTTAAACTCTTTAACACTAAGTGAAAGGGATTACAACCTTTGTAGATCCGGTCCTCCACTTCTTAAGCTCCGTGTTGAGGTCCCTTCGCTGCGATCATCGTGTTCTGGACTCTTGAGAGGCTTCACGAAGAGAATGATGCAACCTTTCTTCTGATCTTCGATAACATAGATGATCTACTTTGAAGTTTCGTTAACACAAGCTATCACTCATAAAATGATGTGAACACCCTCATCTAAATGGCAAGGATTGATGAGGATGATGAAGTACGATTTTTGCTCTCATTTATAATCTTTTTCTCACTCACTTTCATCACAAAAGAAAGCTTTTTCAAAAAGGAACTCAAGGAAGAAGAACATGAATGAATATGATCACTTAATCCTTTTGTGATGAACAATGAATTATTGTAGTGGTTACAAATCTAACCAAGGGTTAAGCATGAAAGAGTTAACCCTTGTAGAGAGTTAACTAGAATTAATGGTTTGGATTGGGTTAACATAATATCTCACAAAAAATATCAAGCAACCACAAAGTTAATGCTTCATGAAGCTTCATGGAAGCTTCATACGAAAGCTAACCCTAATCCAAACCCTAACCAAGTTTAAACCCTAATCCATTGTTAAATTTGTAACCCTAACATGTTACAATATTATATATCTCATATACAATATATTTTGTAACAATAGAAAATAATACAATTAACATATATCGCATATTTATCAATGTATTATCCCGTGAGAAAATGAATCTTTTAGTGAGCTAATATTAGATAATGTAATTTAATATATCATATATATTATTATACATTAAATTATCGAATCAACACTAGATCCGACAATCCGGCTATATCGCATATAACCGACTAATACGATGACCCGGCTATATCATATATACCCGGCCGATATCTCATATCGCGAGAATCCAATACGGTATCATATACCGCATTATCCTTGGTCCCACATATATCACATATGTGCTCCTACTCCGTTTTGCCTGAGCCAAGAAACCTCTGTGTAGGACTCTAAAGAATCGTCAATACGCCGGCAGTAGGTGATGATCATATCAAACACCCACAAGCTGCAAGCGGTCAGCTAAACGTAACAGCCACCCAGGTATTGAGCACTCAGAAGATCAACAAGCAAGCCTGTACATTCTCCTGTGAATCCAATCAGTAACACTCCCGTACAGTCCGGTCTCGTCGTCTGATATGTCGCATATCTCGCCTAGGGGTGGTAAACGTCAGACCCCAGTAGCTTGATAAGTCGTGTCGATATGAGGTCTATAACAGTTCGAGAAAATACTGATAACTCTTACCAGTAAATCTCGGCAACCATGGCTAGGGATTTCCGGTTATAGCCAATCGAACACAGCGCAACATCAACTCCCTATACCGGGAGAGACGAATCCCCTCCTATCGCTCATTGCTTCCATGTGATTCGGGACTGTACCCAAAAGCCACCTTTTCGCATGCCCTCTTGGACGTGGTATGATGGAAATCAAAGCACAGTGGGAATCGCACAAGACTCTATGACAATCTCGGGTCAACAGACTACTCTGTACCAGTGTCACCGGAGAACTGCCATCTGACGTAAGGTATAATACCATCTGGGAGTTCTCGGCGAGTCCGTCCAGTGTACCCAGTCTCCACTGGGCACCCGTACATCATCCTTGATGTCAAACACCGATGGATATGGGATCATCCATCGCCCATCATATAGGTCAAGATGCGTATACGCTAGTATACTCTGGTGCATCGATGCCCTGTCTCGATACACCCTCGACTAGGAACAGTTATAGGATGTACTCGTCGACTACCGTGGCCCCACTAGTATGATCTCATCATAGTCCCAGTAGTCGAGTACATATCCTAAGGGCTTTATCAACATGTAACATAGAGAAAATCAGAGTACATGTTAAGATAAAGTACAACCAGATAGCATACTGTCATGTCGAGCAAGAAAGTCCTCCCTATATATGTCCAAGCATCCACTACAATATACATCGTATGTACAATAATGGCCTCTAGGGCATACATATAACTAACAAATCAACCGCTAACAAGATATATAAATTCCCAAAAGAATTGGGAAAACGGCCTATAAAATCAGTACCCTAAACATCGAATATTTCCACAACCAAGATAGGTTGGAGCGACATCTCGTTTCTTCGTGAAATCCGACCCAAATGCTGACATTGCGGACAAGTTTTGCAATGTTCATATGCATCTTTAAATAATGTTAGCCAATAAAAGCCACATTGCAAAACTTTCTCCGCCGTTTTTCGAGGACCAAAATGACCTCCGCATGCCTGATCAAGACAAAATGATAACACACTCTTGAATTCATCGTTAGGGACACACCTGCGAATGATTTGATTGGAACAATACTTAAACAGATAAGGTTCATCCCAGTAAAAGTATTTTACTTGGGATAGAAATCGAAGTTTGTCTTATTTCGACCTATCTCTAGGAATAAGTGTCGTCGCAAGATAGTTCACAATATCCACGAACCAAGGTTCGTAGGATACAGTCAAGAGCTGTTCGTCAGGAAATGAGTCATTTATCGGCATGATCAAAGTTGGCGAAGAAGTGATGCGTGAAAGATGGCCGGCTACAACGTTTTCAAATCCACACTTGTCTCGGATGACAATATCAAATTCTTGTAATAATAGGATCCAATGTATTAGCCTGGCCTTAGCATCCTTCTTCGATAAAAGATGTCGTAGGGCTGAGTGATCAGTGTAAACCACTATTGGCAAGCCAATTAAGTAGGGCCTGAATTTCTCTAATGCAAATACAACTGGCAAGATTTCTTTCTCGGTAGTTGTCTAATTTATTTGTGCATCATTCAAGTTCCTACTTGCACAGTAAATTACATGTGCCATCATATCAATGTGTTGTCCTAAGACTGCACCAATAGCAAAATCTGATGCATCACACATAAGCTCGAACGGGTGGTTCCAATCCGGAGATGATAGAACGGGGGCTGTAGTGAGCGATCCTTTAAGCGATTCAAAAGCAACCTCACAATCCGAATCGAAGTGAAATGTAGTATCCTTGGCCAATAGAAGAGTTAAGGGTCTAGCAATTTTTCTAAAGTCCTTAATGAATCTCCTATAAAATCCTGCAAGACCAAGGAAGGATCGTATATCTTTGACGCATTTGGGACTCGGGAGGTTATGAATGACATCAATTTTAGCTCTGTCAACCTCAATGCCTTTTCGTGAAATTATATGTCCAAGGACAATACCTTCTTGGACCATAAAATGGCATTGTTCCCAATTCAAAGTTAAGTTCTTATCCTTACAGCGGGTAAGAACCGCGTCAAGATTACAAAGGCTGTCCTCAAAGGAGTCCCCAAAAATGGAGAAATCGTCCATAAAAATTCCTAGAAAATTCTCCACCATATCTGAGAATATCCCCATCATACACCGCTAAAATATAGCAAGAGCATTGCACAACCCAAAGGGCATGCGTCTATAAGCAAAAGTACCGAAAGGATAAGTAAATGTGGTTTTACCTTGATCCTTTTCGGCGATGGGGACCTGGTTATATCCAGAGTATCCGTCTAAGAAGCAATAATATTCGTGTCCAGCTAATCGTTCTAACATCTGGTCAATGAAAGGTAGAGGGAAGTGATATTTCCTCGTCGCGGCATTGAGTTTTTGTAGTCAATACATACGCGCCACCCAGTTTGGATGCGTGTTTGGATTAACTCATTAGCCTCATTAGTTATGACTGTGATGCCAGACTTTTTAAGAACCACATGAATTGGACTTACCCATTGGCTATCAGATATACGGTAAATTATACCACTATCAAGGCACTTGACGATTTCTTTCTTTACCGCTTCCTTCATAACGGGATTTAACCGTCTTTGTGGGTCTCGGGTTGGTTTGGCTTCATCCATCAGATGTATATAATGTTCAACAATTAAGGGACTAATCTCTTTAATATCAGCCATTGTCCAACCAAATGCTTGCCGATTCGATCTCAACACTGCCAAATGTGCGTTCTCTTGCTCTAAGGCTAGAGAAGCGGATATAATCACTGGAAAAGTCTCATTCTCATCTAAATATGCATATTTAAGATGAGAAGGCAGCGGTTTGAGATCAAGTATTGGCGGAGAGAAAATAGAAGGTGGGGTAAGGGAATGATATTCGGACACCCTAAGAGGTCCAAAACTTGCATAGGATATTGACTCGGAAAATGCTACTGACTTTTGCGACGAGTCAACCGATTCAAACTCAGGGGTGGACTCATCGAACATATCCTCACTATGAAGTTGTGCAAGATCAAACGATGTCTCATTAGTGTTGTCGAGATCATTAAAGCAAAGTTCCTCATCCATGCAGCTTTCGGGAGCTATCTCGTGGATGGAACAAACATCAAGCAAATGAGCAGAAGGTTCAGATGGTTGACTTCCTAGCTTGTAAATATTAAGCTCAATTATCATCTTCCCGAAGGTTAAGTTCATAAAGCCGTTGCGACAATTAATTACAGCGTTAGAAGTTGCTAGGAAGGGTCGACCGAGTATCATCGGGATTTGATTGCATGGGTTTGCCACAGGCTGTGTATCTAAAACAATAAAGTCCACGGGAAATATGAATTCCCCGACTTTAATTAACACATACTCTAGTTCACCCCGAGGTTTGGTGATTGATCGGTTTGCCATCTGGAGAGTACAATGGGCGGGTTTCAACTCTCCAATCCCTAACTGGTCGTATACTGAGTAAGGAAGAAAGTTAACGCTAGCGCCAAGGTCGAGTAAAGCACGATTAATATTTTTACCCCCAATAGAAATAGAGATGGTAGGATAGTCAGGGTCCTTACGTTTCTTTGGTATTTGCAGGGTAAAAGCTGTGCTAACATTACTCGTCATGAAAACTTTTTTAGGCACTTGAGTTTTTCTCTTCCTAGTGCACAAGTATTTAAGGATTCTTGCATAAGATGAGACTTGTTGATGTTAGATATATGTATGCCCTAGAGGCCATTACTGTACATAGGATGTATATTGTAGTGGATGCTGGGACATATATAGGGAGGACTTTCTTGCTCGACATGATAGTATGCTATCTGGTTGCTCTTTATCTTAACGTGTACACTGATTGTCTCTCTGTTACATGTTGGTAAAGCCCTTAGGATGTGTACTTGATTACCTGGACTATGATGCGGATCATACTAGTGGGGACATGGTAGTCCATAAGTACATCCTTCAAGGTCTCTAGTCGTGGGTGTATTGAGACGGGGCATCGATATACCAGAGTAGACTAGCGTATACCTTCTCGACCCATACAGATGGGCGATGGATGAACCCATATGCATTGGTGTTTGACATCAGAGATGATATACGGGTGCTCAATGGAGACTGGGTACACTGGACGGACTCGCCGTGAACTCCCGATGGTATTATACCTTACGTCAGATGGCAGTTCTCTGGTGACACTAGTACAGGTTAGTCTGTAGACCCGAGATCGTCATAGAGTCTTGTGTGATTCCCACTGTGCTTTGATTTCCACCTTACCACGTCCAAGAGGGCGTGCAAAACGGTGGTTTTTGGGTACAGGCCCAAATCACATGGAGGCAATGAGCGATAGGAGGGGATTTGTCTCTCCCGGTATAGGGAGTTGATGTTGCACTGTGTTCGATTGGCTATAACCGGAAATCCCTGGCCAGGGTTGCTGAGATTTACTGGTAAGTGTTATCAGTAGTATCTCAAACTGTTATATACCTCATATCGACATGACTTATCGAGCTACTGGGGTCTGACGTTTACCACCCCTAGGCGAGATATGCGACATATCAGAGGAACGGACCGGACTGTACGGTAAGTGTTACTGGTTGGATTCACAGGAGTGTGAGCGGGCTTGCTCGTCGATCTTCTGATCGCTCAATACCCGGGTGGCCGTTACGTTTAGCAGACCGCTTGCGGCTTGTAGGTGTTTGATATGATCATCACCTGCTGCCGGCGTATTGAAGAGTCTTTAGAGTCCTACACAGAGGTTTCCTGGCTCAAGCGAAACGAAATAGGAGCGCATATGAGATATGTGCGGGACCGAGAATAATGCGTGTATGTGATACCGTATTCTATTCTCGCGATTTGTATCATCGGCAGGTTATATGTGATATAGCCGGGTTACCGAATCAAGTGTTGATTCGATACATTGATACACTTGATACAAGTCGGTTATATGCGATATGACCGGATCATTAAATCAAGTGTTGATTTAATGATTTAATGTATAATTATATATTTGATATATTACTTAGCATTAACTAGTATTGGTTCATATTAAATGGATTTTCTCACTTGAAGTGCATATTGTATATGTGATATATTTTTCTACACTTGTTTGTATCATGTTTGATGATACATGCAAACTTGGATTTGTGTAAAGATTTAAACCATGTTTAGTGAATGGTTAGGGTTTCATTTCAATTATTTATTTATCTATTCTTTTTTGGTTAAAAGATAAAATAAAAACAAAATGGTTGCTTTCAAACATGAAGCTTGTTGAAGCTTCATAAAGCTTTGACCAAGTGACCATTTTGTCTTCATTTCCTTTAACCTAACCATTAACCAAAACCATAGTTAACTCTCTACACATAACCATGGTTGAAATATGATAAGTATCATATTATTTTTCAATTTTGAAAATAAGAATGATATTCTTTCTTCTTCTTCTTCTTCTTCAACAATGAAGAAAAGCTTGCTACTATCAATGGCAACTTGAGAAAATGAGTGAGAAATCCAATTCTAAAGTGAACCCACTTCCTATTTCTTCATCCTCTACCACTTTCCAAGTAGTATAGGGTGTTTTCTTCACAAGTTTCATGGATTGGTGAAGTTGGAGCTTGATCTTGTGATGCCTCGACGTAGATCATCTTCGGCATCGAAGTCGACGACCTAGCCCGCCCTTTTCTCCGATGAAGCCGACGCTTGAGCCCGGGATCCGATGATCGCAGCGAGGGGACTTCATCATGGAGCTATGGAGGTGGAGGACCGGATCTAGAAAGGTTATAGTCTCTTTCACTTAGTAAAGTTATTTACTAGTTATCGATTTCGCTTAAACTCTAGTCAACGATCCGTATTATGGTTTCTCGGCACATGTAAAATTTGAAATTGGCATGGTTGATGCCTTGTGAGACCTCATTAGTGTGACTAGGAACCCTACAGTGGTATCAGAGCTACTAGGCATTGGATGTCGACCTATGGGGGGGTTCTCACTGTGTGACAGTGTGGCGAAGCATAGGCTCTTACCCCCAGGGTGTCCCGAGACCGGAAGGTGTTCCAGCGGGTTGTAGTCCTCGCGAGGGGGCATGCGTAAAAAGTAGCTTCTAAGGAACCCTACAGTGGTATCAGAGCCTAGCTAGAGCTTTAGGCGTGTTAGTTATATGTATGCCCTAGAGGCCATTACTGTACATAGGATGTATATTGTAGTGGATGCTGGGACATATATAGAGAGGACTTTCTTGCTCGACATGATAGTATGCTATCTGGTTACCCTTTACCTTAACGTGTATGCTGAATGTCTCTCTGTTACATGTTGGTAAAGCCCTTAGGATATGTACTTGACTACCTGGACTATGATGCGGATCATACTAGTGGGGACAGGTAGTCCATAAGTACATCGTTCAAAGTCCCTAGTCGTGGGTGTATCGAGACGGGGCATCGATATACCAGAATAGACTAGCGTATACCTTCTCTACCCATACAGATGGGCGATGGATGATCCCATATCCATTGGTGTTTGACATCATAGATGATATACGGGTGCTCAGTAGAGACTGGGTACACTGGACGGACTCGCCGAGAACTCCCAGATGGTATTATACCTCACGTCAGATGGCAGTTCTCTGGTGACACTGGTACAAAGTAGTCTGTTGACCCGAGATCGTCATAGAGTCTTGTGTGGTTCCCACTGTGCTTTGATTTCCACCTTACCACGTCCAAGAGGGCGTGCAAAACGGTGGTTTTTGGGTACAGTCCCGAGTCACATGGAGGCAATGAGCGATAGGAGGGGATTCGTCTCTCCCGGTATAGGGAGTTGATGTTGCGCTGTGTTCGATTGGCTATAACAGGAAATCCCTGGCCAGGGTCGCTGAGATTTACTGGTAAGTGTTACCAGTAGTTTCTTGAATTGTTATAGACCTCATATCGATACGACTTATCGAGCTATTGGGGTCTGACGTTTACCACCCCTAGGCGAGATATGCGACATATCAGACGACGAGACCGGACTGTACGGTAGTGTTACTGGTTGGATTCACTGGAGTGTGAGCGGGCTTGCTCGTCGATCTTCTGATCGCTCAATACCCGGGTGGCAGTTACGTTTAGCAGACCGCTTGCGGCTTGTGGGTGTTTGATATGATCATCATCTGCTGCCGGCGTATTGACGAGTCTTTAGAGTCCTACACAGAGGTTTCCTGGCTCAAGCGAAACGAAATAGGAGCGCATATGAGATATGTGCGGGACCGAGAATAATGCGTGTATGTGATACCGTATTTCATTCTCGTGATGAATGTGTCGAATGGTTGTATGCGATATAACCTAGTTATCGAATCAAGGATTGATTCGATAAGCCGATACATTGTTTACTAGTCGGTTGTGTGCGATATGACCGGATCATTGAATCAAGTGTTGATTTAATGATTTAATGCATAATTATATATTTGATATATTACTTTGCATTAACTAGTATTGGTTCACTTTAAATGGATTTTCTCACTTGGTTTGTGCACATTGTATATGTGATATACATTTGTACATATGATTGTATCATGTTTTATGATACATGATTGTTTAAGTGTATGTTAAGATTAAACCATGGTTATGTGATGGTTAGGGTTATGGTTTTATTTACTTACTCATTTATTTATTTATTTATTTCATTTTGGCAAAAGAAAAGAAATGGTGGCTTTCTTTGTTTTACATTGAAACTTCATGAAGGTTTGAAAAGTCCACCATTTTTGTTTCATGCCTAACCTAACCATTGACCTAAACCTAGTTTATTCTCTACACTTGACCATGGTTGATTATGATAAGTATTCTTTTATTTTCTATTTTCTAAATAACTCATCATAATTCTTTCATCATCTTCTTCATCTTCTTCACTTGAAGAAGCTTGCTTCATCAATGGTGATTGATGAAAACAAGTGAGAAATCCAATTCTAAAGTCTACCCACTTCCTATTTCTTCATCCTCTACCTCTTGCCAAGTAGTAGAGTGTGTTTCCTTCACAAGTTTTTATGACTTGGTGAAGTTGGAGCTTGATCTAGCGATGCCTCGACGTAGATCATCTTCGGCATGGACATCGACGACCTAGCTCTCCTTTTCTCCGACGAAGCCGACGCTAGAGCCCGGGAATTCATTTGGACAGCGAGGGGACTTCGTTACGGAGCTATGGAGGTGGAGGACCGGATCTACAAAGGTTGTATTTCCGTTTAAACTTTAGTTAAGTTGTTAACTAGTTTGTTTTTCGCCTAGATTTCTAGCCAACGATCCGTTCTAGGGTTTCTCGGCACCGTTTAAATTTGAAATTGGCATGGTTGATGCCTTGTGAGACCTCATTAGGGTGCCTAGGAACCCTACAGTGGTATCGGAGCCTAGCTAGAGCCTTAGGCAAAGTCCCGACGGAATTTGAAGTCCGATCAACCCGAAACCCAAACCCTTAACATGCTCTCTGGACATTTCTGTAAAATGTAGATTTTTTGGAATTAAAAATATGCAGAGAAATGTGCAGGAAATTCTAAGAAAAACTGGAGAAAACGACAACCTAATTCAACAGTACGGCCGCGGAACCGCGGCGTTGACCCCCCTTTTGCGGCGGTTCCGCGGCCGTCTGTGATGATTAGGATGTGTATTTTCTTCAGTTGTTTCTGTTGGTATTTCTTGTGTGTTCTGGATGTTTTTAATATTTATTCCAGAGTTGTATTTTCTGGGTTGTATTGGGGACTCGGTGTATTCGATCGGACTGTCTAATTTTTGTCGGTGTGCTTTTCCGGGTATTTTTAGAATATTTTAAAAAGTTCGACCGGATATAAATACCCAATTTTTCCCCCGTCGGGAAATTTCCAAGTGTTGGATTTTTCCGTAGTTTAACGACGTTCTAAGTAGTGCAAGTAACGCGATGGACCCTCTAGAAGACAACAAACCTTAACTCGATTATGTGACCGTCTTGAACTGCCCTTTGAACCTTCGGGTTTGGGGCAGTACGGCGTGCCACATGTGAGGCGTTGGCTTGACCCTTCTACGGCTGGACCGTTGGTACTGAGGCACGAACTGAATGTTGTTAGACTTATTTCATGTATTGAGCTGTATCGGGAAAACTTGGGTGTTTGACTGTTCGATCGAAAAGTTTAACATTTTCTGTTTATCTGGAATGGGATACAATAATTGGAATTCACAAGTAGTTATGTGATAACTGAATGAATGTTATAAACACAGCAGTTTAGTCTCACTTGATCGGTTGCCACGGAATTTTGATGTGATCAAAAGTCCGTCGCAATCACGTAGCGTACGTGGATACTCGCCGGGTAAACTTAATAGACAACCTCACTCCATAGCCCCGACCAAGTGACTGTAGGAGAACCCCGTCGCCGAAAGCATCCGTTAGGGTGCTCGCGGCAGCGGTGTTCCGCCTTGGTGCACTTCGTCGACGGCGTCGGGGGTGCGGCCGCCTACTGAAGTTTGCGACGAGCATTCGATCAGGATGTCGGGAATCTTGTTGAATTGCCCGACTTGGTATTGAAAAGTGTTTTCGATAATGAGACTAAAATGCGGGGTTTATAATTGTTAGGCATGCGATGTCTAAGGAATTCATTTGGTCAGGCATGTGATGTCTGAGGTGGTTGCGGATTCCAACTGTTGTAGTTTTACACTTTCTTTTCTGTGACCGTAAGTGTAATATGTGATATCGCCGGTTTCGTTGCTATATGTCAACAACAATTGGGATGTGCATATTTACTTACGTTGATGACATGTGATGTTATATGTTGCTGGATATGTTATATTGGATCGTCGTGTTTGAATAGCCGGGGTTTTTTTTATGTGAGATGAGTGTTTTTCATTTTCATTCATGTAAAAACTTGTATGTAATATTCTTTTATTGGGGCACTTCCAGGTTGCGGAAGTTGTCACCTTTTGTATATTATTTACTTTTCCGCACTAGGATAGACCCAAGGAGGAGGGCACAAGTAACCGGGTTCTGGAGTCCAGTGGGAGACCAACTCGAGGAGTCGAGTCCGGGTCTCCTAACTCCAGAATTGGTTGGGTTGCTTGCCGCTCTCGTAGGGGTCTAGGGGTGTGGGTTTGGCTATTCATCACGACCGTGGAATCCGTGTTTTATACTGGCTCGTATTGAAAACACGGACGTCCTGATATATCCAATATTTCATATGATTCTTCTGCTGCGATATCTGTGATGTGATCATGTGATGTTCTGTGATAGATACATTATATAGTATATATGATATATTATATAGACGTTACTTATGTTTTACACCCGCGCTAGCCCTGCCCCGCTCTGTCGTTAGTTACCTAACCTAACGATGCACGAGGGGACATCGAGGCGAATGCGGATGGCATAAGCGTACGTCGTATTTATCTGTGATGTTTAGGTAATTAAATGATGGGACTTCATTAATGTGATTAATGAAATAAAAGAAACCTAAGATGTTGTAGAATCGAATTTCAAAATAAAACAGGTAGCTACAGTTCTTGCTTTGCACAGAGGTATATGTGATATATCCTGCACCTTATTCGATAAGGAAAGGACCGAGATCCCTTCACTGGGAGTGACTCCTTTAGCAATAACTGGCAGATGCTACACACTCGGTTTGTCTTTTGATTGCTTTTAAGAGTTTTTGCTTTGCACAGTGATATATATGATATATCCCGCACCTCATTCGACGAGGAAAGGACCGACGATCCCTTCACCGGGAGTGACTCCTTTAGCAAAACTAGAAAAGCCTCAAAAGCATTCCATTTTTAAAATCATTTGATTCTACAACGATATAAAGTTCATTACGCCAAAAGGTTTTCTTAAAAACCTGTCGTAGCCCTCCGTCATTTCAGATAGGTAATAGTTAGTATTCGTGCTGCGTTTGTTGACTCAGTCAAGGCGTAGTGTGCGGTAGCTAATTATTGCTTATCTGCAAAGCATATAATGCGATTGGATTAGGGTAGTCGTGCGGCCTTGTTGACTCAGTCAAGGGTCGTGCGGGTGGGTTTAATTCAATCGAGAAATGACGGGTTGAACTTTACTTGCGGTCTATGGTTTGTTGACTCAGTCAAGGTCATAGATCGCATGGGGCAAAATATTATCGGGAATTTCAAGTGTTGAAATTTGCAATGAGATTGCATACCTTCTATGAGATAGTTGGATCCCGATACCCGCTGTGAGTAAGAGTTACTCCTGGGAGAGTTTTATACATTACAATTAGCCGATCAAGTAGGTGTCTAGAAAGGTGTCAACGGGGTTACGCCTCTGGGAAAACGAGGTTTACATTAATTAGGTTCGTGCGAAAGCACGGGGGACCTCCCTCAAAGTACCGACACTGGCCTGGCTGAAAGATTGGCGAACTTGTAGTGTGTAATTAATCCCGGCTAGTCTTTCCTTTTAGGGTTTGAAGGAAGATTTGATAAAAAGCAGTGGGAGCCATCCTGATTAGATAAAATAAAAATCAATCTATTCTAGACAGAGCGCACGCTGAGTGTTTTCTTCTCTCTCTCTCCAGGTAGCGACCATATCACGCCTTAATCAAGATAATAATACGGAATATTGACCGAACCCGCTTGTTATACTGAGCTGGGGAACGTTGGTCCCGCTCCAACTTATAATTGTTATAAGACAGAGCAGGAAATTGGGGATTACCAGAATTCCCGTGCCGCCCAAACGAAGAGAGTGCATGCTGATGCATCATCTTCGGGTGTGTTCATTATACAGAACTGTTTCTCAGTATCCTTTACGTCCTGGGTATGTGATACCAGATCAGGATCCCAGATATGTAATCTGTTACATAGGGCTACAGAAAGGTAGAGAACTGAGAACGGGTGATAAGTTTCATGAGGCAGAAAACGGGGAAAGAGTTGCAGCCAAGTCTGTTGGTCACTGTCACCCTGTATTACCAATACATTGATTCTGAACGAATGTTATTAGATACCGAACCTGATATACTAAATCATATCAGTCTCTTTATTAGTAAAGAAAGGATATAATTTTGTATTATTGGATAATGTTTTGAACATTTCCTATATCAAAAGTTGATCGATTCAGGCACGTTATCTAAAAGCATTGATGTTCTAAATCAAACTACAGTTCTTAGTATACGGAACACACACAAGAGGAAAAGTTCAGAAATGAACGAATCCTTCTTGAGGTATTGTAGACTAGGTCAGATCAATGTGACCCGACTAGCTAGAGTTACATGTAGATGCATATTTAAATCAGTTTGAATTTACATCTTGTGAAACTCGCTAGTCATGTCACAAAGATATAATGACACCAGCTCTGTTTATTGGAAACAGAGAAAGAGTTAGTGAACTCTTGGGATGATACATGTTGATGTATGTAGGTCCCCAGTCTACACATGCCAAGACCGGTTCTTTGTACTTCATTACATTCTCTGATAATCTCTCGAGATTCAGATCTATGTTCTTGTTGAAACACAAGTCCGAACCTTTTGAGATATTCACAGAATATAAGCGAGAAGTAGAGAACCAATACGGGTATAAGTATTATGTCCTTTGATGAGATCAAGGAGGAGAATACTTGAGCACGGAATGCATGGAATTCCTGGACTATTCTAAAGAAGAATGAGATTCTCTCTCAGCATTACTCCTCTGTATATACCATAGCACGATGGTATATCGGGGTGGAGCAGATACACCTTATTTGATATGGTGTGCTCTATGATGAGTACTGCTGAGTTACCTTTTTCCTTTTTGGGAGTTATGCACTTATGAAGTTGCATACCTATTGAATCGGGTTCGAATCAAATCAGTGCCTACCACTTCATATGTGATATGGAAAGGGAAGAGCCCATTTCTTAAGTTAGTTAAGATTTGGGGTTGTCCGACCTATGTCTAAAAGCAAAATCTGGACAAGCTCGAGGCAAAGTCTGTTATGTAGAACTGGAAAGGTTCCAGCTATACAAACTACAGCAGATGATTTGATAAAACAAAAGGATTCAATGGTTACCAACGAACCTCAGCCTCTCCGCTGATCTAGTAGGGTTCCTCACCCACCTGAGAGATACTTCGGTTGCTCTATGACAGTGGGAGCGAGGATTGCATCATGAGATGATGACCCAACTAGTTTCAAGCTGGCCATCAGGAGTAAGACTCTGTAAGAATGGCTGGATGTTTAGCGATCTGAGATGGAATCCTTATACACCAACAAAGTATGGACTTTGGTTGCTATATCTGAAGGGTTAAATCCCCATCAGGAGCAAGTATATCTTGAGAAGATTACTTGGTGTACATGGAAAAGTTGAGACTTTCAAAGCTAGACTTGTTAAAGGTTTGCATCATTGACCAGGTATGGATTATGCTGAAACCTTTTCTAAGGATCTATGCTTAAGTCCATCCAGATCCTACTTGCCACGGCTACATACCATGACTACGATATCTGGTGGTTGGGTGTCTTGACTGCTTTTCTAAATGATGATTTGGAAGAGAGCGTCTATAAGTACACAACCAGAGGGCTTCGTAGACAGTGGGAGCAGCGGAAACGTGTGCAAGATGCTTTATAGGATAAAGCAGGCATCACGGAGTTGGAACATCTGTTTTGATGAAGTAGTCAAAGAGTTTGATATCATCAAAATGGTAGATGAACCTTATATAAACAAAAGGGTAGTAGGGAGTATGGTGATGATCCTCGTAGAGTACGTGGATGACATACTCTTGATAAGAAAGGAGTTTCTTATGCTACGCTCGATCAATCTCCGCTTATCACAAAGATTCTCCATATAGGATCAAAGTGATACCCCCTAAATCCTGGGTTTTGGATCTATGAGATAGATCTAATTGGATGTTAGGATTCTCACTAGTTGTAGTGAGATGGTATCAATCGATCCTGGGAAGAATCACTGGAAAGGTTCCAGGGTGATAAAGACGACTGAATGTCAGTCACAGGCATTGTCTTTACCCTCAGTAAAGGGACGGTATGTTGGAAGAGTTCCAAGATGGATACCGTGGCATACTAGACAATTAAGGCTGGATACATCGCTACTTAACATGCTACCAAAGAGGCAGTCTGGGTGTATATTGGTTCATGAGATGAACTTAGTTCCTACCATTGTGCGACAATGGAGTTGTGGCTTATGCCGAGGAACGTCTGTCCCATCAGTGATCCAGACATATTCTAAGGCAGTATCGCCTGATCATGGTGATGATTGATCTCCAAGGTGATCGAGGTGAGGAGAGTAGACTCAGAGGACAACACGGGCGGATCCACTCACAAAGGCCTTTTCCCAGAGTGAGACTTTCATGGGATGGTTGAGTATGAGATACTGCAACCACTGCTAAAGATGGCCCTAGTGCAAGTGGGAGATTGTTAGTTATATGTATGCCCTAGAGGCCATTACTATACATAGGATGTATATTGTAGTGGATGCTAGGACATATATAGGGAGGATTTTCTTGCTCGACATGATAGTATGCTATCTGGTTACCCTTTACCTTAACGTGTATGCTGATTGTCTCTCTGTTACATGTTGGTAAAGCCCTTAGGATATGTACTTGACTACCTGGACTATGATGCGGATCATACTAGTGGGGACAGGTAGTCCATAAGTACATCCTTCAAAGTCCCTAGTCGTGGGTGTATCGAGACGGGGCATCGATATACCAGAATAGACTAGCGTATACCTTCTCGACCCATACAGATGGGCGATGGATGATCCCATATCCATTGGTGTTTGACATCAGAGATGATATACGGGTGCTCAGTAGAGACTGGGTACACTGGACGGACTCGCCGAGAACTCCCAGATGGTATTATACCTCACGTCAGATGGCAGTTCTCTGGTGACACTGGTACAGAGTAGTCTGTTGACCCGAGATCGTCATAGAGTCTTGTGTGGTTCCCACTGTGCTTTGATTTCCACCTTACCACGTCTAAGTGGGCGTGCAAAATGGTGGTTTTTGGGTACAGTCCCGAGTCACATGGAGGCAATGAGCGATAGGAGGGGATTCGTCTCTCCCGTTATAGGGAGTTGATGTTGCGCTGTGTTCGATTGGCTATAACAGGAAATCCCTGGCCAGGGTTGCTGAGATTTACTGGTAAGTGTTACCAGTAGTTTCTCGAATTGTTATAGACCTCATATCGACACGACTTATCGAGCTATTGGGGTCTGACGTTTACCACCCCTAGGCGAGATATGCGACATATCAGACGACGAGACCGGACTGTACGGTAATGTTACTGGTTGGATTCACTGGAGTGTGAGCGGGCTTGCTCGTCGATCTTCTGATCACTCAATACCCGGGTGGCCATTACGTTTAGCAGACCGCTTGCGGCTTGTGGGTGTTTGATATGATCATCATCTGCTGCCGGCGTATTGACGAGTCTTTAGAGTCTTACACAGAGGTTTCCTGGCTCAAGCGAAACGAAATAGGAGCGCATATGAGATATGTGCGGGACCGAGAATAATGCGTGTATGTGATACCGTATTTCATTCTCGCGATGAATGTGTCAAATGGTTGTATGCGATATAACCTAGTTATCGAATCAAGGATTGATTCGATAAGCCGTTACATTGTTTACTAGTCGGTTGTGTGCGACATGACCGGATCATTGAATCAAGTGTTGATTTAATGATTTAATGCATAATTATATATTTGATATATTACTTTGCATTAACTAGTATTGGTTCACTTTAAATGGATTTTCTCACTTGGTTTGTGCACATTGTATATGTGATATACATTTGTACATATGATTGTATCATGTTTGATGATACATGATTGTTTAAGTGTATATTAAGATTAAACCATGGTTATGTGATTGTTAGGGTTATGATTTTATTTACTTACTCATTTATTTATTTATTTATTTCATTTTGGCAAAAGAAAAGAAATGGTGGCTTGCTTTGTTTTACATTGAAACTTCATGAAGGTTTGAAAAGTCCACCATTTTTGTTTCATGCCTAACCTAACCATTGACCTAACCCTAGTTTATTCTCTACACTTGACCATGGTTGATTATGATAAGTATTCTTTTATTTTCTATTTTCTAAATAACTCATCATAATTCTTTCATCATCTTCTTCATCTTCTTCACTTGAAGAAGCTTGCTTCATCAATGGTGATTGATGAAAACAAGTGAGAAATCCAATTCTAAAGTCTACCCACTTCCTATTTCTTCATCCTCTACCTCTTGCCAAGTAGTAGAGTGTGCTTCCTTCACAAGTTTTCATGACTTGGTGAAGTTGGAGCTTGATCTAGCGATGCCTCGACGTAGATCATCTTCGGCATGGACATCGACGACCTAGCTCGCCATTTTTCCGACGAAGCCGACGCTAGAGCCCGGGAATTCATTTGGACAGCGAGGGGACTTCGTTGCGGAGCTATGGAGGTGGAGCACCGGATCTACAAAGGTTGTATTTCCGTTTAAACTTTAATTAAGTTGTTAACTAGTTTGTTTTTCGCCTAGATTTCTAGCCAACGATCCGTTCTAGGGTTTCTCGGCACCGTTTAAATTTGAAATTGGCATGGTTGATGCCTTGTTAGACCTCATTAGAGTGCCTAGGAACCCTACAAGGCGATGTGTAGACGAAGTTAGAAGTCCGATCGAACCCGATATCCCCCGATTTCAACCCTCTCTGTACAATTTTTCAAACAGTGGATTTTTGTGAATTAAAAATTGTCAAAAAATTAAGCTGGAAAAACTAAGAATTACTATGAAGTATGGTCCACTAAGTCAATAATTTGGCCGCGGAACCGCGGCGAAACCATGGGTTTTGCGGCGGTTCCGCGGCCAAAATTTGCACTTAGTCCCTGAAATTTCATATATTTATTCTTAGGTCCTTTCTTAGCAATTTTTTATGGGAATTTTTTAATTCCACTCAAATGGTGAGTATTCTAGGGTTTTATTGGGGACTCGTTAATTTGATCGGATAATTTAACTGCGTTTAAGTTTTTCCGGATATTTTAGAAACTGTTAAAAAGTTCGACCGGATATAAATACCTACTTTTTCCCATGTCGGGAAATTTCCAAGTGTTGGATCTTTCCGTAGTTTTAAGAACGTTCTAAGTAGTGCAAGTAACGCGATGGACCCTCTAGAAGACAACAAACCTTAACTCGATTATGTGACCGTTTTGAACTGCCCTTTGAACCATAGGGTTTGGGGCAGTACGGCGTGCCACATGTGAGGCGTTGGCTTGACCCTTCTACGGCTGGACCGTTGGTACTGAGACATGAAGTGAATGTTTTTAAACTTATATCATGTGTTGATCTGTTTCGAGAAAACTTGGGTGTTTGATTGTTCGATCGGAAAGTTTAACATTTTCTATTTATCTGGAATGTGATACAATACTTGGAATCCACAAGTAGTTATGAGATAACTGATATGAATGTTATAAACATAGCACTTTAGTCTCACTTGATCGGTTGTCACGGAATTTTGATGCGATCAAAAGTCCGTCGCAATCACGTAGCGTACGCGGATACTCGTCGGATAAACTTAATAGTCTGCTACACCCCTTAGCCCCGACCAAGTGACTGTAGGAGAACCCCGTCGCCGAAAGCATCCGTTCGGGTGCTCGCGGCAGCGGAGTTCCGCCTTGGTGCACTTCGTCGACGGCATCGGGGGTGCGGCCGCCTACTAAAGTTTGCGACGAGCATTCGATCAGTTTTTCGGGAATCTTGTTGAATTACCCGACTTAATATTGAAAGGTTTTTTCGATAACGAGACTAAAATGCGGGGTTTATAATTGTTAGGCATGCGATGTCTAAGGAATTCATTTGATTAAGCATGCGATGTCTAAGGAGGTTGCGGATTCCAACTGTTGTAGTTTTACACTTTCTTTTATGTGACCGTAAGTGTAATATGTGATATCGCCGGTTTCGTTGCTATATGTCAGCGATAATTAGGATGCGCATATTTACTTACGTTGATGACATGTGATGTTATGTGTTGCTGGATATGTTATATTGGATCGTCGCGTTATGAATAGCCGGGGGGTTTATGTGAGATGAGTGTTTTTCATTTTTATTCATGTAAAAACTTGTATGTAATATTCTTTTATTGCTGCACTTCCAGGTTGCGGAAGATGTCACCTTTTGTATATTATTTACTTTTCCGCACTAGGATAGACCCAAGGAGGGGAGCACAAGTAACCAGGTCCTAGGGTCCAGTGGGAGACCATCTCGAGGTGTCGAGTCCGGGTCTCCTAACCCTAGAATTGGTAGGGTTGCTTGCCGCTCTCGTAGAGGTCTAGGGGTGTGGGTTTGGCTATTCATCGCGACCGTGGAATCCGTGTTTTATACTGGCTCGTATTTAAAACACGGACGTCCTAGTATATCCAATGTTTCATATGTTTCTTCTGCTGCGATATCTGTGATGTGATCATTTGATATACTGTAATGGATACTGTATATAGTATATATGATATATTATAT
Organism: Agapanthus africanus; assembly: GCA_030015575.1. Taxonomy (NCBI): domain Eukaryota; kingdom Viridiplantae; phylum Streptophyta; class Magnoliopsida; order Asparagales; family Amaryllidaceae; genus Agapanthus; species Agapanthus africanus. Next base: position 366,014,674 of record CM057346.1, read on the forward strand.
AGATGTTACTTATGTTTTACACCCGCGCTAGCCCTGCCCTGCTCTTCCGTTAGTTACCTAACCTGACGGTGCACGAGAGGACATCGAGGCGATTGCGGATGGCATAAGTGTACGTCGTATTTATCTGTGATGTTTAGGTGATTTAAATGATGGGACTTCATTAATGTGATTAATGAAAGAAAAGAAACCTAAGATGTTGTGGAATCGAATTTCTAAATAAAACAGGTAGCTACAGTTCTTGCTTTGCATCGCGTTGTTCCTTGTAGAACATCCTGCACCTTATTCGATAAGGAAAGGACCGAGATCCCTTCACCGGGAGTGACTCCTTTAGCAATAACTGGCAGATGCTACACCCCTCGGTTTGTCTTTTGATTGCTTCTATAGTTTTTGCTTTGCACAGAGGTATATATGATATATCCTGCACCTCATTCGACGAGGAAAGGGCCGACGATCCCTTCACTGGGAGTGACCCCTTTAGCAAAACTAGAAAAGCCTCAAAAGCACTCCATTTTAAAATCATTTGATTCTACAACGATATCAAGTTCATTACGCAATAGGTTTTCAGAAAAACTTGTCGTAGCCCTCCGTCATTTCAGATAAGTACTAGTTAGTATTCGTGCTGCGGTTGTTTGGCATGCGTCAAGGCATAGTGTACGGTAGCTAACTAGTGCTTATCTGCTAGCATACGATGCGATTGGATTAGGGTATTCGCACGGCGTTGTTTGGCATGCGTCAAGGGTCGTGCGGGTGGGTTTAATTCAATCAAGAAATGTACGGGTTGAACTTGACTAGCGGACTATGGGTTGTTTGGCATGCGTCAAGGTCATAGCACGCTAGGGGCAAAATATTATCGGGAATTTCAAGTGTTGAAATTTGCAATGAGATTGCATACCTTCTATAACATAGTTGGATCCCGATACCCACTGCGAGTAATTGTTACTCCTGGGAGAGTTTTACACATTACAATTAGCCGATCAAGTAGGTGTCTAGAAAGGTGTCAACGGGGTTACGCCTCTGGGAAAACGAGGATTACATTAATTAGGTTCATGCGAAAGCACGGGAGACCTCTCTCAAAGTACCGACACTGGCCTGGCTGAAAGATTGGCGAACTTGTAGCGTGTAATTAATCCCGGCTAGTCTTTCCTTTTAGGGTTTGAAGGAAGATTTGATAAAAAACAGTGGGAGCCATCCTGATTAGATAAAATAATAACCAATCTGATCTTGCAAGAGCATACGCTGAGTGTTTTCTTCTCTCTCTCTCCAGGTAGCGAGCATATCACGCCTTAATCAAGATAATAAAACGGATATTTGACCGAACCCGCTTGTTATACTAAGCTGGGGAACGTTGGTCCCGCTCCAACTTATAATTGTTATAAGATAGAGCAGGAAATTGGGGAATACCAGATTTCCCGTGCCGCCCAAACGAAGAAAGTGCATATGATGCATCATCTTCGGGTGTGTTCGTTACACAGAACTGTTTCTCAATATCCTCTGCGTCCTGGGTATCTGATACCGGATCAGGATCCCTGATATGTAATCTGTTACATAGGGCTACAGAAAGGCAGAGACCTGAGAACGGGTGATAAGTTTCATGAGACAGAAAACGGGGCAAGTGTTGCAGCCAAGTCTGTTGGTCACTGTCACCCTGTATGACAAATACATTGATTCTGAACGAATGTTATTAGATACCGAACCTGATATACAAAATCATATCAGTCTCTTTATTAGTAAAGAAATGATAAAATTTTGTATTGTTGGATAATGTTTTGAACATTTCCTGTATCAAAAGTTGATCGGTTCAGGCACGTTATCTAAAAGCATTGATGTTCCAAATCAAACTACAGTTCTTAGTATACGGAACACACACAAGAGAAAGAGTTCAGAAATGAACGGATCCTTCTTAAGGTATTATAGACTAGGTCATATCAATGCGACCCAACTAGTTGGAGTTACATAAAGATGCATATTTAAATTAGTTTGAATTTACATCTTGTGAAACTCGCCAGTCATGTCACAAAGATAAGATGACCATAGCTCTGTTTAATGGAAACAGAGAAAGAGTTAGTGAACTTTTGGGATGATACATGATGATGTATATAGGTCCCCTGTCTACACATGCCAAGACCGGTTCTTTATACTTCGTTAAATTCTATGATGATCTCTCGAGATTCAGACATATGATCCTATTGAAACACAAGTCCGAACCTTTTGAGATATTCACAGAATATAATTTAGAAGTAGAGAACCAATAATGGGTATAAGTATTATTTCCTTTGATGTGATCAAGGAGGAGAATACTTGAGCACGGAAATCCTAGACTATTCTAAAGGAAAATGAGATTCTCTCTAAGCATTACTCCTCCGTATACACCAAAGCACGATGGTATATCGGGACGGAGCAATTGCACCCTATGTGATATGGTGTGCTATATGATGAGTACTGCTGAGTTTGCTATTTCCTTTTGGGAATAATGCACTTGAAAAGTTGCATACCTGTTGAATAGGGTTCCGATCAATTCAGTTGCCTACCACTTCATATATGATATGGAAAGGGAAGAGCCCATATCTTAAGTTAGTTAAGATTTGGGGTTGTCCGGCCTATGTCTAAAAGCAAAATCCGGACAAACTCGAGGCAAGGTCTGTTAAGTAGGACTGGAAATGTTCAAGCTATACAAACTGCAGCTGATGATTTGGTAGAACCAAAGGATTCAATTGTTTCCAACGAACCTCAGCCTCTCCGCCGATCTAGTAGGGTTACTCACCCACCTGAGAGATACTTCTGTTTCTCTATGACAGTGGGAGCGAGGAATGCATCATGAGATGATGACCCAACTAGTTTCGAGCTGGCCATCAGGAGTGGGACTCTGTAAGAATGGCTGGATACGTAGCGATCTGAGATGGAATCCTTATACACCAACAAAGTATGGACTTTGGTTGCTTTATCTGAAGGGTTAAATCCCCATCAGGAGCAGGTATATCTTGAGAAGATTACTTGGTGTAGATGGAAAAGTTGAGACTTTCAAAGCTAGACTTGTTAAAGGTTTCCGTCGTCAACCAGGCGTGGATAATGGTGAAACCTTTTCAAGTAGCTATGCTTAAGTCCATCCAGATCCTACTTGCCACGGCTACATTCCACGACTACGATATCTGGTGGTTGGGTGTCATGACTGCTTTTCTAAATGATGTTTTAGAAGAGAGCGTCTATATGTACACAGCCAGAGGGCTTCGTAGACAGTGGGAGCAGCGGAAACGTGTGCAAGATGTTTTATGTGATAAAGCAGGAATCGCGGAGTTGGAACGTCTGTTTCGAAGTGTTAGTCAAAGTGTTTGACATCATCAAAATGGTAGATGAACCTTGTATATACAAAAGGGTAGTAGAGGGTATGGCGGTGATCCTCGTAGAGTACGTGGATGACATACTCTTGATAAGAAAGGAGTTTCCTATGCTACGCTCGGTCAATCTCCGCTTATCACAAGGATTCTCCATATAGGATCAAAGTGATACCTCATAAATCCTGAGTTTTGATCTATGAGATAGAAGTAATTGGATGTTAGGATTCTCACTAGTTGTAGTGAGATGGTATCAATCGATCCTGGGGAGAATCACTGGAAAGGTTCCAGGGTGATAAGGATGACTGAATGTCAGTCACAGGCATTGTCTTTACCCTCAGTAAAGGGACGGTATGTTGGAATAGTTCCAAGCTAGATACCGTGACATACTAGACGATAAAGGCTGGATACATCGCTACTTAAGATGCTACCAAAGAGGCAGTCTGGATGTATATTAGTTCATGAGATGAACTTCGTTCCTCCCATTGTGTGACAATGGAGTTGTGGCTTGTGCCAAGGAACGCTCGTCCCATCAGTGATCCAGATATATTCTAAGGCAGTATCACCTGATCATAGAGATGGCTGATCTCCAAGGTGATCGAGGTTAGGAGAGTAGACTCAGAGGACAACACGGCGGATCCACTCACAAAGGCCGTTTCCCAGAGAGAGACTTTTATGGGATGGTTGAGTATGAGATACTGCAACCACTGCTACAGATGGCCCTAGTGCAAGTGTGAGATTGTTAGTTATATGTATGCCCTAGAGGCCATTACTGTACATAGGATGTATATTGTAGTGGATGCTGGGACATATATAGGGAGGACTTTGTTGCTCGACATGATAGTATGCTATCTGGTTGCTCTTTATCTTAACGTCTACACTGATTGTCTCTCTGTTACATGTTGGTAAAGACCTTAGGATGTGTACTTGATTACCTGGACTATGATGCGGATCATACTAGTGGGGACATGGTAGTCCATAAGTACATCCTTCAAGGTCCCTAGTCGTGGGTGTATTAAGACGGGGCATCGATATACCAGAGTAGACTAGCGTATACATTCTCGACCCATACAGATGGGCGATGGATGATCCCATATCCATTGGTGTTTGACATTAGAGATGATATACGGGTGCTCAATGGAGACTGGGTACACTGGACGGACTCGCCGTGAACTCCCAGATGGTATTATACCTTACATCAGATGGCAGTTCTCTGGTGACACTGGTACATGTTAGTCTGTAGACCCGAGATCGTCATAGTGTCTTGTGTGATTCCCACTGTGCTTTGATTTCCACCTTACCACGTCCAAGAGGGCATGCAAAACGGTGGTTTTTGGGTACAGTCCCGAATCATATAGAGGCAATGAGCGATAGGAGGGGATTTGTCTCCCCCGGTATAGGGAGTTGATGTTGCACTGTGTTTGATTGGCTATACCCGGAAATCCCTGGCCAGGGTTGCTGAGATTTACTGGTAAGTGTTATCAGTAGTATCTCGAACTGTTATAGACCTCATATCGACACGACTTATCGAGCTACTGGGGTCTGACGTTTACCATCCCTAGGCGAGATATGCGACATATCAGACGAACAGACCGGACTGTACGGTAAGTGTTACTGGTTGGATTCACAGGAGTGTGAGCGGGCTTGCTCGTCGATCTTCTGATCGCTCAATACCCGGGTGGCCGTTACGTTTAGCAGACCGCTTGCGGCTTGTAGGTGTTTGATATGATCATCACCTGCTGCCGGCGTATTGACGAGTCTTTAGAGTCCTACACAGAGGTTTCCTGGCTCAAGCGAAACGAAATAGGAGCGCATATGAGATATGTGTGGGATGGAGAATAATGCGTGTATGTGATACCGTATTCTATTCTCGCGATTTGTATCATCGGCAGGTTATATGTGATATAGCCGGGTTACCGAATCAAGATACTAGTCGGTTATATGCGATATGAACGGATCATTAAATCAAGTGTTGATTTAATGATTTAATGTATAATTATATATTTGATATATTACTTAGCATTAACTAGTATTGGTTCACATTAAATGGATTTTCTCACTTGAAGTGCATATTGTATATGTGATATATTTTTGTACACTTGTTTGTATCATGTTTGATGATACATGCAAACTTGGATTTGTGTAAAGACTTAAACCATGTTTAGTGAATGGTTAGGGTTTAATTTCAATTATTTATTTATCTATTCTTTTTTGGTTAAAAGATAAAAGAAAACAAAATGGTTGCTTTCAAACATGAAGCTTGTTGAAGCTTCATGAAGCTTTGACCAAGTGACCATTTTGTCTTCATTTCCTTTAACCTAACCATTCACCAAAACCATAGTTAACTCTCTACTCATAACCATGCAATATGATAAGTATCATATTATTTTTCTATTTTGAAAATAAGAATGATATTCTTTCTTCTTCTTCTTCAACAATGAAGAAAAACTTGCTACTATCAATGGCAACTTGAGAAAATGAGTGAGAAATCCAATCCTAAAGTGAACCCACTTCCTATTTCTTCATCCTCTACCACTTGCCAAGTAGTATAGGGTTTTTTCTTCACAAGTTTCCTGGCTTGGTGAAGTTGGAGCTTGATCTTGTGATGCCTCGACGTAGATCATCTTCGGCATCGAAGTCGACGACCTAGCCCGCCCTTTTCTCCGCTGAAGCCGACGCTTGAGCCCGGGATCCGATGATCGCAGCGAGGGGACGTCATCATGGAGCTATGGAGGTGGAGGACCGGATCTACAAAGGTTGTAGTCTCTTTCACTTAGTAAAGTTGTTTACTAGTTATCGATTTCTCTTAAACTCTAGTCAACGATCCGTATTAGGGTTTCTCGGCACTTGTAAAATTTGAAATTGGCATGGTTGATGCCTTGTGAGATCTCATTAGTGTGCCTAGGAACCCTACAGTTGAATAGTATCTAGGAAAGGAATATTTATGTTAACTTGCTTAAACATTTCCACAATCTTCTCCATTTGTGGGTTAGGTCTATTGGTCCTTAATCTGTTTGGAAATGGAGCTTGATTAATGTAACACTTCAAAAAAATAAAATATTATTTTTGGGAATGTTTATAATTTAATATTATTTTAATGAATATTTTAATATTTCGGTATAATTAAATACCGATAAATGGGAAAAATTATGGAAAATTCTAAAATAGGGTATTTTAGGGACTTATGCCACTTTTAAGTTTTTATGATTTGTTTGACACTAATTTAGTGCTAATCGCGATTAAAAATCGCTAATCGGTTTTTTAGCATTTTTGTGCAAAACATGCACATATCATTTTTGTTTTACACTTTTGCATTTCTACCTTGTTTATTTTGGGGTTACTATTTGAGTAAGAAAGGAATTTGGAGAATAGAAAAGAAAAGAAAAAGAGAAAGGAATAAAGAAATAAGGATGGGCAAGAGAGAGAGTATGGGGTCTTCTTTGACTTGGCTCTTCCTCCATTTCCTCCACCATTTCCCCTCTCCCTCTTCAACTCCAGCAGCTGCTGCTGCCCCCTCCTTCTCCCCCTCTTCACCTCCTCAAATCACCTCTAAAACAACTCCAAAACCCTATCTCTTTTTCACTAAAAAGATGCACAAGCTCAAGGGCAACACATGGGACCAAGAAAGCAAGGATTTTGGCCACTAGGGGCAACTCAAGAAAATTCTTGAGTTGCCAAATGAGGTATTTTCTGGACCATTAGCTTAGTTTTTGTATTACTTATACCCCTATGATATGATAGAACCGATATTGTGAGATTTTGTGGACTTAAGAAAAAAAAACCTAGTTAGGGTTATGGGAATTTGAGAGTTGTAATGTGAAATTGAGCTTAGTAGAGGCCATACAAACACCCTAGTACTTGAATTAAGACCCAAACTTGAGACTTGGAACCCAGAATACGGATTTAGAAACCGATATCGGAAGATTTATGGAATCTGTGAAGGTTATATGGGATCTGCTATCAACCCGAGACTCTGAAAATTATTTTGGTTGGACAGTGATATGTGCAGGCACCTAGGAAGCTACCACCAAGACCCTAGCCCCTAACTCCTTATCTCGGCCGCAAATTTAATCCAATTGGCCGCAATTTGCGGCCAAACCTGCACCAAATTGCCTCGTTTTTGTTCTAGAGCTCCTACATCCCTAGATGAGACCCCTGGCATATGCAAAATTGTCCAATTTGACCTAGGGTGAAATCTGGGACCCTTTTCTCTAGTTGCTGTTTTGGATTCGTGTTTTCGTATTCCGTATTTTGAATTCTGGATTTGCGTATTGCGTTTTACCTCGAATACTTGGCGTTTATACGACGATATCGAGGATTGATTGATGGTTTTGAAAGTATAGCCTATAGGTTCTAACCTATAGGCCCCTTAGCGTATCTTTTTGGTTTTCGTGTGTCGTTGGTGTTTTGATTTGGTTTTAATGCGATGCGATACGTGTGATGTGTAGGTACCCTATGAAGACTTCGGGACGACAACCAAGAGAGTGGCGACGCCGACAAATGAAGACGCAAGGTGAGTAGATTATATCTACGGGGGAAGTCGGGTGGATGGCGTATAGCACCCCCGAAGTCCGAAGTCTGTATACTATATATGTATATATTATATATATGATAGTTTATAGTGTGTTGTGGGTATTGTGTTAGGTGTATCATGGATAGATTAAGGTTAGAAGTAAACTAGTGTAGTTCCTAGTTGCGAACCCTAGAATAGGTTTACACCCACACGCACACCCTTGCATATTCATTATACTTATACTGTGTTGATGATGATAGTGGATGTCATTGGAGATGAGTCAATGATATTGGGCATAGTGCCGTGAGATCGGTGATATGATGTGATTCGTATTTGGGATACGACATGTGATTCTTATCGGGCTTTTGAACGTGTGTTTCACACACGCATTCATATTTATATAGATGATATCAGTTGTACTAGACTTAGATCAGTACCCCAGATTATGTGATATACCGACAAGGATACCAGATAATTGATGTGATGATTGTGATATTGACCCATACCCAGCTATTGGGATGTCGTATGACGATTTACCGTACGAGCTTTTATTGATGATAGATCCGCACTCATGACTCGAGGATGTCATATGAGATACTGTATCGTACGCGATACTATTGAGGCGGGATCACCGACTATTTTATTTATATTTATATATTTCGACTCAGATTTAGGTGGTTTCCATACCCCTCCCTTTTGACTTGATAGTTAGATCTGTAGTTTGTATAGTAGATGTTAGACTAGACCCGAGTCATACCTATTTCAAAACTAACGAATCGGGAGTATTTCAAAGATAGGAAAAAAGGGATTCTACGGACATTTTCAAAGACACATTCTTTCTTAAAAACACCGTAGCCCTTACTTTACTAAAAATTCCGATTCGTCTTATTTCAAATGGCATAACTGCATGGCATATACATATGGATGTAGATTCATTACTGTTGCGTTGATTATTCGACTTTCGCATATTCATGCTATTCGCATCGCTTTGCATGTGTAGATGTGTTTATTGCTATATTACAATAATACTGTTAGGACACCAGCACCATTATCGATGATGCGTATGTTCCACGTACACTTGCTTGCCGGCTCACACACTTCATCATCGATAATTGCCATGTCACTACACTGTAGTACTGTTGCATTCAGGATATGACCCTTGCATGGCTTACTTGTGTACCTATATATTGTATATTCATACGTATTTGCACAAACATAGATAATTCTGGCTTGACTTAGAGATTTTGGAACCGCAAGATACTCTTTAAACTGATTCATTTTAAAAGACCGGTTTCCCTCAATATGTGCATATTACTATTCCATGTTGCATGACATACTGATATTCTTGCATCTCTTTACATGTGGCATACGTCATGCTTCTGGTTATTCGCATTGAGATATGTTGTTTCCATGATATTTCTGGATTTGGGAACCTTGGGTATTTAAAAAGAAAGTATGTAATTGTTTTTACAAACCGGTTACCCTTGATTTGATATTTTAGTCCACCATGAGTTTTATCGGTTTTGATATATATATATATATACCCGATTTGAGGAGGCGGATGATCCGTTTGCGAGTACATGGTGGGCCCGGTATGGTACCCGGGGCGAGAACGGATCTGTCGCGCAAAAGGCGATGAGCCTGAAAATGGGACCACTACCTACCGGTGATTGTATTTAAACTCGGCGGATATCAGGAGGATACCGACAGAAGTTAAGTACGTATGGAATATGTCGAAATTCGAGGTTCGAAACTGGGCACTCGGGTTTTCGAGATAGCGTATGATACTGTTAGTTGTATGTATGCCCTAGAGGCCAGTATTGTACAGATGATGTATATTATATTGGATGCTTGGACATATATAGAGATGACTTTCTTGCTCGATATGATAGTATGCTATCTGGTTGCTCTTTATCTTAACATGTACACTTGTCTCTTTAAACTGACTTATAGTTACATGTTGGTAAAGCCCTTAGGATATGTACTTGACTACCTGGACTATGATACAGATCATACTAGTGGGGGCATGGTGTCCATAGGTACATCCTTCAAGGTCCGTAGTCGTGGGTGTATCGAGACGGGGCATCATATACCAGAGTAGACTAGCGTATACGCTTCTCGACCCATGAGATGGGCGATGGATGATCCCATATCCATTGGTGTTTGACATCAGAGATCGTATACGGGTGCTCAGTGAAGACTGGGTACACTGGACGGACTCGCCGAGAACTCCCAGATGGTATTATACCTCACGTCAGATGGCAGTTCTCTGGTGACACTTGTACAGGTTAGTCTGTAGACCCGAGATCGTCATAGAGTCTTGTGTGATTCCCACTGTGCTTTGATCTCCACCTTACCACGTTTATAAGGGCGTGCAAAACGGTGGTCTTTGGGTACAGTCCCGAGTCACATGGAGGCAATGAGCGATAGGAGGGGTTTCGTCTCTCCCGGTATTGGGGGTTGATGTTGCGCTGTGCTTGATTGGCCGTAACAGGGAAGTCCCTGGCCAGGGCTGATCAGAGATTTGCTGGTAAGTGTTACCAGTAGTTTCTCGACCCGTTATGAGCCTCACATCGGCACGACTTATCGGTTATTGGGGTCTGACGTTTTCCACCCCTAGACTTGATATGCGACATATCAGACGAACAGACCGGACTGTACGGTAAGTGTTACTGGTTGGATTCACAGGAGTGTGAGAGGGCTAGCACGTCGATCTTCTGATCGCTCAATACCCGGATGGCCGTTACGTTTAGCAGACCGCTTGCGGCTTGTGGGTGATTGATATGATCATCATCTGCTACCGGCGTATTGACGAGTCTTTAGAGTCCTACACAGAGGTTTCCTGGCTCAAGCGAAACGAGATAGGAGCGCATATGAGATATGTGCAGGACCGAGAATAATGCGTGTATGTGATACCGTATTCCATTCTCGCGATGAATGTTTCGATTGGTTGTATGCGATATAACCTAGTTATCGAATCATTGATTCGATAAATCGATACATTGTATACTAGTCGGTTATGTGCGACATGACCGGATCATTGAATCAAGTGTTGATTTGATGATTTAATGTATAATTATATATTTGATATATTACTTTGCATTAACTAGTATCGGTTCACTTTAAAGGGATTTTCTCACTTGAAAAGCATATTGTATATGTGATATATTTTGTGTGCACTTGATTGTATCATGTTTGATGATGCTTGCTCATTTGGTTAAGTGTATAAAATTAAACCATGGTTAAGTTGATGATTAGGGTTTTGCTTTTTCATTTATTTATTTATTTGTTTATTTATTTATTTGGAAAAGATAAAGATGAGAATGGTGGCTTTCTTTGTTTCTTATTGAAGCTTCATGAAGCTTTGACTTAGTCACCATTCTTGTCTCATGCTTAACCCTAACCATTTGAACTAACCCTAGTTCATTCTCTACACTTAACTATGGTTAAGATTATGATAAGTTTTCATTTTTCTTTTTCATTTGATAACACTTATCATATTCTTTCTTCTTCTTGATCATCTTCTTCTTCAAGAAAAGCTTAAGTCTATCAATGGCAACTTGAGCAAAAGTGAGAGAAATCCAATTCTAAAGTGAACCCACCTCCTATTTCTTCACCCTCTACCTCTTGCCAAGTAGTATAGGGTGTTTTCTTCACAAGTTTCACAACTTGGTGAAGTTGGAGCTTGAACTTGTGATGCCTCGACGTAGATCATCTTCGGCACGAAGCCGACGACCTAGTCCGCCCATTTCTCCGATGAAGCCGACGATTGAGTTCGGGATTCGAGATGGATAGCGAGAGGACGCCTACGTGGAGCTAAGGAAGTGGAGAACCGGATCTACAAAGGTTGTAGCTTCTCTCCTTTAGTTTAGATGTTAACAAGTTTCGTTTTTCGCCTAAAATTCTAGTCGACGATCCGTATTAGGGTTTCTCGGCACTCATAAAATTTAAAATTGGCATGGTTGATGCCTTGTGAGACTTCATTAGCGTGCCTAGGAACCCTACAGTGGTATCAGAGCCTAGCTAGAGCCTTAGGCGATGCTTAGACGACATTTGAAACCCGATCGAACCGAAACCCTAATTCCCGATGTGCTCTCTGGACTTTTTTCAAAAACTGGGATTTTTCCAGATTAAAAATGCTTAAAAAATTCAGCAGGGAATTCTAAGAATTACGGTGCAAATTTTATCAAATGAACAGTATAGTGTGCGGCGGAACCTCGGCAGAAGCATGGCTTCTGCGGCGGTTCCACGGCCTAGTGATGACGTCAACCCTCCTACTTTGCACAGTAATTCCTATTTCACAGTGCTGAGTTTTCTGGGAATTTTTAAATTGACTCAAGAGTTGAGTGTTCTGGGGTTGCATTGGGAATCGAAGATTCGATCGGATTATCAAGTTTTGTCTATGTGTTTTTCCGGATAATTTTTGAATATGTTAAAAAGTTCGACCGGATATAAATACCCAACTTTTCCCCTGCCGGAAAATTTCCAAGTGTTGGATTTTCCTGTGGTTTAAGGACGTTCTGAGTAGTGCAAGTAACGCGATGGTCCCTTTAGAAGACAACAAACCTTAACTCGATTATGTGACCGTCTTGAACTGCCCTTTGAACCTTCGGGTTTAGGGCAGTACGGCGTGCCACATGTGAGGCGTTGGCTTGACCCTTCTACGGCTGGACCGTTGGTACTGAGGCATGAAGTGAATGTCTTTGAACTTATTTCATGTGTTGAACGGTTTCGGGAAAACTTGGGTGTTCGAATGTTCGATCGGAAAGTTTAATATTTTCTATTTTATCCGGAATGGGATACAATAATTGGAATTCACAAACAGTTATGAGATAGCTAAATGAATGTTATAAATCTAGCGGTTTAGTCTCACTTGATATTGAAAAGAGTTTTCGATAATGAGACTAAAATGCGGGGTTTATAACTGTTAGGCATGTGATGTCTAAGTATTTCATTTGATTAGGCATGTGATGTCTAAAGAGGTTGCGGATTCCAACTGTTGTAGTTTTACACTTTCTTTTCTGTGACCGTAAGTGTAATATGTGATATCGCCGGTTTCGTTGCTATATGTCAACGACAATTGGGATGCGCATATTTACTTACGTTGATGACATGTGATGTTATGTGTTGCTCGATATGTTATATTGGATTGTCGTGATTGAATAGCCGGGGTTTTTTTATGTGAGATGAGTGTTTTTCATTTTCATTCATGTAAAAACTTGTATGTAATATTCTTTTATTGGAGCACTTCCAGGTTGCGGAAGATGTCACCTTTTGTATATTATTTACTTTTCCGCATTAGGATAGACCCAAGGAGGGGAGCACAAGTAACCGGGTTCTATGGTCCAGTGGGAGACCATCTCGAGGAGTCGAGTCCGGGTCTCCTAACCCTAGAATTGGTAGGGTTGCTAGCCGCTTTCATAGGGGTCTAGGGGTGTGGGATTGGCTATTCATCACGACCGTGGAATCCGTGTTTTATACTGGCTCGTATTGAAAACACGGACGTCCTAGTATATCCAATGTTTCATATGTTTCTTCTGCTGCGATATCTGTGATGTGATCATGTGATGTTCTGTGATAGATACTATATATATAGTATATATGATATATTATATAGGCGTTACTTATGTTTTACACCCGCGCTAGCCCTGCCCCGCTCTGCCGTTAGTTACCTAACCTAACGGTGCACGAGGGGACATCGAGGCGAATGCGGATGGCATAAGTGTACGTCGTATTTATCTTTGATGTTTAGGTACTTAAATGATGGGACTTCATTAATGTGATTAATGAAAGAAAAGAAACCTAAGATGTTGTAGAATCAAATTTTAAACAAAACCGGTAGCTACAGTTCTTGCTTTGCATAGCGGTATATGTGATATATACTGCACCTTATTCGATGAGGAAAGGACCGAGATCCCTTCACCGGGAGTGACTCCATTAGCAATAACTGGCAGATGCTATACACTCGGTTTGTTTTTGATTGCTTCTATAGTTTCTGCTTTGCACAGTGATATATATGATATATCCCGCACCTCATTCGACGAGGAAAGAGCCGACGATCCCTTCACCGGGAGTGACCCCTTTAGCAAAACTGGAAAAGCCTCAAAATCACTCCATTTCAAAACTTCATTTGATTCTACAACGATATCAAGTTCATTACGCAATAGGTTTTCAGAAAAACCTGTCGTAGCCCTCCGTCATTTCAGATAAGTAGTAGTTAGTATTCGTGCTACGTTTGTTGACCTGCGTCAAGGCGTAGTGTGCGGTAGCTAACTAGTATTTATCTGCTTATGCATATGATGCAGATTGGATTAGGGTAGTCGTGCGACTTTGTTGGCCTGCGTCAAGGGTCGTACGGGTGGGTTTAATTCAATCAGGAAATGACGGGTTGAACTTGACTAGCGCACTATGGTTTGTTGGCCTGCGTCAAGGTCATAGGACGCTAGGGGCAAAACATTATCGGGAATTTCAAGTGTTGAAATTTGCAATGAGATTGCATACCTTCTATGAGATAGTTGGATCCCGATACCCACTGCGAGTAAGAGTTACTCCTGGGAGAGTTTTACACATTACAATTAGCCGATCAAGTAGGTGTCTAGAAAGGTGTCAACGGGGTTACGCCTCTGGGAAAATGAGGTTTACATTAATTAGGTTCGTGCGAAAGCACGGGGGACCTCCCTCAAAGTACCGACACTGGCCTGGCTGAAAGATTGGCGAACTTGTAGTGTGTAATTAATCCCGGCTAGTCTTTCATTTTAGGGTTTGAAGGAAGATTTGATAAAAACCAGTGGGAGCCATCCTGATTAGATAAGATAATAACCAATCTGATCTTGCAAGAGCATACGCTAAAGTGTTTTCTTCTCTCTCTCTCCACGTATCGACCATGTCATGCCCTAATAAAGATAATAATATGGATGTATTGACTGAACCCGCATGTTATACTGTGCTGGGGAACGTTGGTTCCGTTCTTTCTTATAAGAGTTATAGGAATGAACAAGACATAGGGGAATACCAGGATTCCTATGCCACCCGAGAGAAGAAAGTACATGTTGATGCATTTTCTTCGGGTGTGTTCGTTACTGAGAACTGTTTCTCCATTTGCTCTACGTCCTGGGTATTAGATACCGGGTCAGGATCCCATATATGTAATCAGTTACATGGGCTCAGGAAAGGTAGAGAACTTGGAGAAGGTGATAAAGACATTAGAGTTGGAAATGGTGCAATTGTTGCAGCGAAGACTGTCGGGGAATATCACCTTGTGCTACCAACTTGTAATACATTGGTTCTGAACGAATGCTATTACATGCCGAACCTGATATGCAACATTATATCGGTTTCTTTATTGAGTAAAGAGGGATATAATTTTGTATTACAGGACAATGTTATGAACATTTTCCGTAACCAAAAGTTGGTTGGATCAGGCATGTTGTGCAATGGCATTTATGTTCTAAATCAATCAACAGTTCTGAGCATAATTAACACACACAAGAGGAAGAGTACTGAACTGAACGAATCCTTCTTGTGGCATTGTAGACTGGGTCACATCAATGCGACACGACTGGCTAAGTTGCATAAGGATGGATATTTAAATCCGTTTGAATTTTCATCTTATGACACTTGCCAGTCATGTCACGACCCAAAGTTTGGCCCGTGGCCGGCACTTAACCACGCAACGTCTACAGGCGTAACGTGACTAAGTAAGCCGGAAACCCAGAAATCAAACCAATAAAAGTATAGAGTGAATTAAGCATTTAATAGAACAAATTACTAAGATGTCAAGAAATCTTAAGTAGAGAATCACTAAGATAACAATATACGACGCCGTAGCGAAGAAAAGAGCAACAGGTGGAAACATCACAGATGGAATGAACTGCATAAGTAAGGTCGGCTCACAACGAGCTCGACGCCAGAAAACAAAATAATATACATCGTCCTCACAACTGGTCTCTAAGTCAATACATAAGTGGTAGATGGAGAGTACTAGATACAACAATGTACATAACTGAAAGATAACCAGGTACCGAACAAAACCCACCTATCAGCAAAAGAGTTAGTACACCAACTGTAGGGGTATCTGTGTCAAAAGATGCAAGAATACAGCCTGCCGCGACTACTCCGAAGGGCAACCTGCAAACACTGTGGCACAACGGGGGTGAGTTGCCAACTCGTGAATAGAAGATAACATATAAAGGTAATCGCGAGTATGCATGTGCTACTATACTCTAACCTATATCAACAGATAACATCTATATGATGAACTGGATGCTCAAGCATGCGACAAGTGCGATCTAATAAGATCTCCATGTAATGATCAAGAAATGTGATGATCATGTATAGCAATGCAATCTAACAACCCTATATAGAATGAACAGGGTATGCAATGATCAGGTATAGCAATGTAATCTAACAACCCTATATAGAATGAACAGGGTATGCAATGATCAGGTATAGCAATGTAATCTAACAACCCTATATAGAATGAACAAGGTATGCAATGATCAGGTATAGCAATGTAATCTAACAACCCTATATAGAATGAACAGGGTGTGCAATGATCAGGTATAGCAATGCAATCTAACAACCCTATATAGAATGAACAGGGTATGCAATGATCAGGTATAATAGGTACAGGATGAGATATCAATTACTACATACAGAGCATGGGAAATATAACATCTACACGGAATGTCATCGTGGAAAGTATAATCGGTACTAATCAATGTACCCAAATCCCAATACTACTCAGGCGTCGTCATCCTCCTCGATCCTCCAATCCTGTAAATCTCATATAACCGTGAGTGCCCAACATCGGCACCCAAAATATCAAGAAATACTCGTGCCAAGCATCGACATGCAAATCCTCCTGTATAGGGCATCCGTCAGTCTGGATTAGCCCACGGGCTCTGTCTGCGGTATCGGCCCTCGGCCCCGGCAGTACGAGTCATCCCGTATCCATCCATAGCCTCTGGTCGGTATCTTCCGGATAACCGCCAGGTCCAAACAATCACCGGTAGGTAGTAGTCCCTCTGCCAGGCTCACCGTCTACTACACAGCGAAACTGTTCTCGCCCCGGGGTACCATACCGGGTCCACCATGTATCCGTAATCGGCCTCATCCAACTCCTCGATTCGGGTTCAAATATATGTCACTCTAGTACCGAGAAAACACATGGTGGACGCACCGAAATATCATATCAAGGGAAACCGGGTTTTTAAATAATTAACTATTCTCTTTGAAATATCCACGGTTCCCCAAATCCAGAATTAACATGGAAACAACATATCTCAATGCCTAATCTAAGCAAGTATGAAGAAATCAATATATGTGTGCACTGGTATGAATATACAGTGTGCATGTGCGCAGGTATGAGCATATCAATATATGTGTGCACTGGTATGAATATACAGTGTGCATGTGCGCAGGTATGATCATATCAATATATGTGTGCACTGGTATGAATATACAGTGTGCATGTGCGCAGGTATGAAGATATCAATATATGTGTGCACTGGTATGAATATACAGTGTGCATGTGCGCAGGTATGAAGATATCAATATGTGTGTGCACTGGTATGAATATACAGTGTGCATGTGCGCAGGTATGAGCATATCAATATGTGTGTGCACTGGTATGAATATACAGTGTGCATGTTCTTAGTTTTATGTATGCTCTAGAGGCCAGTATTGTACAGATGATGTATATTATATTGGATGCTTGGACATATATACAGAGATGACTTTCTTGCTCGATATGATAGTATGCTATCTGGTTGCTCTTTATCTTAACATGTACACTTGTCTCTTTAAACTGTGTTATAGTTACATGTTGGTAAAGCCCTTAGGATGTGTACTTGACTACCTGGACTATGATGCAGATCATACTAGTGGGGACATGGCATAGGTACATCCTTCAAGGTCCCTAGTCGTGGGTGTATCGAGACGGGGCATCGATATACCAGTGTAGACTAGCGTATACGCTTCTCGACCCATGAGATGGGCGATGGATGATCCCATATCCATTGGTGTTTGACATCAGAGATGGTGTACGGGTGCTCAGTGGAGACTGGGTACACTGGACGGACTCGCCGAGAACTCCCAGATGGTATTATACCTCACGTCAGATGGCAGTTCTCAGGTGACACTTGTGCAGGTTAGTCTGTAGACCCGAGATCGTCATAGAGTCTTGTGTGATTTCCATTGTGCTTTGATCTCCACCTTACCACGTCCATGAGGGCGTGCAAAACGGTGGTCTTTGGGTACAGTCCCGAGTCACATGGAGGCAATGAGCGATAGGAGGGGTTTCGTCTCTCCCGGTATTGGGGGTTGATGTTGCGCTGTGCTCGATTGGCCGTAATAGGGAAGTTCCTGGCCAGGGCTGATCAGAGATTTGCTGGTAAGTGTTACCAGTAGTTTCTCGATCCGTTATGAGCCTCACATCGGCACGACTTATCGGTTATTGGGGTCTGACGTTTACCACCCCTAGACTTGATATGCGACATATCAGACGAACAGACCGGACTGTACGGTAAGTGTTACGGGTTGGATTCACAGGAGTGTGAGCGGGCTAGCTCGTCGATCTTCTGATCGTTCAATACCCGGATGGCCGTTACGTTTAGCAGACCGCTTGCGGCTTGTGGGTGATTGATATGATCATCATCTGCTGCCGGCGTATTGACGAGTCTTTAGAGTCCTACACAGAGGTTTCCTGGCTCAAGCGAAACGAAATAGGAGCGCATATGAGATATGTGCAGGACCGAGAATAATGCGTGTATTTGATACCGTATTTCATTCTCGCGATGGATGTATCGATTGGTTATATTCGATATAACCTAGATATCGAATCAAGGATTGATTCGATAAGCCAATACATAGGATACTAGTCGGTTATATGCGATATGACCGGATCGTTAAATCAAGTGTTGATTTAATGATTTAATGTATAATTATATATTTGATATATTACTTTGCATTAGCTAGTATTAGTTCACTTTAAATGGATTTTCTCACTTGATGTGCAAGTTGTATATGTGATATATTTTTGTGCACATCTTTGTATCATGTTTGATGATGCTTGCTCATTTGGTTAAGTGTAAAGAATTAAACCTAGGTTAAGAAAGTGATTAGGGTTTTAATTATCCATTCTTTTATTTATTGATTTTGGAAAAGGAATGGGATAAGAATACAAAATGGTTGCTTTCATTCTTGAACCTTTGTGAAGCTTCATGAAGCTTTGACCAAAGTGACCAATTTGTCTTCATGCTTAACCCTAACCACTCTTCTAACCTTGGTCAATTCTCTACACCTAACCATGGTTCCTATTATGATAAGTATTCATTTCTTTTACATTTTTGATTAACTTATCATAATATTTCCTTCTTCTTGATCTTCTCCTTCAAGAAAGAAAGCTCGATGCCATCAATGGCAACTTGAGTTCTAAAGTGAGAAATCCAATTCTAAAGTGAACCCACCTCCTATTTCTTCACCCTCTACCTCTTGCCAAGTTGTTTTGGGTGTTTTCTTCAGAAGTTTCACAGATTTGTGAAGTCGGAGCTTGAACTTGTGATGCCTCGACGTAGATCATCTTCGGCATGAAGCCGACGACCTAGTCCGCCCATTTCTCCGATGAAGCCGACGATTGAGTTCGGGATTCAAGATGGACAGCGAGAGGACGCCTACGTGGAGCCAAGGAAGTGAAGAACCGGATCTACAAAGGTTGTAGCCTCTCTCCTTTAGTTAAGTTGTTAACTAGATTCGTATTTCGCCTAAACTTCTAGTCAACGATCCGTATTAGGGTTTCTCGGCACCCGTAAAATTTGAAATTGGCATGGTTGATGCCTTGTGAGACTTCATTAGCGTGCCTAGGAACCCTACCGTGGTATCAGAGCCTAGCTAGAGCCTTAGGCGAAGTCTAGACGACGTTTGAAACCCGAACGAACCCGAAACCCTAAAACCCAAGTGCTCTCTGGACTTTTTATAAAATCTGGGATTTTTCCATATTAAAAATGCTTAAAAAATTCAGCAGGGAAATCAAGGAATTACGATGCAAAATTTATCCCATGAACAGTAAAGAGTGCGGCGGAACCGCGGCAGAAGCCTGCTTCTGCGGCGGTTCCGCGGCAATATGATGACATCATCACTCCCATTTTGCACAGTAATTACTATTTTATTATGCTGAATTTTCTGGGAATTTTTAATTTGACTCAAGAGTTGAGTGTTCTGGGGTTGTATTGGGAATCGACGATTCGATCGGATTATCAAATCTTGTCTATGTGGCTTTCCGGATAACTTTAGAATATGTTAAAAAGTTCGACCGAATATAAATACCCAACTTTTCCCCAGCCGGAAAATTTCCAAGTGTTGGATTTTTCTGTGGTTTAAGGACGTTCTGAGTAGTGCAAGTAACGCGATGGTCCCTCAAGAAGACAACAAACCTTAACTCGATTATGTGACCGTCTTGAACAGCCCTTTGAACCTTCGGGTTTGGGGCAGTACGGCGTGCCACATGTGAGGCGTTGGCTTGACCCTTCTACGGCTGGACCGTTGGTACTGAGGCATGAAGTGAATGTCTTTGAACCTATTTCATGTGTTGAACGGTTTCGGGAAAACTTGGGTGTTCGAATGTTCGATCGGAAAGTTTAATATATTCAATTCATCCGGAATGGGATACAATAATTGGAATTCACAAACAGTTATGAGATAACTGAATGAATGTTATAAATCTAGCGGTTTAGTTTCACTTGATATTGAAAAGAGTTTTCGATAATGAGACTAAAATGCGGGGTTTATAACTGTTAGGCATGTGATGTCTAAGTATTTCATTTGATTAGGTATGTGATGTCTAAAGAGGTTGCGGATTCCAACAGTTGTAGTTTTACACTTTCTTTTCAGTGACCGTAAGTGTAATATGTGATATCGCCGGATTCGTTGCTATATGTCAACGACAATTGGGATGCGCATATTTACTTACGTTGATGACATGTGATGTTATGTGTTGCTGGATATGTTATATTGGATCGTCGTGTTTGAATAGCCGGGGGTTTTTATGTGAGATGAGTGTTTTTCATTTTCATTCATGTAAAAACTTGTATGTAATATTCTTTTATTGGGGCACTTCTAGGTTGCGGAAGTCATCACCTTTTGTATATTATTTACTTTTCCGCATTAGGATAGACCCAAGGAGGGGAGCACAAGTAACCGGGTTCTGGGGTTCAGTGGGAGACCAACTCGAGGAGTCGAGTCCGGGTCTCCTAACCCAAGAATTGGCAGGGTTGCTTGCCGCTCTCGTAGGGGTCTAGGGGTGTGGGATTGGCTATTCATCACGACAGTGGAATCCGTGTTTTATACTGGCTCGTATTAAAAACACGGACGTCCTAATATATCCAATGTTTCATATGTTTCTTCTGCTGCGATATCTGTGATGTGATCATGTGATGTTCTCTGATAGATACTATATATATAGTATATATGATATATTATATAGGCGTTACTTATGTTTTACACCCGCGCTAGCCCTGCCCCGCTCTGCCGTTAGTTACCTAACCTAACGGTGCACGAGGGGACATCCAGGCGAATGCGGATGGCATAAGTGTACGTCGTATTTATCTGTGATGTTTAGGTGACTTAAATGATGGGACTTCATTAATGTGATTAATGAAAGAAAAGAAACCTAAGATGTTGTAGAATCAAATTTTAAATAAAACAGGTAGCTACAGTTCTTGCTTTGCAGAGCGGTATATGTGATATGTCCTGCACCTTATTCGATGAGGAAAGGACCGAGATCCCTTCACCGGGAGTGACTCCTTTAGCAATAACTGGCAGATGCTACACACTCGGTTTGATTTTTGATTGCTTCTATAGTTTTTGCTTTGCACAGTGATATATATGATATATCCCGCACCTCATTCGACGAGGAAAGGGCCGACGATCCCTTCACCGGGAGTGACCCCTTTAGCAAAACTAGAAAAGCCTCAAAATCACTCCATTTCAAAACTTCATTTGATTCTACAACGATATCAAGTTCATTACGCAATAGGTTTTCAGAAAACCTGTCGTAGCCCTCCGTCATTTCAGATAAGTACTAGTTAGTATTCGTGCTACGTTTGTTGACTATGTTAAGGCGTAGTGTGCGGTAGCTGACCAGTATTTATCTGCTTATGCATATGATGCAGATTGGATTAGGGTAGTCGTGCGACTTTGTTGACTATGTTAAGGGTCGTGCGTGTGGGTTTAATTCAATCAGGAAATGACGGGTTGAACTTGACTAGCACTTATGATTTGTTGACTATGTTAAGGTCATATAGCTGCTAAGGGCAAAATATTATCGGGATTTTCAAGTGTTGAAATTTGCAATGAGATTGCATACCTTCTATGAGATAGTTGGATCCCGATACCCACTGCGAGTAAGAGTTACTCCTGGGAGAGTTTTGCACACTACAATTAGCCGATCAAGTAGGTGTCTAGAAAGGTGTCAACGGGGTTACGCCTCTGGGAAAACGAGATTTACATTAATTAGGTCCGTGCGAAAGCACGGGGAACCTCCCTCAAAGTACCGACACTGGCCTGGCTGAAAGATCGACGAAGTTGTAGGGTGTAATTAATCCCGGCTAGTCTTTCCTTTTAGGGTTTGAAGGAAGATTTGATAAAAACCAGTGGGAGCCATCCTCATTAGATATGATAATAACCAATCTGATCTTGCACGAGCATGCGCTAAAGTGTTTTCTTCTCTCTCTCTCCAGGTAGCGACCATTTCATGCCTTAATCAAGATAATAATATGGATGTATTGACCGAACCCGTATGTTATACTGTGCTGGGGAACGTTGGTTCCGTTCTTTCTTATAAGAGTTATAGGAATGAACAGGATATAGGGGAATACCAGGATTCCCATGCCACCCGATTGAAGAAAGTACATGTTGATGCATTTTCTTCGGGTGTGTTCGTTACAGAGAACTGTTTCTCCATTTGCCCTACGTCCTGGGTATTGGATACCGGGTCAGGATCCCATATATGTAATCAGTTACATGGGCTTAGGAAAGGTAGAGAACTTGGAGAAGGTGATAAAGACATTAGAGTTGGAAATGGTGCAATTGTTGCAGCTAAGACTGTCGGGGAATATCACCTTGTATTACCAACTGGTAATACATTGGTTCTGAACGAATGCTATTACATGCCGAACCTGATATGCAACATTATATCGGTTTCTTTGCTAAGTAAAGAGGGATATAATTTTGTATTACAGGACAATGTTATGAACATTTTCCGTAACCAAAAGTTGGTTGGATCAGGCACGTTGTGCAATGGCATTTATGTTCTAAATCAATCAACAGTTCTGAGCATAACAAACACACACAAGAGGAAGAGTTCAGAACTGAACGAATCCTTCTTGTGGCATTGTAGACTGGGTCACATCAATGCGACACGACTGACTAAGTTGCATAAGGATGGATATTTGAAACCTTTCGAATTTTCATCTTATGACACTTGCCAGTCATGTCTCAAAGGCAAGATGACCAAAACTCCGTTTACAGGACACGGAGAAAGAGTTACCGAACTCTTGGGACTGATACATAGTGATGTATGCGGTCCAATGTCTACACATGCCAGGGATGGTTCTTCGTACTTCATTACATTCACTGACGATCTCTCTAGATTCGGATATGTGTTCCTGATGAAACACAAATCAGAAGCTTTTGAGAAATTTAGAGAATATAAACAAGAAGTTGAGAACCAAACCGGAAAAAGTATTAAAATCCTACGATTTGATCGAGGAGGTGAATACTTGAGCAATGAATTCCTGGACTTCCTAAAAGAGAATGGGATTCTCTCTCAGTTGACACCTCCATATACACCACAGCACAACGGTGTATCAGAACGGAGGAACCGCACCCTATTAGATATCGTGCGCTCTTTGATGAGCACAGCTGAGTTACCTATTTCCTTCTGGGGATATGCGCTGGAAACAGCAGCATACCTATTGAATCAAGTTCCATCTAAATCTGTACCTACCACGCCATATGAGATATGGAGTGGGAAGAGACCATATTTTAAACGAGTTAAGATATGGGGTTGTCCGGCCTATGTCAAAAGGCAAAATCCAGACAAACTCGAGGCACGGTCAGTTCTTTGCAAGTTTGTGGGATATCCTAAGAATTCATAAGGGTATCTTTTCTACCATGCTGAAGAACAAAAGGTGTTTGTTTCTCAATATGCCACCTTTTTAGAAAAGGAATTCCTTGAAAAAGAAATTAGTGGCAAAGTGGTAGAGCTGGAAGAAGTTCCAGATACACAAACCGTAACTGAAGATTGAGTGGAACCAGAAGATTCAGTACCTCCCAATGAACCTCAGCCTCTCCGCCGATCTAGTAGGGTTCCTCGCCAGCCTGAGAGATACTACGGTTTTCTCATGGATGGAGGGAGCGAGGATTGCATCATGGAGGATGATGACCCAACTAGCTTCGAGCAGGCCATCATGAGTAGGGACTCAGTGAAATGGCTGGATGCTATGCGGTCCGAGATGGAATCCATGTACACCAACAAAGTATGGACGTTGGAAGTTGCTCCTGAAGGGGTAAAGCCCATTGGGAGCAAGTGGATCTTCAAGAAGAAACTTGGTGTAGATGGGAAAGTGGAGACTTTCAAAGCTAGACTTGTTGCAAAAGGTTTTCGTCAAAGACTAGGTGTGGACTATGACGAAACCTTTTCTCCAATGGCTATGCTTAAATCCATCCGGATAATGCTTGCCATCGCTGCATAACATGATTACGAAATCTGGCAAATGGATGTTAAGACCGCCTTTCTAAATGGTGATTTAGAAGAGTGCGTGTACATGACTCAGCCAGAGGGCTTCGTAGACAGTGGGAGCAGCGGGAAGGTGTGCAAGCTGCTTAAATCCATTTATGGATTAAAGCAAGCATCGCGGAGTTGGAACATCTGCTTTGACGTCGTTATCAAAGAGTTTGATTTCGTCAAAAACCCAGATGAACCTTGTATTTACAAGAAGGTGGCAGAGAGTAAGGTTGTCTTCCTCGTATTGTACGTGGACGACATACTCTTGATAGGAAATGATATTCCTATGCTGCAATCGGTTAAGCTTTTCTTATCACAAAGATTCTCAATGAAAGATCTTGGTGATGCCTCTTGCATATTGGGAATTAGGATCTATAGAGATATATCCAAACGGATTTTGGGATTGTCCCAATCCAGGTACATTGACACCATACTAATGAGGTTTAGTATGGAAGAATCCAAGCGTGGGAACTTGCCCACGATCTCTGGAGCCACTCTCTCCAAAGAGATGTCTCCCAAGACTGATTTGGAGAGAGCTCGCATGCAAGGGATACCCTATGCTTCGGCTGTAGGCTCTATCATGTACGCGATGCTATGTACCAGACCCGATGTTGCATACTCACTAAGTGTAGTGAGCAGGTATCAAGCTGATCCTAGAGAGAGTCACTGGACAGCTGTGAAGAGCATTCTCAAGTACTTACGAAGGACTAAAGAGATGCTCTTGGTGTATGGTAACGGAGAACTCCAAGTGGAGTCCTTTACCGATTCGAGCTTCCAGAGTGATAAGGACGACTCTAAGTCGCAGTCGGGCTTTGTCTTCACCCTTTACGGAGGGGCGGTTAGCTGGAAGAGTTCCAAGCAGGAAACCGTGGCAGACTCGACGATGGAGGCTGAATACATCGCTGCCAACGATGCTGCTAAAGAGGCTGTCTGGATCAAGAAGTTCATTACTGAACCTGGAGTGGTTCCATCCATTGAGCATCCAATACCTTTGTATTGCGATAACAATGGAGCGGTGGCTTTGGCCAAGGAACCCAGGTCCCATCAGCGATCCAGGCATATTCTGAGGCGGTATCACCTGATCCGGGAGATAGTTGATCGCCGGGAGATCGAGGTCAGGAGGGTTGACATGAAGGACAACACGGCGGATCCACTCACGAAGGCCATTCCCCAGATACAGTTTGAGAGACTCTTCGGGATGCTCGGTATGCGATACTACAGCAGCTGGCCCTAGTGCAAGTGGGAGATTGTTAGTTGTATGTATGCCCTAGAGGCCAGTATTGTACAGATGATGTATATTATATTGGATGCTTGGACATATATATAGAGATGACTTTCTTGCTCGATATGATAGTATGCTATCTGGTTACTCTTTATCTTAACATGTACACTTGTCTCTTTAAACTGTCTTATAGTTACATGTTGGTAAAGCCCTTAGGATGCGTACTTGACTACCTGGACTATGATGCAGATCATACTAGTGGGGACATGGTAGTCCATAGGTACATCCTTCAAGGTCCCTAGTCGTGGGTGTATCGAGACGGGGCATCAATATACCAGTGTAGACTAGCGTATACGCTTCTCGACCCATGAGATGGGCGATGGATGATCCCATATCCATTGGTGTTTGACATCAGAGATGGTGTACGGGTGCTCAGTGGAGACTGGGTACACTGGACGGACTCGCCGAGAACTCCCAGATGGTATTATACCTCACGTCAGATGGCAGTTCTCAGGTGACACTTGTGCAGGTTAGTCTGTAGACCAAAGATCGTCATAGAGTCTTGTGTGATTCCCACTGTGCTTTGCTCCACCTTACCACTTCCATGAGGGCGTGCAAAACGGTGGTCTTTGGGTACAGTCCCGAGTCACATGGAGGCAACGAGCGATAGGAGGGGTTTCGTCTCTCCCGGTATTGGGGGTTGATGTTGCGCTGTGCTCGATTGGCCGTAACAGGGAAGTCCCTGGCCAGGGCTGATCAGAGATTGGCTGGTAAGTGTTACCAGTAGTTTCTCGACCCGTTATGAGCCTCATATCGGCACGACTTATCGGTTATTGGGGTCTGACGTTTACCACCCCTAGACTTGATATGCGACATATCAGACGAACAGACCGGACTGTACGGTAAGTGTTACGGGTTGGATTCACAGGAGTGTGAGCGGGCTAGCTCGTCGATCTTCTGATCGTTCAATACCCGGATCGCCGTTACGTTTAGCAGACCGCTTGCGGCTTGTGGGTGATTGATATGATCATCATCTGCTGCCAACGTATTGACGAGTCTTTAGAGTCCTACACAGAGGTTTCCTGGCTCAAGTGAAACGAAATAGGAGCGCATATGAGATATGTGCAGGACCGAGAATAATGCGTGTATGTGATACCGTATTTCATTCTCGCGATGGATGTATCGATTGGTTATATTCGATATAACCTAGATATCGAATCAAGGATTGATTCGATAAGCCAATACATAGGATACTAGTTGGTTATATGCGATATGACCGGATCGTTAAATCAAGTGTTGATTTAATGATTTAATGTATAATTATAAATTTGATATATTACTTTGCATTAGCTAGTATTAGTTCACTTTAAATGGATTTTCTCACTTGATGTGCAAGTTGTATATGTGATATATTTTGTGCACATCTTTGTATCATGTTTGATGATGCTTGCTCATTTGGTTAAGTGTAAAGAATTAAACCTAGGTTAAGAAAGTGATTAGGGTTTTAATTATCCATTCTTTTATTTATTGATTTTGGAAAAAGAATGGGATAAGAATACAAAATGGTTGCTTTCATTCTTGAACCTGTATGAAGCTTCATGAAGCTTTGACCAAAGTGACCAATTTGTCTTCATGCTTAACCCTTACCACTCTTC
Source organism: Agapanthus africanus (assembly GCA_030015575.1). NCBI lineage: Eukaryota > Viridiplantae > Streptophyta > Magnoliopsida > Asparagales > Amaryllidaceae > Agapanthus > Agapanthus africanus. The sequence goes on from CM057346.1 coordinate 366,042,176, forward strand.
TAACCTTGGTCAATTCTCTACACGTAACCATGGTTCCTATTATGATAAGTATGCATTTCTTTTTCATTTTTGATTAACTTATCATAATATTTCCTTCTTCTTGATCTTCTTCTTCAAGAAAGAAAGCTTGATGCCATCAATGGCAACTTGAGTTCTAAAGTGAGAAATCCAATTCTAAAGTGAACCCACCTCCTATTTCTTCACCCTGTACCTCTTGCCAAGTTGTTTTGGGTGTTTTCTTCACAAGTTTCACAAATTTGTGAAGTCGGAGCTTGAACTTGTGATGCCTCGACGTAGATCATCTTCGGCACGAAGCCGACGACCTAGTCCGCCCATTTCTCCGATGAAGCCGACGATTGAGTTCGGGATTCAAGATGGACAGCGAGAGGACGCCTACGTGGAGCCAAGGAAGTAGAGAACCGGATCTACAAAGGTTGTAGCCTCTCTCCTTTAGTTAAGTTGTTAACTAGATTCGTATTTCGCCTAAACTTCTAGTCAACGATCCGTATTAGGGTTTCTCGGCACCCGTAAAATTTGAAATTGGCATGGTTGATGCCTTGTGAGACATCATTAGCGTTCCTAGGAACCCTACACATGTGCGCAGGTATGAAGATATCAATATATGTGTGCACTGGTATGAATATACAGTGTGCATGTGCGCAGGTATGAAGATATCAATATATGTGCCTGAATATGGATATAACATATGCTGTTATGCGGCAATTCATGACAACATCAATAGGGTGGAATCAGTATGATATATGATTTATAGCAATCCTATAATGTGAGTGTCATGGCAATCACTAACGGTGTGAGTGTAGCATATCAAGCGTGCTCGTGCGACTTGAACCGTTAGTGACAGTGCAGTGTCCTATGCTACCATTTCTATATGCAACAATAAGGTATGCTACTACAGTCCATATGAACATCTACAAACTAATATCCTAACTCGCCCTGACGCTTAACGCCATACGGGCGATTTCCCCGTAGATGTTAAATCTACTCACCTGGTCGTGCGCTACTCGTAGCCGACCACCTGCTTCCCTTTCTTAGCTTCGTCCGACATACCCTCCTGCGAACCTGGAATTACACAAGAATCCATATATAAGCAAATATCTCACAAAACGTGATATCGACGTCAAACGATACGCTCGCGTCGCGAACTAAACACGCGTGTGTACGATACGCTAAACGTGTGCACGCGTCAAAAACTAACCCCGATACGCCGCGATACGCTGAATCATGGAACCATCTCGCGTATCGCGCGTATCGCGCGAACCAAACGTACTAGAAATACGATATAGCGTCCCAGATTCTACCCAGGCTAACAACTTACAAAACTATACATACCACTGGCCTAAAAATAACAACATACTCCTACCCATCCAAACATCACCCAAAAATCCTCCTGTCTGGCCGTAAATTGCGGCCAGAAAGATTAAATCGGCGGCCTCTCTATGGGGTGGGGGTCTCGGGCTCTGGTGGTGTGGTCCATGCCTTGTATACATGCTCCAGTTAACTCAATTTCAACCTGAACTACTCGGGCCTAAAGCCGATCACAGAAATCCAATTTGTTCACTTAAAACACTAAATTTGCACAATTTGAAATCCTATGGTATTTTGTTGTAATCTGGGGTCTAACTAGGTTTACATGGTCTTAATAACACCTAATTAGGCTAGGTTAACCAATACTAACATCACTAAACCACAAGTGCACACAAATCACCATTTCGAGCACAAAATCTCACTTTTTACACAAACCGAAGCTAAACTACACATACGTTAAACAAACAAGAAGTTGGGCTCAGATTCTATACCTTACAAGAACCTAGGTGCAAGGAGAAAGGGGGTGGAGAAGATGGGAGTGCTGCTGCAGCTGCTGGGGCTGCTGTTGATGTCGTTGCTGCTGCCACTGCCTGCTGCTGCTGATGCTGCAGATAATGCTGCTGTTGTTGCTGCTAGTTGCTGCCTCTCTCTCTCTCTCTCTCTCAGCTGAGTGTGTGTGTGTGCGTGTGTGTTGAGGGTGAGAGGAGTGAGATAGAGGAGGAAAAGAATGAGAATACCCTAGTCAACCCCCTCTCTCTCTCTCATTAAATGAGCATGGGTCAAGCCATGTTGCCCATACTCTCTCTCTCTCTCCAAGTCAACAATTCCAAACTATTTCTCATAATGAAAAATAAAGAAAACAACCACCATAATAAAACCCCAAATACACCAAATACAAAACTTAAAATGGCTTAGGAATTTTTGAGTCCACCATGGTTGTTAATCATGGTTTTAACCCCAAATCCTAACCCTAGTTAACATGCATAAGTGTGTGCGTGCCTAGAAAAATCCTAATAAAATATTCATTAACTAGAATAAAATATCTGAAACCTAATTTGGTAAACTTTTTACCAAGAACTATCTATTAAAATATAATTAACCCCTAAACACGACCTAAGGTGTTACAATCTTCCCCCCTTAAAGAAAATTCGTCCCCGAATTTTAAAATACAAAGCTACGCATACCTTCAGAGGGATGAGGGAACTTCTGCCGCACCTCGCCCTCATCCTCCCAGGTGACCTCTTCACTGTTTGGGATGCACCCAAATACCTTCACTGATGGAAAGACCTTCGATCGAAGTTTCTTCACCTGCCGGCCCAAAATTACGGCTGGCTGTTGGGTGAACGAAGGATCACACTCGAACTTAATTGGTCTGGCGCTGAATCCAATGAGAAAGGTCATGAAGGTAATTGCAAAGTATCGACATAGGAAATACGGGGTGAATATTCAATAATCTGGGTAAAAGTGCCCAACTTAAGGCAACGAACCAACTCGCCTTAGGAATCCTAAAAAGACTTACTATCCTGGAAAACTTCTCAAAACTCAACATGTCATTTATCGGAAATTTCCGTGGAAATACATGATCTGCCATTGTGAACTCGAATCTGCGACCCTCTTGGTCAGCATCTGATCTCTATCCGCAATAGACCATTCTCATCTTGACCCAAATCAACCGGGTCATTTCCGAAAATTCTAAACTAGCTGAGGTCCAATAATCCTATAACACGGAGTTAGAAAAAAAATAGACTGGTGATCGACATGACCTAGCCTCTAATCCTAAAGGTTACCAATTGGAGTGTCTCCTGATAACTGCTATCAAAGGAGAACCCTATCGATGGCAACCGACGATCCCCAACTGCCGACAACAATTTCTACATACGCACAACTTAACAATAACAACTGAGCAAACTGAGTATCACCGGATGACAAGCATCCGAATGGAGTCACATCCTGACAACTCCTGGGTGGACACCATAATGAAAATTCGGGGAGATCTGCTCTCGTTCCTTCTTCGGAACGGTTAAAGGTTGCAACTCTCCAGCCGGTCTCAGTTGCCCAACTCAAACACACAACAAGACAGACACTTGAAACGAATCCCAAGACTTCTTTTTTCTGTCCCTGCCCACCCGTAACTACCTTACAAGTTACGTTAACAGTTGGTGGGGCTTGAATGAGTACAGAGAGTTGACCGATGTGCCTGCCCTAGGATTCCTCGTCTCTTCCCTATAATACTAGGTACACAAGTGTCTCTCTAGCCTAGCACACCCTTGCCACAAGTCAAGGATTCCAAAACATTACCCAGCCGAGTAGGCTCCAATATCCCTGACGAACGAGCGTCGGCGGGCAGTGTCTCGCGAAAGCGATTTAAGAAAAGTGGTCGGGCGCGGACATGAGCAAGCTGTCTCCTCAGAAGAGACAAAATTATGCCGTACTCAACGATCGCACAAGAACTGTGAATCTGCGGAGGATTATCACAACAATCAAATTCCGCCACAGGAAGAGGTACCTTTAACTCTGGTGGTCCGTGAAAATCTGACACGACTCTCAACAAGTGGTGTCTCTAATCTCCAACGCAAAACCATCGCGGCCATCTCCAGATCAGGAGTGGGATATCCTTCTCGTACTTCTTCCAAATGTAAGGAAGCAATAGCGATAACTCCATTGTGTCACCTCAGTACACATTCGAGTCCTACTCACGAAACATCACAGTTAAACCACAAAGTTGCCCGAACCAAAAGCAAAGAAGGAGCCGAAGCAGTTGTTAGCCGAGTCTTCAACTGCCGAAACTCCGCACACAAGCCTCAGTCTACAGAAAAGAAACCTCCAATCCGGTCAATTTAGTCAACGGGGCAGCATTACACTATCAATCCTGCATGAGACGGCGGTAAAACCTGCTAAGCCAAAAATCCGCAGACCTCCGTCCTGCTCACAACTTGGGCCTAAGCTGTACGGCCACGATCTTCCTCGAAACCATACCAATTCGGCTCGGTAACTACAGAACCTAGGAGTCAACACCATAAGCTTGAAGGGACTACTCCGAGAATCTAGTAAACCTCTGGGGCTCTCCCAGTATCCGTATAACAGATCCTCAAGTGCTACTCCTATTCCTCAAGACACACTAAAAAGACTAGGATGTCGTAAATAGCACAACAATAACTGGTCGAGGAATGGCCCGAAGGAAACCAGTTCATCATACCTACGAATGCTGCTAAAGCATTGATGAGTCTAGTGACACACCCAAAACACACAAAACCTGTAGCACGCACTGTTGGAGATAGTGCCCTCAGAGTCAATTATTAGATCACAAGCACGTGATTGCAATGATTGAGGGAGGACCTATCCCGATAGGACAGTCTTACTCGAGATTATAGTATGCTATCTGGTTTACCTTTATCATCGTGTACTGTTTTAGGTGACCTAACAAGTCGCTATTACACGTTGATAGAGCCCCTAGGATTCTTGCTTGACCACCAGCAGTATGAGGGCGATCATATAAGTGGGAGCTGGGGGTCTATAAGCATATCCTTAAATGGTCCCTAGTCGTGTGAGTTTCGAGACAGGGCATCGATACTCCAGAGTAGACTAGTGTATACAGTCGAGACCCCGACGAGGGGCGGTGGCCGGTCTCACAAGCCACTGGTGTTAGTTAGATCACCTAAGATGTATACAGGTGCTCATTGGGTTATGAGTACACCGGACAGGACTCGCCGGGAACATGCTAGTTGGTCATATACCAGACGTCAGATGGCAGTTCCCTGGTGACATGTGTACAGGTTAGTTCATCGACCTGGGGATCGTCATTTGTCTCGTGTGAGTTCCTACTGTACTTTGATTACTACCCTACCACGACTCAAAGGAGTCGTGCAAACATGTTTTAGTTGGGTACAGTCCCGAGCCACATGGAGGCAGTGAGCGTATCTTCAGGGGTTCGTCTCTCCAGGTATTGGGGGTGAGGTCGCGCTGTGTCTAGGAGAGCCATTACACAAAGCCCTCGGCCGAGGCAGGAGATTTACTGGTAGGTATTCCAGTAGTATCTCAGGGTGTTCTGGGCTACACTCCGACACGACTTGTACCGCTTTTGGGGGTCTGACTTTTACCAAACCCCTAGGCCCGCCATGCGATGCTCATAGACGAACGGACCGGACTGTATGGATATTGTCACTGACAGGCTCAGTCGGGTTGTCAGGCTGAGTTCGCTCATAGACGTCCCTTTTAGTCAATACCTGGTAGCCCGTTACGTATTGTCTTATACCTCTGACGTGCTAGTGGTTAAATCCACAACCAAGGTGTTGACGAGTCTTTAGAGTCCCCCACATTCAGTTACTCAGCTTTCGGGCGAAAGGTTGTAGAGGCCGTATGGAGATATGGCAAGGTCCGATTAGATACGCGCGGTATTGCACGGATCAGGATCGGACAGTTTGTACTACAGGCCGTATGGTTATATGGCAGGGTTCGATCAGATACGTGCGGTATTGCACGGATCAGGATCGAACGGATAATACTAGCCGGTTTTGGTTTAAGCCGGATCCTAGTATAGTACAGTGTAGATTTTGTCTCATTGCATTTGTATTTCGGTCGGAATACAAATGCGGGTGTGTATGCACAGTATCGGGGTTTTCCTGTAATTTATTACGGGACCAGTTTTCTGGAGTTGCCAGTTTGCTTTCCGTTTCGGCCATATTTCTTTGTATCGTTCATTGGCCGAAGATTGGTGGAGGAGGGCTTATTTGCATTGTTGCAAATAGGCATTTGTGGAGGGTGTTCTTTGCATATATTAGTATCATGATGGTCTCATGATGGAGCCCCATCCCTTGACCTTTCTTGAGTTCATGATTGCTTGACTTTGTGAGGTGATGATGGTTGATTTGATGATGGAGTGTTGGATTAAGCTAGTGATCATTTTCTTTTTGCATGATAGCCTTCTCTCTCTCTCTCCCTTGGATTATTGGATGGCTCTCTCATTTTCTTTGCTACACACTCCACTCTCTCACTCTCTTGAAATTGCAAGGGCCGGCTACTTAAGGGGAGGGCTGCCCAATTTTGTATGTGTGGGTTTTTGCTTCATTTCATGCTCCAAAAATCCCCAAGTCCCTCCATATAGCTCTTGTATCATCCTTCCACCAAAATGGCAAACTCCACAACCCCAAAATGAGACACAAGTTCTACACCATATTCTACAGCAAATCTTGGGCACGTCGACTAGCCAGCTTCGTGCCCGAGTTGCCTCGGCATTGAGGTGGGAGCCCGTAAAAGATGTAGGCGATGTGGTGCACTTCCGGCGACGAGGTGGAGACAGGACATTCCGCGGGAGATCGGGACGACGACGAGAAGACCGGAGGACTCGGATCACTCGGTATATCTCTCATCCCCATCTTGTAGTTAGCTAGGACTAGTTAATGGTTCGATCCGGGTTTTAGTGCGCGGTGGCGGCGGTTTGCCAGTTCAAGAAAAATTAAAGTTTATCACCGCTTCCGCATTTGGCCGTCGGATTGACGGCCGGCGCGCCACCGTGCACTTACAGTGGTATCAGAGCCATGCCATTAACCTAGTCTAACTTTGTGCAATGTGTTTACATTTCCGATCGACCAAAATTCCAAAATCTGCATTTTAGTTCACATCAGTTTTCTGTTGAAAATTTTTGGTGTCGAAATTTTTTTCAGGTTACAGAAAAGTGATCTACTAGAAAAAATAAGAGTTCTGTGAAAATTCGATGCAACAACTCCACTGTAGGAGCGCGGAACCGCGGCTAAACACCCCTTTGGGCCGCGGTTCCGCCGCACACTGTTGGGTTCCCTGCACCAAATTTCTACAGTATCTTTCTGGGGTTAAAATTGGGGTTTTAGAATAATAACATTGGGCCCAAAATTTCCTGATCTGCTACAGTAATGCTTTGGGGCCCACTTGTTAAAATTTGATTGATCGGATATTTTAAACACATTATTTCACAGTTTTTACATTATATCTGCGACCGTGAATGTCACTCGATCGGTAAATCCTGTCTAGCTGCTATAGCCCGGTTAGACGGATTTGCGAACGTGACTTTCATGTTGATGTTCTGTTTTTGCTGTGATGTTGCGGATCGGTCGTGGGGATAGCCTGGATGCAATGCTAGTACAGTTGTGGTTGTATTATGTACATTTGATATTGCGGGGCGAGCGTCCGACATGTGGACTGCCGTCACTGCCTGATTGTATTATTATTTTGGGGCACGACCAGGTTGCGGTCGATGTACCCGGTGTATGTATATTTTACTTTCTGTACTAGGATTACCCCGCGGAGGGGTGCACGGATAGCCGGGTTCTAGAGGGCAACAAGCCCGCATCTCATGGCATTGAGACGGAGGGGGCTTCACTCTAGGATTGGCGGGCTATTCGCCGCACTCGTAGGGGGTACAGGTTGACCCAGGAGGGGTGCCCAAGTTACCGGATTCCGTGAACTGCCGGGTGGTCCATTCACGTTACTGAAGGGGGCTGCCTCGCTTCAGGTTTTGGCGGGTAACTTGCCGCGCCCGTAGGGGTCTAGGAATTCATTGCGCAGGCTATCCACACGACCAGGGGAACGTCGGGTTTCAGTAGTGGCTCTGTGAAACCCGGGGATCCCAGATATCTCTATTGTTTCTGTGATGCTGTACATTTCTGTGATGTTGCATTTTATCACGCCTTGAGCGAATATAATATATTGGTATATATATTAGTAGATGTTGTATATGTTTTGCATCCGCGCTACTCCAGTCCCCGCTCTGTCGTTAGTTAGCTAACCTAACGGGTAATGACGGGACCCAGTGGCGAATGCGGATGGCATATACGTACGTCATATTATTTTCGTTCTTTGTGGTTTGATCAATTGATGGGACTGCGTTGATTCGGATCAATGCAAGTTAAAAACAAACCTAATCTGATGTTGTTGGAACACCTCTCAAAAAGCTGTTATTGCAAGGACGTTCACTTTTGTTTTGCATCGTGGTATTCAGTTGGAATATCCTGCTCCTCAGTCGACGAGGCAAGAGCCGAGATCCCTTCACCGGGAGTGACCCCTTGGACAAAAGTTTGCGTCAGGGCAATAACTTCACTATAGCCGATTACTTTTGCTTTGCATCGTGGTATTCAGTTGGAATATCCTGCACCTCATTCTACAGGGAAAGAGCCGAGATCCCTTCACCGGGAGTGACCTCTTTAGCGAAGGTTTTCGTCACTATATTTTTAAAAGCTATCTGGTTCCTTCAACGATATTAAGTTCATTATGTTAAAGGTTTTCGCCAGAAACCATTCGTAGCCCTCCGTCGTTTCATATGGGTGGTCAATAGTATTCAAGCTGTGTATGTTGGCCAAAGTCATGGCACAGTGATTGGTAGCTATTGGGGTATTCATATGCAGCATAGATAGATGGGTTGGTTTAGGACAGTCGTACTGCCATTTTGGCCAAAGTCAAGGGTATGTACGGGTGGGTTCAAATTAACCTGGAGAATGACGGGTAGAACTTGACATGTGACTTATGATATGTTGGTCAAAGTCAAGGTCATAAGAGCATGGGGCAGAAATCTCATCGGGAATTTCAAAAGAACTGAAACTTGCCAGATATGCGCATACCTTCTGGAGTGTGATACCGTGAGCGGATTCCGTCACGTTATCATGCGATGATAGTTGGATCCCGATTCCCACTGATGAGTTGGTTTACTCCTCGGGTGATCCCGACTAATTCTTCTTTCAGGTTTGGAGGAGAATTTGAGGCACAGTGGGAGGTTTCCTGATTAGATAAATTGGTAACCATTCTGATCTAGGTTAGAGTGCACGCTGAGTGTTTATTTTCTCTCTCCCTTTGGCAGCGACCATTGACCCGACCCTAGACTATGACTCAGTGACCAAGTTGACCGAACCTTCTTAACACTGGCTTTTGGATTGTCAGAGTTGCGAACCTCATTGCCACTCCTACTTTTACCCTTTTCTCCAGGACACCCCGTATTACTACGAACGTCCACTTCCATTGGACAAAACCATCGTATGGTTAGATACGAACTCGAAAGAATTTATTCGAGGATGGTTTCAGGTTCTGGAGAAAACGGATAGGATTATTCAGTTGTCTTTTCCTTTTACCTTCTCTCAGGTTGCGAGTACTCCTTGGTTTTGCGAGTACACCTATTACGCAAATTGGACAGTCTTCTTCCAAACCATAGGCAGGTGCCGACCGGTGAGGAATGAAGAAAACCAATTAGCATAACGATGGTGTGTAGAAGGTATTAAGTTAAGACAAAGCAAGGGATTAGTAAGAGGGCAAAGTAAATTGCGACTGATATTCACGACCAAACCAAGTATTCCATTACCACTCCCACTTCACCTTTGTATTTCTCCAGGACACTCCGTATCACTACGAAGATCCACAGTTTATTGGATACTCCATCGTATGGTTATATACGAACTCGAAAGGAACTTGTTCCAGTTCGGGGATGGATTCTGGTTCAGGAGAAATAGGAATAAGATTTATTCAGGTGTCTTTTATCTTCACCTTCTCTCGTATTGCGAGTGTTCCTAGGATTGGGACAGTACACCCACTATGCTTATTGGATAGTCTTCTTCCAAACCATAGGCTGGTGCCGAACGGTAGGGAAGGAAGAAAACCATTTGGCCTAAGGGGTGTGCAGAAGGTAAAGACTAAAGACATATGAAGGGATTTGGAGAGGTGGCAAAGAACTATACGGTTACAGTCGTGAATCTGGAAGAGGCATTACTAGGAATACCGGGATACCCCATCGAAATATTTCAATGTTTCAGTCTCACTGTGTACTGTTAAAGGAAAACTGATTTCCCGATTAGATACTTACTCCAGGGTATGTATTTACCAGGTACGATTCTCACATCTGTATGGTTTTACAGATGATGAGTGGGAGTAGGTTATTGGGAATTGGGTGATCATCCTCATTATATCGGGATTCCTTGTAATCGGTGATATTTGAGGAAGTCACCTGGGTTGTTTGCCGGTCGGCAAATATTTGGTTTTGAATATCCGCTGTTATGCACCAATTTCAAATTGATGTATCTGTACGTCTATTTTTATAGAGTGAGATATACCTTTTTGAAATTATGTTTACGACATTTACCTATATCAGTGGATGGTTAGGTAAGGAGCATTAAACAGCGGTGTAATTCTTCTTAACCATAAGTACAGTTTTCAACCTACGACACACAGTGAATGAGTTATCAGACTCAAGGGACTTATACAGAGTATTGTATGTTGTCCAGGGTCCATCAGGACAGAGGGGTTGGTCCTCGTACTATATTCGGTTTACTTATGACTTCTCTAGTTTTTAGACAGGTGTTTCGTGGAAACACAGGGTCCGAATTTTGAGAAGTTATAGGTATTTGAATAAAGTAGAGAACCAGGTGTAGCAAGTATCGGGATTCTTCAAAGTGATCGAACGTGTAGATACTTGTATATGTTATTCAGTTGATAGTAATGATAAAGAGAACTTGCTTCTCTTTCAGGTTACTCATAATTGGAAGCATTCCTAAGTTGAGTAACGCTGATCGGCCTCCTTCCATTTAGTTGACATGCACTGGAGACAACTGCATGATTTGAATCTGGTTCAATTAAATCAGTGCCTCTGGTTCTATATTGGATATAGAACAGTTCATATCTTAACGATGTTAAGGTACGGGGAGTTGTCCGGTTTAGGATTAAAACCAGACACTGGACAACTCAAGGCACGTTTCTGTAATGGCTGTTTATGGGTTGACCCAGGCTATGACGAGGGTTGACTTTCTATCATCTGGATGAACAATAGCGATATTGTTCTAGACTCGCCACAGTTTTAATAAAAATGGATTTTTTCAGAAAACAGTAGTGAGAGTATGGTAGAACTGGAAGTGATTCCAGAACCACAAACGATTACTGAAGATTTGATAAGGAACCTAAAGATTCAATCTGGTTTGACATTCCATTGGCCACTCCGCAGATAAGGTGGGTAACTTCAGGCACCCGAGAGGTACTCCGGTAGCCTCAAGGACGGTGACAGGGAAGTTCTTGTTTACCCACAATTGCCATTGCTGGTGTTCCAGGTTGCGAGACCCGGCGGGAGGATGAGTATAGCGTCGTTCTAAACTAGCTTTAGAAGTGTACGTGTATATGACTCTGCCATAGGGTTGTCGTAGTCAGTGGGAGCAGCGGAAGCATTGGTGGACAGGTAGCTTATGTCTATTTATAGACCGAAGCACCAGTAGCAGAGATAGATCATCTATTTCTGACGTGACAGTCATGGGTTTTGACTTCATCAGAATAGGGGATGGAACTGTTGAGAAGGTAGTAAGGGTGTGATGTCATGGTATTTGGATGACAAACACAGAGTAGGAAAGGAAACTCCTATACTACGATCGGTTATACTTTGGTCGTCATACAGTAGTTTCTCCATATGGGACTTGGACATTATATCAGACATACTGGTTACTGGATCTATGATATTAGATCTAGATTTGGCTGGTTTCCCAATCAGGATACTTAGACGGCATTCTAAGAGTATTTAGAATGGACGAGTCCTAGCACGGTGGTGTACCTGCAGGTGATGGAGTCACCCTCTCTAAAGGTGTCTTACAGACTAAAGGGGAGAGGGATGTGCATGATTGGCAGATCACTTGCTTAGGCAATTGAGTCAATCATGAGATGTCAAGTACCACACCAGATATTGTTCTTGCACTACATGCAATAAGTTGACATTAATCCAATCCTGGAGAAACAGTCGGAAGCAGTTTTAGAACATAAGTGGATGTTCTAGGGATATGATAGCAACAGCCTCATTCGGGAGACAGTTATCATTCCAGGCTTCCAAGGTGACATAGACGACAAGGAGGTTGTGTAACGCTTTGAAAATCGTTTCGGTGAAATTTCGAAAAAATCGGTAAAATAAAGGGGTTTTCTGTAAAAATTCAAAATACAAATATCTTATTATAAAAATTAAATATACATATTCTAGCTATATAATTGCTAGTATTTGGTGTTTATTGAGCCACTGGTGAAATTTCAAATTTTCTGAAAAAAAAAATTATTTTATTATTATTTTAAGCCGTCACTAATACATTTAATTAGGGAAAATTACAAATTGGAATGAGTTAAAACAAATTTTGTACATCATAAAACTTTAAATTAAATTTTATCATGTGGTTTTTGAAACGAAATCGTTTGCCAAACCGGTTTAGAAAATATTGAAGAAAAAGGCTTATTTTGTGAAAATAAAAGGGTTTTGGTGCATATTGAATTGGTGTTTGGTGTTCCTTGCCTCACACACACACAACCACACAAACCCAAATACCCACTTGGCTGAATGTGCACGAATTTCCCCCCATTCTCATCTCTTTTTAGATGAATAAAAGATTAAAGAAAGCAATAAATTATTAAGGTATGGTATTAGGTAATTGTGATGGACTTTTTGACCCCATTCTCTCTCCAATCACCTCACACTCTCTTCCCCTCCCCATTTGGCCGAGCCCCAATTCTGCATCAGCCCTCTTCATGTCTCCACTTCTTTTCTCTTCAAAAATCCCTCCATTTTGCTTCAAAATCCATCTAAAGTCTCACAATTTCACCCTTTTATCATTTACCCAATATTCTTTGACCCAAAGTGGTTTGGATTGAGGAGCAAGGAGGCATCTTTTGGAGGTCTAGATTTAATGTTGATCCATGGTTCATGAGGTATAAGCTTCATCCAAAATTGTCACTTGTTAATTGTAGGTTTGAATTTAGTTTCAATTAGATATTCTTATAACCTTAATTTCAAAATGAGAATTTCAGGAGAATAGGTTGTGATCAAATTAGGCTTGTTATCATTAGATTGTGGTCTTATGGAGTAGATTAACATGTTAATGTTATGTAAAACTTGATCTTGTTGCCTCTTGCTAATTGCTACATTAAAAATTGGCCAAATTTGCATAATATTGTAAACTAGGTTTTTAAATTAATTATATTTTGTGGGATTAAAATCTAAATTAAGGTTTCATGTCATTATTAATATTATAATGAGTGGTTTAATGATTTTGGTTCATGCAAAACCAAGCTTAATTGTTAAATTGTGAATTTTGCTTGTAATTGTTAAAATTGGAATTTTATGCAAACTAGGTTTTGGAAATTTATTGCAAATGTTAGACTAAAAATCTAATTAGGTTTTTCATGATTTCATTAACATTACTAAGTGTTGTTTAATGCTTTAGATCATGCAAATCTAAGCTAGATTGTAGTTTGTGCATTTTTGCTATAAATTGTTAAAATTTGAGTATTTTGTAAACTAGAATATTAGGGTTTTTGGAATTTAATGAGATTAAATTCCGGAAATTGTTTCTATGACTTATTTAAGATATTTAATAAGTATATTGGCCGCTACATTCATTTAAACATCATGATTTGTACAAAAACGGCGAATTGTGCTCGCTAGATTTTCGGAAAAATGACTTTTCAAGTAAAATTGGGATTTTTGTGAGTTTTAACCTAGTTTATATTAAAAATTAGTGTTCGTGAATGTGCAAATGAGTGTGATTGGATTTTTCTCGATGGTTGACGTTTGTACATCGACGTCGAGGGTTGGTTTGACTATTCTTGCATGCGTAGGCGATAGGTTTGGACCTATGCGTGATACGCGTGCCAATTTGATTTTCGTATGCCGTTTCGATTTCGAATTTAGTTTTAGTGCGATATGGTGCGTTATGATATGTAGGTACCCCCATGTGGACTTCGAGACGACAAGCAAGCGTGTGGCGACGTCGGCACCGGCTAGCGAGGATCAGGTGAGTAGATTTATATCTACGGGGAGAAGTCGGGTGGATGGCATATAGCACCCCCGCAGTCCGTGGTGGTGTATACGGATGCGTATACACACCAATAATTATTATATGTTATTTGGGATTAATAACGATGCTTAGGATGGATATTGGTGTGTTGGATTACTTTAGTGTTGCGAACCCTAGGGTAGTGTTGCACTACACATACACACATACATACTTGCATACATTCCTATTTATATGTGCTCATGGGATTCTTTATAGTTATGCGTTCACATGGGTATGGGACTATGTGTTCACATACGGATTTTAGGATGATACTTGGGATTGAGCTGAGTCGATGAGATTTGTTTGAGGCCGTGAGATCGGTGATATAGCAGGGTTCTTATTTGAGATACGACATGACGTTGTAGCGGGTCCTTGACGTAGTGTTTCACGCACGTCCATGCATACGTAGGCGGGATCAGTATGGTACTAGACGTAGATCAGTACCTCGATCATGATATTTGATAAAGAGGATACCAGGTGAATAGTATGATGAATGTGATATTGACCCGTACCCAGATTTGGGATGCCGTACGACGGATTTACGTACGAGCTATATCTTGATGATTGATCCGCACTCTTGACTTGGGATGTCTGATTTTAGATATGGTATCGGATATGATATTATTGAGGCGGGATCACCGACTAATATATATACAGGTATGTATATGTATCGACTCAGATGTTAGGCGGTTTCCTTACCTGTAGTTCAGCTTGTTAGCTTAGTCCTTTAGTTTAGTTTAGTTGTTAGATTAGATTCGATTCTTACCTATTTCAAAAACTAACGAATCGTGGGTATTTTAAAAGACAGCCCAAGGGATACTACGGATATTTCAAAAGACGTATCTTTTCATAAAAACACCGTAGCCCCTATTTTCAAAACCCCATGATTCGTGTTATTTCAAAAGGCACCATTTGTAGGACTTATATTAGATTATTACAGATTAGTTATCGTTGTGTCTAGTATTCAGCTCCCGCACATTATTGCTGTTCGCTCTGCCTCGCATACTTATTTTACTGCATATTCCATTATTGATATCATGCTGTTAGGACACCAGCACCATTACCGATGATGCGTATGTACCACGTACACCTACTTGCCGGCTCACACACATCTTCATCGGTAATTGCCATGTCACGTACACTTTAGAGAATATATTTGCTTGACTTAGCTTGTTAGTTAGTAGTTTGATATGATATTAGTGTACCTGCCTTACATGCCTAGTTTATTAATCATACATTGCAACTTGGTTATTGATACCATATGCATTCATTATCATTGACATATGCACTTGTGATGATTTCTTGAGATTTATGATATTTCTGGATTTCGGGGAAAGCCGCAAAATTTACAACTTATGATCTTTTAAAATATAAAATGTTGCGGTTTTCTAGTGATGTAAAGTGTCGTCCACCATGAGTTTGCTGTGGTTTTCGAGATCCGTGTCGAGGAGTGGAGGAACCGTCACGGGTATATGGTGGGCCCGGTGCGGTACCCCGGGGCAAGAGGAATATGGTGTTGACGTTGAGCCCGGCAGGGGAGCACTACCGACCGGTGATATTACCCGACGCGTCGGATATCCGGAGGATACCGTCGTGGTCTTGAGATGGATGGTAGGGGCCGGTCTGGACTGACGGCGCCATAGATATTGAGATTGAGACATTGATATTTCGAGACAGTGAGATTTATGTTTTGTGTCGATGCTAGACACTGTTGATACTGATTTCATTTATGATACCTCAGTTTAAAAATACGATGGAAATCTCACTAATTTATGAAAACAGTTTCTTCATTTACTTGTATTCTGTTTCATGCATGCATACCTCATTTATATGATATATTGCTACCTGAGGCACTGACACGGGCACATGAGATTACACTCGTGTTAGATATATACCCTAGCCTTGTTATAGGCTACGTGTTATTCATATTTTTTTAGGCTATATTATGATCATTGACCTAGGATTGCGTTATTTATGCGATTTCTGTGCGTAGATGTTTTTCTATTCACGAGTTGGCAACTCACCCCCGTTGTGCCCCAGTTTCTTGCAGGTTTGCCGTACAGGTTTCATTACGGCTTTGCGGGCTCAGTTTCATTCGGGTGACTTGCTAGTAGGTGGGTTTTTCTTGTATCGTACCCATCATATTACCTTGTATAATATTATTCCATTGTATCTAGTAAATTCCATCAACCAAACATGTATTTTTGAGATAGAGACCAGTGTTGTTTATTCTTTCGACATTAGAGTCGCTCGTTATATTTCTGGTGGTTTTGAGTTTCCTTTTGAGTTTTGATCCTCGCCGTTGGCGTTGTATATTATATTGTTTGTGTGGTTGTGACCGTCGATTGACGAAGAGCTAGCTCCCGCTTGGGGATGCCCTTTTCTTGTTTTCGTATACTATTCATGTTGTACCCCATTTGGGGGCCAGTATTTACAAAGGAGACTCTGCCGAAATTTTCAGTAAATTTTTGATGTTTTAAAAACCGCATAATTCGGCTTATGCTATTGAAATTACTTGCTTTAAGTTGGTTTTTCCTGCACTCTACTACTTTTCTTGGTTTGGATTTCTGGGTTTTCGGTTTACTTAGATTACGTACGCCTCGAGACGTTCGTAGTTTAAGTGCCGGTCATGTTCCGTACTTTCGGGTCGTGACAAAGTTGCTATCAGAGCGTTAGGTTTTACCTTCGGAGCGTAGGATGACCCTTGGTTGATGGAATAGGTGACTAAAGTAGAGTGACGTACCGTTGGTATGTTCCGCGGCATATTTACGACACGCCACTCCACTTAAGAAGCCTTAGGATGTACATTTCCTTGTTCAGTATTATATTCCTTCCGATCTAGCCTCATCAGTACCGGTTATGGTTTTGCTGCCACGATTACGGGTAGGGAGAGCTACGGCTAGAGTTGCGGTCAGCACGAGCTCGTCACGGACGAGGACTGACCAGGGCGAAATTCCGGCGACACTCGATTGCGGAGATGCGTCTTTTTACTGTGTTTCCGCACCACGAGCGTTTGGCGGATCGCCTTTATGAGATTTCTCGGACGTGCCGATCAGTATCAGAGGATTGGGCCACTGGCAGAGGCTAGCCAGATTTTGATGACCGTTGGTGTGTTGCTTATTCTTGATGGTTGAGGCACTGGTCAGCGTGCAGACGAGCGAGCCAGTTATTGCTGCAAACGATGAGATATCGCCCCAGATGTTGGAGCTATTGCAGTATAAGTTGTACTAAGAGATGATAGAAGGTCGCTAGTCATCGAGGATGAATGACTAGGACATGTGGATCGTTCACCTACCCTGATGCGAGGTCATCATATAGATTGATTCCAGCTAGAGACGACTTCACGTGGAGACGTTGAGAGTCGACAGAGACGATCGAATGTCAGAAACCTATTATTCCAAGTTTAACGTAGTCGGAAAGACATGCAGGCAATTCTATGGTCCCTCTAGAAGAATGAAACCCTAACTCGACATAATGACCGTGTGAAAGCCTTTGAACCTTCGGGTTTGCGGCAGTTCTACGGCGCCATTATTGAGGCTTGGGTTTGCCCTTCTACGACTGGACCACCGATGCTGTGGTATGTACTCGATACTATTAAACTGTGCCCAAGAGGTTGAGCTCTTGGGGGATTATGAGGTTTTGACGACTCGATCGGATGGCTCGACTTAATTCAGATGCTAGGTGGTGAGATGCATTCTTGGGAGACTCCAGATACGAGGATAGTCGTTGGAGCTCAGTCCATGCAGCCGCAACGAGACGAGTCCAAAGCAGACGACATTAGAGAAAAGTGAAGTAAGTGGTTCATACCAGATCTAGATGAGATGACGTTCCCCTCCGCCGACATCAGAGATGCGATGCGCATGCCGAGGAAGAGTACTGGATATACCTTCCAGAAGGAGTCGCGATGGGTATGCAGCCGTTACAGAGCAAGATGCAGATATAGGAAAGGACAATGACTTCCGTACAGTTGGAAGAGATGAGACATGGAACAGACCGTGAGCAGGATTCCTTCTAGTACACTGCTGCAATGATACTTACACCCAGGATCAGATGTGTCACGTACATTCAGAGAGCCAGAGGCCGACGCCAGTAATATGCTGTCTTACGAGTGGTCGCGATGATTGACCAAGAGATGACCAGAGAAGTGCCAGAACGGAATCGTCCCCGTTAGCACACCTGACAGGGCCGATGAGCCGATGGACCGAAAGATTGGTAATTCACAGTGAAGACCTTGACCCAGGAGTGGTCATGGTTACGCACGCCAGCAGGACAGAGTTCATGATCATCGACGAGACGTCCCACTAGTGACCGCGACAGTTGGCCGAGATTCTTAGAGGATGCGCTTGAGCAGTACTATTCCGCCATTGTTGATTACGATGTTTTGGGTGATTTATTCGTATGATTTGATTTTGATGATTGAGGATTTACGATCTTTGGACAGTGTTGCACTTGATATCATTTTCGTGCTTCAGTTTCACATGTTTGTGATTTTACGATTTTAAACAGTTGAGTTGGTCTTGTGCGTATGCATGCACACGATTTCGTTCCTGCACTCGGTATAGTTTATATATGCTTGCAGTGCAGTGATACGCCTTTTTTGCACTAAGATGCACTGGACTTCGATTTCGATTGTGATACCCGATATTTGTTTTGTGCACCTTGTGCACCTGATTGATTTTGCGTATGTTCGGCGCTTGATATTGGATTTCATGATTTCGTGCACGATAGATGCACCTGATTTTGCTGTCAGGCACACATGTTGCCTACGACAAATGTTTCGTGCACACCCGATGCACTTAGATCTTGTTTCTGTGCACTTGTATGGTACGTATATGGATTTTGATTTCCGTGCGCACCAGACGCACGTAGCATTCACGTGCATATTTTGGGATTGATTTCGTATAGAGCAGTACGTTTTTATGATATTGCTATGTGTTTTCGTACTGAGCAGGACTAGTCAGAGGACAGTGCCTGAATATATTTTTGCATGCATTGATAGTTATTGAAGGGATTTCCAAAAAGCGAGCAATAGCCTCAGTATTTACCTACGTGTCTGATATGACACGAAATGTTTAAAACAAGGAGACCCTTCTAAATTGTTTCCAAAACGGCGGAACGTACATTTCAAACAAAGGTATATATGTATATAGTTATTTTCTTATGATAGACGTCCGCCACTGTGCAGTGTTATACGCGTTGCACAGCGACTTAAAGAGATTTGGCATGTATTTTCTTCAGATACTTACAGATATAGATTCGATATTTACATATATAGTTTCGACTTATGTCATATTGGTTTTGATTTGGATTTGGCATTGATGTCTTTTCGATGACTCCGATGATTGCGGGATGCTTGACGGAGTTTTGATTTGAGTTATATGCTCATTTTTCAAGCGCATGCGCTGCGCTATGATTTGTTTTAAGTATTTACAATTTCGGAGCCCCAACGACTTGATGGTTTTTCTTAGATGTTTTAGTATTTGGGGAAGTTTGAATTTAAATTCGGGGACCGAATTTCTTTAAGGGGGGAAGATTGTAACGCTT
The DNA here is from genome assembly GCA_030015575.1 of Agapanthus africanus. Lineage (NCBI taxonomy): Eukaryota > Viridiplantae > Streptophyta > Magnoliopsida > Asparagales > Amaryllidaceae > Agapanthus > Agapanthus africanus. The sequence goes on from CM057346.1 coordinate 366,061,846, forward strand.
TGAAAATCGTTTCGGTGAAATTTCGAAAAAATCGGTAAAATAAGGGGGTTTTCTGTAAAAAGTCAAAATACAAATATCTTATTATAAAAATTAAATATACATATTCTAGCTATGTAATTGCTAGTATTTGGTGTTTATTGAGCCACTGGTGAAATTTCAAATTTTCTGAAAAAAAAATTATTTTATTATTATTTTAAGCCGTCACTAATACAGTTAATTAGGGAAAATTACAAATTGGAATGAGTTGAAACAAATTTTATACATCATAAAACTTTAAATAAAATTTTATCATGTGGTTTTTGAAACGAAATCGTTTGCCAAAACGGTTTAGAAAATATTGAAGAAAAAGGCTTATTTTGTGAAAATAAAAGGGTTTTGGTGCATATTGAATTGGTGTTTGGTGTTCATTGCCTCACACACACACAACCACACAAACCCAAATCCCCACTTGGCTGAATGTGCACGAATTTCCCCCCATTCTCATCTCTTTTTAGAAGAATAAAAGATTCAAGAAAGCAATAAATTATTAAGGTATGGTATTAGGTAATTGTGATGGACTTTTTGACCCCATTCTCTCTCCAATCACCTCACACTCTCTTCCCCTCCCCATTTGGCCGAGCCCCAATTCTGCATCAGCCCTCTTCATGTCTCCACTTCTTTTCTCTTCAAAAATCCCTCCATTTTGCTTCAAAATCCATCCAAAGTCTCACAATTTCACCCTTTTATCATTTACCCAATATTCTTTGACCCAAAGTGGTTTGGATTGAGGAGCAAGGAGGCATCTTTTGGAGGTCTAGATTTCATGTTGATCCATGGTTCATGAGGTATAAGCTTCATCCAAAATTGTTACTTGTTAATTGTAGGTTTGAATTTAGTTTCAATTAGATATTCTTATAACCTTAATTTCAAAATGAGAATTTCAAGAGAATAGGTTGTGATCAAATTAGGCTTGTTATCATTAGATTGTGGTCTTATGGAGTAGATTAACATGTTAATGTTATGTAAAACTTGATCTTGTTGCCTCTTGCTAATTGCTACATTAAAAATTGGCCAAATTTGCATAATATTGTAAACTAGGTTTTTAAATTAATTATATTTTGTGGGATTAAAATCTAAATTAAGCTTTCATGTCATTATTAATATTATAATGAGTGGTTTAATGATTTTGGTTCATGCAAAACCAAGCTTAATTGTTAAATTGTGAATTTTGCTTGTAATTGTTAAAATTGGAATTTTATGCAAACTAGGTTTTGGAAATTTATTGCAAATGTTAGACTAAAAATCTAATTAGGTTTTTCATGACTTCATTAACATTACTAAGTGTTGTTTAATGCTTTAGATCATGCAAATCTAAGCTAGATTGTAGTTTGTGCATTTTTGCTATAAATTGTTAAAATTAGAGTATTTTGTAAACTAGAATATTAGGGTTTTTGGAATTTAATGAGATTAAATTCCGGAAATTGTTTCTATGACTTATTTAAGATATTTAATAAGTATATTAGCCGCTACATTCATTTAAACATCATGATTTGTACAAAAACGGCGAATTGTGCTCGCTAGATTTTCGGAAAAATGACTTTTTAAGTAAAATTGGGATTTTTGTGAGTTTTAACCTAGTTTATATTAAAAATTAGTGTTCGTGAATGTGCAAATGAGTGTGATTGGATTTTTCTCGATGGTTGACGTTTGTACATCGACGTCGAGGGTTGGTTTGACTATTCTTACATGCGTAGGCGATAGGTTTGGACCTATGCGTGATACGCGTGCCAATTTGATTTTCGTATGCCGTTTCGATTTCGAATTTAGTTTTAGTGCGATATGGTGCGTTATGATATGTAGGTACCCCCATGTGGACTTCGAGACGACAAGCAAGCGTGTGGCGACGTCGGCACCGGCTAGCGAGGATCAGGTGAGTAGATTTATATCTACGGGGAGAAGTCGGGTGGATGGCGTATAGCACCCCCGCAGTCCGTGGTGGTGTATACGGATGCGTATACACACCAACAATTATTATATGTTATTTAGGATTAATAACGATGCTTACGATGGATATTGGTGTGTTGGATTACTTTAGTGTTGCGAACCCTAGGGTAGTGTTGCACTACACATACACACATACATACTTGCATACATTCCTATTTATATGTGCTCATGGAATTCTTTATAGTTATGCGTTCACATGGGTATGGGACTATGTGTTCACATACGGATTTTAGGATGATACTTGGGATTGAGCTGAGTCGATGAGATTTGTTTGAGGCCGTGAGATCGGTGATATAGCAGGGTTCGTATTTGAGATACGACATGACGTTGTAGCGGGTCCTTGACGTAGTGTTCCACGCACGTCCATGCATACGTAGGCGGGATCAGTATGGTACTAGACGTAGATCAGTATCTCGATCATGATATTTGATAAAGAGGATACCAGGTGAATAGTATGATGAATGTGATATTGACCCGTACCCAGATTTGGGATGCCGTACGACGGATTTACGTACGAGCTATATCTTGATGATTGATCCGCACTCTTGACTTGGGATGTCTGATTTTAGATATGGTATCGGATATGATATTATTAAGGCGGGATCACCGACTAATATATATACAGGTATGTATATGTATCGACTCAGATGTTAGGCTGTTTCCTTACCTGTAGTTCAGCTTGTTAGCTTAGCCCTTTAGTTTAGTTTAGTTGTTAGATTAGATTCGATTCTTACCTATTTCAAAAACTAACGAATCGTGGGTATTTTAAAAGACAGCCCAAGGGATACTACGGATATTTCAAAAGACGTATCTTTTCATAAAAACACCGTAGCCCCTATTTTCAAAACCCCATGATTCGTGTTATTTCAAAAGGCACCATTTGTAGGACTTATATTAGATTATTACAGATTAGTTATCGTTGTGTCTAGTATTCAGCTCCCGCACATTATTGCTGTTCGCTCTGCCTCGCATACTTATTTTGCTGCATATTCCATTATTGATATCATGCTGTTAGGACACCAGCACCATTACCGATGATGCGTATGTACCACGTACACCTACTTGCCGGCTCACACACATCTTCATCGGTAATTGCCATGTCACGTACACTTTAGAGAATATATTTGCTTGACTTAGCTTGTTAGTTAGTAGTTTGATATGATATTAGTGTACCTGCCTTACATGCCTAGTTTATTAATCATACATTGCAACTTGGTTATTGATACCATATGCATTCATTATCATTGACATATGCACTTGTGATGATTTCTTGAGATTTATGATATTTCTGGATTTCGGGGAAAGCCGCAAAATTTACAACTTATGATCTTTTAAAATATAAAATGTTGCGGTTTTCTAGTGATGTAAAGTGTCGTCCACCATGAGTTTGCTGTGGTTTTCGAGATCCGTGTCGAGGAGTGGAGGAACCGTCACGGGTACATGGTGGGCCCGGTGCGGTACCCCGGGGCAAGAGGAATGTGGTGTTGACGTTGAGCCCGGCAGGGGAGTACTACCGACCGGTGATATTACCCGACGCGTCGGATATCCGGAGGATACCGTCGTGGTCTTGAGATGGATGGTAGGGGCCGGTCTGGACTGACGGCGCCCTAGATATTGAGATTGAGACATTGATATTTCGAGACAGTGAGATTTATGTTTTGTGTCGATGCTAGACACTGTTGATACTGATTTCATTTATGATACCTCAGTTTAAAAATACGAAGGAAATCTCACTAATTTATGAAAACAGTTTCTTCATTTACATGTATTCTGTTTCATGCATGCATACCTCATTTATATGATATATTGCTATCTGAGGCACTGACACGGGCACATGAGATTACACTCGTGTTAGATATATACCCTAGCCTTGTTATAGGCTATGTGTTATTCATATTTTTTGAGGCTATATTATGATCATTGACCTAGGATTGCGTTATTTATGCGATTTCTGTGCGTAGATGTTTTTCTATTCACGAGTTGGCAACTCAGCCCCGTTGTGCCCCAGTTTCTTGCAGGTTTGCCGTACAGGTTTCATTACGGCTTTGCGGGCTCAGTTTCATTCGGGTGACTTGCTAGTAGGTGGGTTTTTCTTGTATCGTACCCATCATATTACCTTGTATAATATTATTCCATTGTATCTAGTAAATTCCATCAACCAAAAATGTATTTTTGAGATAGAGACCAGTGTTGTTTATTCTTTCGACCTTAGAGTCGCTCGTTATATTTCTGGTGGTTTTGAGTTTCCTTTTGGGTTTTGATCCTCTCCGTTGGCGTTGTATATTATATTGTTTGTGTGGTTGTGACCGTCGATTGACGAAGAGCTAGCTCCCGCTTGGGGATGCCCTTTTCTTGTTTTTGTATACTATTCATGTTGTACCCCGTTTGGGGGCCAGTATTTACAAAGGAGACTCTGCCGAAATTTTCAGTAAATTTTTGATGTTTTAAAAACCGCATAATTCAGCTTATGCTATTGAAATTACTTGCTTTAAGTTGGTTTTTCCTGCACTCTACTACTTTTCTTGGTTTGGATTTCTGGGTTTTCGGTTTACTTAGATTACGTACGCCTCGAGACGTTCGTAGTTTAAGTGCCGGTCATGTTCCGTACTTTCGGGTCGTGACAGGTTGTCAGAGTTATAGTTTTCCTTCTGACGAGGGGCAGTATTTTGGACAGGTGGTCCAAGGCAATACTGAGGGAGGCATGGCGCAGGATACTGATTAAGTTCAGTTGACGGTACAGTCTAAGAAGTTTGGATTTGGTGTTCATTTATGAGCTAAGTCCCATCAGACATCCAGACACATTCTAAGACAGGTATTGCTTATTTCGGGAGATGGCTTTCTCCGCGAACTTGAGATATAGAGAGACATAGAAAGAAACATCAAGGCGGATCCACTCACTGAGGCTATTCCTCGAACGCAATAGTTTCGCAAACGAGTTTTGTGAAACTGACTGGTAGAGGAGTTGGGTGTTCGGTATCACACGGGCTGTGAGTATGCGACATCGCAATAATTAGCCTTGAGTGCAAGTGGGAGATTGTTGGAGATAGTGCCCTCAGAGTCAATTATTAGATCAAAAGCACGTGATTGCAATGATTGAGGGAGGACCTATCCCGATAGGACAGTCTTACTCGAGATGATAATATGCTATCTGGTTTACCTTTATCATCGTGTACTGTTTTAGGTGACCTAACAAGTCGCTATTACACGTTGATAGAGCCCCTAGGATTCTTGCTTGACCACCAGCAGTATGAGGGCGATCATATAAGTGGGAGCTGGGGGTCTATAAGCATATCCTTAAATGGTCCCTAGTCGTGTGAGTTTCGAGACAGGGCATCGATACTCCAGAGTAGACTAGTGTATACAGTTGAGACCCCAACGAGGGGCGGTGGCCGGTCTCACAAGCCACTGGTGTCAGTTGGATCACTTAAGATTTATACAGGTGCTCATTGGGTTTTGAGTACACCGGACAGGACTCGCCGGGAACATGCTAGTTGGTCATATACCAGACGTCAGATGGCAGTTCCCTAGTGACATGTGTACAGGTTAGTTCATCGACCTGGGGATCGTCATTTGTCTCGTGTGAGTTCCCACTGTACTTTGATTACTACCCTACCACGGCTCAAAGGAGTCGTGCAAACAGGTTTTAGTTGGGTACAGTCCCGAGCCACATGGAGGCAGTGAGCGTATCTTCAGGGGTTCGTCTCTCCCGGTATTGGGGGTGAGGTCGCGCTGTGTCTAGGAGAGCCATTACACAAAGCCCTCGGCCGAGGCAGGAGATTTACTGGTAGGTATTCCAGTAGTATCTCAGGGTGTTCTGGGCTACACTCCGACACGACTTGTACCGCTTTTGGGGTTCTGACTTTTACCAAACCCCTAGGCCCGCCATGCGATGCTCATAGACGAACGGACCGGACTGTATGGATATTGTCACTGACAGGCTCAGTAGGGTTGTCAGGCTGAGTTCGCTCATAGACGTCCCTTTTAGTCAATACCTGGTAGCCCGTTACGTATTGGATTATACCTCTGACGTGCTAGTGGTTAAATCCACAACCAAGGTGTTGACGAGTCTTTAGAGTCCCCCACATTCAGTTACTCAGCTTTCGGGCGAAAGGTTGTAGAGGCCGTATGGAGATATGGCAAGGTCCGATCAGATACGCGCGGTATTGCACGGATCAGGATCGGACAGTTTGTACTACAGGCCGTATGGTTATATGGCAGGGTTCGATCAGATTCGTGCGGTATTGCACGGATCAGGATCGAACGGATAATACTAGCCGGTTTTGGTTTAAGCCGGATCCTAGTATAGTACAGTGTAGATTTTGTCTCATTGCATTTGTATTTCGGTCGGAATACAAATGCGGGTGTGTATGCACAGTATCGGGGTTTTCCTGTAATTTACTACGGGACCAGTTTTCTGGAGTTGCCAGTTTGCTTTCCGTTTCGGCCATATTTCTTTGTATCGTTCATTGGCCGAAGATTGGTGGAGGAGGGCTTATTTGCATTGTTGCAAATAGGCATTTGTGGAGGGTGTTCTTTGCATATATTAGTATCATGATGGTTTCATGATGGAGCCCCATCCCTTGACCTTTCTTGAGTTCATGATTGCTTGACTTTGTGAGGTGATGATGGTTGATTTGATGATGGAGTGTTGGATTAAGCTAGTGATCATTTTCTTTTTGCATGATAGCCTTCTCTCTCTCTCTCCCTTGGATTATTGGATGGCTCTCTCATTTTCTTTGCTACACACTCCACTCTCTCACTCTCTTGAAATTGCAAGGGCCGGCCACTTAAGGGGAGGGCTGCCCAATTTTGTATGTGTGGGTTTTTGCTTCATTTCATGCTCCAAAAATCCCCAAGTCCCTCCATATAGCTCTTGTATCATCCCTCCACCAAAATGGCAAACTCCACAACCCCAAAATGAGACACAAGTTCTACACCATATTCTACAGCAAATCTTGGGCACGTCGACTAGCCAGCTTCATGCCCGAGTTGCCTCGGCATTGAGGTGGGAGCCCGTAAAAGATATAGGCGATGTGGTGCACTTCCGGCGACGAGGTGGAGACAGGACATTCCGCGGGAGATCGGGACGACGACGAGAAGATCGGAGGACTCGGATCACTCGGTATATCTCTCTTCCCCATCTTGTAGTTAGCTAGGACTAGTTAATGGTTCGATCCGGGTTTTAGTGCGCGGTGGCGGCGGTTTGCCAGTTCAAGAAAAATTAAAGTTTATCACCGCTTCCGCATTTGGCCGTCGGATTGACGGCCGGCGCGCCGCCGTGCGCTTACACGCACCAGGCAGTCTTCGGAATGTCATCACTCCGGACCCGCAACAATGATGACTTGATCCCACACGAACTTAGATAAGGCCTCGCACTCTGGTGCTGATCGAAGAATTCATCAGTGCGAGGTACAGGATACTTATCCGTACCATAAGCCGATTCAAGTGACGATCCATCAATACACAACCTCAATCTGTCGTTTTCCTCCTGGACGAACAGAAATAGGAGCTTCCTAAATGCGAAACACTCAGACGCACAACTCCCTCAACAACCACTCTGCAGAAGATCCTTAGCTCCATAAGCTTCGCCGGCTCATCTTGGAATGACGTCGGAAAAATTCTCGCATGAAAGAAAACCGGTCCAACAAACCAACTGTGGATACCGCATCACGAAAAACGCCAAGAATCCACGACATCTCCTCAGAGCCGACTAGCGAACAAGGCTGAATTCAAGCTGTAAGAGGTGGCACCACTATCCAACTGCACAACAAGATCTGACTTGCCCGGGAAAACAAAACCTAACTGTTTCCTCACGGTAGCCCACAATGCCTAGCACGTAGCTAACCAGTCCATGCCCAGGAGATTGCCAAATCCAACATCTTTAGGAGGTTCAAAATGACAGACGAATCTCTATCTCCTATCCGATGGGCACACGACCGAAGTACGTGTCGCGCAACAAAAGGATTGCTGACAGAAGTTAACTCAACAAACGGCTAATCTACCCAGCACGACTCTCGTTCTAAACTCGGCACGAAGTGTGTAAACATACGAGTGCAACAAAAGGACATACTGAAAGAGTACCTGAAACCACAGCATTGGACGCCGGAGCATCCTGAGGAGTCGAAGCGAAAACTTGGGCCTGCCCTCCATCTGCGACTGATCGAACTCCTCCTCTACTATCCTGACCCCTCTGTGCGAACCCTCCGTGTCCACGACGTCTCAAAATACGACCCTGACGTGGTGTGAAGGGACACTGCCTGATGAGGTGTTGAAGGCTTCCGCATCGTAAACACCTACGCACTGCCTGCTGTCCTGCCTGGGGATGGAAGCCAAACGACTGTCCTCGTCCTAAGCCTCTGCTCTGGGCTGGTACACCAGTACGATTCCACAACTGTTCCGGAACTTTCACGGTCTCTGGAAGACGTGTCTCGTAAACTGGGGCTGCCTCCACCGGTGCTATATAGGGGACGGAATACTGCATGATGATCGTAAGGAACAACTGGGTAACAGGAGTGACAACCATCTGTCGCTGCGCTCGAACGACCTCTACCAACGAGCTCATCGTCTTGCGCAAGCTCTGCATCTCTGCCACTAGTCTAGCGATCTGACCCGTCGTAGGAGAAACAATCTGTCCTGGTACAACATGGGCACTACTCGGATCAGTCCTCGTCTCAGATAAATCAACTTGAACCTCGGCTCTCCCGGCCTCTCTGTGCACCCTCGTAGTCCTTGGCGGCATAATGGCTGAAAAGAAGGTAGGATTCGATGAGGATACGAAAATCGAATCACAAGGACGTATACAATCATGAAGGAAATTCAATCAATAAGTCCTAAGGTCGCTTAGGCGGAGTACCGTGTCGTGAGTATGCCGCGGAACATACGCACGCTACGCCACTCTGCTGCAGCTACCTACTCCATCATACCAGGGTCATCCTACACTCCGAAGGTAAAACCTAGGCTCTGATACCAACTTTGTCACGACCCAAAGTTTGGCCCGTGACCGGCACTTAACCACCTAACGTCTACAGGCGTAACGCGACTAAGTGAGCCGGAAACCCAGAAATCAAACCAATAAAGTATAGAGTGAATTAAGCATTTAATAGAACAAATTACTAAGATGTCAAGAAATCTTAAGTAGAGAATCACTAAGATAACAATATACGACGCCGTAGCGAAGAAAAGAGCAACAGGTGGAAACATCACAGATAGAATGAACTGCATAAGTAAGGTCGGCTCACAACGAGCTCGACGCCAGAAAACAAAATAATATACATCGTCCTCACAACTGGTCTCTAAGTCAATACGTAAGTGGTAGATGGAGAGTACTAGATAAAACAATGTACATAACTGAAAGATAACCAGGTACCGTACAAAACCCACCTATCAACAAAAGAGCTAGTACACCAACTGTAGGGGTATCTGTGTCAAAAGATGCAAGAATGCAGCCTGCCGCGACTACTCCGAAGGGCAACCTGCAAACACTGTGGCACAACGGGGGTGAGTTGCCAACTCATGAATAGAAGATAACATATAAAGGTAATCGCGAGTATGCACGTACTACTATACTCTAACCTATATCAACAGATAACATCTATATGATGAACTGGATGCTCAAGCATGCGACAAGTGCGATCTAATAACATCTCCATGTAATGAGCAAGAAATATGATGATCATGTATAGCAATGCAATCTAACAACCCTATATAGAATGAACAGGGTATGCAATGATCTGGTATAGCAATGCAATCTAACAACCCTATATAGAATGAACAGGGTATGCAATGATCAGGTATAGTAATGTAATCTAACAACCCTATATAGAATGAACAGGGTATGCAATGATCAGGTATAGCAATGTAATCTAACAACCCTATATAGAATGAACAGGGTGTGCAATGATCAGGTATAGCAATGCAATCTAACAACCCTATATAGAATGAACAGGGTATGCAATGATCAGGTATAATAGGTACAGGATGAGATATCAATTACTACATACTGAGCATGGGAAATATAACATCTACACGGAATGTCATCGTGGAAAGTATAATCGGTACTCATCAATGTACCCAAATCCCAATACTACTCAGGCGTCGTCATCCTCCTCGATCCTCCAATTCTGTAAATCTCATATAACCGTGAGTGCCCAACATCGGCACCCAAAATATCAAGAAATACTCGTGCCAAGCATCGACACGCAAATCCTCCTGTATAGGGCATCCGTCAGTCCGGATCAGCCCACGGGCTCTGTCTGCGGTATCGGCCCTCGGCCCCGGCAGTACGAGTCATCCCGTATCCATCCATAGCCTTTGGTCGGTATCCTCCGGATAACCGCCAGGTCCAAACAATCACCGGTAGGTAGTAGTCCCTCTGCCAGGCTCACCGTCTACTACACAGCGAAACCGTTCTCGCCCCGGGGTAGCATACCGGGTCCACCATATACCCGTAATCGGCCTCATCCAACTCCTCGATACGGGTACACATATATGTCACTCTAGTACCGAGAAAACACATGGTGGACGCACCGAAATATCATATCAAGGGAAACCGAGTTTTTAAATAATTAACTATTCTCTTTGAAATATCCATGGTTCCCCAAATCCAGAATTAACACGGAAACAACATATCTCAATGCGTAATCTAAGCAAGTATGAAGATATCAATATATGTGTGCACTGGTATGAATATACAGTGTGCATGTGCGCAGGTATGAGCATATCAATATATGTGTGCACTGGTATGAATATACAGTGTGCATGTGCGCAGGTATGAGCATATCAATATATGTGTGCACTGGTATGAATATGCAGTGTGCATGTACGCAGGTATGAGCATATCAATATATGTGTGCACTGGTATGAATATACAGTGTGCATGTGCGCAGGTATGAAGATATCAATATATGTGTGCACTGGTATGAATATACAGTGTGCATGTGCGCAGGTATGAAGATATCAATATATGTGTGCACTGGTATGAATATACAGTGTGCATGTGCGCAGGTATGAGCATATCAATATATGTGTGCACTGGTATGAATATACAGTGTGCATGTGCGCAGGTATGAAGATATCAATATATGTGTGCACTGGTATGAATATACAGTGTGCATGTGCGCAGGTATGAAGATATCAATATATGTGCCTGAATATGGATATAACATATGCTGTTATGCGGCAATTCATGACAACATCAATAGGGTGGAATCAGTATGATATATGATTTATAGCAATCCTATAATGTGAGTGTCATGGCAATCACTAACGGTGTGAGTGTAGCATATCAAGCGTGCTCGTGCGACTTGAACCGTTAGTGACAGTGCAGTGTCCTATGCTATCATTTCTATATGCAACAATAAGGTATGCTACTACAGTCCATATGAACATCTACAACCTAATATCCTAACTCGCCCTGACGCTTAACGCCATACGGGCGATTTCCCCGTAGATGTTAAATCTACTCACCTGGTCGTGCGCTACTCGTAGCCGACCACCTGCTTCCCTTTCCTAGCTTCGTCCGACGTACCCGCCTGCGAACCTGGAATTACACAAGAATCCATATATAAGCAAATATCTCACAAAACGTGATATCGACGTCAAACGATACGCTCGCGTCGCGAACTAAACGCGCGTGTGTACGATACGCTAAACGTGTGCACGCGTCTAAAACTAACCCCGATACGCCGCGATACGCTGAATCATGGAACCCTCTCGCGTATCGCGCGTATCGCGCGAACCAAACGTACTAGAAATACGATATAGCGTCCCAGATTCTACCCAGGCTAACAACTTACAAAACTATACATACCACTGGCCTAGAAATAACAACATACTCCTACCCATCCAAACATCACCCAAAAATTCTCCTGTCTGGCCGCAAATTACGGCCAGAAAGATTAAATCGGCGGCCTCTCTATGGGGTAGGGGTCTCGGGCTCTGGTGGTGTGGTCCATGCCTTGTATACATGCTCCAGTTAACTCAATTTCAACCTGAACTACTCGGGCCTAAAGCAGATCACAGAAATCTAATTTGTTCACTTAAAACACTAAATTTGCACAATTTGAAATCCTATGGTATTTTGTTGTAATCTGGGGTCTAACTAGGTTTACATGGTCTTAATAACACCTAATTAGGCTAGGTTAACCAATACTAACATCACTAAACCACAAGTGCACACAAATCACCATTTCAAGCATAAAATCTCACTTTTTACACAAACCGAAGCTAAACTACACATACGTTAAACAAACAAGAAGTTGGGCTCAGATTCTATACCTTACAAGACCCTAGGTGCAAGGAGAAAGGGGGTGGAGAAGATGGGAGTGCTGCTGCAGCTGCTGGGGCTGCTGTTGATGTTCTTGCTGCTGCCACTGCCTGCTGCTGCTGATGCTGCAGATGATGCTGCTGCTGTTGCTGCTAGTTGCTGCCTCTCTCTCTCTCTCTCTCTCAGCTGAGTGTGTGTGTGTGTGTGTGTTGAGGGTGAGAGGAGTGAGATAGAGGAGGAAAAGAATGAGAATACCCTAGTCAACCCCCTCTCTCTCTCTCATTAAATGAGCATGGGTCAAGCCATGTTGCCCATACCCTCTCTCTCTCTCCAAGTCAACAATTCCAAACTATTTCTCATAATGAAAAATAAAGAAAACAACCACCATAACAAAACCCCAAATACACCAAATACAAAACTTAAAATGGCTTAGGAATTTGTGAGTCCACCATGGTTGTTAATCATGGTTTTAACGCCAAATCCTAACCCTAGTTAACATGCACAAGTGTGTGTGTGCCTAGAAAAATCCTAATAAAATATTCATTAACTAGAATAAAATATCTGAAACATAATTTGGTAAACTTTTTACCAAGAACTATCTATTAAAATATAATTATCCCCTAAACACGACCTAAGGTGTTACAAGTCATGTCTCAAAGGCAAGATGACCAAAACTCCATTTACGGGACACGGAGAAAGAGTTACGGAACTCTTGGGACTGATACATAGTGATGTATGCGGTCCTATGTCTACACATGCCAGGGATGGTTCTTCGTACTTCATTACATTCACTGACGATCTCTCTAGATTCGGATATGTGTTCCTGATGAAACACAAATCAGAAGCTTTTGAGAAATTTAGAGAATATAAACAAGAAGTAGAGAACCAAACCGGAAAAAGTATTAAAATCCTTCGATCTGATCGAGGAGGTGAATACTTAAGCAAAGAATTCCTGGACTTCCTAAAAGAGAATGGGATTCTCTCTCAGCTGACACCTCCATATACACCACAGCACAACGGTGTATCAGAACGGAGGAACCGGACCCTATTAGATATGGTGCGCTCTATGATGAGCACGGCTGAGTTACCTATTTCCTTCTGGGGATATGCACTGGAAAGAGCTACAGACCTAGTGAATATGGTTCCTACCAAAACCGTGCCAACCACTCCATATGAGATATGGAAAGGAAAGAGACCATGTCTTAATTATGTTAAGATATGGGGTTGTCCGGCATATGTAAAAACGCAAAATCCGGACAAACTCGCGGCAAGGTCCATTCTGTGTAAGTTTATTGGATATCCCAAACATTCGCGCGGGTATATCTTCTACCACACCGAGGAACAAAAGGTGTTTGTTTCTCGACATGCCACCTTTTTAGAAAAGGAATTTCTTGAAAAAGAGATTAGTGGCAAGGAGGTAGAACTGGAAGAGGTTCCAGCAATACAGACTACAACAGAAGATTTGGTTGAACCAGAGGATTCAGTAGTTCCCGATGAACCTCAGCCTCTCCGCCGATCTAGTAGGGTTCCTCGCCCACCTGAGAGATACTACGGTTTTCTCATGGATGGTGGGAGCGAGGATTGCATCATGGAGGATGATGACCCAACTAGCTTCGAGCAGGCCATCACGAGTGGGGACTCAGTGAAATGGCTGGATGCTATGCGGTCCGAGATGGAATCCATGTACACCAACAAAGTATGGACTTTGGAAGTTGCTCCTGAAGGGGTAAAACCCATTGGGAGCAAGTGGATCTTCAAGAAGAAACTTGGTGTAGATGGGAAAGTGGAGACTTTCAAAGCTAGACATGTAGCAAAGGGTTTTCGTCAAAGACCAGGTATGGACTATGACGAAACCTTTTCTCCTGTGGCTATGCTTAAATCCATCCGGATCATGCTTGCCATCGCTGCATATCATGATTACGAAATCTGGCAAATGGATGTTAAGACCGCCTTTCTAAATGGTGATTTAGAAGAGTGCGTGTACATGACTCAGCCAGAGGGCTTCGTAGACAGTGGGAGCAGCGGGAAGGTGTGCAAGCTGCTTAAATCCATTTATGGATTAAAGAAAGTATCGCGGAGTTGGAACATCTGCTTTGATGTCGTTATCAAAGAGTTTGATTTCGTCAAAAATCCAGATGAACCTTGTATCTACAAGAAGGTGGCAGAGAGTAAGGTTGTCTTCCTTGTATTGTACGTGGACGACATACTCTTGATAGGAAATGATATTCCTATGCTGCAATCGGTCAAGCTCTTCTTATCACAAAGATTCTCGATGAAAGATCTTGGTGATGCCTCCTGCATATTGGGAATCAGGATCCATAGCGATAGATCCAAACGGATATAGGGATTGTCCCAATCCAGGTACATTGACACCATACTAAAGAGGTTTAGTATGGAAGAATCCAAGCGTGGGAACTTGCCCACGATCTCTGGAGTCACTCTCTCCAAAGAGATGTCTCCCAAGACTGATTTGGAGAGAGCTCGCATGCAAGGGATACCCTATGCTTCGGCTGTAGGCTCTATCATGTATGCGATGCTGTGTACCAGACCCGATGTAGCATACTCACTAAGTATAGTGAGCAGGTATCAAGCTGATCCTGGAGAGAGTCACTGGACAGCTGTGAAGAGCATTCTCAAGTACTTACGAAGGACTAAAGAGATGCTCTTGGTGTATGGTAATGGAGAACACCAAGTGGAGTCTTTTACCGATTCGAGCTTCCAGAGTGATAAGGACGACTCTAAGTCGCAGTCGGGATTTGTCTTTACCCTTTACGGAAGGGCGGTTAGCTGGAAGAGTTCCAAGCAGGAAACCGTGGCAGACTCGACGATGGAGGCTGAATACATCGCTGCCAACGATGCTGCTAAAGAGGCTGTCTGGATCAAGAAGTTCATTACTGAACTTAGAGTGGTTCCATCCATTGAGCATCCAATACCTTTGTATTGCGATAACAATGGAGCGGTGGCTTTGGCCAAGGAACCCAGGTCCCATCGGCGATCCAAGCATATTCTGAGGCGGTATCACCTGATCCGGGAGATAGTTGATCGCCGGAAGATCGAGGTCAGGAGGGTTGACATGAAGAACAACACGGCAGATCCACTCACGAAGGCCATTCTCTAGATACAGTTTGAGAGACTCTTCGGGATGCTCGGTATGCGATACTACAACAGCTGGCCCTAGTGCAAGTGGGAGATTGTTAGTTGTATGTATGCCCTAGAGTCCAGTATTGTACAGATGATGTATATTATATTGGATGCTTGGACATATATAGAGATGACTTTCTTGCTCGATATGATAGTATGCTATCTGGTTGCTCTTTATCTTAACATGTACACTTGTCTCTTTAAACTGTCTTATAGTTACATGTTGGTAAAGCCCTTAGGATATGTACTTGACTATCTGGACTATGATACAGATCATACTAGTGGGGGCATGGTAGTCCATAGGTACATCCTTCAAGGTCCCTAGTCGTAGGTGTATCGAGACGGGGCATCGATATACCAGAGTAGACTAGCGTATACGCTTCTCGACCCATGAGATGGGCGATGGATGATCCCATATCCATTGGTGTTTGACATCAGAGATCGTATACGGGTGCTCAGTGAAGACTGGGTACACTGGACGGACTCGCCGAGAACTCCCAGATGGTATTATACCTCACGTCAGATGGCAGTTCTCTGGTGACACTTGTACAGGTTAGTCTGTAGACCCGAGATCGTCATAGAGTCTTGTGTGATTCCCACTGTGCTTTGATCTCCACCTTACCACGTCTATAAGGGCGTGCAAAACGGTGGTCTTTGGGTACAGTCCCGAGTCACATGGAGGCAATGAGCGATAGGAGGGGTTTCGTCTCTCCCGGTATTGGGGGTTGATGTTGCGCTGTGCTTGATTGGCCGTAACAGGGAAGTCCCTGGCCAGGGCTGATCAGAGATTTGCTGGTAAGTGTTACCAGTAGTTTCTCGACCCGTTATGAGCCTCACATCGGCACGACTTATCGGTTATTGGGGTCTGACGTTTACCACCCCTAGACTTGATATGCGACATATCAGACGAACAGACCGGACTGTACGGTAAGTGTTACTGGTTGGATTCACAGAAGTGTGAGCGGGCTAGCTCGTCGATCTTCTGATCGCCCAATACCCGGATGGCCGTTACGTTTAGCAGACCGCTTGCGGCTTGTGGGTGATTGATATGATCATCATCTGCTACCGGCGTATTGACGAGTCTTTAGAGTCCTATACAGAGGTTTCCAGGCTCAAGCGAAACGAGATAGGAGCGCATATGAGATATGTGCAGGACCGAGAATAATGCGTGTATGTGATACCGTATTCCATTCTCGCGATGAATGTTTCGATTGGTTGTATGCGATATAACCTAGTTATCGAATCATTGATTCGATAAATCGATACATTGTATACTAGTCGGTTGTGTGCGACATGACCGGATCATTGAATCAAGTGTTGATTTGATGATTTAATGTATAATTATATATTTGATATATTACTTTGCATTAACTAGTATTGGTTCACTTTAAAGGGATTTTCTCACTTGAAAAGCACATTGTATATCGATTTCGCTTAAACTCTAGTCAACGATCCGTATTAGGGTTTCATCATGGAGCTATGGAGGTGGAGGACCGGATCTAGAAAGGTTATAGTCTCTTTCACATAGTAAAGTTATTTACTAGTTATCGATTTCGCTTAAACTCTATTCAACGATCCGTATTAGAGTTTCTCGGCACATGTAAAATTTGAAATTGGCATGGTTGATGCCTTGTGAGACCTCATTAGTGTGACTAGGAACCCTACAGTGGTATCAGAGCTGCTAGGCATTGGATGTCGACCTATGGGGGGGTTCTCACTGTGTGACAGTGTGGCGAAGCATAGGCTCTTACCCCCAGGGTGTCCCGAGACCGGAAGGTGTTCCAGCGGGTTGTAGTCCTCGCGAGGGGGCATGCGTAAAAAGTAACTTCTAAGGAACCCTACAGTGGTATCAGAGCCTAGCTAGAGCTTTAGGCGTGTTAGTTATATGTATGCCCTAGAGGCCATTACTGTACATAGGATGTATATTGTAGTGGATGCTGAGACATATATAGGGAGGACTTTCTTGCTCGACATGATAGTATGCTATCTGGTTACCCTTTACCTTAACGTGTATGCTGATTGTCTCTCTGTTACATGTTGGTAAAGCCCTTAGGATATGTACTTGACTACCTGGACTATGATGCGGATTATACTAGTGGGGACAGGTAGTCCATAAGTACATCCTTCAAAGTCCCTAGTCGTGGGTGTATCGAGACGGGGCATCGATATACCAGAATAGACTAGCGTATACCTTCTCGACCCATACAGATGGGCGATGGATGATCCCATATACATTGGTGTTTGACATCAGAGATGATATACGGGTGCCCAGTAGAGACTGGGTACACTGGACGGACTCGCCGAGAACTCCCAGATGGTATTATACCTCACGTCAGATGGCAGTTCTCTGGTGACACTGGTACAGAGTAGTCTGTTGACCCGAGATCGTCATAGAGTCTTGTGTGGTTCCCACTGTGCTTTGATTTCCACCTTACCACGTCCAAGAGGGCGTGCAAAACGGTGGTTTTTGGGTACAGTCCCGAGTCACATGGAGGCAATGAGCGATAGGAGGGGATTCGTCTCTCCCGGTATAGGGAGTTGATGTTGCGCTGTGTTCGATTGGCTATAACAGGAAATCCCTGGCCAGGGTTGCTGAGATTTACTGGTAAGTGTTACCAGTAGTTTCTCGAATTGTTATAGACCTCATATCGACACGACTTATCGAGCTATTGGGGTCTGACGTTTACCACCCCTAGGCGAGATATGCGACATATCAGACGACGAGACCGGACTGTACGGTAGTGTTACTGGTTGGATTCACTGGAGTGTGAGCGGGCTTGCTCGTCGATCTTCTGATCGCTCAATACCCGGGTGGCCGTTACGTTTAGCAGACCGCTTGCGGCTTGTGGGTGTTTGATATGATCATCATCTGCTGCCGCCGTATTGACGAGTCTTTAGAGTCCTACACAGAGGTTTCCTGGCTCAAGCGAAACGAAATAGGAGCGCATATGAGATATGTGCGGGACTGAGAATAATGCGTGTATGTGATACCGTATTTCATTCTCGCGATGAATGTGTCGAATGGTTGTATGCGATATAACCTAGTTATCGAATCAAGGATTGATTCGATAAGCCGATACATTGTTTACTAGTCGGTTGTGTGCGACATGACCGGATCATTGAATCAAGTGTTGATTTAATGATTTAATGCATAATTATATATTTGATATATTACTTTGCATTAACTAGTATTAGTTCACTTTAAATGGATTTTCTCACTTGGTTTGTGCACATTGTATATGTGATATACATTTGTACATATGATTGTATCATGTTTGATGATACATGATTGTTTAAGTGTATGTTAAGATTAAACCATGGTTATGTGATGGTTAGGGTTATGATTTTATTTACTTACTCATTTATTTATTTATTTATTTCATTTTGGCAAAAGAAAAGAAATGGTTGCTTGCTTTGTTTTACATTGAAACTTCATGAAGGTTTGAAAAGTCCACCATTTTTGTTTCATGCCTAACCTAACCATTGACCTAACCCTAGTTTATTCTATACACTTGACCATGGTTGATTATGATAAGTATTCTTTTATTTTCTATTTTCTAAATAACTCATCATAATTCTTTCATCATCTTCTTCATCTTCTTCACTTGAAGAAGTTTGCTTCATCAATGGTGATTGATGAAAACAAGTGAGAAATCCAATTCTAAAGTCTACCCACTTCCTATTTCTTCATCCTCTACCTCTTGCCAAGTAGTAGAGTGTGTTTCCTTCATAAGTTTTCATGACTTGGTGAAGTTGGAGCTTGATCTAGCGATGCCTCGACGTATATCATCTTCGGCATGGACATCGACGACCTAGCTCTCCATTTCTCCGACGAAGCCGACGCTAGAGCCCGGGAATTCATTTGGACAGCGAGGGGACTTCGTTACGGAGCTATGGAGGTGGAGCACCGGATCTACAAAGGTTGTATTTCCGTTTAAACTTTAGTTAAGTTGTTAACTAGTTTGTTTTTCGCCTAGATTTCTAGCCAACGATCCGTTCTAGGGTTTCTCGGCACCGTTTAAATTTGAAATTGGCATGGTTGATGCCTTGTGAGACCTCATTAGGGTGCCTAGGAACCCTACAGTGGTATCAGAGCCTAGCTAGAGCCTTAGGCGAAGTCCCGACGGAATTTGAAGTCCGATCGACCCGAAACCCAAACCCTTAACATGCTCTCTGGACATTTCTGTAAAATGTGGATTTTTTGGAATTAAAAATATGCAGAGAAATATGCAGGAAAATCTAAGAAAAACTGGAGAAAACGACAACCTAATTCAACAGTACGGCCGCGGAACCGCGGCGTTGACCCCCTTTTGCGGCGGTTCCGCGGCCGTTTGTGATGATTAGGATGTGTATTTTCTTCAGTTGTTTCTGTTGGTATTTCTTGTGTGTTCTGGATGTTTTTAATATTTATTCCAGAGTTGTATTTTCTGGGTTGTATTGGGGACTCGGTGTATTCGATCGGACTGTCTAATTTTTGTCGGTGTGCTTTTCCGAGTATTTTTAGAATATGTTAAAAAGTTCGACCGGATATAAATACCCAATTTTTCCCCTGTCGGGAAATTTCCAGGTGTTGGATTTTTCCGTAGTTTAACGACGTTCTAAGTAGTGCAAGTAACGCGATGGACCCTCTAGAAGACAACAAACCTTAACTCAATTATGTGACCGTCTTGAACTGCCCTTTGAACCTTCGGGTTTGGGGCAGTACGGCATGCCACATGTGAGGCGTTGGCTTGACCCTTCTACGGCTGGACCGTTGGTACTGAGGCACGAACTGAATGTTGTTAGACTTATTTCATGTATTGAGCTGTATCGGGAAAACTTGGGTGTTTGACTGTTCGATCGAAAAGTTTAACATTTTCTGTTTATCTGGAATGGGATACAATAATTGGAATTCACAAGTAGTTATGTGATAACTGAATGAATGTTATAAACACAGCAGTTTAGTCTCACTTGATCGGTTGCCACGAAATTTTGATGTGATCAAAAGTCCGTCGCAATCACGTAGCGTACACGGATACTCACCGGGTAAACTTAATAGACAGCCTCACTCCATAGCCCCGACCAAGTGACTGTAGGAGAACCCCGTCGCCGAAAGCATCCGTTAGGGTGCTCGCGGCAGCGGTGTTCCGCCTTGGTGCACTTCGTCGACGGCGTCGGGGGTGCGGCCGCCTACTGAAGTTTGCGACGAGCATTCGATCAGGATGTCGGGAATCTTGTTGAATTTCCCGACTTGGTATTGAAAAGTGTTTTCGATAATGAGACTAAAATGCGGGGTTTATAATTGTTAGGCATGCGATGTCTAAGGAATTCATTTGGTCAGGCATGTGATGTCTGAGGTGGTTGCGGATTCCAACTGTTGTTGTTTTACACTTTCTTTTCTGTGACCGTAAGTGTAATATGTGATATCGCCGGTTTCGTTGCTATATGTCAACGACAATTGGGATGTGCATATTTACTTACGTTGATGACATGTGATGTTATGTGTTGCTGGATATGTTATATTGGATCGTCGTGTTTGAATAGCCGGGGGTTTTTATGTGAGATGAGTGTTTTTCATTTTCATTCATGTAAAAACTTGTATGTAATATTCTTTTATTGGGGCACTTCCAGGTTGCGGAAGTTGTCACCTTTTGTATATTATTTACTTTTCCGCACTAGGATAGACCCAAGGAGGAGGGCACAAGTAACCGGGTTCTGGAGTCCAGTGGGAGACCAACTCGAGGAGTCGAGTCCGGGTCTCCTAACTCCAGAATTGGTAGGGTTGCTTGCCGCTCTCGTAGGGGTCTAGGTGTGTGGGTTTGGCTATTCATCACGACCGTGGAATCCGTGTTTTATACTGGCTCGTATTGAAAACACGGACGTCCTAGTATATCCAATATTTCATATGATTCTTCTGCTGCGATATCTGTGATGTGATCATGTGATGTTCTGTGATAGATACATTATATAGTATATATGATATATTATATAGACGTTACTTATGTTTTACACTCACGCTAGCCCTGCCCCGCTCTGTCGTTAGTTACCTAACCTAACGATGCACGAGGGGACATCGAGGCGAATGCGGATGGCATAAGCGTACGTCGTATTTATCTGTGATGTTTAGGTAATTAAATGATGGGACTTCATTAATGTGATTAATGAAATAAAAGAAACCTAAGATGTTGTAGAATCGAATTTCAAAATAAAACAGGTAGCTACAGTTCTTGCTTTGCAGAGAGGTATATGTGATATATACTGCACCTTATTCGATAAGGAAAGGACCGAGATCCCTTCACCGGGAGTGACTCCTTTAGCAATAACTGGCAGATGCTACACACTCGGTTTGTCTTTTGATTGCTTTTAAGAGTTTTTGCTTTGTACAGTGATATATATGATATATCCCGCACCTCATTCGACGAGGAAAGGACCGACGATCCCTTCACCGGGAGTGACTCCTTTAGCAAAACTAGAAAAGCCTCAAAAGCATTCCATTTTTAAAATCATTTGATTCTACAACGATATAAAGTTCATTACGCAAAAGGTTTTCTTAAAAACCTGTCGTAGCCCTCCGTCATTTCAGATAGGTAATAGTTAGTATTCGTGCTGCGTTTGTTGACTCAGTCAAGGCGTAGTGTGCGGTAGCTGATTATTGCTTATCTGCAAAGCATATGATGTGATTGGATTAGGGTAGTCGTGCGGCCTTGTTGACTCAGTCAAGGGTCGTGCGGGTGGGTTTAATTCAATCGAGAAATGACGGGTTGAACTTTACTTGCGGTCTATGGTTTGTTGACTCAGTCAAGGTCATAGATCGCATGGGGCAAAATATTATCGGGAATTTCAAGTGTTGAAATTTGCAATGAGATTGCATACCTTCTATGAGATAGTTGGATCCTGATACCCGCTGTGAGTAAGAGTTACTCCTGGGAGAGTTTTATACATTACAATTTGCCGATCAAGTAGGTGTCTAGAAAGGTGTCAACGGGGTTACGCCTATGGGAAAACGAGGTTTACATTAATTAGGTTCGTGCGAAAGCACGGGGGACCTCCCTCAAAGTACCGACACTGGCCTGGCTGAAAGATTGGCGAACTTGTAGTGTGTAATTAATCCCGGCTAGTCTTTCCTTTTAGGGTTTGAAGGAAGATTTGATAAAAACAGTGGGAGCCATCCTGATTAGATAAAATAAAAATCAATCTATTCTTGACAGAGCGCACGCTGAGTGTTTTCTTCTCTCTCTCTCCAGGTAGCGACCATATCACGCCTTAATCAAGATAATAATACGGAATATTGACCGAACCCGCTTGTTATACTGAGCTGGGGAACGTTGGTCCCGCTCCAACTTATAATTGTTATAAGACAGAGCAGGAAATTGGGGATTACCAGAATTCCCGTGCCGCCCAAACGAAGAGAGTGCATGCTGATGCATCATCTTCGGGTGTGTTCATTACAGAGAACTGTTTCTCGGTATCCTTTACGTCCTGGGTATGTGATACCAGATATGTAATCTGTTACATAGGGCTACAGAAAGGTAGAGAACTGAGAACGGGTGATAAGTTTCATGAGGCAGAAAACGGGGCAAGAGTTGCAGCCAAGTCTGTTGGTCACTGTCACCCTGTATTACCAATACATTGATTCTGAACGAATGTTATTAGATACCGAACCTGATATACAAAATCATATCAGTCTCTTTATTAGTAAAGAAAGGATATAATTTTGTATTATTGTATAATGTTTTGAACATTTCCTATATCAAAAGTTGATCGATTCAGGCACGTTATCTAAAAGCATTGATGTTCTAAATCAAACTACAGTTCTTAGTATACGGAACACACACAAGAGGAAAAGTTCAGAAATGAAAGAATCCTTCTTGAGGTATTGTAGACTAGGTCAGATCAATGTGACCCGACTAGCTAGAGTTACATGTAGATGCATATTTAAATCAGTTTGAATTTACATCTTGTGAAACTCGCTAGTCATGTCACAAAGATATAATGACACCAGCTCTGTTTATTGGAAACAGAGAAAGAGTTAGTGAACTCTTGGGATGATACATGTTGATGTATGTAGGTCCCCAGTCTACACATGCCAAGACCGGTTCTTTGTACTTCATTACATTCTCTGATAATCTCTCGAGATTCAGATCTATGTTCTTGTTGAAACACAAGTCCGAACCTTTTGAGATATTCACAGAATATAAGCGAGAAGTAGAGAACCAATACGGGTATAAGTATTATGTCCTTTGATGAGATCAAGGAGGAGAATACTTGAGCACGGAATGCATGGAATTCCTGGACTATTCTAAAGAAGAATGAGATTCTCTCTCAGCATTACTCCTCTGTATACACCATAGCACGATGGTATATCGGGGCGGAGCAGATACACCCTATTTGATATGGTGTGCTCTATGATGAGTACTGCTGAGTTACCTTTTTCCTTTTTGGGAGTTATGCACTTATGAAGTTGCATACCTATTGAATCGGGTTCGAATCAAATCAGTGCCTACCACTTCATATGTGATATGGAAAGGGAAGAGCCCATTTCTTAAGTTAGTTAAGATTTGGGGTTGTCCGACCTATGTCTAAAAGCAAAATCTGGACAAGCTCGAGGCAAAGTCTGTTATGTAGAACTGGAAAGGTTCCAGCTATACAAACTACAGCAGATGATTTGATAAAACCAAAGGATTCAATGGTTACCAACGAACCTCAGCCTCTCCGCTGATCTAGTAGGGTTCCTCACCACCTGAGAGATACTTTGGTTACTCTATGACAGTGGGAGCGAGGATTGCATCATGAGATGATGACCCAACTAGTTTCAAGCTGGCCATCAGGAGTAAGACTTTGTAAGAATGGCTGGATGTTTAGCGATCTGAGATGGAATCCTTATACACCAACAAAGTATGGACTTTGGTTGCTATATCTGAAGGGTTAAATCCCCATCAGGAGCAAGTATATCTTGAGAAGATTACTTGGTGTACATGGAAAAGTTGAGACTTTCAAAGCTAGACTTGTTAAAGGTTTGCATCATTGACCAGGTATGGATTATGCTGAAACCTTTTCTAAGGATCTATGCTTAAGTCCATCCAGATCCTACTTGCCACGGCTACATACCATGACTACGATATCTGGTGGTTGGGTGTCTTGACTGCTTTTCTAAATGATGATTTGGAAGAGATCGTCTATAAGTACACAGCCAGAGGGCTTCGTAGACAGTGGGAGCAGCGGAAACGTGTGCAAGATGCTTTATAGGATAAAGCAGGCATCGCGGAGTTGGAACATCTGTTTTGATGAAGTAGTCAAAGAGTTTGATATCATCAAAATGGTAGATGAACCTTATATAAACAAAAGGGTAGTAGGGAGTATGGTGATGATCCTCGTAGAGTACGTGGATGACATACTCTTGATAAGAAAGGAGTTTCTTATGCTACGCTCGATCAATCTCCGCTTATCACAAAGATTCTCCATATAGGATCAAAGTGATACCCCCTAAATCCTGGGTTTTGGATCTATGAGATAGATCTAATTGGATGTTAGGATTCTCACTAGTTGTAGTGAGATGGTATCAATCGATCCTGGGAAGAATCACTGGAAAGGTTCCAGGGTGATAAAGACGACTGAATGTCAGTCACAGGCATTGTCTTTACCCTCAGTAAAGGGACGGTATGTTGGAAGAGTTCCAAGATGGATACCGTGGCATACTAGACAATTAAGGCTGGATACATCGCTACTTAACATGCTACCAAAGAGGCAGTCTGGGTGTATATTGGTTCATGAGATGAACTTAGTTCCTACCATTGTGTGACAATGGAGTTGTGGCTTATGCCAAGGAACGTCTGTCCCATCAGTGATCCAGACATATTCTAAGGCAGTATCGCCTGATCATGGAGATGATTGATCTCCAAGGTGATCGAGGTGAGGAGAGTAGACTCAGAGGACAACACGGGCGGATCCACTCACAAAGGCCTTTTCCCAGAGAGAGACTTTCATGGGATGGTTGAGTATGAGATACTGCAACCACTGCTAAAGATGGCCCTAGTGCAAGTGGGAGATTGTTAGTTATATGTATGCCCTAGAGGCCATTACTGTACGTAGGATGTATATTGTAGTGGATGCTGGGACATATATAGGGAGGACTTTCTTGCTCGACATGATAGTATGCTATCTGGTTACCCTTTACCTTAACGTGTATGCTGATTGTCTCTCTGTTACATGTTGGTAAAGCCCTTAGGATATGTACTTGACTACCTGGACTATGATGCGGATCATACTAGTGCGGACAGGTAGTCCATAAGTACATCCTTCAAAGTCCCTAGTCGTGGGTGTATCGAGACGGGGCATCGATATACCAGAATAGACTAGCGTATACCTTCTCGACCCATACAGATGGGCGATGGATGATCCCATATCCATTGGTGTTTGACATCAGAGATGATATACGGGTGCTCAGTAGAGACTGGGTACACTGGACGGACTCGCCGAGAACTCCCAGATGGTATTATACCTCACGTCAGATGGCAGTTCTCTGGTGACACTGGTACAGAGTAGTCTGTTGACCCGAGATCGTCATAGAGTCTTGTGTGGTTCCCACTGTGCTTTGATTTCCACCTTACCACGTCCAAGAGGGCGTGCAAAACGGTGGTTTTTGGGTACAGTCCCGAGTCACATGGAGGCAATGAGCGATAGGAGGGGATTCGTCTCTCCCGGTATAGGGAGTTGATGTTGCGCTGTGTTCGATTGGCTATAACAGGAAATCCCTGGCCAGGGTTGCTGAGATTTACTGGTAAGTGTTACCAGTAGTTTCTCGAATTGTTATAGACCTCATATCGACACGACTTATCGAGCTATTGGGGTCTGACGTTTACCACCCCTAGGCGAGATATGCGACATATCAGACGACGAGACCGGACTGTACGGTAATGTTACTGGTTGGATTCACTGGAGTGTAAGCGGGCTTGCTCGTCGATCTTCTGATCGCTCAATACCCGGGTGGCCGTTATGTTTAGCAGACCGCTTGCGGCTTGTGGGTGTTTGATATGATCATCATCTGCTGCCGGCGTATTGACGAGTCTTTAGAGTCCTACACAGAGGTTTCCTGGCTCAAGCGAAACGAAATAGGAGCGCATATGAGATATGTGCGGGACCGAGAATAATGCGTGTATGTGATACCGTATTTCATTCTCGTGATGAATGTGTCAAATGGTTGTATGCGATATAACCTAGTTATCGAATCAAGGATTGATTCGATAAGCCGATACATTGTTTACTAGTCGGTTGTGTGCGACATGACCGGATCTTTGAATCAAGTGTTGATTTAATGATTTAATGCATAATTATATATTTGATATATTACTTTGCATTAACTAGTATTGGTTCACTTTAAATGGATTTTCTCACTTGGTTTGTGCACATTGTATATGTGATATACATTTGTACATATGATTGTATCATGTTTGATGATACATGATTGTTTAAGTGTATGTTAAGATTAAACCATGGTTATGTGATGGTTAGGGTTATGATTTTATTTACTTACTCATTTATTTATTTATTTATTTCATTTTGGCAAAAGAAAAGAAATGGTGGCTTGCTTTGTTTTACATTGAAACTTCATGAAGGTTTGAAAAGTCCACCATTTTTGTTTCATGCCTAACCTAACCATTGACCTAACCCTAGTTTATTCTCTACACTTGACCATGGTTGATTATGATAAGTATTCTTTTATTTTCTATTTTCTAAATAACTCATCATAATTCTTTCATCATCTTCTTCATCTTCTTCACTTGAAGAAGCTTGCTTCATCAATGATGATTGATGAAAACAAGTGAGAAATCCAATTCTAAAGTCTACCCACTTCCTATTTCTTCATCCTCTACCTCTTGCCAAGTAGTAGAGTGTGTTTCCTTCACAAGTTTTCATGACTTTGTGAAGTTGGAGCTTGATCTAGCAATGCCTCGACGTAGATCATCTTCGGCATGGACATCGACGACCTAGCTTTCCATTTCTCCGACGAAGCCGACGCTAGAGCCCGGGAATTCATTTGGACAGCGAGGGGACTTCGTTGCGGAGCTATGGAGGTGGAGCACCGGATCTACAAAGGTTGTATTTCCGTTTAAACTTTAGTTAAGTTGTTAACTAGTTTGTTTTTCGCCTAGATTTCTAGCCAACGATCCGTTCTAGGGTTTCTCGGCACCGTTTAAATTTGAAATTGGCATGGTTGATGCCTTGTGAGACCTCATTAGGGTGCCTAGGAACCCTACAAGGCGATGTGTAGACGAAGTTAGAAGTCCGATCGAACCCGATATCCCCCGATTTCAACCCTCTCTGTACAATTTTTCAAACAGTGGATTTTTGTGAATTAAAAATTGTCAAAAAATTAAGCTGGAAAAACTAAGAATTACTATGAAGTACGGTCCACTAAGTCAATAATTTGACCGCGGAACCGCGGCGAAACCATGGGTTTTGCGGCGGTTCCGCGGCCAAAATTTGGACTTAGTCCCTGAAATTTCATATATTTATTCTTAGGTCCTTTCTTAGCAATTTTTTATGGGAATTTTTTAATTCCACTCAAATGTTGAGTATTCTAGGGTTTTATTTGGGACTCGTTAATTTGATCGGATAATTTAACTTCGTTTAAGTTTTTCCGGATATTTTAGAAACTGTTAAAAAGTTCGACCGGATATAAATACCTACTTTTTCCCATGTCGGGAAATTTCCAAGTGTTGGATCTTTCCGTAGTTTTAAGAACGTTCTAAGTAGTGCAAGTAACGCGATGGACCCTCTAGAAGACAACAAACCTTAACTTGATTATGTGATCGTTTTGAACTGCCCTTTGAACCATAGGGTTTGGGGCAGTACGGCGTGCCACATGTGAGGCGTTGGCTTGACCCTTCTATGGCTGGACCGTTGGTACTGAGGCATGAAGTGAATGTTTTTAAACTTATATCATGTGTTGATCTGTTTCGAGAAAACTTGGGTGTTTGATTATTCGATCGGAAAGTTTAACATTTTCTATTTATCTGGAATGTGATACAATACTTGGAATCCACAAGTACTTATGAGATAACTGATATGAATGTTATAAACATAGCACTTTAGTCTCACTTGATCGGTTGCCACGGAATTTTGATGCGATCAAAAGTCCGTCGCAATCACGTAGCGTACGCGGATACTCGCCGGATAAACTTAATAGTCTGCTACACCCCTTAGCCCCGACCAAGTGACTGTAGGAGAACCCCATCGCCGAAAGCATCCGTTCGGGTGCTCGCGGCAGCGGAGTTCCGCCTTGGTGCACTTCGTCGACGGCATCGGGGGTGCGGCCGCCTACTAAAGTTTGCGACGAGCATTCGATCAGTTTTTCGGGAATCTTGTTGAATTACCCGACCTAATATTGAAAGGTGTTTTCGATAACGAGACTAAAATGCGGGGTTTATAATTGTTAGGCATGCGATGTCTAAGGAATTCATTTGATTAAGCATGCGATGTCTAAGGAGGTTGCGGATTCCAACTGTTGTAGTTTTACACTTTCTTTTCTGTGACCGTAAGTGTAATATGTGATATCGCCGGTTTCGTTGCTATATGTCAGCGACAATTGGGATGCGCATATTTACTTACGTTGATGACATGTGATGTTATGTGTTGCTGGATATGTTATATTGGATCGTCGCGTTATGAATAGCCGGGGGGTTTATGTGAGATGAGTGTTTTTCATTTTCATTCATGTAAAAACTTGTATGTAATATTCTTTTATTGCTGCACTTCCACGTTGCGGAAGATGTCACCTTTTGTATATTATTTACTTTTCCGCACTAGGATAGACCCAAGGAGGGGAGCACAAGTAACCAGGTCCTAGGGTCCAGTGGGAGACCATCTCGAGGTGTCGAGTCCGGGTCTCCTAACCCTAGAATTGGTAGGGTTGCTTGCCGCTCTCGTAGAGGTCTAGGGGTGTGGGTTTGGCTATTCATCGCGACCGTGGAATCCGTGTTTTATACTGGCTCGTATTTAAAACACGGACGTCCTAGTATATCCAATGTTTCATATGTTTCTTCTGCTGCGATATCTGTGATGTGATCATTTGATATGCTGTAATGGATACTGTATATAGTATATATGATATATTATATAGATGTTACTTATGTTTTACACCCGCGCTAGCCCTGCCCTGCTCTTCCGTTAGTTACCTAACCTGACGGTGCACGAGGGGACATCGAGGCGAATGCGGATGGCATAAGTGTACGTCGTATTTATCTGTGATGTTTAGGTGATTTAAACGATGGGACTTCATTAATGTGATTAATGAAAGAAAAGAAACCTAAGATGTTGTGGAATCGAATTTCTAAATAAAACAGGTAGCTACAGTTCTTGCTTTGCATCGCGTTGTTCCTTGTAGAACATCCTGCACCTTATTCGATAAGGAAAGGACCGAGATACCTTCACCGGGAGTGACTCCTTTAGCAATAACTGGCAGATGCTACACCCCTCGGTTTGTCTTTAAATTGCTTCTATAGTTTTTGCTTTGTACAGAGGTATATATGATATATCCTGCACCTCATTCGACGAGGAAAGGGCCGACGATCCCTTCACTGGGAGTGACCCCTTTAGCAAAACTAGAAAAGCCTCAAAAGCACTACATTTTAAAATCATTTGATTCTACAACGATATCAAGTTCATTACGCAATAGGTTTTTAGAAAAACTTGTCGTAGCCCTCTGTCATTTCAGATAAGTACTAGTTAGTATTCGTGCTGCGGTTGTTTGGCATGCGTCAAGGCGTAGTGTACGGTAGCTACCTAGTGCTTATCTGCTAGCATACGATGCGATTGGATTAGGGTATTCGCACGGCGTTGTTTGGCATGCGTCAAGGGTCGTGCGGGTGGGTTTAATTCAATCAAGAAATGTACGGGTTGAACTTGACTAGCGGACTATGGGTTGTTTGGCATGCGTCAAGGTCATAGCACGCTAGGGGCAAAATATTATCGGGAATTTCAAGTGTTGAAATTTGCAATGAGATTGCATACCTTCTATAAGATAGTTGGATCCCGATACCCACTGCGAGTAATTGTTACTCCTGGGAGTGTTTTACACATTACAATTAGCCGATCAAGTAGGTGTCTAGAAAGGTGTCAACGGGGTTACGCCTCTGGGAAAACGAGGATTACATTAATTAGGTTCATGCGAAAGCACGGGGGACCTCCCTCAAAGTACCGACACTGGCCTGGCTGAAAGATTGGCGAACTTGTAGCGTGTAATTAATTCCGGCTAGTCTTTCCTTTTAGGGTTTGAAGGAAGATTTGATAAAAAACAGTGGGAGCCATCCTGATTAGATAAAATAATAACCAATCTGATCTTGCAAGAGCATACGCTGAGTGTTTTCTTCTCTCTCTCTCCAGGTAGCGACCATATCACGCCTTAATCAAGATAATAAAACTGATATTTGACCGAACCCGCTTGTTATACTAAGCTGGGGAACGTTGGTCCCGCTCCAACTTATAATTGTTATAAGATAGAGCAGGAAATTGGGGAATACCAGATTTCCCATGCCGCCCAAACGAAGAAAGTGCATATGATGCATCATCTTCGGGTGTGTTCGTTACACAGAACTGTTTCTCAATATCCTCTGCGTCCTGGGTATCTGATACCGGATCAGGATCCCTGATATGTAATCTGTTACATAGGGCTACAGAAAGGCAGACACCTGAGAACGGGTGATAAGTTTCATGAGACAGAAAACGGGGCAAGTGTTGCAGCCAAGTCTGTTGGTCACTGTCACCCTGTATGACAAATACATTGATTCTGAACGAATGTTATTAGATACCGAACCTGATATACAAAATCATATCAGTCTCTTTATTAGTAAAGAAATGATAAAATTTTGTATTGTTGGATAATGTTTTGAACATTTCCTGTATCAAAAGTTGATCGGTTCAGGCACGTTATCTAAAAGCATTGATGTTCCAAATCAAACTACAGTTCTTAGTATACGGAAAACACACAAGAGAAAGAGTTCAGAAATGAACGGATCCTTCTTAAGGTATTATAGACTAGGTCATATCAATGCGACCCAACTAGTTGGAGTTACATAAAGATGCATATTTAAATTAGTTTGAATTTACATCTTGTGAAACTCGCCAGTCATGTCACAAAGATAAGATGACCATAGCTCTGTTTAATGGAAACAGAGAAAGAGTTAGTGAACTTTTGGGATGATACATGATGATGTATATAGGTCCCCTGTCTACACATGCCAAGACCGGTTCTTTATACTTCGTTAAATTCTCTGATGATCTCTCGAGATTCAGACATATGATCCTATTGAAACACAAGTCCGAACCTTTTGAGATATTCACAGAATATAATTTAAAAGTAGAGAACCAATAATAGGTATAAGTATTATTTCCTTTGATGTGATCAAGGAGGAGAATACTTGAGCACGGAAATCCTGGACTATTCTAAAGGAAAATGAGATTCTCTCTCAGCATTACTCCTCCGTATACACCAAAGCACGATGGTATATCGGGACGGAGCAATTGCACCCTATGTGATATGGTGTGCTATATGATGAGTACTGCTGAGTTTCCTATTTCCTTTTGGGAATAATGCACTTGAAAAGTTGCATACCTGTTGAATAGGGTTCCGATCAATTCAGTTGCCTACCACTTCATATATGATATGGAAAGGGAAGAGCCCATATCTTAAGTTAGTTAAGATTTGGGGTTGTCCGGCCTATGTCTAAAAGCAAAATCCGGACAAACTCGAGGCAAGGTCTGTTAAGTAGGACTGGAAATGTTCAAGCTATACAAACTGCAGCTGATGATTTGGTAGAACCAAAGGATTCAATTGTTTCCAACGAACCTCAGCCTCTCCGCCGATCTAGTAGGGTTACTCACCCACCTGAGAGATACTTCTGTTTCTCTATGACAGTGGGAGCGAGGAATGCATCATGAGATGATGACCCAACTAGTTTCGAGCTGGCCATCAGGAGTGGGACTCTGTAAGAATGGCTGGATACGTAGCGATCTGAGATGGAATCCTTATACACCAACAAAGTATGGACTTTGGTTGCTTTATCTGAAGGGTTAAATCCCCATCAGGAGCAGGTATATATTGAGAAGATTACTTGGTGTAGATGGAAAAGTTGAGACTTTCAAAGCTAGACTTGTTAAAGGTTTCCGTCGTCAACCAGGCGTGGATAATGGTGAAACCTTTTCAAGTAGCTATGCTTAAGTCCATCCAGATCCTACTTGCCACGGCTACATTCCACGACTACGATATCTGGTGGTTGGGTGTCATGACTGCTTTTCTAAATGATGTTTTATAAGAGAGCGTCTATATGTACACAGCCAGAGGGCTTCGTAGACAGTGGGAGCAGCGGAAACGTGTGCAAGATGTTTTATGTGATAAAGCAGGAATCGCGGAGTTGGAACGTCTGTTTCGATGTGTTAGTCAAAGTGTTTGACATCATCAAAATGGTAGATGAACCTTGTATATACAAAAGGGTTGTAGGGGGTATGGCGGTGATCCTCGTAGAGTACGTGGATGACATACTCTTGATAAGAAAGGAGTTTCCTATGCTACGCTCGGTCAATCTCCGCTTATCACAAGGATTCTCCATATAGGATCAAAGTGATACCTCATAAATCCTGAGTTTTGATCTATGAGATAGAAGTAATTGGATGTTTGGATTCTCACTAGTTGTACTGAGATGGTATCAATCGATCCTGGGGAGAATCACTGGAAAGGTTCCAGGGTGATAAGGACGACTGAATGTCAGTCACAGGCATTGTCTTTACCCTCAGTAAAGGGACGGTATGTTGGAATAGTTCCAAGCTAGATACCGTGACATACTAGACGATAAAGGCTGGATACATCGCTACTTAAGATGCTACCAAAGAGGCAGTCTGGATGTATATTAGTTCATGAGATGAACTTCGTTCCTCCCATTGTGTGACAATGGAGTTGTGGCTTATGCCAAGGAACGCTCGTCCCATCAGTGATCCAGACATATTCTAAGGCAGTATCACCTGATCATAGAGATGGCTGATCTCCAAGGTG
This sequence comes from Agapanthus africanus, assembly GCA_030015575.1. Classification (NCBI taxonomy): domain Eukaryota; kingdom Viridiplantae; phylum Streptophyta; class Magnoliopsida; order Asparagales; family Amaryllidaceae; genus Agapanthus; species Agapanthus africanus. The sequence goes on from CM057346.1 coordinate 366,095,256, forward strand.
ATCGAGGTTAGGAGAGTAGACTCAGAGGACAACACGGCGGATCCACTCACAAGGCCGTTTCCCAGAGAGAGACTTTTATGGGATGGTTGAGTATGAGATACTGCAACCACTGCTACAGATGGCCCTAGTGCAAGTGTGAGATTGTTAGTTATATGTATGCCCTAGAGGCCATTACTGTACATAGGATGTATATTGTAGTGGATGCTGGGACATATATAGGGAGTACTTTGTTGCTCGACATGATAGTATGCTATCTGGTTGCTCTTTATCTTAACGTCTACACTGATTGTCTCTCTGTTATATGTTGGTAAAGCCCTTAGGATGTGTACTTGATTACCTGGACTATGATGCGGATCATACTAGTGGGGACATGATAGTCCATAAGTACATCCTTCAAGGTCCCTAGTCGTGGGTGTATTAAGACGGGGCATCGATATACCAGAGTAGACTAGCGTATACATTCTCGACCCATACAGATGGGCGATGGATGATCCCATATCCATTGGTGTTTGACATCAGAGATGATATACGGGTGCTCAATGGAGACTGGGTACACTGGATGGACTCGCCGTGAACTCCCAGATGGTATTATACCTTACATCAGATGGCAGTTCTCTGGTGACACTGGTACATGTTAGTCTGTAGACCCGAGATCGTCATAGTGTCTTGTGTGATTCCCACTGTGCTTTGATTTCCACCTTACCACGTCCAAGAGGGCGTGCAAAACGGTGGTTTTTAGGTACAGTCCCGAATCATATAGAGGCAATGAGCGATAGGAGGGGATTTGTCTCCCCCGGTATAGGGAGTTGATGTTGCACTGTGTTTGATTGGCTATAACCAGAAATCCCTGGCCAGGGTTGCTGAGATTTACTGGTAAGTGTTATCAGTAGTATCTCGAACTGTTATAGACCTCATATCGACACGACTTATCGAGCTACTGGGGTCTGACGTTTACCACCCCTAGGCGAGATATGCGACATATCAGACGAACAGACCAGACTGTACGGTAAGTGTTACTGGTTGGATTCACAGGAGTGTGAGCGGGCTTGCTCGTCGATCTTCTGATCGCTCAATACCCGGGTGGCCGTTACGTTTAGCAGACCGCTTGCGGCTTGTAGGTGTTTGATATGATCATCACCTGCTGCCGGCGTATTGATGAGTCTTTAGAGTCCTACACAGAGGTTTCCTGGCTCAAGCGAAACGAAATAGGAGCGCATATGAGATATGTGTGGGATGGAGAATAATGCGTGTATGTGATACCGTATTCTATTCTCGCGATTTGTATCATCGGCAGGTTATATGTGATATAGCCGGGTTACCGAATCAAGATACTAGTCGGTTATATGCGATATGAACGGATCATTAAATCAAGTGTTGATTTAATGATTTAATGTATAATTATATATTTGATATATTACTTAGCATTAACTAGTATTGGTTCACATTAAATGGATTTTCTCACTTGAAGTGCATATCGTATATGTGATATATTTTTGTACACTTGTTTGTATCATGTTTGATGATACATGCAAACTTGGATTTGTGTAAAGACTTAAACCATGTTTAGTGAATGGTTAGGGTTTCATTTCAATTATTTATTTATCTATTCTTTTTTGGTTAAAAGATAAAAGAAAACAAAATGGTTGCTTTCAAACATGAAGCTTGTTGAAGCTTCATGAAGCTTTGACCAAGTGACCATTTTGTCTTCATTTCCTTTAACCTAACCATTCACCAAAACCATAGTTAACTCTCTACTCATAACCATGGTTGCAATATGATAAGTATCATATTATTTTTCTATTTTGAAAATAAGAATGATATTCTTTCTTCTTCTTCTTCTTCAACAATGAAGAAAAACTTGCTACTATCAATGGCAACTTGAGAAAATGAGTGAGAAATCCAATCCTAAAGTGAACCCACTTCCTATTTCTTCATCCTCTACCACTTGCCAAGTAGTATAGGGTTTTTTCTTCACAAGTTTCCTGGCTTGGTGAAGTTGGAGCTTGATCTTGTGATGCCTCGACGTAGATCATCTTCGGCATCGAAGTCGACGACCTAGACCGCCCTTTTCTCCGATGAAGCCGACGCTTGAGCCCGGGATCCGATGATCGCAGCGAGGGGACGTCATCATGGAGCTATGGAGGTGGAGGACCGAATCTACAAAGGTTGTAGTCTCTTTCACTTAGTAAAGTTGTTTACTAGTTATCGATTTCTCTTAAACTCTAGTCAACGATCCGTATTAGGATTTCTCGGCACTTGTAAAATTTGAAATGGCATGGTTGATGCCTTGTGAGATCTCATTAGTGTGCCTAGGAACCCTACAGTTGAATAGTATCTAGGAAAGGAATATTTATGTTAACTTGCTTAAACATTTCCACAATCTTCTTCATTTGTGGGTTAGGTCTATTGGTCCTTAATCTGTTTGGAAATGGAGCTTGATTAATGTAACACTTCAAAAAAATAAAATATTATTTTTGGGAATGTTTATAATTTAATATTATTTTAATGAATATTTTAATATTTCGGTATAATTAAATACCGATAAATGGGAAAAATTATGGAAAATTCTAAAATAGGGTATTTTAGGGAATTATGCCACTTTTAAGTTTTTATGATTTGTTTGACACTAATTTAGTGCTAATCGCGATTAAAAATCGCTAATCGGTTTTTTAGCATTTTTGTGCAAAACATGCACATATCATTTTTGTTTTACACTTTTGCATTTCTACCTTGTTTATTTTGGGGTTACTATTTGAGTGAGAAAGGAATTTGGAGAATAGAAAAGAAAAGAAAAAGAGAAAGGAATAAAGAAATAAGCATGGGCAAGAGAGAGAGTATGGGGTCTTCTTTGACTTGGCTCTTCCTCCATTTCCTCCACCATTTCCCCTCTCCCTCTTCAACTCCAGCAGCTGCTGCTGCCCCCTCCTTCTCCCCCTCTTCACCTCCTCAAATCACCTCTAAAACAACTCCAAAACCCTATCTCTTTTTCACTAAAAAGATGCACAAGCTCAAGGGCAACACATGGGACCAAGAAAGCAAGGATTTTGGCCACTAGGGGCAACTCAAGAAAATTCTTGAGTTGCCAAATGAGGTATTTTTTGGACCATTAGCTTAGTTTTTGTATTACTTATACCCCTATGATATGATAGAACCGATATTGTGAGATTTTGTGGACTTAAGAAAAAAAACCTAGTTAGGGTTATGGGAATTTGAGAGTTGTAATGTGAAATTGAGCTTAGTAGAGGCCATACAAACACCCTAGTACTTGAATTAAGACCCAAACTTGAGACTTGGAACCCAGAATACGGATTTAGAAACCGATATCGGAAGATTTATGGAATCTGTGAAGGTTATATGGGATCTGCTATCAACTCGAGACTCTGAAAATTATTTTGGTTGGACAGTGATATGTGCAGGCACCTAGGAAGCTACCACCAAGACCCTAGCCCCTAACTCCTTATCTCGGCCGCAAATTTAATCCAATTGGCCGCAATTTGCGGCCAAACCTGCACCAAATTGCCTCGTTTTTGTTCCAGAGCTCCTACATCCCTAGATGAGACCCCTGGCTTGTGCAAAATTGTCCAATTTGACCTAGGGTGAAATCAGGGACCCTTTTCTCTAGTTGCTGTTTTGGATTCGTGTTTTCGTATTCCGTATTTTGAATTCTGGATTTGCGTATTGCGTTTTACCTCGAATACTTGGCGTTTATACGACGATATCGAGGATTGATTGATGGTTTTGAAAGTATAGCCTATAGGCCCCTTAGCGTATCTTTTTGGTTTTCGTGTGTCGTTGGTGTTTTGATTTGGTTTTAATGCGATGCGATACGTGTGATGTGTAGGTACCCTATGAAGACTTCGGGACGACAACCAAGAGAGTGGCGACGCCGACAAATGAAGACGCAAGGTGAGTAGATTATATCTACGGGGGAAGTCGGGTGGATGGCGTATAGCACCCCCGAAGTCCGAAGTCTGTATACTATATATGTATATATTATATATATGATAGTTTATAGTGTGTTGTGGGTATTGTGTTAGGTGTATCATGGATAGATTAAGGTTAGAAGTAAACTAGTGTAATTCCTAGTTGCGAACCCTAGAATAGGTTTACACCCACACGCACACCCTTGCATATTCATTATACTTATACTGTGTTGATGATGATAGTGGATGTCATTGGAGATGAGTCAATGATATTGGGCATAGTGCCGTGAGATCGGTGATATGATGTGATTCGTATTTGGGATACGACATGTGATTCTTATCGGGATTTTGAACGTGTGTTTCACACACGCATTCATATTTATATAGATGATATCAGCTGTACTAGACTTAGATCAGTACCCCAGATTATGTGATATGCCGACAAGGATACCAGATAATTGATGTGATGATTGTGATATTGACCCATACCCAGCTATTGGGATGTCGTATGACGATTTACCGTACGAGCTTTTATTGATGATAGATCCGCACTCATGACTCGAGGATGTCATATGAGATACTGTATCGTACGCGATACTATTGAGGCGGGATCACCGACTATTTTATTTATATTTATATATTTCGACTCAGATTTAGGTGGTTTCCATACCCCTCCCTTTTGACTTGATAGTTAGATCTGTAGTTTGTATAGTAGATGTTAGACTAGACCCGAGTCATACCTATTTCAAAACTAACGAATCGGGAGTATTTCAAAGATAGGAAAAAAGGGATTCTACGGACATTTTCAAAGACACATTCTTTCTTTAAAACACCGTAGCCCTTACTTTACTAAAAATCCCGATTCGTCTTATTTCAAATGGCATAACTGCATGGCATATACATATGGATGTAGATTCCTTACTGTTGCGTTGATTATTCGACTTTCGCATATTCATGCTATTCGCATCGCTTTGCATGTGTAGATGTGTTTATTGCTATATTACAATAATACTGTTAGGACACCAGCACCATTATCGATGATGCGTATGTTCCACGTACACTTGCTTGCCGGCTCACACACTTCATCATCGATAATTGCCATGTCACTACACTGTAGTACTGTTGCATTCAGGATATAACCCTTGCATGGCTTACTTGTGTACCTATATATTTTATATTCATACGTATTTGCACAAACATAGATAATTCTGGCTTGACTTAGAGATTTGGGAACCGCAAGATACTCTTTAAACTGATTCATTTTAAAAGAGCGGTTTCCCTCAATATGTGCATATTACTATTCCATGTTGCATGACATACTGATATGCTTGCATTTCTTTACATGTGGCATACGTCATGCTTCTGATTATTCGCATTGAGATATGTTGTTTCCATGATATTTCTGGATTTGGGAACCTTGGGTATTTAAAAAGAAAGTATGTAATTGTTTTTAAAACCCGGTTACCCTTGATTTGATATTTTAGTCCACCATGAGTTTTATCGGTTCTGATATATATATATATACCCGATTTGAGGAGGCGGATGATCCGTTTGCGAGTACATGGTGGGCCCGGTATGGTACCCGGGGCGAGAACGGATCTGTCGCGCAAAAGGCAATGAGCCTGACAGTGGGACCACTACCTACCGGTGATTGTATTTAAACTCGGCGGATATCGGGAGGATACCGACAGAAGTTATGTACGTATGGAATATATCGAAATTCGAGGTTCGAAACCGGGCACTCGGGTTTTCGAGATAGCGTATGATACTGTTAGTTGTATGTATGCCCTAGTGGCCAGTATTGTACAGATGATGTATATTATATTGGATGCTTGGACATATATAGAGATGACTTTCTTGCTCGATATGATAGTATGCTATCTGGTTGCTCTTTATCTTAACATGTACACTTGTCTCTTTAAACTGTCTTATAGTTACATGTTGGTAAAGCCCTTAGGATATGTACTTGACTACCTGGACTATGATACAGATCATACTAGTGGGGGCATGGTAGTCCATAGGTACATCCTTCAAGGTCCCTAGTCGTGGGTGTATCGAGACGGGGCATCGATATACCAGAGTAGACTAGCGTATACGCTTCTCGACCCATGAGATGGGCGATGGATGATCCCATATCCATTGGTGTTTGACATCAGAGATCGTATACGGGTGCTCAGTGAAGACTGGGTACACTGGACGGACTCGCCGAGAACTCCCAGATGGTATTATACCTCACGTCAGATGGCAGTTCTCTGGTGACACTTGTACAGGTTAGTCTGTAGACCCGAGATCGTCATAGAGTCTTGTGTGATTCCCACTGTTCTTTGATCTCCACCTTACCACGTCTATAAGGGCGTGCAAAACGGTGGTCTTTGGGTACAGTCCCGAGTCACATGGAGGCAATGAGTGATAGGAGGGGTTTCATCTCTCCCGGTATTGGGGGTTGATGTTGCGCTGTGCTTGATTGGCCGTAACAGGGAAGTCCCTGGCCAGGGCTGATCAGAGATTTGCTGGTAAGTGTTACCAGTAGTTTCTCGACCCGTTATGAGCCTCACATCGGCACGACTTATCGGTTATTAGGGTCTGACATTTACCACCCCTAGACTTGATATGCGACATATCAGACGAACAGACCGGACTGTACTGTAAGTGTTACTGGTTGGATTCACAGGAGTGTGAGAGGGCTAGCTCGTCGATCTTCTGATCGCTCAATACCCGGATGGCCGTTACGTTTAGCAGACGGCTTGCGTCTTGTGGGTGATTGATATGATCATCATCTGCTACCGGCGTATTGACGAGTCTTTAGAGTCCTACACAGAGGTTTCCTGGCTCAAGCGAAACGAGATAGGAGCGCATATGAGATATGTGCAGGACCGAGAATAATGCGTGTATGTGATACCGTATTCCATTCTCGCGATGAATGTTTCGATTGGTTGTATGCGATATAACCTAGTTATCGAATCATTGATTCGATAAATCGATACATTGTATACTAGTCGGTTATGTGCGACATGACCGGATCATTGAATCAAGTGTTGATTTGATGATTTAATGTATAATTATATATTTGATATATTACTTTGCATTAACTAGTATTGGTTCACTTTAAAGAGATTTTCTCACTTGAAAAGCACATTGTATATGTGATATATTTTGTGTGCACTTGATTGTATCATGTTTGATGATGCTTGCTCATTTGGTTAAGTGTATAAAATTAAACCATGGTTAAGTTGATGATTAGGGTTTTGCTTTTTTGTTTATTTATTTATTTGGAAAAGATAAATATGAGAATGGTGGCTTTCTTTGTTTCTTATTGAAGTTTCATGAAGCTTTGACTTAGTCACCATTCTTTACTCATGCTTAACCCTAACCATTTGAACTAACCCTAGTTCATTCTCTACACTTAACTATGGTTAAGATTATGATAAGTTTTCATTTTTCTTTTTCATTTGATAACACTTATCTTATTCTTTCTTCTTCTTGATTATCTTCTTCTTCAAGAAAAGCTTAAGTCTATCAATGGCAACTTGAGCAAAAGTGAGAGAAATCCAATTCTAAAGTGAACCCACCTCCTATTTCTTCACCCTCTACCTCTTGCCAAGTAGTATAGGGTGTTTTCTTCACAAGTTTCAGAACTTGGTGAAGTTGGAGCTTGAACTTGTGATGCCTCGACGTAGATCATCTTCGGCACGAAGCCGACGACCTAGTCCGCCCATTTCTCCGATGAAGCCGACGATTGAGTTCGGGATTCGAGATGGATAGCGAGAGGACGCCTACGTGGAGCTAAGGAAGTGGAGAACCGGATCTACAAAGGTTGTATCCTCTCTCCTTTAGTTTAGATGTTAACTAGTTTCGTTTTTCGCCTAAAATTCTAGTCGACGATCCGTATTAGGGTTTCTCGGCACTCATAAAATTTAAAATTGGCATGGTTGATGCCTTGTGAGACTTCATTAGCGTGCCTAGGAACCCTACAGTGGTATCAGAGCCTAGCTAGAGCCTTAGGCGATGCTTAGACGACATTTGAAACCCGATCGAACCGAAACCCTAATTCCCGATGTGCTCTCTGTACTTTTTTCAAAAACTGGGATTTTTCCAGATTAAAAATGCTTAAAAAATTCAGCAGGGAATTCTAAGAATTACGGTGCAAATTTTTTCAAATGAACAGTATAGTGTGCGGCGGAACCTCGGCAGAAGCATGGCTTCTGCGGCGGTTCCACGGCCTAGTGATGACGTCAACCCTCCTACTTTGCACAGTAATTCCTATTTCACAGTGCTGAGTTTTCTGGGAATTTTTAAATTGACTCAAGAGTTGAGTGTTCTGGGGTTGCATTGGGAATCGAAGATTCGATCGGATTATCAAGTTTTGTCTATGTGTTTTTCCGGATAATTTTTGAATATCTTAAAAAGTTCGACCGGATATAAATACCCAACTTTTCCCCTGCCGGAAAATTTCCAAGTGTTGGATTTTCCTGTGGTTTAAGGACGTTCTGAGTAGTGCAAGTAACGCGATGGTCCCTTTAGAAGACAACAAACCTTAACTCGATTATGTGACCGTCTTGAACTGCCCTTTAAACCTTCGGGTTTGGGGCAGTACGGCGTGCCACATGTGAGGCGTTGGCTTGACCCTTCTACGGCTGGACCGTTGGTACTGAGGCATGAAGTGAATGTCTTTGAACTTATTTCATGTGTTGAACGGTTTCGGGAAAACTTTGGTGTTCGAATGTTCGATCGGAAAGTTTAATATTTTCTATTTTATCCGGAATGGGATACAATAATTGGAATTCATAAACAGTTATGAGATAGCTAAATGAATGTTATAAATCTAGCGGTTTAGTCTCACTTGATATTGAAAAGAGTTTTCGATAATGAGACTAAAATGCGGGGTTTATAACTGTTACGCATGTGATGTCTAAGTATTTCATTTGATTAGGCATGTGATGTCTAAAGAGGTTGCGGATTCCAACTGTTGTAGTTTTACACTTTCTTTTCTGTGACCGTAAGTGTAATATGTGATATCGCCGGTTTCGTTGCAATATGTCAACGACAATTGGGATGCGCATATTTACTTACGTTGATGACATGTGATGTTATGTGTTGCTCGATATGTTATATTGGATTGTCGTGATTGAATAGCCGGGGGTTTTTATGTGAGATGAGTGTTTTTCATTTTCATTCATGTAAAAACTTGTATGTAATATTCTTTTATTGGGGCACTTCCAGGTTGCGGAAGATGTCACCTTTTGTATATTATTTACTTTTCCTCATTAGGATAGACCCAAGGAGGGGAGCATAAGTAACCGGGTTCTAGGGTCCAGTGGGAGACCATCTCGAGGAGTCGAGTCCGGGTCTCCTAACCCTAGAATTGGTAGGGTTGCTTGCCGCTCTCATAGGGGTCTAGGGGTGTGGGATTGGCTATTCATCACGACCGTGGAATCCGTGTTTTATACTGGCTCGTATTGAAAACACGGACGTCCTAGTATATCCAATGTTTCATATGTTTCTTCTGCTGCGATATCTGTGATGTGATCATGTGATGTTCTGTGATAGATACTATATATATAGTATCTATGATATATTATATAGGCGTTACTTATGTTTTACACCCGCGCTAGCCCTGCCCCGCTCTGCCGTTAGTTACCTGACCTAACGGTGCATGAGGGGACATCGAGGCGAATGCGGATGGCATAAGTGTACGTCGTATTTATCTGTGATGTTTAGGTACTTAAATGATGGGACTTCATTAATGTGATTAATGAAAGAAAAGAAACCTAAGATGTTGTAGAATCAAATTTTAAACAAAACCGGTAGCTACAGTTCTTGCTTTGCATAGCGGTATATGTGATATATCCTGCACCTTATTCGATGAGGAAAGGACCGAGATCCCTTCACCGGGAGTGACTCCTTTAGCAATAACTGGCAGATGCTACACACTCGGTTTGTTTTTGATTGCTTCTATAGTTTCTGCTTTGCACAGTGATATATATGATATATCCCGCACCTCATTCGACGAGGAAAGAGCCGACGATCCCTTCACCGGGAGTGACCCCTTTAGCAAAACTGGAAAAGCCTCAAAATCACTCCATTTCAAAACTTCATTTGATTCTACAACGATATCAAGTTCATTACGCAATAGGTTTTCAGAAAAACCTGTCGTAGCCCTCCGTCATTTCAGATAAGTAGTAGTTAGTATTCGTGCTACGTTTGTTGGCCTGCGTCAAGGCGTAGTGTGCGGTAGCTAACTAGTATTTATCTGCTTATGCATATGATGCAGATTGGATTAGGGTAGTCGTGCGACTTTGTTGGCCTGCGTCAAGGGTCGTACGGGTTGGTTTAATTCAATCAGGAAATGACGGGTTGAACTTGACTAGCGCACTATGGTTTGTTGGCCTGCGTCAAGGTCATAGGACGCTAGGGGCAAAACATTATCGGGAATTTCAAGTGTTGAAATTTGCAATGAGATTGCATACCTTCTATGAGATAGTTGGATCCCGATACCCACTGCGAGTAAGAGTTACTCCTGGGAGAGTTTTACACATTACAATTAGCCGATCAAGTAGGTGTCTAGAAAGCTGTCAACGGGGTTACGCCTCTGGGAAAACGAGGTTTACATTAATTAGGTTCGTGCGAAAGCACGGGGGACCTCCCTCAAAGTACCGACACTGGCCTGGCTGAAAGATTGGCGAACTTGTAGTGTGTAATTAATCCCGGCTAGTCTTTCCTTTTAGGGTTTGAAGAAAGATTTGATAAAAACCAGTGGGAGCCATCCTGATTAGATAAGATAATAACCAATCTTATCTTGCAAGAGCATACGCTAAAGTGTTTTCTTCTCTCTCTCTCCAGGTATCGACCATGTCATGCCCTAATAAAGATAATAATATGGATGTATTGACTGAACCCGCATGTTATACTGTGCTGGGGAACGTTGGTTCCGTTCTTTCTTATAAGAGTTATAGGAATGAACAAGACATAGGGGAATACCAGGATTCCTATGCCACCCGAGTGAAGAAAGTACATGTTGATGCATTTTCTTCGGGTGTGTTCGTTACTGAGAACTGTTTCTCCATTTGCTCTACGTCCTGGGTATTAGATACCGGGTCAGGATCCCATATATGTAATCAGTTACATGAGCTCAGGAAAGGTAGAGAACTTGGAGAAGGTGATAAAGACATTAGAGTTGGAAATGGTGCAATTGTTGCAGCGAAGACTGTCGGGGAATATCACCTTGTGCTACCAACTGGTAATACATTGGTTCTGAACGAATGCTATTACATGCCGAACCTGATATGCAACATTATATCGGTTTCTTTATTGAGTAAAGAGGGATATAATTTTGTATTACAGGACAATGTTATGAACATTTTCCATAACCAAAAGTTGGTTGGATCAGGCATGTTGTGCAATGGCATTTATGTTCTAAATCAATCAACAGTTCTGAGCATAACTAACACACACAAGAGGAAGAGTATTGAACTGAACGAATCCTTCTTGTGGCATTGTAGACTGGGTCAGATCAATGCGACACGACTGGCAAAGTTGCATAAGGATGGATATTTAAATCCGTTTGAATTTTCATCTTATGACCTGTAGGGTTCCTAGGCACCCAAGTGAGGTCTCACAAGGCATCAACCATGCCAATTTCAAATTTTAACGGTGCCTACAAACCCTAAACTACGGATCGTCGGCTAGATGTCTAGGAGAAAAACTAACTAGTTAACACTTAACTAAAAGTTTAACGGAAATACAACCTTTGTAGATCCGGTGCTCCACCACCATAGCTCCGCAACGAGGTCCTCTCCGCTGTCCAAATCAAATCCGGGCTCAAGCGTCGGCTTCGTCGGAGAATGGGCAAGCTAGGTCGTCGATGTCCATGCCGAAGATGATCTACGTCGAGGCATCGCTAAATCAAGCTCCGACTTCACCAAGTCCAAAAACTTGTGAAGAGAACACACTCTACTACTTGGCAAGAGGTAGAGGATGAAGAAATAGGAAGTGGGTAGACTTTAGAATTGGATTTCTCACTTGTTTTCATCAATCACCATTGATGAAGTGAACTTTCTTCATGTGAAGAAGATGAAGAAGAAGAAGAAAGAAATATGATAAGTTAATTATATTTGGAAAAGAAAATGAATACTTATCATATTAGAACCATGGTCAAGTGTAGAGAATTAACCAAGGTTAGTTTAATGGTTAGGGTTTAAGATGAAGACAAGAATGGTTACAAAGTCAAAGCTTCATGAAGCTTCAACTAAACTCCAAAATTAGCAACCATTCTTTTCTTATCTATTCAAAATAAATAAATAAATAAATAAGTAATAAAAAGAAAACCCTAATCATTAGTTTAACCATGGCTTAATTCATTACACTTAACTATAGTTAAACATGTATCATCAAACATGATACAATCAAGTGTACAAAAGTATATCACATATACAATGTGCACAAACCAAGTGAGAAAATCCGTTTAAAGTGAACCAATACTAGTGAGTGCAAAGTAATATATCAAATATATAATTATGCATTAAATCATTAAATCAACACTTGATTCAATGATCCGATCATGTCGCACACAACCGACTAGTATTCAATGTATCGGCTTATCGAATCAATACTTGATTCGATACCTAGGTTATATCGCATACAACCATTCGATACAATCATCGCGAGAATAGAATACGGTATCACATACACGCATTATTCTCGGTCCCGTACATATCTCATATGCGCTCCTATTTCGTTTTGCTTGAGCCAGGAAACCTCTGTGTAGGACTCTAAAGACTCGTCAATACGCCGGCAGCAGATGATGATCATATCAAACACCCACAAGCCGCAAGCGGTCTGCTAAACGTAACGGCCACCCGGGTATTGAGCGATCTGAATATCGACGTGCAAGCCCGCTCACACTCCAGTGAATCCGACCAGTAACACCACCGTACAGTCCGGTCTGATCGTCTGATATGTCGCATATCTCGCCTAGGGGTGGTAAACGTCAGACCCCAATAGCTCGATAAGTCATGTCGATATGAGGTCTATAACTATTCGAGAAACTACTGGTAACACTTACCAGTAAATCTCAGCAACCCTGGCCAGGGATTTCCTGTTATAGCCAATCGAACACAGCGCAACATCAACTCCCTATACCGGGAGAGACGAATCCCCTCCTATCGCTCATTGCCTCCATGTGACTCGGGACTGTACCCAAAAACCACCGTTTTGCACGCCCTCTTGGACGTGGTAAGATGGAAATCAAAGCACAGTGGGAACCACACAAGTCTCTATGACGATCTCGGGTCAACAGACTACTCTGTACCAGTGTCACCAGAGAACTGCCATCTGACGTGAGGTATAATACCATCTGGGAGTTCTCGGCGAGTCCGTCCAGTGTACCCAGTCTCTACTGAGCACCCGTATATCATCTCTGATGTCAAACACCAATGGATATGGGATCATCCATCGCCCATCTGTATGGGTCGAGAAGGTATACGCTAGTCTACTCTGGTATATCGATGCCCCGTCTCGATATACCCATGACTAGGGACTGTGAAGGATGTACTTATGGACTACCATGTCCCCACTAGTATGATCCGCATCATAGTCCAGGTAGTCAAGCACACATCCTAAGGGCTTTACCAACATGTAACAGAGAGACAATCAGTATACACGTTAAGGTAAAGTTCAACCAGATAGCATACTATCATGTCGAGCAAGAAAGTCCTGCCTATATACGTCCCAGCATCCACTACAATATACATCCTATGTACAGTAATGGCCTCTAGGGCATACATATAACTAACAATCTCCCACTTACACTAGGGCCATCTGTAGCAGTGGTTGTAGTATCTCATACTCAACCATCCCATAAAAGTCTCTCTCTGGGAAACGGCCTTTGTGAGTGGATCCGCTGTGTTGTCCTCTGAGTCTACTCTCCTGTCCTCGATCCCCTGGAGATCAACCATCTCCATGATCAAGTGATACTGCCTTAGAATATGTCTGGATCACTGATGGGACCTGCGTTCCTTAGCATAAGCCACAACTCCATTGTCACACAATGGGAGGAACATAGTTCATCTCATGAACCAATATACACCCAAACAGCCTCTTTGGTAGCATCTTAAGTAGCGATGTATCCTGCCTTTATCGTCTAGTGTGCCACGGTATCTAGCTTCGAACTCTTCCAACATACCGTCCCTTTACTGAGGGTAAAGACAATGCCTGCGATTGACATTCAGTCGTCTTTATCACCCTGGAACCCTTCCAGTGATTCTCCTCAGGATCGATTGACACCATCTCACTACATCATGTGAGTATCCTAACATCCATTTAGATCTATCTCATAAATCCAAAATCCAGGATTTTGTAGGTATCACTTTAATCCTATATGGAGAATCTTTGTGATAAGCGGAGATTGATCGAGCGTAGCATAGGAAACTCCTTTCTTATCAAGAGTATGTCATCCACGTACTCTACGAGGATCGTCACCATACTCCGTACTACCTTTTTGTATATACAAGGTTCATCTACCATTTTGATGATGTCAAACTCTTTGACCGCTTCATCAAAACAGATGTTCCAACTCCGCGATGCCTGCTTTATCCTATAAAGCATCTTGCACACGTTTCCGCTGCTCCCACTGTCAACGAAGCCCTCTGGCTGTGTACTTATAGACGCTCTCTAAATCATCATTTAGAAAAGCAGTCAAAACACCCAACCACCAGATATCGCAGTCATGGTATGTAGCCGTGGCAAGTAGGATCTGGATGGACTTAAGCATAGTCACTTGAAAAGGTTTCATCATGATCCACGCCTGGTCGATGACGAAAAGCTTTAACAAGTCTAGCTTTGAAAGTCTCAACTTTTCCATCTACACCAAGTAATCTTCTCAAGATATACTTGCTCCTGATGGGGATTTAACCCTTCAGATATTGCAACCAAAGTCCATACTTTGTTGGTGTACATGGATTCCATCTCAGATCGCTAAACATCCAGCCATTCTTACAGAGTCCTACTCCTGATGGCCAGCTCGAAACTAGTTGGGTCATCATCTCATGATGCAATCCTCGCTCCCACTGTCATAGAGAAACCGAAGTATCTCTCAGGTGGGTGAGGAACCCTACTAGATCGGCGGAGAGGCTGAGGTTCGTTGGTAACTATTGAATCCTTTGGTTCCATCAAATCATCTACTATAGTTTGCATAGCTGGAACCTTTCCAGTTGTAGATAACAGATCTTGCCTCGAGCTTGTCCGGATTTTGCTTTTAAACATAGGCCCGACAACCCCAAATCTTAACTAGCTTAAGACATGGGCTCTTCCCTTTCCATATCTCATATGGAGTGGTAGGCAACTGATTTGATTCGAACCCTATTCAATAGGTATGCAGCTTCTCAAGTGCATAACTCCCAAAAAGGAAATAGGTAACTCAGTAGTACTCATCATAGAGCACACCTTATCACATAGGGTGTAATTGCTCCACCCCGATATACCATCGTGCTATGGTGTATACGAAGGAGTAATGCTGAGAGAGAATCTCATTCTCCTTTATAATAGTCCAGGATTTCCGTGCTCAAGTATTCTCCTCCTTGATCTCATCAAAGGACATAATACTTATACCCGTTTTGGTTCTCTACTTCTAAATCATATTCTGTGAATATCTCAAAAGGTTCGGATTTGTGTTTCAACAGGAACATATGTCTGAATCTTGAGAGATTATCAGAGAATGTAATGAAGTACAAAGAACCGGTCTTGGCATGTGTAGACAGGGGACCATACATACATCATCATGTATCAGTCCCAAGAGTTTACTAACTCTTTCTCTGTTTCCAGTAAACGGAGCTATGGTCATCTTATCTTTGTGAGATGACTGGCGAGTTTCACAAGATGTAAATTCAAACTGATTTAAATATGTATCTATATGTAACTCTAGCTAGTCGGGTCACATTGATATGACCTAGTCTACAATGCCTCAAGTAGGATTCGTTCATTTCTGAACTCTTCCTCTTGTGTGTGTTTTGTATACTAAGAACTGTAGTTTGATTTAGAACATCAATGCTTTTAGATAACGTGCCTGAACCGATCAACTTTTGATATAGGAAATGTTCAAAACATTATCCAACAATACAAAATTTTATCATTTCTTTACAGATAAAGAGACTGATATGATTTTGTATATCAGGTTCGGTATCTAATAACATTCGTTCAGAATCAATGTATTTATACTACTGGGTGACAGTGACCAACAGACTTGGCTGCAACACTTGCCCCGTTTTCTGCCTCATGAAACTTATCACCCGTTCTCAGTTCTCTACCATTCTGTAGCCCTATGTAACAGATTACATATCTGGGATCCTGATCTGGTATCACATACCCAGGACGTAAAGGATACTGAGAAACAGTTCTGTATAACGAACACACCCGAAGATGATGCATCATCATGCACTCTCTTCGTTTGGGCGGCACGGGAAATCTGGTATTCCCCAAATTCCTGCTCTGTCTTATAACAATTATAAGTTGGAGCGGGACCAACGTTCCCCAGCTCAGTATAACAAGCGGGTTCGGTCAATATTCCGTATTATTATCTTGATTAAGGCGTGATATGGTCGCTACCAGGAGAGAGAGAGAAGAAAACACTCAGCGTGCGCTCTTGCAAGAATAGATTGGTTATTATTTTATCTAATCAGGATGGCTCCCACAGCTTTTTATCAAATCTTCCTTCAAACCCTAAAAGGAAAGACTAGCCGGGATTAATTACACACTACAAGTTCGCCAATCTTTCAGCCAGGCCAGTGTCGGTACTTTGAGGGAGGTCCCCCGTGCTTTCGCACGAACCTAATTAATGTAAACCTCGTTTTCCCAGAGGCGTAACCCCGTTGACACCTTTCTAGACACCTACTTGATCGGCTAATTGTAATGTATAAAACTCTCCCAGGAGTAACTCTTACTCGCAGCAGGTATCGGGATCCAACTATCTCATAGAAGGTATGCAATCTCATTGCAAATTTCAACACTTGAAATTCCCGATAATATTTTGCCCCTAGCTCGCTATGACCTTGACGGAGGCCAAACAACCCATAGTCCGCTAGTCAAGTTCAACCCGTCATTTCCTGATTGAATTAAACCCACCCGCACGACCCTTGACGGAGGCCAAACAACGCCGTACGAATACCCTAATCCAATCGCATCATATGCTAGCAGATAAGCACTAGTTAGCTACCGTACACTACGCCTTGACGGAGGCCAAACAACCGCAGCACGAATACTAACTAGTACGTATCTGAAATGACGGAGGGCTACGACAGGTTTTTCTGAAAACCTATTGCGTAATGAACTTGATATCGTCGTAGAATCAAATGAATTTTAAAAATGGAGTGCTTTTGAGGCTTTTCTAGTTTTGCTAAAGGAGTCACTCCCGGTGAAGGGATCGTCGGTCCTTTCCTCGTCGAATGAGGTGCAGGATATATCATATATATCACTGTGCAAAGCAAAAACTCTTAAAAGCAATCAAAAGACAAACCAAGGGCGTAGCATCGACCATTTATTGCTAAAGGAGTCACTCCCGGTGAAGGGATCTCGGTCCTTTCCTTATCGAATAAGGTGCAGGATATATCACATATACCGCTGTGCAAAGCAAGAACTGTAGCTACCTGTTTTATTTTGAAATTCGATTCTACAACATCTTAGGTTTCTTTTATTTCATTAATCTCATTAATGAAGTCCCATCATTTAAGTACCTAAACATCACAGATAAATACGACGTACACTTATGCCATCCGCATTTGCCTCGATGTCCCCTCGTGCACCGTTAGGTTAGGTAACTAACGGCAGAGCGGGGCAGGGCTAGCGCGGGTGTAAAACATAAGTAACGTCTATATAATATATCATATATACTATATACTGTATCTATCACAGAACATCACATGATCACATTACAGATATCGCAGCAGAAGAAACATATGAAATATTGGATATACTAGGACGTCCGTGTTTTCAATACGAGCCAGTATAAAACACGGATTCTACGGTCGTGATGAATAGCCAAACCCACACCCCTAGACCCATACGAGAGCGGCAAGCAACCCTACCAATTCTGGAGTTAGGAGACCCGGACTCGACTCCTCGAGTTGGTCTCCCACTGGACCCCAGAACCCGGTTACTTGTGCCCTCCTCCTTGGGTCTATCCTAGTGCGGAAAAGTAAATAATATACAAACGGTGACATCTTCCGCAACCTGGAAGTGCCCCAATAAAAGAATATTACATACAAGTTTTTACATGAATGAAAATGAAAAACACTCATCTCACATAAAAAACCCCCGGCTATTCAAACACGACGATCCAATATAACATATCCAGCAACACATAACATCACATGTCATCAACGTAAGTAAATATGTCCATCCCAATTGTCGTTGACATATAGCAACGAAACCGGCGATATCACATATTACACTTACGGTCACAGAAAAGAAAGTGTAAAACTACAACAGTTGGAATCCGCAATCACCTCAGACATCGCATGCCTGACCAAATGAATTACTTAGACATCGCATGCCTAACAATTATAAACCCCGCATTTTAGTCTCAAAATCGAAAACTCTTTTCAATATCAAGTCGGGCAATTCAACAGGATTCCCGACATTTTGATCGAATGCTCGTCGCAAACTTCAGCAGACGGCCACACCCCCGATACCGTCGACGAAGTGCAACAAGGCGGGCGGAACACCGCTACCGCGAGCACCCGGACGGATGCTTTCGGCGACGGGGTTCTCCTACAGTCACTTGGTCGGGGCTATGGAGCGAGGCTGTCTATTAAGTTTACCCGGCGAGTATCCGCGTACCCAACGTGATTGCGACGGACTTTTGATCACATCAAAATTCCGTGGCAACCGATCAAGTGAGACTAAACTGCTATGTTTATAACATTCATTTAGTTCTCACATAACTATTGTGAATTCCAATTATTGTATCCCATTCCAGATAAACAGAAAATGTTAAACTTTTCGGTCGAACAATCGAACACCCAAGTTTTCCCGATACAGATCAACACATGAAATAAGTCTAACAACATTCAGTTCGTGCCTCGGTACCAACGGTCCAGCCGTAGAAGGGTCAAGCCAACGCCTCACATGTGGCACGCCGTACTGCCCCAAACCCGAAGGTTCAAAGGGCAGTTCAAGACGGTCACATAATCGAGTTAAGGTTTGTTGTCTTCTAGAGGGACCATCGCGTTACTTGCATTACTTAGAACGTCGTTAAACTACGGAAAAATCCAACACTTGGAAATTTCCCGACAAGGGAAAAATTGGGTATTTATATCCGGTCGAACTTTTTAACATATTCTAAAATTTATCCGGAAAGCCAAATAGACAAAATTTGATACCCCGATCGAAATACCGAATCCCCAAAGCAACCCCAGAAAATTCAACTCTTGAATAAATTTTAAAAATACCCAGAGAACTCAGCACCTGAAATAATGAATTACTGTGCAAACAGAAAGCGCTGACGTCACATTTCTGCCGCTGAACCGCCGCATTAGCTAAGAGTATGCCGCGGTTCCGCCGCCAAATTCACTGTTCATGCAAAACTTTTTGCGCCGTAATTCTTAGATTTCCCTGCTGTGTTCTCTGCATATTTTTAATTTGGAAAAACTCACTGTTTTCAAAAAAGTACAGAGAGCAAGATTGATTTGGTGTTTCGGGTTCGATCGGGTTTCAAATTCCGTCTAGACTTCGCCTAAGGCTCTAGCTAGGCTCTGATACCACTGTAGGTCAGGCAGCCACCCCATCCAATGGGGTCGCCGTGGCACCAACGGGTCCCTCAGCCGCTACTTTTTACGCATGCCCCCTCACGAGGACTACAACCCGCCGGAACACCTTCCGGTCTCGGGACACCCTGGGGGTAAGAGCCTATGCTTCGCCACACTGTCACACAGTGAGAACCCCCCATAGGTCGACATCCAATGCCTAGTAGCTCTGATACCACTGCAGGGTTCCTAGGCACCCAAGTGAGGTCTCACAAGGCATCAACCATGCCAATTTCAAATTTTAACGGTGCCTACAAACCCTAAACTACGGATCGTCGGCTAGATGTCTAGGCGAAAAACTAACTAGTTAACACTTAACTAAAAGTTTAACGGAAATACAACCTTTGTAGATCCGGTGCTCCACCTCCATAGCTCCGCAACGAGGTCCTCTCCGCTGTCCAAATCAAATCCGGGCTCAAGCGTCGGCTTCGTCGGAGAATGGGCAAGCTAGGTCGTCGATGTCCATGCCGAAGATGATCTACGTCGAGGCATCGCTAAATCAAGCTCCGACTTCACCAAGTCCAAAAACTTGTGAAGAGAACACACTCTACTACTTGGCAAGAGGTAGAGGATGAAGAAATAGGAAGTGGGTAGACTTTAGAATTGGATTTCTCACTTGTTTTCATCAATCACCATTGATGAAGTGAACTTTCTTCATGTGAAGAAGATGAAGAAGAAGAAGAAAGAAATATGATAAGTTAATTATATTTGGAAAAGAAAATGAATACTTATCATATTAGAACCATGGTCAAGTGTAGAGAATTAACCAAGGTTAGTTTAATGGTTAGGGTTTAAGATGAAGACAAGAATGGTTATAAAGTCAAAGCTTCATGAAACTTCAACTAAACTCCAAAATTAGCAACCATTCTTTTCTTATCTTTTCAAAATAAATAAATAAATAAATAAATAAGTAATAAAAAGAAAACCCTAATCATTAGTTTAACCATGGCTTAATTCATTACACTTAACTATAGTTAAACATGTATCATCAAACATGATACAATCAAGTGTACAAAAGTATATCACATATACAATGTGCACAAACCAAGTGAGAAAATCCGTTTAAAGTGAACCAATACTAGTTAGTGCAAAGTAATATATCAAATATATAATTATGCATTAAATCATTAAATCAACACTTGATTCAATGATCCGGTCATGTCGCACACAACCGACTAGTATTCAATGTATCGGCTTATCGAATCAATACTTGATTCGATACCTAGGTTATATCGCATACAACCATTCGATACAATCATCGCGAGAATAGAATACGGTATCACATAATCGCATTATTCTCAGTCCCGCACATATCTCATATGCGCTCCTATTTCGTTTTGCTTGAGCCAGGAAACCTCTGTGTAGGACTCTAAAGACTCGTCAATACGCCGGCAGCAGATGATGATCATATCAAACACCCACAAGCCGCAAGCGGTCTGCTAAACGTAACGGCCACCCGGGTATTGAGCGATTTGAAGATCGACGAGCAAGCCCGCTCACACTCCAGTGAATCCGACCAGTAACACTACCGTACAGTCCGGTCTGATCGTCTGATATGTCGCATATCTCGCCTAGGGGTGGTAAACGTCAGACCCCAATAGCTCGATAAGTCGTGTCGATATGAGGTCTATAACTATTCGAGAAACTACTGTTAACACTTACCAGTAAATCTCAGCAACCCTGACCAGGGATTTCCTGTTATAGCCAATCGAACACAGCGCAACATCAACTCCCTATACCGGGAGAGACGAATCCCCTCCTATCGCTCATTGCCTCCATGTGACTCGGGACTGTACCCAAAAACCACCGTTTTGCACGCCCTCTTGGACGTGGTAAGATGGAAATCAAAGCACAGTGGGAACCACAAAAGACTCTATGATGATCTCGGGTCAACAGACTACTCTGTACCAGTGTCACCAGAGAACTGCCATCTGACGTGAGGTATAATACCATCTGGGAGTTCTCGGCGAGTCCGTCCAGTGTACCCAGTCTCTACTGAGCACCCGTATATCATCTCTGATGTCAAACACCAATGGATATGGGATCATCCATCGCCCATCTGTATGGGTCGAGAAGGTATACGCTAGTCTACTCTGGTATATCGATGCCCCGTCTCGATATACCCACGACTAGGGACTGTGAAGGATGTACTTATGGACTACCATGTCCCCACTAGTATGATCCGCATCAAAGTCCAGGTAGTCAAGCACACATCCTAAGGGCTTTACCAACATGTAACAGAGAGACAATCAGTATACACGTTAAGGTAAAGTTCAACCAGATAGCATACTATCATGTCGAGCAAGAAAGTCCTCCCTATATACGTCCCAGCATCCACTACAATATACATCCTATGTACAGTAATGGCATCTAGGGCATACATATAACTAACATGACACTTGCCAGTCATGTCACGACCCAAAGTTTGGCCCGTGGCCGGCACTTAACCACGTAACGTCTACAGGCGTAACGCGACTAAGTAAGCCGGAAACCCAGAAATCAAACCAATAAAAGTATAGAGTGAATTAAGCATTTAATAGAACAAATTACTAAGATGTCAAGAAATCTTAAGTAGAGAATCACTAAGATAACAATATACGACGCCGTAGCGAACAAAAGAGCAACAGGTGGAAACATCACAGATGGAATGAACTACATAAGTAAGGTCGGCTCACAACGAGCTCGACGCCAGAAAACAAAATAATATACATCGTCCTCACAACTGGTCTCTAAGTCAATACATAAGTGGTAGATGGAGAGTACTAGATACAACAATGTACATAACTGAAAGATAACCAGGTACCGTACAAAACCCACCTATCAGCAAAAGAGTTAGTACACCAACTGTAGGGGTATCTGTGTCAAAAGATGCAAGAATACAGCCTGCCGCGACTACTCCGAAGGGCAACCTGCAAACACTGTGGCACAACAGGGGTGAGTTGCCAACTCGTGAATAGAAGATAACATATAAAGATAATCGCGAGTATGCATGTGCTACTATACTCTAACCTATATCAACAGATAACATCTATATGATGAACTGGATGCTCAAGCATGCGACAAGTGCGATCTAATAACATCTCCATGTAATGAGCAAGAAATGTGATGATCATGTATAGCAATGCAATCTAACAACCCTATATAGAATGAACAGGGTATGCAATGATCAGGTATAGCAATGCAATCTAACAACCCTATATAGAATGAACAGGGTATGCAATGATCAGGTATAGCAATGTAATCTAACAACCCTATATAGAATGAACAAGGTATGCAATGATCAGGTATAGCAATGTAATCTAACAACCCTATATAGAATGAACAGGGTGTGCAATGATCAGGTATAGCAATGCAATCTAACAACCCTATATAGAATGAACAGGGTATGCAATGATCAGGTATAATAGGTACAGGATGAGATATCAATTACTACATACTGAGCATGGGAAATATAACATCTACACGGAATGTCATCGTGGAAAGTATAATCGGTACTCATCAATGTACCCAAATCCCAATACTACTCAGGCGTCGTCATCCTCCTCGATCCTCCAATCCTGTAAATCTCATATAACCGTGAGTGCCCAACATCGGCACCCAAAATATCAAGAAATACTCGTGCCAAGCATCGACACGCAAATCCTCCTGTATAGGGCATCCGTCAGTCCGGATCAGCCCACGGGCTCTGTCTGCGGTATCGGCCCTCGGCCCCGGCAGTACGAGTCATCCCGTATCCATCCATAGCCTCTGGTCGGTATCCTCCGGATAACCGCCAGGTCCAAACAATCACCGGTAGGTAGTAGTCCCTCTGCCAGGCTCACCGTCTACTACACAGCGAAACCGTTCTCGCCCCGGGGTACCATACCGGGTCCACCATGTATCCGTAATCGGCCTCATCCAACTCCTCGATTCGGGTTCACATATATGTCACTCTAGTACCGAGAAAACACATGGTGGACGCACTGAAATATCATATCAAGGGAAACCGGGTTTTTAAATAATTAACTATTCTCTTTGAAATATCCACGGTTCCCCAAATCCAGAATTAACATGGAAACAACATATCTCAATGCCTAATCTAAGCAAGTATGAAGAAATCAATATATGTGTGCACTGGTATGAATATACAGTGTGCATGTGCGCAGGTATGAGCTTATCAATATATGTGTGCACTGGTATGAATATACAGTGTGCATGTGCGCAGGTATGAGCATATCAATATATGTGTGCACTGGTATGAATATACAGTGTGCATGTGCGCAGGTATGAGCATATCAATATATGTATGCACTGGTATGAATATACAGTATGCATGTGCGCAGGTATGAAGATATCAATATATGTGTGCACTGGTATGAATATACAGTGTGCATGTGCGCAGGTATGAAGATATCAATATATGTGTGCACTGGTATGAATATACAGTGTGCATGTGCGCAGGTATGAGCATATCAATATGTGTGTGCACTGGTATGAATATACAGTGTGCATGTTGTTAGTTGTATGTATGCCCTAGAGGCCAGTATTGTACAGATGATGTATATTATATTGGATGCTTGGACATATATATAGAGATGACTTTCTTGCTCGATATGATAGTATGCTATCTGGTTACTCTTTATCTTAACATGTACACTTGTCTCTTTAAACTGTGTTATAGTTACATGTTGGTAAAGCCCTTAGGATGTGTACTTGACTATCAGGACTATGATGCAGATCATACTAGTGGGGACATGGCATAGGTACAACCTTCAAGGTCTCTAGTCGTGGGTGTATCGAGACGGGGCATCGATATACCAGTGTAGACTAGCGTATACGCTTCTCGACCCATGAGATGGGCGATGGATGATCCCATATCCATTGGTGTTTGACATCAGAGATGGTGTACGGGTGCTCAGTGGAGACTGGGTACACTGGACGGACTCGCCGAGAACTCCCAGATGGTATTATACCTCACGTCAGATGGCAGTTCTCAGGTGACACTTGTGCAGGTTAGTCTGTAGACCCGAGATCGTCATAGAGTCTTGTGTGATTTCCACTGTGCTTTGATCTCCACCTTACCACGTCCATGAGGGCATGCAAAACGGTGGTCTTTGGGTACAGTCCCGAGTCACATGGAGGCAATGAGCGATAGGAGGGGTTTCGTCTCTCCCGGTATTGGGGGTTGATGTTGCGCTGTGCTCGATTGGCCGTAACAGGGAAGTCCCTGGCCAGGGCTGATCAGAGATTTGCTGGTAAGTGTTACCAGTAGTTTCTCGACCCGTTATGAGCCTCACATCGGTACGACTTATCGGTTATTGGGGTCTGACGTTTACCACCCCTAGACTTGATATGCGACATATCAGACGAACAGACCGGACTGTACGGTAAGTGTTACGGGTTGGATTCACAGGAGTGTGAGCGGGCTAGCTCGTCGATCTTCTGATCGTTCAATACCCGGATGGCCGTTACGTTTAGCGGACCGCTTGCGGCTTGTGGGTGATTGATATGATCATCATCTGCTGCCGGCGTATTGACGAGTCTTTAGAGTCCTACACAGAGGTTTCCTGGCTCAAGCGAAACGAAATAGGAGCGCATATGAGATATGTGCAGGACCGAGAATAATGCGTGTATTTGATACCGTATTTCATTCTCGCGATGGATGTATCGATTGGTTATATTCGATATAACCTAGATATCGAATCAAGGATTGATTCGATAAGCCAATACATAGGATACTAGTCGGTTATATGCGATATGACCGGATCGTTAAATCAAGTGTTGATTTAATGATTTAATGTATAATTATATATTTGATATATTACTTTGCATTAGCTAGTATTAGTTCACTTTAAATGGATTTTCTCTCTTGATGTGCAAGTTGTATATGTGATATATTTTTGTGCACATCTTTGTATCATGTTTGATGATGCTTGCTCATTTGGTTAAGTGTAAAGAATTAAACCTAGGTTAAGAAAGTGATTAGGGTTTTAATTATCCATTCTTTTATTTATTGATTTTGGAAAAGGAATGGGATAAGAATACAAAATGGTTGCTTTCATTCTTGAACCTTTGTGAAGCTTCATGAAGCTTTGACCAAAGTGACCAATTTGTCTTCATGCTTAACCCTAACCACTCTTCTAACCTTGGTCAATTCTCTACACCTAACCATGGTTCCTATTATGATAAGTATTCATTTCTTTTACATTTTTGATTAACTTATCATAATATTTCCTTCTTCTTGATCTTCTTCTTCAAGAAAGAAAGCTCGATGCCATCAATGGCAACTTGAGTTCTAAAGTGAGAAATCCAATTCTAAAGTGAACCCACCTCCTATTTCTTCACCCTCTACCTCTTTCCAAGTTGTTTTGGGTGTTTTCTTCACAAGTTTCACAAATTTGTGAAGTCGGAGCTTGAACTTGTGATGCCTCGACGTAGATCATCTTCGGCACGAAGCCGACGACCTAGTCCGCCCATTTCTCCGATGAAGCCGACGATTGAGTTCGGGATTCAAGATGGACAGCGAGAGGACGCCTACATGGAGCCAAGGAAGTGGAGAACCGGATCTACAAAGGTTGTAGCCTCTCTCCTTTAGTTAAGTTGTTAACTAGATTCGTATTTCGCCTAAACTTCTAGTCAACGATCCGTATTAGGGTTTCTCGTCACCCGTAAAATTTGAAATTGGCATGGTTGATGCCTTGTGAGACTTCATTAGCGTGCCTAGGAACCCTACAGTGGTATCAGAGCCTAGCTAGAGCCTTAGGCGAAGTCTAGACGACGTTTGAAACCTGAACGAACCCGAAACCCTAAAACCCAAGTGCTCTCTGGACTTTTTCTAAAATCTGGGATTTTTCCATATTAAAAATGCTTAAAAAATTCAGCAGGGAAATCAAGGAATTACGATGCAAAATTTATCCCATGAACAGTAAAGAGTGCGGCGGAACCGCGGCAGAAGCCTGCTTCTGCGGCGGTTCCGCGGCAATATGATGACATCATCACTCTCATTTTGCACAGTAATTACTATTTTATTATGCTGAATTTTCTGGGAATTTTTAATTTGACTCAAGAGTTGAGTGTTCTGGGGTTGTATTGGGAATCGACGATTCGATCGGATTATCAAATCTTGTCTATGTGGCTTTCCGGATAACTTTAGAATATGTTAAAAAGTTCGACCGGATATAAATACCCAACTTTTCCCCAGCCGGAAAATTTCCAAGTGTTGGATTTTTCTGTGGTTTAAGGACGTTCTGAGTAGTGCAAGTAACGCGATGGTCCCTCTAGAAGACAACAAACCTTAACTCGATTATGTGACCGTCTTGAACTGCCCTTTGAACCTTCGGGTTTGGGGCAGTACGGCGTGCCACATGTGAGGCGTTGGCTTGACCCTTCTACGGCTGGACCGTTGGTACTGAGGCATGAAGTGAATGTCTTTGAACCTATTTCATGTGTTGAACGGTTTCGGGAAAACTTGGGTGTTCGAATGTTCGATCGGAAAGTTTAATATATTCTATTTATCCGGAATGGGATACAATAATTGGAATTCACAAACAGTTATGAGATAACTGAATGAATGTTATAAATCTAGCGGTTTAGTTTCACTTGATATTGAAAAGAGTTTTCGATAATGAGACTAAAATGCGGGGTTTATAACTGTTAGGCATGTGATGTCTAAGTATTTCATTTGATTAGGTATGTGATGTCTAAAGAGGTTGCGGATTCCAACAGTTGTAGTTTTACACTTTCTTTTCTGTGACCGTAAGTGTAATATGTGATATCGCCGGATTCGTTGCTATATGTCAACGACAATTGGGATGCACATATTTACTTACGTTGATGACATGTGATGTTATGTGTTGCTGGATATGTTATATTGGATCGTCGTGTTTGAATAGCAGGGGTTTTTTATGTGAGATGAGTGTTTTTCATTTTCATTCATGTAAAAACTTGTATGTAATATTCTTTTATTGGGGCACTTCCAGGTTGCGGAAGTCATCACCTTTTGTATATTATTTACTTTTCCGCATTAGGATAGACCCAAGGAGGGAAGCACAAGTAACCGGGTTCTGGGGTTCAGTGGGAGACCAACTCGAGGAGTCGAGTCCGGGTCTCCTAACCCAAGAATTGGCAGGGTTGCTTGCCGCTCTCGTAGGGGTCTAGGGGTGTGGGATTGGCTATTCATCACGACCGTGGAATCCGTGTTTTATACTGGCTCGTATTAAAAACACGGACGTCCTAGTATATCCAATGTTTCATATGTTTCTTCTGCTGCGATATCTGTGATGTGATCATGTGATGTTCTCTGATAGATACAGTATATAGTATATATGATATATTATATAGACGTTACTTATGTTTTGCACCCGCACTAGCCCTGCCCTGCTCTGTCGTTAGTTACCTAACCTAACGGTGCACGAGGGGACATCCAGGCGAATGCGGATGGCATAAGTGTACGTCGTATTTATCTGTGATGTTTAGGTGACTTAAATGATGGGACTTCATTAATGTGATTAATGAAAGAAAAGAAACCTAAGATGTTGTAGAATCAAATTTTAAATAAAACAGGTAGCTACAGTTCTTGCTTTGCAGAGCGGTATATGTGATATATCCTGCACCTTATTCGATGAGGAAAGGACCGAGATCCCTTCACCGGGAGTGACTACTTTAGCAATAACTGGCAGATGCTACACACGCGGTTTGATTTTTGATTGCTTCTATAGTTTTTGCTTTGCACAGTGATATATATGATATATCCCGCACCTCATTCGACGAGGAAAGGGCCGACGATCCCTTCACCGGGAGTGACCCCTTTAGCAAAACTAGAAAAGCCTCAAAATCACTCCATTTCAAAACTTCATTTGATTCTACAACAATATCAAGTTCATTACGCAATAGGTTTTCAGAAAAACCTGTCGTAGCCCTCCGTCATTTCAGATAAGTACTAGTTAGTATTCGTGCTACGTTTGTTGACTGTGTTAAGGCGTAGTGTGCGGTAGCTGACCAGTATTTATCTGCTTATGCATATGATGCAGATTGGATTAGGGTAGTCGTGCGACTTTGTTGACTATGTTAAGGGTCGTGCGTGTGGGTTTAATTCAATCAGGAAATGACGGGTTGAACTTGACTAGCACTTATGATTTGTTGACTATGTTAAGGTCATATAGCTGCTAAGGGCAAAATATTATCGGGATTTTCAAGTGTTGAAATTTGCAATGAGATTGCATACCTTCTATGAGATAGTTGGATCCCGATACCCACTGCGAGTAAGAGTTACTCCTGGGAGAGTTTTGCACACTACAATTACCCGATCAAGTAGGTGTCTAGAAAGGAGTCAACGGGGTTACGCCTCTGGGAAAACGAGGTTTACATTAATTAGGTCCGTGCGAAAGCACGGGGAACCTCTCTCAAAGTACCGACACTGGCCTGGCTGAAAGATCGACGAAGTTGTAGGGTGTAATTAATCCCGGCTAGTCTTTCCTTTTAGGGTTTGAAGGAAGATTTGATAAAAACCAGTGGGAGCCATCCTGATTAGATAAGATAATAACCAATCTGATCTTGCACAAGCATACGCTAAAGTGTTTTCTTCTCTCTCTCTCCAGGTAGCGACCATTTCATGCCTTAATCAAGATAATAATATGGATGTATTGACCGAACCCGCATGTTATACTGTGCTGGGGAACGTTGGTTCCGTTCTTTCTTATAAGAGTTATAGGAATGGACAGGATATAGGGGAATACCAGGATTCCCATGCCACCCGATTGAAGAAAGTACATGTTGATGCATTTTCTTCGGGTGTGTTCGTTACAGAGAACTGTTTCTCCATTTGCCCTACGTCCTGGGTATTGGATACCGGGTCAGGATCCCATATATGTAATCAGTTACATGGGCTTAGGAAAGGTAGAGAACTTGGAGAAGGTGATAAAGATATTAGAGTTGGAAATGGTGCAATTGTTGCAGCTAAGACTGTCGGGGAATATCACCTTGTATTACCAACTGGTAATACATTGGTTCTGAACGAATGCTATTACATGCCGAACCTGATATGCAACATTATATCGGTTTCTTTGCTAAGTAAAGAGGGATATAATTTTGTATTACAGGACAATGTTATGAACATTTTCCGAAACCAAAAGTTGGTTGGATCAGGCACGTTGTGCAATGGCATTTATGTTCTAAATCAATCAACAGTTCTGAGCATAACAAACACACACAAGAGGAAGAGTTCAGAACTGAACGAATCCTTCTTGTGGCATTGTAGACTGGGTCACATCAATGCGACACGACTGGCTAAGTTGCATAAGGATGGATATTTGAAACCTTTCGAATTTTCATCTTATGACACTTGCTAGTCATGTCTCAAAGGCAAGATGATCAAAACTCCGTTTACAGGACACGGAGAAAGAGTTACCGAACTCTTGGGACTGATACATAGTGATGTATGCGGTCCAATGTCTACACATGCCAGGGATGGTTCTTCGTACTTCATTACATTCACTGACGATCTCTCTAGATTCGGATATGTGTTCCTGATGAAACACAAATCAGAAGCTTTTGAGAAATTTAGAGAATATAAACAAGAAGTTGAGAACCAAACCGGAAAAAGTATTAAAATCCTACGATCTGATCGAGGAGGTGAATACTTGAGCAATGAATTCCTGGACTTCCTAAAAGAGAATGGGATTCTCTCTCTGTTGACTCCTCCATATACACCACAGCACAACGGTGTATCAGAACGTAGGAACCGCACCCTATTAGATATGGTGCGCTCTATGATGAGCACAGCTGAGTTACCTATTTCCTTCTGGGGATATGCGCTGGAAACAGCAGCATACCTATTGAATCAAGTTCCATCTAAATCTGTACCTACCACGCCATATGAGATATGGAGTGGGAAGAGACCATCTTTTAAACGAGTTAAGATATGGGGTTGTCCGGCCTATGTCAAAAGGCAAAATCCAGACAAACTCGAGGCACGGTCAGTTCTTTGCAAGTTTGTGGGATATCCTAAGAATTCACAAGGGTATCTTTTCTACCATGCTGAAGAACAAAAGGTGTTTGTTTCTCAATATGCCACCTTTTTAGAAAAGGAATTCCTTGAAAAAGAAATTAGTGGCAAAGTGGTAGAGCTGGAAGAAGTTCCAGATACACAAACCGTAACTGAAGATTGAGTGGAACCAGAAGATTCAGTAGCTCCCAATGAACCTCAGCCTCTCCGCCGATCTACTAGGGTTCCTCGCCAGCCTGAGAGATACTACGGTTTTCTCATGGATGGAGGGAGCGAGGATTGCATCATGGAGGATGATGACCCAACTAGCTTCGAGCAGGCCATCATGAGTAGGGACTCAGTGAAATGGCTGGATGCTATGCGGTCCGAGATGGAATCCATGTACACCAACAAAGTATGGACTTTGGAAGTTGCTCCTGAAGGGGTAAAGCCCATTAGGAGCAAGTGGATCTTCAAGAAGAAACTTGGTGTAGATGGGAAAGTGGAGACTTTGAAAGCTAGACTTGTTGCAAAAGGTTTTCGTCAAAGACCAGGTGTGGACTATGACGAAACCTTTTCTCCAGTGGCTATGCTTAAATCCATCCGGATAATGCTTGCCATCGCTGCATATCATGATTACGAAATCTGGCAAATGGATGTTAAGACCACCTTTCTAAATGGTGATTTAGAAGAGTGCGTGTACATGACTCAGCCAGAGGGCTTCGTAGACAGCGGGAGCAGCGGGAAGGTGTGCAAGCTGCTTAAATCCATTTATGGATTAAAGCAAGCATCGCGGAGTTGGAACATCTTCTTTGACGTCGTTATCAAAGAGTTTGATTTCGTCAAAAACCCAGATGAACCTTGTATTTACAAGAAGGTGGCAGAGAGTAAGGTTGTCTTCCTCGTATTGTACGTGGACGACATACTCTTGATAGGAAATGATATTCCTATGCTGCAATCGGTTAAGCTTTTCTTATCACAAAGATTCTCAATGAAAGATCTTGGTGATGCCTCTTGCATATTGGGAATTAGGATCTATAGAGATAGATCCAAACGGATTTTGGGATTGTCCCAATCCAGGTACATTGACATCATACTAAAGAGGTTTAGTATGGAAGAATCCAAGCGTGGGAACTTGCCCACGATCTTTGGAGTCACTCTCTCCAAAGAGATGTCTCCCAAGACTGATTTGGAGAGAGCTCGCATGCAAGGGATACCCTATGCTTCGGCTGTAGGCTCTATCATGTACGCGATGCTATGTACCAGACCCGATGTTGCATACGCACTAAGTGTAGTGAGCAGGTATCAAGCTGATCCTAGAGAGAGTGACTGGACAGCTGTGAAGAGCATTCTCAAGTACTTACGAAGGACTAAAGAGATGCTCTTGGTGTATGGTAACGGAGAACTCCAAGTGGAGTCCTTTACCGATTCGAGCTTCCAGAGTGATAAGGACGACTCTAAGTCGCAGTCGGGCTTTGTCTTCACCCTTTACGGAGGGGCGGTTTGCTGGAAGAGTTCCAAGCAGGAAACCGTGGCAGACTCGACGATGGAGGCTGAATACATCGCTGCCAACGATGCTGCTAAAGAGGCTGTCTGGATCAAGAAGTTCATTACTGAACTTGGAGTGGTTCCATCCATTGAGCATCCAATACCTTTGTATTGCGATAACAATGGAGCGGTGGCTTTGGCCAAGGAACCCAGGTCCCATCAGCGATCCAGGCATATTCTGAGGCGGTATCACCTGATCCGGGAGATAGTTGATCGCCGGGAGATCGAGGTCAGGAGGGTTGACATGAAGGACAACACGGCGGATTCACTCACGAAGTCCATTCCCCAGATACAGTTTGAGAGACTCTTCGGGATGCTCGGTATGCGATACTACAGCAGCTGGCCCTAGTGCAAGTGGGAGATTGTTAGTTGTATGTATGCCGTAGAGGCCAGTATTGTACAGATGATGTATATTATATTGGATGCTTGGACATATATATAAAGATGACTTTCTTGCTCGATATGATAGTATGCTATCTAGTTGCTCTTTATCTTAACATGTACACTTGTCTCTTTAAACTGTCTTATAGTGACATGTTGGTAAAGCCCTTAGGATGTGTACTTGACTACCTGGACTATGATGCAGATCATACTAGTGGGGACATGGTAGTCCATAGGTACATCCTTCAAGGTCCCTAGTCATGGGTGTATCGAGACGGGGCATCGATATACCAGTGTAGACTAGCGTATACGCTTCTCGACCCATGAGATGGGCGATGGATGATCCCATATCCATTGGTGTTTGACATCAGAGATGGTGTACGGGTGCTCAGTGGAGACTGGGTACACTGGACGGACTCGCCGAGAACTCCCAGATGGTATTATACCTCACGTCAGATGGCAGTTCTCAGGTGACACTTGTGCAGGTTAGTCTGTAGACCCAAGATCGTCATAGAGTCTTGTGTGATTCCCACTGTGCTTTGCTCCACCTTACCACGTCCATGAGGGCGTGCAAAACGGTGGTCTTTGGGTACAGTCCCGAGTCACATGGAGGCAATGAGCGATAGGAGGGGTTTCGTCTCTCCCGGTATTGGGGGTTGATGTTGCGCTCTGTTCGATTGGCCGTAACAGGGAAGTCCCTGGCCAGGGCTGATCAGAGATTTGCTGGTAAGTGTTACCAGTAGTTTCTCGACCCGTTATGAGCCTCACATCGGCACGACTTATCGGTTATTGGGGTCTGACGTTTACCACCCCTAGACTTGATATGCGACATATCAGACGAACAGACCGGACTGTACGGTAAGTGTTACGGGTTGGATTCACAGGAGTGTGAGCGGGCTAGCTCGTCGATCTTCTGATCGTTCAATACTCGGATCGCCGTTACGTTTAGCAGACCGCTTGCGGCTTGTGGGTGATTGATATGATCATCATCTGCTGCCGACGTATTGACGAGTCTTTAGAGTCCTACACAGAGGTTTCCTGGCTCAAGCAAAACGAAATAGGAGCGCATATGAGATATGTGCAGGACCGAGAATAATGCGTGTATGTGATACCGTATTTCATTCTCGCGATGGATGTATCGATTGGTTATATTCGATATAACCTAGATATCGAATCAAGGATTGATTCGATAAGCCAATACATAGGATACTAGTCGGTTATATGCGATATGCCCGGATCGTTAAATCAAGTGTTGATTTAATGATTTAATGTATAATTATATATTTGATATATTACTTTGCATTAGCTAGTATTAGTTCACTTTAAATGGATTTTCTCACTTGATGTGCAAGTTGTATATGTGATATATTTTTGTGCACATCTTTGTATCATGTTTGATGATGCTTGCTCATTTGGTTAAGTGTAAAGAATTAAACCTAGGTTAAGAAAGTGATTAGGGTTTTAATTATCCATTCTTTTATTTATTGATTTTGGAAAAAGAATGGGATAAGAATACAAAATGGTTGGTTTCATTCTTGAACCTGTATGAAGCTTCATGAAGCTTTGACCAAAGTGACCAATTTGTCTTCATGCTTAACCCTAACCACTCTTCTAACCTTGGTCAATTCTCTACACGTAACCATGGTTCCTATTATGATAAGTATTCATTTCTTTTTCATTTTTGATTAACTTATCATAATATTTCCTTCTTCTTGATCTTCTTCTTCAAGAAAGAAAGCTTGATGCCATCAATGGCAACTTGAGTTCTAAAGTGAGAAATCCAATTCTAAAGTGAACCCACCTCCTATTTCTTCACCCTCTATCTCTTGCCAAGTTGTTTTGGGTGTTTTCTTCACAAGTTTCACAAATTTGTGAAGTCGGAGCT
The DNA here is from genome assembly GCA_030015575.1 of Agapanthus africanus. Taxonomy (NCBI): domain Eukaryota; kingdom Viridiplantae; phylum Streptophyta; class Magnoliopsida; order Asparagales; family Amaryllidaceae; genus Agapanthus; species Agapanthus africanus. The sequence goes on from CM057346.1 coordinate 366,129,744, forward strand.
TGAACTTGTGATGCCTCGACGTAGATCATCTTCGGCACGAAGCCGACGACCTACTCCGCCTATTTCTCCGATGAAGCCGACGATTGAGTTCGGGATTCAAGATGGACAGCGAGAGGACGCCTACGTGGAGCCAAGGAAGTGGAGAACCGGATCTACAAAGGTTGTAGCCTCTCTCCTTTAGTTAAGTTGTTAACTAGATTCGTATTTCGCCTAAACTTCTAGTCAACGATCCGTATTAGGGTTTCTCGGCACCCGTAAAATTTGAAATTGGCATGGTTGATGCCTTGTGAGACATCATTAGCGTGCCTAGGAACCCTACACATGTGCACAGGTATGAAGATATCAATATATGTGTGCACTGGTATGAATATACAGTGTGCATGTGCGCAGGTATGAAGATATCAATATATGTGCCTGAATATGGATATAACATATGCTGTTATGCGGCAATTCATGACAACATCAATAGAGTGGAATCAGTATGATATATGATTTATAGCAATCCTATAATGTGAGTGTCATGGCAATCACTAACGGTGTGAGTGTAGCATATCAAGCGTGCTCGTGCGACTTGAACCGTTAGTGACAGTGCAGTGTCCTATGCTACCATTTCTATATGCAACAATAAGGTATGCTACTACAGTCCATATGAACATCTACAACCTAATATCCTAACTCGCCCTGACGCTTAACGCCATACAGGCGATTTCCCCGTAGATGTTAAATCTACTCACCTGGTCGTGCGCTACTCGTAGCCGACCACCTGCTTCCCTTTCTTAGCTTCGTCCGACGTACCCGCCTGCGAACCTGGAATTACACAAGAATCCATATATAAGCAAATATCTCACAAAACGTGATATCGACGTCAAACGATACGCTCGCGTCGCGAACTAAACACGCGTGTGTACGATACGCTAAACGTGTGCACGCGTCTAAAACTAACCCCGATACACCGCGATACGCTGAATCATGGAACCATCTCGCGTATCGCGCGAACCAAAGTACTAGAAATACGATATAGCGTCCCGGATTCTACCCAGGCTAACAACTTACAAAACTATACATACCACTGGCCTAAAAATAACAACATACTCCTACCTATCCAAACATCACCCAAAAATCCTCCTGTCTGGCCGCAAATTGCGGCCAGAAAGATTAAATCGGCGGCCTCTCTATGGGGTGGGGGTCTCGGGCTCTGGTGGTGTGGTCCATGCCTTGTATACATGCTCCAGTTAACTCAATTTCAACCTGAACTACTCGGGCCTAAAGCCGATCACAGAAATCCAATTTGTTCACTTAAAACACTAAATTTGCACAATTTGAAATCCTATGGTATTTTGTTGTAATCTGGGGTCTAACTAGGTTTACATGGTCTTAATAACACCTAATTAGGCTAGGTTAACCAATACTGACATCACTAAACCACAAGTGCACACAAATCACCATTTCAAGCACAAAATCTCACTTTTTACACAAACCGAAGCTAAACTACACATACGTTAAACAAACAAGAAGTTGGGCTCAGATTCTATACCTTACAAGACCCTAGGTGCAAGGAGAAAGGGGGTGGAGAAGATGGGAGTGCTGCTGCAGCTGCTGGGGCTGCAGTTGATGTCGTTGCTGCTGCCACTGCCTGCTGCTGCTGATGCTGCAGATGATGCTGCTGTTGTTGCTGCTAGTTGCTGCCTCTCTCTCTCTCTCTCAGCTGAGTGTGTGTGTGTGTGTGTTGAGGGTGAGAGGAGTGAGATAGAGGAGGAAAAGAATGAGAATACCCTAGTCAACCCCCGCTCTCTCTCTCTCATTAAATGAGCATGGGTCAAGCCATGTTGCCCATACTCTCTCTCTCTCTCCAAGTCAACAATTCCAAACTATTTCTCATAATGAAAAATAAAGAAAACAACCACCATAATAAAACCCCAAATACACCAAATACAAAACTTAAAATGGCTTAGGAATTTGTGAGTCCACCATGGTTGTTAATCATGGTTTTAACCCCAAATCCTAACCCTGGTTAACATGCACAAGTGTGTGCGTGCCTAGAAAAATCCTAATAAAATATTCATTAACTAGAATAAAATATCTGAAACCTAATTTGGTAAAATTTTTACCAAGAACTATCTATTAAAATATAATTAACCCCTAAACACGACCTAAGGTGTTACAATCTTCCCCCCTTAAAGAAAATTCGTCCCCGAATTTTAAAATACAAAGCTACGCATACCTTCAGAGGGATGAGGGAACTTCTGCCGCACCTCGCCCTCATCCTCCCAGGTGACCTCTTCACTGTTTGGGATGCACCCAAATACCTTCACTGATGGAAAGACCTTCGATCGAAGTTTCTTCACCTGCCGGCCCAAAATTACGGCTGGCTGTTGGGTGAACGAAGGATCACACTCGAACTTAATTGGTCTGGCGCTGAATCCAATGAGAAAGGTCATTAAGGTAATTGCAAAGTATCGACATAGGAAATACGGGGTGAATATTCAATAATCTGGGTAGAAGTGCCCAACTTAAGGCAACGAACCAACTCGCCTTAGGAATCCTAAAAAGACTTACTATCCTGGAAAACTTCTCAAAACTCAACATGTCATTTATCGGAAATTTCCGTGGAAATACATGATCTGCCATTGTGAACTCGAATCTGCGACCCTCTTGGTCAGCATCTGATCTCTATCCGCAATAGACCATTCTCATCCTGACCCAAAACAACCGGGTCATTTCCGAAAATTCTAAACTAGCTGAGGTCCAATAATCCTATAACACGGAGTTAGAAAAAAAATAGACTGGTGATCGACATGACCTAGCCTCTAATCCTAAAGGTTACCAATTGGAGTGTCTCCTGATAACTGCTATCAAAGGAGAACCCTATCGATGGCAACCGACGATCCCCAACTGCCGACAACAATTTCTACATACGCACAACTTAACAATAACAACTGAGCAAACTGAGTATCACCGGATGACAAGCATCCGAATGGAGTCACATCCTGACAACTCCTGGGTGGACACCATAATGAAAATTCGGGGAGATCTGCTCTCGTTCCTTCTTCGGAACGGTTAAAGGTTGCAACTCTCCAGCCGGTCTCAGTTGCCCAACTCAAACACACAACAAGACAGACACTTGAAACGAATCCCAACACTTCTTTTTTCTGTCCCTGCCCACCCGTAACTACCTTACAAGTTACGTTAACAGTTGGTGGGGCTTGAATGAGTACAGAGAGTTGACCGATGTGCCTGCCCTAGGATTCCTCGTCTCTTCCCTATAATACTAGGTACACAAGTGTCTCTCTAGCCTAGCACACCCTTGCCACAAGTCAAGGATTCCAAAACATTACCCAGCCGAGTAGGCTCCAATATCCCTGACGAACGAGCGTCGGCGGGCAGTGTCTCGCGAAAGCGATTTAAGAAAAGTGGTCGGGCGCGGACATGAGCAAGCTGTCTCCTCAGAAGAGACAAAATTATGCCGTACTCAACGATCGCACAAGAACTGTGAATCTGCGGAGGATTATCACAACAATCAAATTCCGCCACAGGAAGAGGTACCTTTAACTCTGGTGGTCCGTGAAAATCTGACACGACTCTCAACAAGTGGTGTCTCTAATCTCCAACGCAAAACCATCGCGGCCATCTCCAGATCAGGAGTGGGATATTCTTCTCGTACTTCTTCCAAATGTAAGGAAGCAAAAGCGATAACTCCATTGTGTCACCTCAGTACACATTCGAGTCCTACTCACGAAACATCACAGTTAAACCACAAAGTTGCCCGAACCAAAAGCAAAGAAGGAGCCGAAGCAGTTGTTAGCCGAGTCTTCAACTGCCGAAACTCCGCACATAAGCCTCAGTCTATAGAAAAGAAACCTCCAATCCGGTCAATTTAGTCAACGGGGCAGCATTACACTATCAATCCTGCATGAGACGGCGGTAAAACCTGCTAAGCCAAAAATCCGCAGACCTCCGTCCTGCTCACAATTTGGGCCTAAGCTGTACGGCCACGATCTTCCTCGAAACCATACCAATTCGGCTCGGTAACTACAGAACCTAGGAGTCAACACCACAAGCTTGAAGGGAACACTCCGAGAATCTAGTAAACCTCTGGGGCTCTCCCAGTATCCGTATAACAGATCCTCAAGTGCTACTCCTATTCCTCAAGACACACTAAAAAGACTAGGATGTCGTAAATAGCACAACAATAACTGGTCGAGGAATGGCCCGAAGAAAACCAGTTCATCATACCTACGAATGCTGCTAAAGCATTGATGAGTCCAGTGACACACCCAAAACACACAAAACCTGTAGCACGCACAGTTGGAGATAGTGCCCTCAGAGTCAATTATTAGATCACAAGCACATGATTGCAATGATTGAGGGAGGACCTATCCCGATAGGACAGTCTTACTCGAGATGATAGTATGCTATCTGGTTTACCTTTATCATCGTGTACTGTTTTAGGTGACCTAACAAGTCGCTATTACACGTTGATAGAGCCCATAGGATTCTTGCTTGACCACCAGCAGTATGAGGGCGATCATATAAGTGGGAGCTGGGGGTCTATAAGCATATCCTTAAATGGTCCCTAGTCGTGTGAGTTTCGAGACAGGGCATCGATACTCCAGAGTAGACTAGTGTATACAGTCGAGACCCCGACGAGGGGCGGTGGCCGGTCTCACAAGCCACTGGTGTCAGTTAGATCACCTAAGATGTATACAGGTGCTCATTGGGTTATGAGTACACCGGACAGGACTCGCCGGGAACATGCTAGTTGGTCATATACCAGACGTCAGATGGCAGTTCCCTGGTGACATGTGTACAGGTTAGTTCATCGACCTGGGGATCGTCATTTGTCTCGTGTGAGTTCCCACTGTACTTTGTGTAGGGTTCCTAGGCACCCTAATGAGGTCTCACAAGGCATCAACCATGACAATTTCAAAAAATCTAGGTGCCGAGAAACCCTAATACGGACCGTTGGCTAGAATTCTAGGCGAAAAAACTAACTAGTTAACACTTAACTAAGAGATACGGAAATACAACCTTTGTAGATCCGGTTCTCCACCTCCATAGATCCGCAACGAAGTCCTCTCCGCTGTCCAAAAAGAATCCGGGCTCTAGCGTCGACTTCATCGGAGAATAAGTGAGCTAGGTCGTCGATGTCCATGCCGAAGATGATCTACGTCGAAGCATCGCTAAATCAAGCTCCGACTTCACCAAGTTTAGAAACTTGTGAAGAAAACACACTCTACTACTTGGCAAGAGGTAGAGGATGAAGAAATAGGAAGTGGGTAGACTTTAGATTTGGATTTCTCACTCTTTTTCATCACTTGCCATTGATGGAGGCAAGCTTTCTTCACTTGAAGAAATGAAGAAGAAGAAGAAGAAGGAAATTGTTATGATAAGAATAATTAAAAGAGAAAAGAAAATCCATTCTTATCATAAGCAAACCATGGTTAGGTGTAGAGATTAAACCAAGGTTAGTTTGAATGGTTAGGGTTAAGGATGAGATAAGAATGGTTGACTAAAGTCAATGCTTCATGAAGGTTCAAAGAATAAAACAAAACTAGCAACCATTCTTCTCATTATCATTTCCATAATAAATAAATAAATAAATAGATATGAAAATGTAAACCCTAGTCATTTAAATAACCATGGTTCATTCTTTACACAAACACAAGCAAACATGTATCATCAAACATGATACAATCAAGTGCACAAAACTATATCGAATATACAATGTGCACACCCGAGTGAGAAAATCCATCTTAAGTAAACCGATACTAGTTGATGCAAAGTAATATATCAAATATATAAATGTACATTAAATCATTAAATTAACACTTGATTCAATGATCCGGTTATGTCGCACACAACCGACTAGTATACAATATATCGGCTTATCGAATCAACGCTTGAATCGATAACTAGGTTATATCGCATACAACCATTCGATACATTTATCACGAGAATAGAATACGGTATCACATACACGCATTATTCTCGGTCCCGCACATATCTCATATGCGCTCCTATTTCGTTTCGCTTGAGCCAGGAAACCTCTGTGTAGGACTCTAAAGACTCGTCAATACGCCGGCAGCAGATGATGATCATATCAAACACCCACAAGCCGCAAGCGGTCTGCTAAACGTAACGGCCACCCGGGTATTGAGCGATCTGAAGATCGACGAGCAAGCCCGCTCACACTCCAGTGAATCCAACCAGTAACACTACCGTACAGTCCGGTCTGATCGTCTGATATGTCGCATATCTCGCCTAGGGGTGGTAAACGTCAGACCCCAATAGCTCGATAAGTCGTGTCGATATGAGGCTCATAACGGGTCGAGAAACTACTGGTAACACTTACCAGCAATTCTCTGAGCAGCCCTGGACAGGGACTTCCTGTTATAGCCAATCGAACACAGTGCAACATCAACTCCCTATACCGGGAGAGACGAATCCCCTCCTATCGCTCATTGCCTCCATGTGACTCGGGACTGTACCCAAAAACCACCATTTTGCACGCCCTCTTGGACGTGGTAAGATGGAAATCAAAGCACAGTGGGAACCACACAAGACTCTATGACGATCTCGGGTCAACAGACTACTCTGTACCAGTGTCACCAGAGAACTGCCATCTAACGTGAGGTATAATACCATCTGGGAGTTCTCGGCGAGTCCGTCCAGTGTACCCAGTCTCTACTGAGCACCCGTATATCATCTCTGATGTCAAACACCAATGGATATGGGATCATCCATCGCCCATCTGTATGGGTCGAGAAGGTACACGCTAGTCTACTCTGGTATATCGATGCCCCGTATCGATACACCCACGACTAGGGACTTTGAAGGATGTACTTATCGACTACCATGTCCCCACTAGTATGATCCGCATCATAGTCCAGGTAGTCAAGTACACATCCTAAGGGCTTTACCAACATGTAATAGAGAGACAATCAGTGTACATGTTAAGGTAAAGATCAACCAGATAGCATACTATCATGTCGAGCAAGAAAGTCCTCACTATATATGTCCCAGCATCCACTACAATATACATCCTATGTATAGTAATGGCCTCTAGGGCATACATATAACTAACAATCTCCCACTTGCACTAGGGCCATCTGTAGCAGTGGTTTGAAGTATCTCATACTCAACCATCCCATAAAAGTCTCTCTCTGGGAAAAGGCCTTTCGTGAGTGGATCCGCTGTGTTGTCCTCTGAGTCTACTCTCCAAACCTCGATCACACTGGAGATCAACTATCTCCATGATCAGGTGATACTGCCTTAGAATATGTCTGGATCACTGATGGGACGGACGTTCCTTGGCATAAGCCACAACTCCATTGTCACACAATGGGAGGAACTAAGTTCATCTCATGAACCAATATACACCCAGACAGCCACTTTGGTAGCATCTTAAGTAGCGATGTATTCTGCCTTTATCGTCTAGTATGTCACGGTATCTAGCTTGGAATTCTTCCAACATACCGTCCCTTTACTGAGGGTAAAGACAATGCCTGCGACTGACATTCAGTCGTCTTTATCACCCTGGAACACTTCCAGTGATTCTCCTCAGGATCGATTGACACCATCTCACTACATCTAGTGAGTATCCTAACATCCATTTAGATCTATCTCATAGATCCAAAATCCAGGATTTAGTAGGTATCACTTTAATCCTATATGGAGAATCTTTGTGATAAGCGGAGATTGATCGAGCGTAGCATAAGAAACTCCTTTCTTATCAAGAGTATGTCATCCACGTACTCTACGAGGATCGTCACCATACTCCCTACTACCTTTTTGTATATACAAGGTTCATCTACCATTTTGATGATGTCAAACTCTTTGACCGCTTCATCAAAACAGATGTTCCGACTCCGCGATGCCTGCTTTATCAGATAAAACATCTTGCACACGTTTCCGCTGCTCCCACTGTTTACGAAGCCCTCTGGCGGTGTACTTACAGACGCACTCTTCTAAACCATCATTTAGAAAAGCAGTCATGGCACCCAACCGCCAGATATCGTAGTCATGGTATGTAGCCGTGGCAAGTAGGATCCGGATGGACTTAAGCATAGTCACTTGAAAAGGTTTCATCATGATCCACACCTGGTCAATGATGCAAACCCTTAACAAGTCTAGCTTTGAAAGTCTCAACTTTTCCATGTACACCAAGTAATCTTCTCAAGATATACTTGCTCCTGATAGGGATTTAACCCTTCAGATATAGCAACTAAAGTCCATACATTGTTGGTGTATAAGGATTCCATCTCAGATCACTAAGCATCCAGCCATTCTTACAGAGTCTTACCCCTGATGGCCAGCTCGAAGCTAGTTGGGTCATCATCTCATGATGCAATCCTCGCTCCCACTGTCATAGAGAAACCGAAGTATCTCTCAGGTGGGTGAGGAACCCTACTAGATCGGCGGAGAGGCTGAGGTTCGTTGGTCTCTACTGAATCCTTTGGTTTTATCAAATCATCTGCTGTAGTTTGTATAGCTGGAACCTTTCCAGTTCTACATTACAGACCTTGCCTCGAGCTTGTCCGAATTTTGTTTTTAGACATAGGCCGAACAACTCCAAATATTCACTAGCTTAAGACATGGGCTCTTCCCTTTCTATATCACATATGAAGCGGTAGGCAACTGATTTGATTGGAACCCTATTCAATAGGTATGTAGCTTCTCAAGTGCATAACTCCCAAAAGGAAAAAGGTAACTCAGTAGTACTCATCATAGAGCACACCTTATCATATAGGGTGTTATTGCTCCGCCCCGATATACCATCGTGCTATGGTGTATACAGAGGAGTAATGCTGAGAGAGAATCTCATTCTCCTTTAGAATAATCCAGGATTTTCGTGCTCAAGTATTCTCCTCCTTGATCACATCAAAGGACATAATACTTATACCCGTGTTGGTTCTCTACTTCTTAATCATATTCTGTGAATATCTCAAAAAGTTCTGACTTGTGTTTCAACAGGAACATATGTCTGAATCTTGAGAGATTATCAGAGAATGTAATGAAGTACAAAGAACCGGTCTTGGCATGTGTAGACAGGGGACCTACATACATCAACATGTATCATCCCAAGAGTTCACTAACTCTTTCTCTGTTTCCAGTAAACGGAGCTATGGTCATCTTATCTTTGTGACATGACTGGCGAGTTTCACAAGATGTAAATTCAAACTGATTTAAATATACATCTATATGTAACTCTAGCCAGTCGGGTCGCATTGATCTGACCTAGTCTACAATACCTCAAGAAGGATTCGTTCATTTCTGAACTCTTCCTCTTGTGTGTGTTCCATATACTAAGAACTGTAGTTTGATTTAGAACATCAACGCTTTTAGACAACGTGCCTGAACCAATCAACTTTTGATATAGGAAATGTTCAAAACATTATCCAACAATACAGAATTTAATCATTTCTTTACTAATAAAGAGACTGATATGATTTTGTATATCAGGTTCGGTATCTAATAACATTCGTTCAGAATCAATGTATTGGTAATACAGGGTGACAGTGACCAACAGACTTGGCTGCAACACTTGCTCCGTTTTCTGCCTCATGAAACTTATCACCCGTTCTCAGTTCTCTACCTTTCTGCAGCCCTATGTAACAGATTACATATCTGGGATCCTGATCTGGTATCACATACCCAGGACGTAAAGGATACTGAGAAACAGTTCTCTGTAATGAACACACCCGAAGATGATGCATCAGCATGCACTCTCTTCGTTTGGGCGGCATGGGAATTCTGGCAATCCCCAATTTCCTGCTCTGTCTTATAACAATTATAAGTTGGAGCGGGACCAACGTTCCCCAGCTCAGTATAACAAGCGGGTTCGGTCAATATTCCGTATTATTATCTTGATTAAGGCGTGATATGGTCGCTACCAGGAGAGAGAGAGAAGAAAACACTCAGCGTGCGCTCTTGCAAGAATAGATTGGTTATTATTTTCTCTAATCAGGATGGCTCCCACTGCTTTTTATCAAATCTTCCTTCAAACCCTAAAAGGAAAGACTAGCCGGGATTAATTACACACTACAAGTTCGCCAATCTTTCAGCCAGGCCAGTGTCGGTACTTTGAGGGAGGTCCCCCGTGCTTTCGCACGAACCTAATTAATGTAAACCTCGTTTTCCCAGAGGCGTAACCCCGTTGACACCTTTCTAGACACCTACTTGATCGGCTAATTGTAATGTATAAAACTCTCCCAGGAGTAACTCTTACTCGCAGCGGGTATCGCGATCCAACTATCTCATAGAAGGTATGCAATCTCATTGCAAATTTCAACACTTGAAATTCCCGATAATATTTTGCCCCTAACGTGCTATGACCTTGACGAAAGCCAACAAACCATAGCCCGCTAGTCAAGTTCAACACGTCATTTCCTGATTGAATTAAACCCACCCGCACGACCCTTGACGAAAGCCAACAAAGCCGCACGACTACCCTAATCCAATCGCATCGTATGCTAGCAGATAAGCAGCATATAGCTACCGCACACTGCACCTTGACGAAAGCCAACAAATGCAGCACGAATACTATATACAACTTATCTGAAATGACGGAGGGCTACGACAGGTTTTTCTGAAAACCTATTGCGTAATGAACTTGATATCGTTGTAGGATCGAATGATTTTGAAATGGAGTGTTTTTGAGGCTTTTCTAGTTTTGCTAAAGGAGTCACTCCCGGTGAAGGGATCGTCGGTCCTTTCCTCGTCGAATGAGGTACGGGATATATCATATATATCACTGTGCAAAGCAAAAACACTTAAAACCAATCAAAAGACAAACCGAGTGTGTAGCATCTGCCAGTTATTGCTAAAGGAGTCACTCCCGGTGAAGGGATCTCGGTCCTTTCCTCATCGAATAAGGTGCAGGATATATCACATATACCGCTGTGCAAAGCAAGAACTGTAGCTACTTGTTTTATTTTGAAATTCGATTCTACAACATCTTAGGTTTCTTTTATTTCATTAATCATATTAATGAAGTCCCATCAATTAAGTACCTAAACATCACAGATAAATACGACGTACACTTATGCCATCCGCATTCGCCTCGATGTCCCCTCGTGCACCGTTAGGTTAGGTAACTAACGACAGAGCGGGGCAGGGCTAGCGCGGGTGTAAAACATAAGTAACGTCTATATAATATATCATATATACTATATACTGTATCTTTCACAGAACATCACATGATCACATCACAGATATCGCAGCAGAAGAAACATATGAAATATTGGATATACTAGGACGTCCGTGTTTTCAATACGAGCCAGTATAAAACACGGATTCCACGGTCGTGATGAATAGCCAAACCCACACCCCAAGACCCCTACGAGAGCGGCAAGCAACCCTACCAATTCTGGAGTTAGGAGACCCGGACTCGACTCCTCGAGTTGGTCTCCCACTGGACTCCAGAACCCCGTTACTTGTGCCCTCCTCCTTGGGTCTATCCTAGTACGGAAAAGTAAATAATATACAAAAGGTGACTACTTCCGCAACCTGGAAGCGCCCCAATAAAAGAATATTACATACAAGTTTTTACATGAATGAAAATGAAAAACACTCATCTCACATAAAAACCCCCGGCTATTCAAACACGACGATCCAATATAACATATCCAGCAACACATAACATCACATGTCATCAACGTAAGTAAATATGTGCATCCCAATTGTCGTTGACATATAGCAACGAAACCGGCGATATCACATATTACACTTACGGTCACAGAAAAGAAAGTGCAAAACTACAACCGTTGGAATCCGCAACCACCTCAGACATCGCATGCCTGACCAAATGAATTACTTAGACATCGCATGCCTAACAATTATAAACCCCGCATTTTAGTCTCAAAATCGAAAACACTTTTCAATATCAAGTCGGGCAATTCAACAAGATTCCCGACATCCTGATCGAATACTCGTCGCAAACTTCAGTAGGCGGCTGCACCCCCGATACCGTCGACGAAGTGCACCAAGGCGGAACACCGCTACCGCGAGCACCCGGACGGATGCTTTCGGCGACGGGGTTCTCCTACAGTCACTTGGTCGGGGCTATGGAGTGAGGCTGTCTATTAAGTTTACCCGGCGAGTATCCGCGTACACTACGTGATTGCGACGGACTTTTGATCACATCAAAACTCCGTGGCAACCGATCAAGTGAGACTAAACTGCTATGTTTATAATATTCATTCCGTTATCTCATAACAATTTGTGAATTCCAATTATTGTAGCACATTCCAGACAATTAGAAAATGTTAAACTTTCCGATTGAACATTCGAACACCCAAGGTTTCCCGATACAAATCAACACATGAAATAAGTCTAACAACATTCAGTTCGTGCCTCAGTACCGACGGTCCAGCCGTAGAAGGGTCAAGCCAACGCCTCACATGTGGCACGCCGTACTGCCCCAAACCCGAAGGTTCAAAGGGCAGTTCAAGACGGTCACATAATCGAGTTAAGGTTTGTTGTCTTCTAGAGGGACCATCGCGTTACTTGCACTAATTAGAACATCGTTAAACTACGGAAAAATCCAACACTTGGAAATTTCCCGACAGGGGAAAAATTGGGTATTTATATCCGGTCGAACTTTTTAACATATTCTAAAATTTATCCGGAAAGCCACATAGACAAAATTTGATACTCCGATCGAAACACCGAATCCCCAAAACAACTGCAGAAAATTCAACTCTTGAATAAAATATAAAATTTTCCAGAAAACTCAGCTCTTTGAACTAGGAATTACTGTGCAAAGGAACAGGGCTGACGTCATCAAGGGGCCGCTGATCCGCCGCAGAAGCCATGCTTCTGCCGCGGATCCGCCGCGAAATTTACTGTTCACCAGAAAATTTTTGCACCGTAATTCTTATTTTTCCCTGCTGAATTTTTTAGCAATTTTTAATTTGGAAAAATCCACGATTTTAGAAAATTTCCAGAGAGCAATTTTGATTTGGGGTTTCGGGTACGATCGGGTTTCAAATTCCGTCTAGACTTCGCCTAAGGCTCTAGCTAGACTCTGATACCACTGTAGGGTTCCTAGGCACCTTAATGAGGTCTCACAAGGCATCAACCATGCCAATTTCAAAAAATCTAGGTGCCGAGAAACCCTAATACGGACCGTTGGCTAGAATTCTAGGCGAAAAAACTAACAAGTTAACACTTAACTAAGAGATACGGAAATACAACCTTTGTAGATCCGGTTCTCCACCTCCATAGCTCCGCAACGAAGTCTTCTCCGCTGTCCAAAAAGAATCCGGGCTCTAGCGTCGACTTCATCGGAGAATAAGTGAGCTAGGTCGTCGATGTCCATGCCGAAGATGATCTACGTCGAGGCATCGCTAAATCAAGCTCCGACTTCACCAAGTTTAGAAACTTGTGAAGAAAACACACTCTACTACTTGGCAAGAGGTAGAGGATGAAGAAATAGGAAGTGGGTAGACTTTAGATTTGGATTTCTCACTCTTTTTCATCACTTGCCATTGATGGAGGCAAGCTTTCTTCACTTGAAGAAATGAAGAAGAAGAAGGAAATTGTTATGATAAGAATAATTAAAAGAGAAAAGAAAATCCATTCTTATCATAAGCAAACCATGGTTAGGTGTAGAGATTAAACCAAGGTTAGTTTGAATGGTTAGGGTTAAGGATGAGATAAGAATGGTTGACTAAAGTCAATGCTTCATGAAGGTTCAAAGAATAAAACAAAACTAGCAACCATTCTTCTCATTATCATTTCCATAATAAATAAATAAATAAATAGATATGAAAATGTAAACTCTAATCATTTAAATAACCATGGTTCAATCTTTACACAAACACAAGCAAACATGTATCATCAAACATGATACAATCAAGTGCACAAAACTATATCGAATATACAATGTGCACACCCGAGTGAGAAAATCCATCTTAAGTAAACCGATACTAGTTGATGCAAAGTAATATATCAAATATATAAATGTGCATTAAATCATTAAATCAACACTTGATTCAATGATCCGGTTATGTCGCACACAACCGACTAGTATACAATATATCGGCTTATCGAATCAACGCTTGAATCGATAACTAGGTTATATCGCATACAACCATTCGATACATTTATCGCGAGAATAGAATACGGTATCACATACACGCATTATTCTCGGTCCCGCACATATCTCATATGCGCTCCTATTTCGTTTCTCTTGAGCCAGGAAACCTCTGTGTAGGACTCTAAAGACTCGTCAATACGCCGGCAGCAGATGATGATCATATCAAACACCCACAAGCCGCAAGCGGTCTGCTAAACGTAACGGCCACCCGGGTATTGAGCGATCTGAAGATCGACGAGCAAGCCCGCTCACACTCCAGTGAATCCAACCAGTAACACTACCGTACAGTCCGGTCTGATCGTCTGATATGTCGCATATCTCGCCTAGGGGTGGTAAACGTCAGACCCCAATAGCTCGATAAGTCGTGTCGATATGAGGCTCATAACGGGTCGAGAAACTACTGGTAACACTTACCAGCAATTCTCTGAGCAGCCCTGGCCAGGGACTTCCTAATATAGCCAATCGAACACAGTGCAACATCAACTCCCTATACCGGGAGAGACGAATCCCCTCCTATCGCTCATTGCCTCCATGTGACTCGGGACTGTACCCAAAAACCACCGTTTTGCACGCCCTCTTGGACGTGGTAAGATGGAAATCAAAGCACAGTGGGAACCATACAAGACTCTATGACGATCTCGGGTCAACAGACTACTCTGTACCAGTGTCACCAGAGAACTGCCATCTGACGTGAGGTATAATACCATCTGGGAGTTCTCGGCGAGTCCGTCCAGTGTACCCAGTCTCTACTGAGCACCCGTATATCATCTCTGATGTCAAACACCAATGGATATGGGATCATCCATCGCCCATCTGTATGGGTCGAGAAGGTACATGCTAGTCTACTCTGGTATATCGATGCCCCGTCACGATACACCCACGACTAGGGACTTTGAAGGATGTACTTATCGACTACCATGTCCCCACTAGTATGATCCGCATCATAGTCCAGGTAGTCAAGTACACATCCTAAGGGCTTTACCAACATGTAATAGAGAGACAATCAGTGTACACGTTAAGGTAAAGATCAACCAGATAGCATACTATCATGTCGAGCAAGAAAGTCCTCACTAGATATGTCCCAGCATCCACTACAATATACATCCTATGTATAGTAATGGCCTCTAGGGCATACATATAACTAACACTTTGATTACTACCCTACCACGGCTCAAAGGAGTCGTGCAAACAGGTTTTAGTTGGGTACAGTCCCGAGCCACATGGAGGCAGTGAGCGTATGTTCAGGGGTTCGTCTCTCCCGGTATTGGGGGTGAGGTCGCGCTGTGTCTAGGAGAGCCATTACACAAAGCCCTCGGCCGAGGCAGGAGATTTACTGGTAGGTATTCCAGTAGTATCTCAGGGTGTTCTGGGCTACACTCCGACACGACTTGTACCGCTTTTGGGGGTCTGACTTTTACCAAACCCCTAGGCCCGCCATGCGATGCTCATAGACGAACGGACCGGACTGTATTGATATTGTCACTGACAGGCTCAGTAGGGTTGTCAGGCTGAGTTCGCTCATAGACGTCCCTTTTAGTCAATACCTGGTAGCCCGTTACGTATTGGCTTATACCTCTGACGTGCTAGTGGTTAAATCCACAACCAAGGTGTTGACGAGTCTTTAGAGTCCCCCACATTCAGTTACTCAGCTTTCGGGCGAAAGGTTGTAGAGGCCGTATGGAGATATGGCAAGGTCCGATCAGATACGCGCGGTATTGCACGGATTAGGATCGGACAGTTCGTTCTACAGGCCGTATGGTTATATGGCAGGGTTCGATCAGATACGTGCGGTATTGCACGGATCAGGATCGAAGGGATAATACTAGACGGTTTTGGTTTAAGCCGGATCCTAGTATAGTACAGTGTAGATTTTGTCTCATTGCATTTGTATTTCGGTCGGAATACAAATGCGGGTGTGTATGCACAGTATCGGGATTTTCCTGTAATTTATTACGGGACCAGTTTTCTGGAGTTGCCAGTTTGCTTTCCGTTTCGGCCATATTTCTTTGTATCGTTCATTGGCCGAAGATTGGTGGAGGAGGGCTTATTTGCATTGTTGCAAATAGGCATTTGTGGAGGGTGTTTTTTGCATATATTAGTATCATGATGGTTTCATGATGGAGCCCCATCCCTTGACCTTTCTTGAGTTCATGATTGCTTGACTTTGTGAGGTGATGATGGTTGATTTGATGATGGAGTGTTGGATTAAGCTAGTGATCATTTTCTTTTTGCATGATAGCCTTCTCTCTCTCTCTCCCTTGGATTATTGGATGGCTCTCTCATTTTCTTTGCTACACACTCCACTCTCTCACTCTCTTGAAATTTCAAGGGCCGGCCACTTAAGGGGAGGGCTGCCCAATTTTGTATGTGTGGGTTTTTGCTTCATTTCATGCTCCAAAAATCCCCAAGTCCCTCCATATAGCTCTTGTATCATCCCTCCACCAAAATGGCAAACTCCACAACCCCAAAATGAGACACAAGTTCTACACCATATTCTACAGCAAATCTTGGGCACGTCGACTAGCCAGCTTCGTGCCCGAGTTGCCTCGGCATTGAGGTGGGAGCCCGTAAAAGATGTAGGCGATGTGGTGTACTTCCGGCGACGAGGTGGAGACAGGACATTCCGCGGGAGATCGGGACGACGACGAGAAGACCGGAGGACTCGGATCACTCGGTATATCTCTCTTCCCCATCTTGTAGTTAGCTAGGACTAGTTAATGGTTCGATCCGGGTTTTAGTGCGCGGTGGCGGCGGTTTGCCAGTTCAAGAAAAATTAAAGTTTATCACCGCTTCCGTATTTGGCCGTCGGATTGACGGCCGGCGCGCCGCCGTTCACTTACAGTGGTATCAGAGCCATGCCATTAACCTAGTCTAGCTTTGTGCAATGTGTTTACATTTCCGATCGACCAAAATTCCAAAATCTGCATTTTAGTTCACATCAGTTTTCTGTTGAAAATTTTTGGTGTCGAAAATTTTTTCAGGTTACAGAAAAGTGATCTACTAGAAAAAATAAGAGTTCTGTGAAAATTCGATGCAACAACTCCACTGTAGGAGCGCGGAACCGCGGCTAAACACCCCTTTGGGCCGCGGTTCCGCCGCACACTGTTGGGTTCCCTGCACCAAATTTCTACAGTATCTTTCTGGGGTTAAAATTGGGGTTTTGGAATAATAACATTGGGCCCAGAATTTCCTGATCTTCTGCAGTAATGCTTTGGGGCCCACTTGTTAAAATTTGATTGATCGGATATTTTAAACACATTATTTCACAGTTTTTACATTATATCTGCGACCGTGAATGTCACTCGATCGGTAAATCCTGTCTAGCTGCTATAGCCCGGTTAGACGGATTTGCGAACGTGACTTTCATGTTGATGTTCTGTTTTTGCTGTGATGTTGCAGATCGGTCGTGGGGATAGCCTGGATGCAATGCTAGTACAGTTGTGGTTGTATTATGTACATTTGATATTGCGGGGCGAGCGTCCGACATGTGGACTGCCGTCACTGCCTGATTGTATTATTATTTTGGGGCACAACCAGGTTGCGGTCGATGTATCCGGTGTATGTATATTTTACTTTCTGTACTAGGATTACCCCGCGGAGGGGTGCACGGATAGCCGGGTTCTAGAAGGCAACAAGCCCGCATCTCATGGCATTGAGACGGAGGGGGCTTCACTCTAGGATTGGCGGGCTATTCGCCGCACTCGCAGGGGGTACAGGTTGACCCAGGAGGGGTGCCCAAGTTACCGGATTACGTGAAGTGCCGGGTGGTCCATTCACGTTACTGAATGGGGCTGCCTCGCTTCAGGTTTTGGCGGGTAACTTGCCGCGCCCCTAGGGGTCTAGGATTTCATTGCGCAGGCTATCCACACGACCAGGGGAACGTCGGGTTTCAGTAGTGGCTCTGTGAAACCCGGGGATCCCAGATATCTTTATTGTTTCTGTGATGCTCTACATTTCTGTGATGTTGCATTTTATCACGCCTTGAGCGAATATAATATATTGGTATATATATTAGTAGATGTTGTATATGTTTTGCATCCGCACTAGTCCAGTCCCCGCTCTGTCGTTAGTTAGCTAACCTAACGGGTAATGACGGGACCCAGTGGCGAATGCGGATGGCATATACGTACGTCATATTATTTTCGTTCTTTGTGGTGTGATCAATTGATGGGACTGCGTTGATTCGGATCAATGCAAGTTAAAAACAAACCTAATCTCATGTTGTTGGAACACCTTTCAAAAAGCTGTTATTGCAAGGACGTTCACTTTTGTTTTGCATCGTGGTATTCAGTTGGAATATCCTGCTCCTCAGTCGACGAGGCAAGAGCCGAGATCCCTTCACCGGGAGTGACCCCTTGGACAAAAGTTTGCATCAGGGCAATAACTTCACTATAGCCGATTACTTTTGCTTTGCATCGTGGTATTCAGTTGGAATATCCTGCACCTCATTCTACGGGGAAAGAGCCGAGATCCCTTCACCGGGAGTGACCTCTTTAGCGAAGGTTTTCGTCACTATATTTTTAAAAGCTATCCGGTTCGTTCAATGATATTAAGTTCATTACATTAAAGGTTTTCGCCAGAAACCATTCGTAGCCCTCCGTCGTTTCATATGGGTGGTCAATAGTATTCAAGCTGTGTATGTTGGCCAAAGTCAAGGCATAGTGATTGGTAGCTATTGGGGTATTCATATGCAGCATAGATAGATGGCTTGGTTTGGGACAGTCGTACTGCCATTTTGGCCAAAGTCAAGGGTATGTACGGGTGGGTTCAAATTAACCGGGAGAATGACGGGTAGAACTTGACATGTGACTTATGATATGTTGGCCAAAGTCAAGGTCATAAGAGCATGGGGCAGAAATCTCATCGGGAGTTTCAAAAGAACTGAAACTTGCCAGATATGCGCATACCTTCTGGAGTGTGATACCGTGAGCGGATTCCGTCACGTTATCATGCGATGATAGTTGGATCCCGATTCCCACTGATGAGTTGGTTTACTCCTCGGGTGATCCCGACTAATTCTTCTTTCAGGTTTGGAGGAGAATTTGAGGCACAGTGGGAGGTTTCCTGATTAGATAAATTGGTAACCATTCTGATCTAGGTTAGAGTGCACGCTGAGTGTTTCTTTTCTCTCTCTCTTTGGCAGCGACCATTGACCCGACCCTAGACTATGACTCAGTGACCAAGTTGACTGAACCTTCTTAACACTGGCTTTTGGATTGTCAGAGTTGCGAACCTCATTGCCACTCCTACTTTTACCCTTTTCTCCAGGACACCCCGTATTACTACGAACGTCCACTTCCATTGGACAAAACCATCGTATGGTTAGATACGAACTCGAAAGAATTTATTCGAGGATGGTTTCAGGTTCTGGAGAAAACGGATAGGATTATTCAGTTGTCTTTTCCTTTTACCTTCTCTCAGGTTGCGAGTACTCCTTGGTTTTAGGAGATAGTACACCTATTACGCAAATTGGACAGTCTTCTTCCAAACCATAGGCAGGTGCCGACCGGTGGGGAATGAAGAAAACCAATTAGCATAACGATGGTGTGCAGAAGGTATTAAGTTAAGGCAAAGCAAGGGATTAGTAAGAGGGCAAAGTAAATTGCGAATGATATTCACGACCAAACCAAGTATTCCATTACCACTCCCACTTCACCATTGTATTTCTCCAGGACACTCCGTATCACTACAAAGATCCACAGTTTATTGGATACTCCATCGTATGGTTATATACGAACTCGAAAGGAACTTGTTCCAGTTTGGGGATGGATTCTGGTTCAGGAGAAATAGGAATAAGATTTATTCAGGTGTCTTTTATCTTCACCTTCTCTCGCATTGCGAGTGTTCCTAGGATTGGGACAGCACACCCACTATGCTTATTGGATAGTCTTCTTCCAAACCATAGGCTGGTGCCGAACGGTAGGGAAGGAAGAAAACCATTTGGCCTAAGGGGTGTGCAGAAGGTAAAGACTAAAGACATATGAAGGGATTTGGAGAGGTGGCAAAGAACTATACGGTTACAGTCGTGAATCTGGAATAGGCATTACTAGGAATACCGGGATACCCCATCGAAACATTTCAATGTTTCAGTCTCACTGTGTACTGTTAAAGGAAAACTGATTACCCGATTAGATACTTACTCCAGGGTATGTATTTACCAGGTACGATTCTCACATCTGTATGGTTTTACAGATGATGAGTGGGAGTAGGTTATTGGGAATTGGGTGATCATCCTCATTATATCGGGATTCGTTGTAATCGGTGATATTTGAGGAAGTCACCTGGGTTGTTTGCCGGTCGGCAAATATTTGGTTTTGAATATCCGCTGTTATGCACCAATTTCAAATTGATGTATCTGTACGTCTATTTTTATAGAGTGAGATATACCTTTTTGAAATTATGTTTACGACATTTACCTATATCAGTGGATGGTTAGGTAAGGAGCATTAAACAGCGGTGTAATTCTTCTTAACCATAAGTACAGTTTTCAACCTACGACACACAGTGAATGAGTTATCAGACTCAAGGGACTTATACAGAGTATTGTATGTTGTCCAGGGTCCATCAGGACAGAGGGGTTGGTCCTCGTACTATATTCGGTTTACTTATGACTTCTCTAGTTTTTAGACAGGTGTTTCGTAGAAACACAGGGTCCGAATTTTGAGAAGTTATAGGTATTTGAATAAAGTAGAGAACCAGGTGTAGCAAGTATCGGGATTCTTCAAAGTGATCGAACATGTAGATACTTGTATATGGTATTCAGTTGATAGTAATGATAAAGAGAACTTGCTACTCTTTCAGGTTACTCATAATTGGAAGCATTCCTAAGTTGAGTAACGCTGATCGGCCTCCTTCCATTTAGTTGACATGCACTGGAGACAACTGCATGATTTGAATCTGGTTCAATTAAATCAGTGCCTCTGGTTCTATATTGGATATAGAACAGTTCATATCTTAACAATGTTAAGGTACGGGGAGTTGTCCGGTTTAGGATTAAAACCAGACACTGGACAACTCAAGGCACGTTTCTGTAATGGCTGTTTGTGGGTTGACCCAGGCTATGACGAGGGTTGACTTTCTATCATCTGGATGAACAATAGCGATATTGTTCTAGACTCGCCACAGTTTTAATAAAAATGGATTTTTTCAGAAAACAGTAGTGGGAGTATGGTAGAACTGGAAGTGATTCCAGAACCACAAACGATTACTGAAGATTTGATAAGGAACCTAAAGATTCAATCTGGTTTGACATTCCATTGGCCACTCCGCAGATAAGGTGGGTAACTTCAGGCACCCGAGAGGTACTCCGGTAGCCTCAAGGACGGTGACAGGGAAGTTCTTGTTTACCTACAATTGCCATTGCTGTTGTTCCAGGTTGCGAGACCCGGCGGGAGGATGAGTATAGCGTCGTTCTAAACTAGCTTTAGAAGTGTACGTGTATATGACTCTTCCAGAGGGTTGTCGTAGTCAGTGGGAGCAGCAGAAGCATTGGTGGACAGGTAGCTTATGTCTATTTATAGACTGAAGCACCAGTAGCAGAGATAGATCATCTATTTCTGACGTGACAGTCATGGGTTTTGACTTCATCAGAATAGGGGATGGATCTGTTGAGAAGGTAGTAAGGGTGTGATGTCATGGTATTTGGATGACAAACACAGAGTAGGAAAGGAAACTCCTATACTGCGATCGGTTATACTTTGGTCGTCACACAGTAGTTTCTCCATATCGGACTTGGACATTATATCAGACATACTGGTTACTGGATCTATGGTATTAGATCTAGATTTGGGTGGTTTCCCAATCAGGGTACTTAGACGGCATTCTAAGAGTATTTAGAATGGACGAGTCCTAGCACGGTGGTGTACCTGCAGGTGATGGAGTCACCCTCTCTAAAGGTGTCTTACAGACTAAAGGGGAGAGGGATGTGCATGATTGGCAGATCACTTGCTTAGGCAATTGAGTCAATCATGAGATGTCAAGTACCACACCAGATATTGTTCTTGCACTACATGCAATAAGTTGACATTAATCCAATCCTGGAGAAACAGTCGGAAGCAGTTTTAGAACATAAGTGGATGTTCTAGGGATATGATAGCAACAGCCTCCTTCGGGAGACAGTTATCATTCCAGGCTTCCAAGGTGACATAGACGACAAGGAGGTTGTCAGAGTTATAGTTTTCCTTCTGACGAGGGGCATTATTTTGGACAGGTGGTCCAAGGCAATACTGAGGGAGGCATGGCGCAGGATACTGATTAAGTTCAGTTGACGATACAGTCTAAGAAGTTTGGATTTGGAGTTCATTTATGAGCTAAGTCCCATCAGACATCGAGACACATTCTAAGACAGGTATTGCTCATTTCGGGAGATGGCTTTCTTCGCGAACTTGAGATATAGAGAGACATAGAAAGAAACATCAAGGCGGATCCACTCACTGAGGCTATTCCTCGAACGCAATAGTTTCGCAAACGAGTTTTGTGAAACTGACTGGTAGAGGAGTTCGGTGTTCGGTATCACACGGGCTGTGAGTATGCGACATCGCAATAATTAGCCTTGAGTGCAAGTGGGAGATTGTTGGAGATAGTGCCCTCAGAGTCAATTATTAGATCACAAGCACGTGATTGCAATGATTGAGGGAGGACCTATCTGTTAGTTATATGTATGCCCTAGAGGCCATTACTATACATAGGATGTATATTGTAGTGGATGCTGGGACGTATATAGGGAAGACTTTCTTGCTCGACATGATAGTATGCTATCTGGTTGAACTTTACCTTAACGTGTATACTGATTGTCTCTCTGTTACATGTTGGTGAAGCCCTTAGGATGTGTGCTTGACTACCTGGACTATGATGCGGATCATACTAGTGGGGACATGGTAGTCCATAAGTACATCCTTCAAAGTCCCTAGTCGAGGGTGTATCGAGACGGGGCATCGATATACCAGAGTAGACTAGCGTATACCTTCTCGACCCATACAGATGGGCGATGGATGATCCCATATCCATTGGTGTTTGACATCAGAGATGATATACGGGTGCTCAGTAGAGACTGGGTACACTGGACGGACTCGCCGAGAACTCCCAGATGGTATTATACCTCACGTCAGATGGTAGTTCTCTGGTGACACTGGTACAGAGTAGTCTGTTGACCCGAGATCGTCATAGAGTCTTGTGTGGTTCCCACTGTGCTTTGATTTCCATCTTACCACGTCCAAGAGGGCGTGCAAAACGGTGGTTTTTGGGTACAGTCCCGAGTCACATGGAGGCAATGAGCGATAGGAGGGGATTCGTCTCTCCCGGTATAGGGGGTTGATGTTGCGCTGTGTTCGATTGGCTATAACAGGAAATCCCTGGCCAGGGTTGCTGAGATTTACTGGTAAGTGTTACCAGTAGTTTCTCGAACAGTTATAGACCTCATATCGACACGACTTATCGAGCTATTGGGGTCTGACGTTTACCACCCTTAGGCGAGATATGCGACATATCAGACGATCAGACCGGACTGTACGGTAGTGTTACTGGTCGGATTCACTGGAGTGTGAGCGGGCTTGCTCGTCGATCTTCAGATCGCTCAATACCCGGGTGGCCGTTACGTTTAGCAGACCGCTTGAGGCTTGTGGGTGTTTGATATGATCATCATCTGCTGCCGGCGTATTGACGAGTCTTTAGAGTCCTACACAGAGGTTTCCTGGCTCAAGCGAAACGAAATAGGAGCGCATATGAGATATGTGCGGGACCGAGAATGATGCGTGTATGTGATACCGCATTCCATTCTTGCGATGAATGTATCGGAAAGGTTGTATGCGATATAACCTAGTTATCGATTCAAGCGTTGATTCGATAAGCCGATACATTGAATACTAGTCGGTTGTGTGCGACATGACCGGATCATTGAATCAAGTGTTGATTTAATGATTTAATGCATAATTATATATTTGATATGTTACTTTGCACTAACTAGTATTGGTTCACTTTAAACGGATTTTCTCACTTGGATTGTGCACATTGTATATGTGATATATTTTTGTGCACTTGTATGTATCATGTTTGATGATGCATGCTAACTTGTGTTTTGTGTAAAGTTTAAACCATGGTTATGTAATGGTTAGGATTATTCATTTATTCATTTGTTTTTATTTTTGGAAAATGATAAACATAAAGCAAAATGGTGGCTTTATTTGGAAGCTTGTTGAAGCTTCATGAAGACTTTGACCAAAGTGACCATTTTGTCTCATGCTTAACCCTAACCACTCCATTAACCCTAGTTTAATCTCTACACTTGACCATGGTTGTTGATGATAAGTATTCTTTGATTTTCTATTTTCTAATTAACTTATCATAATACTTATCTTCTTCTTGCTCTTCTTCTTCTTCATTCTTCTTTGAAGAAAACCAAGCTCCATCAATGGTGATTGTTGGAAAAGAGTGAGAAATCCAAAACTAAAGTTAACCCACTTACTATTTCTTCATCCTCTACCTCTTGCCAAGTAGTAGAGTATGTTTTCTTCATAAGTTTCTTGACTTGGTGAAGTCGGAGCTTGATTTAGCGATGCCTCGACGTAGATCATCTTCGGCATGGACATCGACGACCTAGCTCGCTTATTCTTCGACGAAGCCGACGCTAGAGCCCGGGACTTCACTTGGACAGCGAAGGCACTTCGTTGCGGAGCTATGGAGGTGGAGCACCGGATCTACAAAGGTTGTATTTCCGATTCCTTGTAGTTAATTGTTAACTAGTTATCTTTTCGTCTAGTTTTCTAGCAAACGATCCGTAGTCGGGTTTCTCGGCACCGTTAAAATTTTAATTTGGCATGATCGATGCCTTGTGAGACCTCATTAGGGTGCCTAAGAACCCTACACTATCCCGATAGGACAGTCTTACTCGAGATGATAGTATGCTATCTGGTTTACCTTTATCATCGTGTACTGTTTTAGGTGACCTAACAAGTCGCTATTACACGTTGATAGAGCCCCTAGGATTCTTGCTTGACCACCAGCAGTATGAGGGCGATCATATAAGTGGGAGATGGGGGTCTATAAGCATATCCTTAAATGGTCCCTAGTCGTGTGAGTTTCGAGACAGGGCATCGATACTCCAGAGTAGACTAGTGTATACAGTCGAGACCCCGACGAGGGGCGGTGGCCGGTCTCACAAGCCACTGGTATCAGTTGGATCACCTAAGATGTATACAGGTGCTCATTGGGTTATGAGTACACCGGACAGGACTCGCCGGGAACATGCTAGTTGGTCATATACCAGACGTCAGATGGCAGTTCCCTGGTGACATGTGTACAGGTTAGTTCATCGACCTGGGGATCGTCATTTGTCTCGTGTGAGTTCCCACTGTACTTTGATTACTACCCTACCACGGCTCAAAGGAGTCGTGCAAACAGGTTTTAGTTGGGTACAGTCCCGAGCCACATGGAGGCAGTAAGCGTATCTTCAGGGGTTCGTCTCTCCCGGTATTGGGGGTGAGGTCGCGCTGTGTCTAGGAGAGCCATTACACAAAGCCCTCGGCCGAGGCAGGAGATTTACTGGTAGGTATTCCAGTAGTATCTCAGGGTGTTCTGGGCTACACTCCGACACGACTTGTACCGCTTTTGGGGTTCTGACTTTTACCAAACCCCTAGGCCCGCCATGCGAGGCTCATAGACGAACGGACCGGACTGTATGGATATTGTCACTGACAGGCTCAGTAGGGTTGTCAGGCTGAGTTCGCTCATAGACGTCCCTTTTAGTCAATACCTGGTAGCCCGTTACGTATTGGCTTATACCTCTGACGTGCTAGTGGTTAAACCCACAACCAAGGTGTTGCCGAGTCTTTAGAGTCCCCCACATTCAGTTACTCAGCTTTCGGGCGAAAGGTTGTAGAGGCCGTATGGAGATATGGCAAGGTCCGATCAGATACGCACGGTATTGCACGGATCAGGATCGGACAGTTTGTACTACAGGCCGTATGGTTATATGGCAGGGTTCGATCAGATACGTGCGGTATTGCACGGATCAGGATCGAACGGATAATACTAGCCGGTTTTGGTTTAAGCCGGATCCTAGTATAGTACAGTGTAGATTTTGTCTCATTGCATTTGTATTTCGGTCGGAATAAAAATGCGGGTGTGTATGCACAGTATCGGGGTTTTCCTGTAATTTATTACGGGACCAGTTTTCTGGAGTTGCCAGTTTGCTTTCCGTTTCGGCCATATTTCTTTGTATCGTTCATTGGCCGAAGATTGGTGGAGGAGGGCTTATTTGCATTGTTGCAAATAGGCATTTGTGGAGGGTGTTCTTTGCATATATTAGTATCATGATGGTTTCATGATGGAGCCCCATCCCTTGACCTTTCTTGAGTTCATGATTGCTTGACTTTGTGAGGTGATGATGGTTGATTTGATGATGGAGTGTTGGATTAAGCTAGTGATCATTTTCTTTTTGCATGATAGCCTTCTCTCTCTCTCTCCCTTGGATTATTGGATGGCTCTCTCATTTTCTTTGCTACACACTCCACTCTCTCACTCTCTTGAACTTGCAAGGGCCGGCCACTTA
The DNA here is from genome assembly GCA_030015575.1 of Agapanthus africanus. Taxonomy (NCBI): domain Eukaryota; kingdom Viridiplantae; phylum Streptophyta; class Magnoliopsida; order Asparagales; family Amaryllidaceae; genus Agapanthus; species Agapanthus africanus. The sequence continues at coordinate 366,156,389 of CM057346.1, forward strand.
AGGGGAGGGCTGCCCAATTTTGTATGTGTGGGTTTTTGCTTCATTTCATGCTCCAAAAATCCCCAAGTCCCTCCATATAGCTCTTGTATCATCCCTCCACCAAAATGGCAAACTCCACAACCCCAAAATGAGACACAAGTTCTACACCATATTCTACAGCAAATCTTGGGCACGTCGACTAGCCAGCTTCGTGCCCGAGTTGCCTCGGCATTGAGGTGGGAGCCTGTAGAAGATGTAGGCGATGTGGTGCACTTCCGGCGACGAGGTGGAGACAGGACAATCCGCGGGAGATCGGGACGACGACGAGAAGACCGGAGGACTCGGATCACTCGGTATATCTCTCTTCCCCATCTTGTAGTTAGCTAGGACTAGTTAATGGTTCGATCCGGGTTTTAGTGCGCGGTGGCGGCGGTTTGCCAGTTCAAGAAAAATTAAAGTTTATCACCGCTTCCGCATTTGGCCATCGGATTGACGGCCGGCGCGCCGCCGTGCACTTCCACGCACCAGGCAGTCTTCGGAATGTCATCACTCCGGACCCGCAACAATGATGACTTGATCCCACACGAACTTAGATAAGGCCTCGCACTCTGGTGCTGATCGAAGAATTCGTCAGTGCGAGGTACAGGATACTTATCCGTACCATAAGCCGATTCAAGTGACGATCCATCAATACACAACCTCAATCTGTCGTTTTCCTCCTGGACGAACAGAAATAGGAGCTTCCTAAATGCGAAACACTCAGACGCACAACTCCCTCAACAACCACTCTGCAGAAGATCCTTAGCTCCATAAGCTTCGCCGGCTCATCTTGGAATGACGTCGGAAAAATTCTCGCACGAAAGAAAACCGGTCCAACAAACCAACTGTGGATACCGCATCACGAAAAACGCCAAGAATCCACGACATCTCCTGAGAGCCGACTAGCGAACAAGGCTGAATTCAAGCTGTAAGAGGTGGCACCACTATCCATCTGCACAACAAGATCTGACTTGCCCGGGAAAACAAAACCTAACTGTTTCCTCACGGTAGCCCATAATGCCTAGCACGTAGCTAACCAGTCCATGCCCAGGAGATTGCCAAATCCAACATCTTTAGGAGGTTCAAAATGACAGACGAATCTCTATCTCCTATCCGATGGGCACACGACCGAAGTACGTGTCGCGCAACAAAAGGATTGCTGACAGAAGTTAACTCAACAAACGGCTAATCTACCCAGCACGACTCCCGTTCTAAACTCGGCACGAAGTGTGTAAACATACGAGTGCAACAAAAGGACATACTGAAAGAGTACCTGAAACCACAGCATTGGACGCCGGAGCATCCTGAGGAGTCGAAGCGAAAACTTGGGCCTGCCCTCCATCTGCGACTGATCGAACTCCTCCTCTACTATCCTGACCCCTCTGTGCGAACCCTCCGCGTCCACGACGTCTCAAAATACGACCCTGACGTGGTGTGAAGGGACACTGCCTGATGAGGTGTTGAAGGCTTCCGCATCGTAAACACCTACGCGCTGCCAGCTGTCCTGCCTGGGGATGGAAGCCAAACGACTGTCCTCGTCCTAAGCCTCTGCTCTGGGCTGGTACACCAGTACGATTCCACAACTGTTCCGGAACTCTCACGGTCTCTGGAAGACGTGTCTCGTAAACTGGGGCTGCCTCCACCGGTGCTATATAGGGGACGGAATACTGCATGATGATCGTAAGGAACAACTGGGTAACAGGAGTGACAACCATCTGTCGCTGCGCTCGAACGACCTCTACCAACGAGCTCATCGTCTGGCGCAAGCTCTGCATCTCTGCCACTAGTCTAGCGATCTGACCCGTCGTAGGAGAAACAATCTGTCCTGGTACAACATGGGCACTACTCGGATCAGTCCTCGTCTCAGATAAATCAACTCGAACCTCGGCTCTCCCGGCCTCTCTCTGCACCCTCGTAGTCCTTGGCGGCATAATCGCTGAAAAGAAGGTAGGATTCGATGAGGATACGAAAATCAAATCACAAGGACGTATACAATCATGAAGGAAATTCAATCAATAAGTCATAAGGTCGCTTAGGCGGAGTACCGTGTCGTGAGTATGCCGCGGAACATACGCACGCTACGCCACTCTGCTGCAGCTACCTACTCCATCATACCAGGGTAATCCTACACTCCGAAGGTAAAACCTAGGCTCTGATACCAACTTTGTCACGACCCAAAGTTTGGCCCGTGACCGGCACTTAACCACCTAACGTCTACAGGCGTAACGCGACTAAGTAAGCCGGAAACCCAGAAATCAAACCAATAAAGTATAGAGTGAATTAAGCATTTAATAGAACAAATTACTAAGATGTCAAGAAATCTTAAGTAGAGAATCACTAAGATAACAATATACGACGCCGTAGCGAAGAAAAGAGCAACAGGTGGAAACATCACAGATAGAATGAACTGCATAAGTAAGGTCGGCTCACAACGAGCTCGACGCCAGAAAACAAAATAATATACATCGTCCTCACAACTGGTCTCTAAGTTAATACATAAGTGGTAGATGGAGAGTACTAGATACAACAATGTACATAACTGAAAGATAACCAGGTACCGTACAAAACCCACCTATCAACAAAAGAGCTAGTACACCAACTGTAGGGGTATCTGTGTCAAAAGATGCAAGAATGCAGCCTGCCGCGACTACTCCGAAGGGCAACCTGCAAACACTGTGGCACAACGGGGATGAGTTGCCAACTCGTGAATAGAAGATAACATATAAAGGTAATCGCGAGTATGCACGTACTACTATACTCTAACCTATATCAACAGATAACATCTATATGATGAACTGGATGCTCGAGCATGCGACAAGTGCGATCTAATAACATCTCCATGTAATGAGCAAGAAATATGATGATCATGTATAGCAATGCAATCTAACAACCCTATATAGAATGAACAGGGTATGCAATGATCTGGTATAGCAATGCAATCTAACAACCCTATATAGAATGAACAGGGTATGCAATGATCAGGTATAGTAATGTAATCTAACAACCCTATATAGAATGAACAGGGTATGCAATGATCAGGTATAGCAATGTAATCTAACAACCCTATATAGAATGAACAGGGTGTGCAATGATCAGGTATAGCAATGCAATCTAACAACCCTATATAGAATGAACAGGGTATGCAATGATCAGGTATAATAGGTACAGGATGAGATATCAATTACTACATACTGAGCATGGGAAATATAACATCTACACGGAATGTCATCGTGGAAAGTATAATCGGTACTCATCAATGTACCCAAATCCCAATACTACTCAGGCGTCGTCATCCTCCTCGATCCTCCAATCCTGTAAATCTCATATAACCGTGAGTGCCCAACATCGGCACCCAAAATATCAAGAAATACTCGTGCCAAGCATCGACACGCAAATCCTCCTGTATAGGGCATCCGTCAGTCCGGATCAGCCCACGGGCTCTGTCTGCGGTATCGGCCCTCGGCCCCGGCAGTACGAGTCATCCCGTAACCATCCATAGCCTCTGGTCGGTATCCTCCGGATAACCGCCAGGTCCAAACAATCACCGGTAGGTAGTAGTCCCTCTGCCAGGCTCACCGTCTACTACACAGCGAAACCGTTCTCGCCCCGGGGTACCATACCGGGTCCACCATATACCCGTAATCGGCCTCATCCAACTCCTCGATACGGGTTCACATATATGTCACTCTAGTACCGAGAAAACACATGGTGGACGCACCGAAATATCATATCAAGGGAAACCGGGTTTTTAAATAATTAACTATTCTCTTTGAAATATCCACGGTTCCCCAAATCCAGAATTAACATGGAAACAACATATCTCAATGGGTAATCTAAGCAAGTATGAAGATATCAATATATGTGTGCACTGGTATGAATATACAGTGTGCATGTGCGCAGGTATGAGCATATCAATATATGTGTGCACTGGTATGAATATACAGTGTGCATGTGCGCAGGTATGAGCATATCAATATATGTGTGCACTGGTATGAATATACAGTATACATGTACGCAGGTATGAGCATATCAATATATGTGTGCACTGGTATGAATATACAGTGTGCATGTGCGCAGGTATGAAGATATCAATATATGTGTGCACTGGTATGAATATACAGTGTGCATGTGCGCAGGTATGAAGATATCATTATATGTGTGCACTGGTATGAATATACAGTGTGCATGTGCGCAGGTATGAGCATATCAATATATGTGTGCACTGGTATGAATATACAGTGTGCATGTGCGCAGGTATGAAGATATCAATATATGTGTGCACTGGTATGAATATACAGTGTGCATGTGCGCAGGTATGAAGATATCAATATATGTGCCTGAATATGGATATAACATATGCTGTTATGCGGCAATTCATGACAACATCAATAGGGTGGAATCAGTATGATATATGATTTATAGCAATCCTATAATGTGAGTGTCATGGCAATCACTAACGGTGTGAGTGTAGCATATCAAGCGTGCTCGTGCGACTTGAACCGTTAGTGACAGTGCAGTGTCCTATGCTATCATTTCTATATACAACAATAAGGTATGCTACTACAGTCCATATGAACATCTACAACCTAATATCCTAACTCGCCCTGACGTTTAACGCCATACGGGCGATTTCCCCGTAGATGTTAAATCTACTCACCTGGTCGTGCGCTACTCGTAGCCGACCACCTGCTTCCCTTTCTTAGCTTCGTCCGACGTACCCGCCTGCGAACCTGGAATTACACAGGAATCCATATATAAGCAAATATCTCACAAAACGTGATATCGACGTCAAACGATACGCTCGCGTCGCGAACTAAACGCGCGTGTGTACGATACGCTAAACGTGTGCACGCGTCTAAAACTAAACCCGATACGCCGCGATACGCTGAATCATGGAACCCTCTCGCGTATCACGTGTATCGCGCGAACCAAACGTACTAGAAATACGATATAGCGTCCCAGATTCTACCCAGGCTAACAACTTACAAAACTATACATACCACTGGCCTAGAAATAACAACATACTCCTACCCATCCAAACATCACCCAAAAATCCTCCTGTCTGGCCGCAAATTACGGCCAGAAAGATTAAATCGGCCGCCTCTCTATGGGGTGGGGGTCTCGGGCTCTGGTGGTGTGGTCCATGCCTTGTATACATGCTCCAGTTAACTCAATTTCAACCTGAACTACTCGGGCCTAAAGCAGATCACAGAAATCTAATTTGTTCACTTAAAACACTAAATTTGCACAATTTGAAATCCTATGGTATTTTGTTGTAATCTGGGGTCTAACTAGGTTTACATGGTCTTAATAACACCTAATTAGGCTAGGTTAACCAATACTAACATCACTAAACCACAAGTGCACACAAATCACCATTTCAAGCACAAAATCTCACTTTTTACACAAACCGAAGCTAAACTACACATACGTTAAACAAACAAGAAGTTGGGCTCAGATTCTATACCTTACAAGACCCTAGGTGCAAGGAGAAAGGGAGTGGAGAAGATGGGAGTGCTGCTGCAGCTGCTGGGGCTGCTGTTGATGTTCTTGCTGCTGCCACTGCCTGCTGCTGCTGATGCTGCAGATGATGCTGCTGTTGTTGCTTCTAGTTGCTGCCTCTCTCTCTCTCTCTCTCAGCTGAGTGTGTGTGTGTGTGTGTGTTGAGGGTGAGAGGAGTGAGATAGAGGAGGAAAAGAATGAGAATACCCTAGTCAACCCCCTCTCTCTCTCTCATTAAATGAGCATGGGTCAAGCCATGTTGCCCATACTCTCTCTCTCTCTCCAAGTCAACAATTCCAAACTATTTCTCATAATGAAAAATAAAGAAAACAACCACCATAATAAAACCCCAAATACACCAAATACAAAACTTAAAATGGCTTAGGAATTTGTGAGTCCACCATGGTTGTTAATCATGGTTTTAACGCCAAATCCTAACCCTAGTTAACATGCACAAGTGTGTGTGTGCCTAGAAAAATCCTAATAAAATATTCATTAACTAGAATAAAATATCTGAAACCTAATTTGGTAAACTTTTTACCAAGAACTATCTATTAAAATATAATTAACCCCTAAACACGACCTAAGGTGTTACAAGTCATGTCTCAAAGGAAAGATGACCAAAACTCCGTTTACGGGACACGGAGAAAGAGTTACAGAACTCTTGGGACTGATACATAGTGATGTATGCGGTCCTATGTCTACACATGCCAGGGATGGTTCTTCGTACTTCATTACATTCACTGACGATCTCTCTAGATTCGGATATGTGTTCCTGATGAAACACAAATCAGAAGCTTTTGAGAAATTTAGAGAATATAAACAAGAAGTAGAGAACCAAACCGGAAAAAGTATTAAAATCCTTCGATCTGATCGAGGAGGTGAATACTTAAGCAAAGAATTCCTGGACTTCCTAAAAGAGAATGGGATTCTCTCTCAGCTGACACCTCCATATACACCACAGCACAACGGTGTATCAGAACGGAGGAACCGCACCCTATTAGATATGGTGCGCTCTATGATGAGCACGGCTGAGTTACCTATTTCCTTCTGGGGATATGCACTGGAAACAGCTGCAGACCTAGTGAATATGGTTCCCACCAAAACCATGCCAACCACTCCATATGAGATATGGAAAGGAAAGAGACCATGTCTTAATTATGTTAAGATATGGGGTTGTCCGGCATATGTAAAAACGCAAAATCCGGACAAACTCACGGCAAGGTCCATTCTGTGTAAGTTTATTGGATATCCCAAACATTCGCGCGGGTATATCTTCTACCACACCGAGGAACAAAAGGTGTTTGTTTCTCGACATGCCACCTTTTTAGAAAAGGAATTTCTTGAAAAAGAGATTAGTGGCAAGGAGGTAGAACTGGAAGAGGTTCCAGCAATATAGACTACAACAGAAGATTTGGTTGAACCAGAGGATTCAGTAGTTCCCGATGAACCTCAGCCTCTCCGCCGATCTAGTAGGGTTCCTCGCCCACCTGAGAGATACTACGGTTTTCTCATGGATGGTGGGAGCGAGGATTGCATCATGGAGGATGATGACCCAACTAGCTTCGAGCAGGCCATCACGAGTGGGGACTCAGTGAAATGGCTGGATGCTATGCGGTCCGAGATGGAATCCATGTACACCAACAAAGTATGGACTTTGGAAGTTGCTCCTGAAGGGGTAAAACCCATTGGGAGCAAGTGGATCTTCAAGAAGAAACTTGGTGTAGATGGGAAAGTGGAGACTTTCAAAGCTAGACATGTAGCAAAGGGTTTTCGTCAAAGACCAGGTGTGGACTATGACGAAACCTTTTCTCCAGTGGCTATGCTTAAATCCATCCGGATCATGCTTGCCATCGCTGCATATCATGATTACGAAATCTGGCAAATGGATGTTAAGACCGCCTTTCTAAATGGTGATTTAGAAGAGTGCGTGTACATGACTCAGCCAGAGGGCTTCGTAGACAGTGGGAGCAGCGGGAAGGTGTGAAAGCTGCTTAAATCCATTTATGGATTAAAGAAAGTATCGCGGAGTTGGAACATCTGCTTTGATGTCGTTATCAAAGAGTTTGATTTCGTCAAAAATCCAGATGAACCTTGTATCTACAAGAAGGTGGCAGAGAGTAAGGTTGTCTTCCTTGTATTGTACGTGGATGACATACTCTTGATAGGAAATGATATTCCTATGCTGCAATCGGTCAAGCTCTTCTTATCACAAAGATTCTCGATGAAAGATCTTGGTGATGCCTCCTGCATATTGGGAATCAGGATCCATAGAGATAGATCCAAACGGATATTGGGATTGTCCCAATCCAGGTACATTGACACCATACTAAAAAGGTTTAGTATGGAAGAATCCAAGCGTGGGAACTTTCCCACGATCTCTGGAGTCACTCTCTCCAAAGAGATGTCTCCCAAGACTGATTTGGAGAGAGCTCGCATGCAAGGGATACCCTATGCTTCGGCTGTAGGCTCTATCATGTATGCGATGCTATGTACCAGACCCGATGTAGCATACTCACTAAGTATAGTGAGCAGGTATCAAGCTGATCCTGGAGAGAATCACTGGACAGCTGTGAAGAGCATTCTCAAGTACTTACGAAGGACTAAAGAGATGCTCTTGGTGTATGGTAATGGAGAACACCAAGTGGTGTCCTTTACCGTTTCGAGCTTCCAGAGTGATAAGGACGACTCTAAGTCGCAGTCGGGATTTGTCTTTACCCTTTACGGAAGGGCGGTTAGCTGGAAGAGTTCCAAGCAGGAAACCGTGGCAGACTCGACGATGGAGGCTGAATACATCGCTGCCAACGATGCTGCTAAAGAGGCTGTCTGGATCAAGAAGTTCATTACTGAACTTAGAGTGGTTCCATCTATTGAGCATCCAATACCTTTGTATTGCGATAACAATGGAGCGGTGGCTTTGGCCAAGGAACCCAGGTCCCATCGGCGATCCAAGCATATTCTGAGGCGGTATCACCTGATCCGGGAGATAGTTGATCGCCGGGAGATCGAGGTCAGGAGGGTTGACACGAACAACAACACGGCAGATCCACTCACGAAGGCCATTCCCCAGATACAGTTTGAGAGACTCTTCGGGATGCTCGGTATGCGATACTACAACAGCTGGCCCTAGTGCAAGTGGGAGATTGTTAGTTGTATGTATGCCCTAGAGTCCAGTATTGTACAGATGATGTATATTATATTGGATGCTTGGACATATATAGAGATGACTTTCTTTCTCGATATGATAGTATGCTATCTAGTTGCTCTTTATCTTAACATGTACACTTGTCTCTTTAAACTGTCTTATAGTTACATGTTGGTAAAGCCCTTCGGATATGTACTTGACTACCTGGACTATGATACAGATCATACTAGTGGGGGCATGGTAGTCCATAGGTACATCCTTCAAGGTCCCTAGTCGTGGGTGTATCGAGACGGGGCATCGATATACCAGAGTAGACTAGCGTATACGCTTCTCGACCCATGAGATGGGCGATGGATGATCCCATATCCATTGGTGTTTGACATCAGAGATCGTATACGGGTGCTCAGTGAAGACTGGGTACACTGGACGGACTCGCCAAGAACTCCCAGATGGTATTATACCTCACGTCAGATGGCAGTTCTCTGGTGACACTTGTACAGGTTAGTCTGTAGACCCGAGATCGTCATAGAGTCTTGTGTGATTCCCACTGTGCTTTGATCTCCACCTTACCACGTCCATAAGGGCGTGCAAAACGGTGGTCTTTGGGTACAGTCCCGAGTCACATGGAGGCAATGAGCGATAGGAGGGGTTTCGTCTCTCCCGGTATTGGGGGTTGATGTTGCGCTGTGCTTGATTGGCCGTAACAGGGAAGTCCCTGGCCAGGGCTGATCAGAGATTTGCTGGTAAGTGTTACCAGTAGTTTCTCGACCCGTTATGAGCCTCACATCGGCATGACTTATCGGTTATTGGGACGTTTACCACCCCTAGACTTGATATGCGACATATCAGACGAACAGACCGGACTGTACGGTAAGTGTTACTAGTTGGATTCACAGAAGTGTGAGCGGGCTAGCTCGTCGATCTTCTGATCGCTCAATACCCGGATGGCCGTTACGTTTAGCAGACCGCTTGCGGCTTGTGGGTGATTGATATGATCATCATCTGCTACCGGCGTATTGACGAGTCTTTAGAGTCCTTTACAGAGGTTTCCTTGCTCAAGCGAAACGAGATAGGAGCGCATATGAGATATGTGCAGGACCGAGAATAATGCGTGTATGTGATACCGTATTCCATTCTCGCGATGAATGTTTCGATTGGTTGTATGCGATATAACCTAGTTATCGAATCATTGATTCGATAAATCGATACATTGTATACTAGTCGGTTATGTGCGACATGACCGGATCATTGAATCAAGTGTTGATTTGATGATTTAATGTATAATTATATATTTGATATATTACTTTGCATTAACTAGTATTGGTTAACTTTAAAGGGATTTTCTCACATGAAAAGCACATTGTATATCGATTTCGCTTAAACTCTGGTCAACGATCCGTATTAGGGTTTCATCATGGAGCTATGGAGGTGGAGGACCGGATCTAGAAAGGTTATAGTCTCTTTCACTTAGTAAAGTTATTTACTAGTTATCGATTTCGCTTAAACTTTAGTCAACGATCCGTATTAGGGTTTCTCGGCAGATGTAAAATTTGAAATTGGCATGGTTGATGCCTTGTGAGACCTCATTAGTGTGACTAGGAACCCTACATTGGTATCAGAGCTACTAGGCATTGGATGTCGACCTATGGGGGGGTTCTCACTGTGTGACAGTGTGGCGAAGCATAGGCTCTTACCCCCAGGGTGTCCCGAGACCGGAAGGTGTTCCAGCGGGTTGTAGTCCTCGCGAGGGGGCATGCGTAAAAAGTAGCTTCTAAGGAACCCTACAGTGGTATCAGAGCCTAGCTAGAGCTTTAGGCGTGTTAGTTATATGTATGCCCTAGAGGCCATTACTGTACATAGGATGTATATTGTAGTGGATGCTGGGACATATATAGGGAGGACTTTCTTGCTCGACATGATAGTATGCTATCTGGTTACCCTTTACCTTAACGTGTATGCTGATTGTCTCTCTGTTACATGTTGGTAAAGCCCTTAGGATATGTACTTGACTACCTGGACTATGATGCGGATCATACTAGTGGGGACAGGTAGTCCATAAGTACATCCTTCAAAGTCCCTAGTCGTGGGTGTATCGAGACGGGGCATCGATATACCAGAATAGACTAGCGTATACCTTCTCGACCCATACAGATGGGCGATGGATGATCCTATATACATTGGTGTTTGACATCAGAGATGATATACGGGTGCTCAGTAGAGACTGGGTACACTGGACGGACTCGCCGAGAACTCCCAGATGGTATTATACCTCACGTCAGATGGCAGTTCTCTGGTGACACTGGTACAGAGTAGTCTGTTGACCCGAGATCGTCATAGAGTCTTGTGTGGTTCCCACTGTGCTTTGATTTCCACCTTACCACGTCCAAGAGGGCGTGCAAAACGGTGGTTTTTGGGTACAGTCCCGAGTCACATGGAGGCAATGAGCGATAGGAGGGGATTCGTCTCTCCCGGTATAGGGAGTTGATGTTGCGCTGTGTTCGATTGGCTATAACAGGAAATCCCTGGCCAGGGTTGCTGAGATTTACTGGTAAGTGTTACCAGTAGTTTCTCGAATTGTTATAGACCTCATATCGACACGACTTATCGAGCTATTGGGGTCTGACGTTTACCACCCCTAGGCGAGATATGCGACATATCAGACGACGAGACCGGACTGTACGGTAGTGTTACTGGTTGGATTCACTGGAGTGTGAGCGGGCTTGCTCGTCGATCTTCTGATCGCTCAATACCCGGGTGGCCGTTACGTTTAGCAGACCGCTTGCGGCTTATGGGTGTTTGATATGATCATCATCTGCTGCCGGCGTATTGACGAGTCTTTAGAGTCCTACACAGAGGTTTCCTGGCTCAAGTGAAACGAAATAGGAGCGCATATGAGATATGTGCGGGACCGAGAATAATGCGTGTATGTGATACCGTCTTTCATTCTCGCGATGAATGTGTCGAATGGTTGTATGCGATATAACCTAGTTATCGAATCAAGGATTGATTCGATAAGCCGATACATTGTTTACTAGTCGGTTGTGTGCGACATGACCGGATCATTGAATCAAGTGTTGATTTAATGATTTAATGCATAATTATATATTTGATATATTACTTTGCATTAACTAGTATTGGTTCACTTTAAATGGATTTTCTCACTTGGTTTGTGCACATTGTATATGTGATATACATTTGTACATATGATTGTATCATGTTTGATGATACATGATTGTTTAAGTGTATGTTAAGATTAAACCATGGTTATGTGATGGTTAGGGTTATGATTTTATTTACTTACTCATTTATTTATTTATTTATTTCATTTTGGCAAAAGAAAAGAAATGGTGGCTTGCTTTGTTTTACATTGAAACTTCATGAAGGTTTGAAAAGTCCACCATTTTTGTTTCATGCCTAACCTAACCATTGACCTAACCCTAGTTTATTCTCTACACTTGACCATGGTTGATTATGATAAGTATTCTTTTATTTTCAATTTTCTAAATAACTCATCATAATTCTTTCATCATCTTCTTCATCTTCTTCACTTGAAGAAGCTTGCTTCATCAATGGTGATTGATGAAAACAAGTGAGAAATCCAATTCTAAAGTCTACCCACTTCCTATTTCTTCATCCTCTACCTCTTGCCAAGTAGTAGAGTGTGTTTCCTTCACAAGTTTTCATGACTTGGTGAAGTTGGAGCTTGATCTAGCGATGCCTCGACATAGATCATCTTCGGCATGGACATCGACGACCTAGCTCTCCATTTCTCCGACAAAGCCGACGCTAGAGCCCGGGAATTCATTTGGACAGCGAGGGGACTTCGTTACGGAGCTATGGAGGTGGAGCACCGGATCTACAAAGGTTGTATTTCCGTTTAAACTTTAGTTAAGTTGTTAACTAGTTTGTTTTTCGCCTAGATTTCTAGCCAACGATCCGTTCTAGGGTTTCTCGGCACCGTTTAAATTTGAAATTGGCATGGTTGATGCCTTGTGAGACCTCATTAGGGTGCCTAGGAACCCTACAGTGGTATCAGAGCCTAGCTAGAGCCTTAGGCGAAGTCTCGACGGAATTTGAAATCCGATCGACACGAAACCCAAACCCTTAACATGCTCTCTGGACATTTCTGTAAAATGTGGATTTTTTGGAATTAAAAATATGCAGAGAAATGTGCAGGAAATTCTAATAAAAACTGGAGAAAACGACAACCTAATTCAACAGTACGGCCGCGGAACAGCGGCGTTGACCCCCCTTTTGCGGCGGTTCCGCGGCCGTTTGTGATGATTAGGATGTGTATTTTCTTCAGTTGTTTCTGTTGGTATTTCTTGTGTGTTCTGGATGTTTTTAATATTTATTCCAGAGTTGTATTTTCTGGGTTGTATTGGGGACTCGGTGTATTCGATCGGACTGTCTAATTTTTGTCGGTGTGCTTTTCCGAGTATTTTTAGAATATGTTAAAAAGTTCGACCGGATATAAATACCCAATTTTTCCCCTGTCGGGAAATTTCCAAGTGTTGGATTTTTCCGTAGTTTAACGACGTTCTAAGTAGTGCAAGTAACGCGATGGACCCTCTAGAAGACAACAAACCTTAACTCGATTATGTGACCGTCTTGAACTGCCCTTTGAACCTTCGGGTTTGGGGCAGTACGGCGTGCCACATGTGAGGCGTTGGCTTGACCCTTCTACGGCTGGACCATTGGTACTGAGGCACGAACTGAATGTTGTTAGACTTATTTCATGTATTGAGCTGTATCGGGAAAACTTGGGTGTTTGACTGTTCGATCGAAAAGTTTAACATTTTCTGTTTATCTGGAATGGGATACAATAATTGGAATTCACAAGTAGTTATGTGATAACTGAATGAATGTTATAAACACAGCAGTTTAGTCTCACTTGATCGGTTGCCACGGAATTTTGATGTGATCAAAAGTCCGTCGCAATCACGTAGCGTACGCGGATACTCGCCGGGTAAACTTAATAGACAGCCTCACTCTATAGCCCCGACCAAGTGACTGTAGGAGAACCCCGTCGCCGAAAGCATCCGTTAGGGTGCTCGCGGCAGCGGTGTTCCGCCTTGGTGCACTTCGTCGACGGCGTCGGGGGTGCGGCCGCCTACTGAAGTTTGCGACGAGCATTCGATCAGGATGTCGGGAATCTTGTTGAATTGCCCGACTTGGTATTGAAAAGTGTTTTCGATAATGAGACTAAAATGCGGGGTTTATAATTGTTAGGCATGCGATGTCTAAGGAATTCATTTGGTCAGGCATGCGATGTCTGAGGTGGTTGCGGATTCCAACTGTTGTAGTTTTACACTTTCTTTTCTGTGACCGTAAGTGTAATATGTGATATCGCCGGTTTCGTTGCTATATGTCAACGACAATTGGGATGTGCATATTTACTTACGTTGATGACATGTGATGTTATGTGTTGCTGGATATGTTATATTGGATCGTCGTGTTTGAATAGCCGGGGGTTTTTATGTGAGATGAGTGTTTTTCATTTTCATTCATGTAAAAACTTATATGTAATATTCTTTTATTGGGGCACTTCCAGGTTGCGGAAGTTGTCACCTTTTGTATATTATTTACTTTTCCGCACTAGGATAGACCCAAGGAGGAGGGCACAAGTAACCGGGTTCTGGAGTCCAGTGGGAGACCAACTCGAGGAGTCTAGTCCGGGTCTCCTAACTCCAGAATTGGTAGGGTTGCTTGCCGCTCTCGTAGGGGTCTAGGGGTGTGGGTTTGGCTATTCATCACGACCGTGGAATCCGTGTTTTATACTGGCTCGTATTGAAAACACGTACGTCCTAGTATATCCAATATTTCATATGATTCTTCTGCTGCGATATCTGTGATGTGACCATGTGACGTTCTGTGATAGATACATTATATAGTATATATGATATATTATATAGACGTTACTTATGTTTTACACCCGCGCTAGCCCTGCCCCGCTCTGTCGTTAGTTACCTAACCTAACGATGCACGAGGGGACATCGAGGCGAATGCGGATGGCATAAGCGTACGTCGTATTTATCTGTGAAGTTTTAGTAATTAAATGATGGGACTTCATTAATGTGATTAATGAAATAAAAGAAACCTAAGATGTTGTAGAATCGAATTTCAAAATAAAACAGGTAGCTACAGTTCTTTCTTTGCACAGAGGTATATGTGATATATCCTGCACCTTATTCGATAAGGAAAGGACCGAGATCCCTTCACCGGGAGTGACTCCTTTAGCAATAACTGGCAGATGCTACACACTCGGTTTGTCTTTTGATTGCTTTTAAGAGTTTTTGCTTTGTACAGTGATATATATGATATATCCCGCACCTCATTCGACGAGGAAAGGACCGACGATCCCTTCACCGGGAGTGACTCCTTTAGCAAAACTAGAAAAGCTCAAAAGCATTCCATTTTTAAAATCATTTGATTCTACAACGATATAAAGTTCATTATGCAAAAGGTTTTCTTAAAAACCTGTCGTAGCCCTCCGTCATTTCAGATAGGTAATAGTTAGTATTCGTGCTGCGTTTGTTGACTCAGTCAAGGCGTAGTGTGCGGTAGCTGATTATTGCTTATCTGCAAAGCATATGATGCGATTGGATTAGGGTAGTCGTGCGGCCTTGTTGACTCAGTCAAGGGTCGTGCGGGTGGGTTTAATTCAATCGAGAAATGACGGGTTGAACTTTACTTGCGGTCTATGGTTTGTTGACTCAGTCAAGGTCATAGATCGAATGGGGCAAAATATTATCGGGAATTTCAAGTGTTGAAATTTGCAATGAGATTGCATACCTTCTATGAGATAGTTGGATCCTGATTCCCACTGTGAGTAAGAGTTACTCCTGGGAGAGTTTTATACATTACAATTAGCCGATCAAGTAGGTGTCTAGAAAGGTGTCAACGGGGTTACGCCTCTGGGAAAACGAGGTTTACATTAATTAGGTTCGTGCGAAAGCACGGGGTTCCTCCCTCAAAGTACCGACACTGGCCTGGCTGAAAGATTGGCGAACTTGTAGTGTGTAATTAATCTCGGCTAGTCTTTCCTTTTAGGGTTTGAAGGAAGATTTGATAAAAAGCAGTGGGAGCCATCCTGATTAGATAAAATAAAAATCAATCTATTCTTGACAGAGCGCACGCTGAGTGTTTTCTTCTCTCTCTCTCCAGGTAGTGACCATATCACGCCTTAATCAAGATAATAATACGGAATATTGACCGAACCCGCTTGTTATACTGAGCTGGGGAACGTTGGTCCCGCTCCAACTTATAATTGTTATAAGACAGAGCAGGAAATTGGGGATTACCAGAATTCCCGTGCCGCCCAAACGAAGAGAGTGCATGCTGATGCGTCATCTTCGGGTGTGTTCATTACAGAGAACTGTTTCTCAGTATCCTTTACGTCCTGGGTATGTGATACCAGATCAGGATTCCAGATATGTAATCTGTTACATAGGGCTACAGAAAGGTAGAGAACAGAGAACGGGTGATAAGTTTCATGAGGCAGAAAACGGGGCAAGAGTTGCAGCCAAGTCTGTTGGTCACTGTCACCCTGTATTACCAATACATTGATTCTGAACGAATGTTATTAGATACCGAACCTGATATACAAAATCATATCAGTCTCTTTATTAGTAAAGAAAGGATATAATTTTGTATTATTGGATAATGTTTTGAACATTTCCTATATCAAAAGTTGATCGATTCAGGCACGTTATCTAAAAGCATTGATGTTCTAAATCAAACTACAGTTCTTAGTATACGGAACACACACAAGAGGAAAAGTTCAGAAATGAAAGAATCCTTCTTGAGGTATTGTAGACTAGGTCAGATCAATGTGACCCGACTAGCTAGAGTTACATGTAGATGCATATTTAAATCAGTTTGAATTTACATCTTGTGAAACTCGCTAGTCATGTCACAAAGATATAATGACACCAGCTCTGTTTATTGGAAACAGAGAAAGAGTTAGTGAACTCTTGGGATGATACATGTTGATGTATGTAGGTCCCCAGTCTACACATGCTAAGACCGGTTCTTTGTACTTCATTACATTCTCTGATAATCTCTCGAGATTCAGATCTATGTTCTTGTTGAAACACAAGTCCGAACCTTTTGAGATATTCACAGAATATAAGCGAGAAGTAGAGAACCAATACGGGTATAAGTATTATGTCCTTTGATGAGATCAAGGAGGAGAATACTTGAGCACGGAATGCATGGAATTCCTGGACTATTCTAAAGAAGAATGAGATTCTCTCTCAGCATTACTCCTCTGTATACACCATAGCACGATGGTATATCGGGGCGGAGCAGATACACCCTATTTGATATGGTGTGCTCTATGATGAGTACTGCTGAGTTACCTTTTTCCTTTTTGGGAGTTATGCACTTATGAAGTTGCATACCTATTGAATCGGGTTCGAATCAAATCAGTGCCTACCACTTCATATGTGATATGGAAAGGGAAGAGCCCATTTCTTAAGTTAGTTAAGATTTGGGGTTGTCCGACCTATGTCTAAAAGCAAAATTTGGACAAGCTCGAGGCAAAGTCTGTTATGTAGAACTGGAAAGGTTCCAGCTATACAAACTACAGCAGATGATTTGATAAAACCAAAGGATTCAATGGTTACCAACGAACCTCAGCCTCTCCGCTGATCTAGTAGGGTTCCTCACCCACCTGAGAGATACTTCGGTTGCTCTATGATAGTGGGAGCGAGGATTGCATCATGAGATGATGACCCAACTAGTTTCAAGCTGGCCATCAGGAGTAAGACTCTATAAGAATGGCTGGATGTTTAGCGATCTGAGATGGAATCCTTATACACCAACAAAGTATGGACTTTGGTTGCTATATCTGAAGGGTTAAATCCCCATCAGGAGAAAGTATATCTTGAGAAGATTACTTGGTGTACATGGAAAAGTTGAGACTTTCAAAGCTAGACTTGTTAAAGGTTTGCATCATTGACCAGGTATGGATTATGCTGAAACCTTTTCTAAGGATCTATGCTTATGTCCATCCAGATCCTACTTGCCACGGCTACATACCATGACTACGATATCTGGTGGTTGGGTGTCTTGACTGCTTTTCTAAATGATGATTTGGAAGAGAGCGTCCATAAGTACACAGCCAGAGGGCTTCGTAGACAGTGGGAGCAGCGGAAACGTGTGCAAGATGCTTTATAGGATAAAGAAGGCATCGCGGAGTTGGAACATCTGTTTTGATGAAGTAGTCAAAGAGTTTGATATCATCAAAATGGTAGATGAACCTTATATAAACAAAAGGGTAGTAGGGAGTATGGTGATGATCCTCGTAGAGTACGTGGATGACATACTCTTGATAAGAAAGGAGTTTCTTATGCTACGCTCGATCAATCTCCGCTTATCACAAAGATTCTCCATATAGAATCAAAGTGATACCCCCTAAATCCTGGGTTTTGGATCTATGAGATAGATCTAATTGGATGTTAGGATTCTCACTAGTTGTAGTGAGATGGTATCAATCGATCCTGGGAAGAATCACTGGAAAGGTTCCAGGGTGATAAAGACGACTGAATGTCAGTCACAGGCATTGTCTTTACCCTCAGTAAAGGGACGGTATGTTGGAAGAGTTCCAAGATGGATACCGTGGCATACTAGACAATTAAGGCTGGATACATCGCTACTTAACATGCTACCAAAGAGGCAGTCTGGGTGTATATTGGTTCATGAGATGAACTTAGTTCCTACCATTGTGTGACAATGGAGTTGTGGCTTATGCCAAGGAACGTCTGTCCCATCAGTGATCCAGACATATTCTAAGGCAGTATCGCCGGATCATGGAGATGATTGATCTCCAAGGTGATCGAGGTGAGGAGAGTAGACTCAGAGGACTACACGGGCGGATCCACTCACAAAGGCCTTTTCCCAGAGAGAGACTTTCATGGGATGGTTGAGTATGAGATACTGCAACCACTGCTAAAGATGGCCCTAGTGCAAGTGGGAGATTGTTAGTTATATGTATGCCCTAGAGGCCATTACTGTACGTAAGATGTATATTGTAGTGGATGCTGGGACATATATAGGGAGGACTTTCTTGCTCGACATGATAGTATGCTATCTGGTTACCCTTTACCTTAACGTGTATGCTGATTGTCTCTCTGTTACATGTTGGTAAAGCCCTTAGGATATGTACTTGACTATCTGGACTATGACGCGGATCATACTAGTGGGGACAGGTAGTCCATAAGTACATCCTTCAAAGTCCCTAGTTGTGGGTGTATCGAGACGGGGCATCGATATACCAGAATAGACTAGCGTATACCTTCTCGACCCATACAGATGGGCGATGGATGATCCCATATCCATTGGCGTTTGACATCAGAGATGATATACGGGTGCTCAGTAGAGACTGGGTACACTGGACGGACTCGCCGAGAACTCCCAGATGGTATTATACCTCACGTCAGATGGCAGTTCTCTGGTGACACTGGTACAGAGTAGTCTGTTGACCCGAGATCGTCATAGCGTCTTGTGTGGTTCCCACTGTGCTTTGATTTCCACCTTACCACGTCCAAGAGGGCGTGCAAAACGGTGGTTTTTGGGTACAGTCCCGAGTCACATGGAGGCAATGAGCGATAGGAGGGGATTCGTCTCTCCCGGTATAGGGAGTTGATGTTGCGCTGTGTTCGATTGGCTATAACAGGAAATCCCTGGCCAGGGTTGCTGAGATTTACTGGTAAGTGTTACCAGTAGTTTCTCGAATTGTTATAGACCTCATATCGACACGACTTATCGAGCTATTGGGGTCTGACGTTTACCACCCCTAGGCGAGATATGCGACATATCAGACGACGAGACCGGACTGTATGGTAATGTTACTGGTTGGATTCACTGGAGTGTGAGCGGGCTTGCTCGTCGATCTTCTGATCGCTCAATACCCGGGTGGCCGTTACGTTTAGCAGACCGCTTGCGGCTTGTGGGTGTTTGATATGATCATCATCTGCTGCCGGCGTATTGACGAGTCTTTAGAGTCCAACACAGAGGTTTCCTGGCTCAAGCGAAACGAAATAGGAGAGCATATGAGATATGTGCGGGACCGAGAATAATGCGTGTATGTGATACCGTATTTCATTCTCGCGATGAATGTGCCGAATGGTTGTATGCGATATAACCTAGTTATCGAATCAAGGATTGATTCGATAAGCCGATACATTGTTTACTAGTCGGTTGTTTGCGACATGACCAGATCATTGAATCAAGTGTTGATTTAATGATTTAATGCATAATTATATATTTGATATATTACTTTGCATTAACTAGTATTGGTTCACTTTAAATGGATTTTCTCACTTGGTTTGTGCACATTGTATATGTGATATACATTTGTACATATGATTGTATCATGTTTGATGATACATGATTGTTTAAGTGTATGTTAAGATTAAACCATAGTTATGTGATGGTTAGGGTTATGATTTTATTTACTTACTCATTTATTTATTTATTTATTTCATTTTGGCAAAAGAAAAGAAATGGTGGCTTGCTTTGTTTTACATTGAAACTTCATGAAGGTTTGAAAAGTCCACCATTTTTTTTTCATGCCTAACCTAACCATTGACCTAACCCTAGTTTATTCTCTACACTTGACCATGGTTGATTATGATAAGTATTCTTTTATTTTCTATTTTCTAAATAACTCATCATAATTCTTTCATCATCTTCTTCATCTTCTTCACTTGAAGAAGCTTGCTTCATCAATGATGATTGATGAAAACAAGAGAGAAATCCAATTCTAAAGTCTACCCACTTCCTATTTCTTCATCCTCTACCTCTTGCCAAGTAGTAGAGTGTGTTTCCTTCACAAGTTTTCATGACTTGGTGAAGTTGGAGCTTGATCTAGCGATGCCTCGACGTAGATCATCTTCGGCATGGACATCGACGACCTAGCTCGCCATTTCTCCGACGAAGCCGACGCTAGAGCCCGGGAATTCATTTGGACAGCGAGGGGACTTCGTTGCGGAGCAATGGAGGTGGAGCACCGGATCTACAAAGGTTGTATTTCCGTTTAAACTTTAGTTAAGTTGTTAACTAGTTTGTTTTTCGCCTAGATTTCTAGCCAACGATCCGTTCTAGGGTTTCTCGGCACCGTTGAAATTTGAAATTGGCATGGTTGATGCCTTGTGAGACCTCATTAGGGTGCCTAGGAACCCTACAAGGCGATGTGTAGACGAAGTTAGAAGTCCGATCGAACCCGATATCCCCCGATTTCAACCCTCTCTGTACAATTTTTCAAACAGTGGATTTTTGTGAATTAAAAATTGTCAAAAAATTAAGCTGGAAAAACTAAGAATTACTATGAAGTACGGTCCACTAAGTCAATAATTGGACCGCGGAACCGCGGCGAAACCATGGGTTTTGCGGCGGTTCCGCGGCCAAAATTTGGACTTAGTCCCTGAAATTTCATATATTTATTCTTAGGTCCTTTCTTAGCAATTTTTTATGGGAATTTTTTAATTCCACTCAAATGTTGAGTATTCTAGGGTTTTATTGGGGACTCGTTAATTTGATCGGATAATTTAACTTCGTTTAAGTTTTTCCGGATATTTTAGAAACTGTTAAAAAGTTTGACCGGATATAAATACCTACTTTTTCCCATGTCGGGAAATTTCCAAGTGTTGGATCTTTCCGTAGTTTTAAGAACGTTCTAAGTAGTGCAAGTAACGCGATGGACCCTCTAGAAGACAACAAACCATAACTTGATTATGTGACCGTTTTGAACTGCCCTTTGAACCATAGGGTTTGGGGCAGTACGGCGTGCCACATGTGAGGCGTTGGCTTGACCCTTCTATGGCTGGACCGTTGGTACTGAGGCATGAAGTGAATGTTTTTAAACTTATATCATGTGTTGATCTGTTTCGAGAAAACTTGGGTGTTTGATTGTTCGATCAGAAAGTTTAACATTTTCTATTTATCTGGAATGTGATACAATACTTGGAATCCACAATTAGTTATGAGATAACTGATATGAATGTTATAAACATAGCACTTTAGTCTCACTTGATCGGTTGCCACGGAATTTTGATGCGATCAAAAGTCCGTCGCAATCACGTAGCGTACGCGGATACTCGCCGGATAAACTTAATAGTCTGCTACACCCCTTAGCCCCGACCAAGTGACTGTAGGAGAACCCCGTCGCCGAAAGCATCCGTTCGGGTGCTCGCGGCAGCAGAGTTCCGCCTTGGTGCACTTCATCGACGGCATCGGGGGTGCGGCCGCCTACTAAAGTTTGCGATGAGCATTCGATCAGTTTTTCGGGAATCTTATTGAATTACCCGACCTAATATTGAAAGGTGTTTTCGATAACGAGACTAAAATGCGGGGTTTAGAATTGTTAGGCATGCGATGTCTAAGGAATTCATTTGATTAAGCATGCGATGTGTAAGGAGGTTGCGGATTCCAATTGTTGTAGATTTACACTTTCTTTTCTGTGACCGTAAGTGTAATATGTGATATCGCCGGTTTCGTTGCTATATGTCAGCGACAATTGGGATGCGCATATTTACTTACGTTGATGACATGTGATGTTATGTGTTGCTGGATATGTTATATTGGATCGTCGCGTTATGAATAGCCGGGGGGTTTATGTGAGATGAGTGTTTTTCATTTTCATTCATGTAAAAACTTGTATGTAATATTCTTTTATTGCTGCACTTCCAGGTTGCGGAAGATGTCACCTTTTGTATATTATTTACTTTTCCGCACTACGATAGACCCAAGGAGGGGAGCACAAGTAACCAGGTCCTAGGGTCCAGTGGGAGACCATCTCGAGGTGTCGAGTCCGGGTCTCCTAACCGTAGAATTGGTAGGGTTGCTTGCCGCTCTCGTAGAGGTCTAGGGGTGTGGGTTTGGCTATTCATCGCGACCGTGGAATCCGTGTTTTATACTGGCTCGTATTTAAAACACGGACGTCCTAGTATATCCAATGTTTCATATGTTTCTTCTGCTGCGATATCTGTGATGTGATCATTTGATATGCTGTAATGGATACTGTATATAGTATATATGATATATTATATAGATGTTACTTATGTTTTACACCCGCGCTAGCCCTGCCCTGCTCTTCCGTTAGTTACCTAACCTGACGGTGCACGAGGGGACATCGAGGCGAATGCGGATGGCATAAGTGTACGTCGTATTTATCTGTGATGTTTAGGTGATTTAAACGATGGGACTTCATTAATGTGATTAATGAAAGAAAAGAAACCTAAGATGTTGTGGAATCGAATTTCTAAATAAAACAGGTAGCTACAGTTCTTGCTTTGCATCGCGTTGTTCCTTGTAGAACATCCTGCACATTATTCGATAAGGAAAGGACTGAGATCCCTTCACCGGGAGTGACCCTTTAGCAATAACTGGCAGATGCTACACCCCTCGGTTTGTCTTTTGATTGCTTCTATAGTTTTTGCTTTGCACAGAGGTATATATGATATATCCTGCACCACATTCGACGAGGAAAGGGCCGACGATCCCTTCACTGGGAGTGACCCCTTTAGCAAAACTAGAAAAGCCTCAAAAGCACTACATTTTAAAATCATTTGATTCTACAACGATATCAAGTTCATTACGCAATAGGTTTTCAGAAAAACTTGTCGTAGCCCTCCGTCATTTCAGATAAGTACTTGTTAGTATTCGTGCTGCGGTTGTTTGGCATGCGTCAAGGCGTAGTGTACGGTAGCTACCTAGTGCTTATCTGCTAGCATACGATGCGATTGGATTAGGGTATTCGCACAGCGTTGTTTGGCATGCGTCAAGGGTCGTGCGGGTGGGTTTAATTCAATCAAGAAATGTACGGGTTGAACTTGACTAGCGGACTATGGGTTGTTTGGCATGCGTCAAGGTCATAGCACGCTAGGGGCAAAATATTATCGGGAATTTCAAGTGTTGAAATTTGCAATGAGATTGCATACCTTCTATAAGATAGTTGGATCCCGATACCCACTGCGAGTAATTGTTACTCCTGGGAGAGTTTTACACATTACAATTAGCCGATCAAGTAGGTGTCTAGAAAGGTGTCAACGGGGTTACGCCTCTGGGAAAACGAGGATTACATTAATTAGGTTCATGCGAAAGCACGGGGGACCTCCCTCAAAGTACCGACACTGGCCTGGCTGAAAGATTGGCGAACTTGTAGCGTGTAATTAATCCCGGCTAGTCTTTCTTTTAGGGTTTGAAGGAAGATTTGATAAAAAACAGTGGGAGCCATCCTGATTAGATAAAATAATAACCAATCTGATCTTGCAAGAGCATACGCTGAGTGTTTTCTTCTCTCTCTCTCCAGGTAGCGACCATATCACGCCTTAATCAAGATAATAAAACGGATATTTGACCGAACCCGCTTGTTATACTAAGCTGGGGAACGTTGGTCCCGCTCCAACTTATAATTGTTATAAGATAGAGCAGGAAATTGGGGAATACCAGATTTCCCGTGCCGCCCAAACGAAGAAAGTGCATATGATGCATCATCTTCGGGTGTGTTCGTTACACAGAACTGTTTCTCAATATCCTCTGCGTCCTGGGTATCTGATACCGGATCAGGATCCCTGATATGTAATCTGTTACATAGGGCTACAGAAAGGCAGAGACCTGAGAACGGGTGATAAGTTTCATGAGACAGAAAACGGGGCAAGTGTTGCAGCCAAGTCTGTTGGTCACTGTCACCCTGTATGACAAATACATTGATTCTGAACGAATGTTATTAGATACCGAACCTGATATACAAAATCATATCAGTCTCTTTATTAGTAAAGAAATGATAAAATTTTGTATTGTTGGATAATGTTTTGAACATTTCCTGTATCAAAAGTTGATCGGTTCAGGCACGTTATCTAAAAGCATTGATGTTCCAAATCAAACTACAGTTCTTAGTATACGGAACACACACAAGAGAAAGAGTTCAGAAATGAACGGATCCTTCTTAAGGTATTATAGACTAGGTCATATCAATGCGACCCAACTAGTTGGAGTTACATAAAGATGCATATTTAAATTAGTTTGAATTTACATCTTGTGAAACTCGCCAGTCATGTCACAAAGATAAGATGACCATAGCTCTGTTTAATGGAAACAGAGAAAGAGTTAGTGAACTTTTGGGATGATACATGATGATGTATATAGGTCCCCTGTCTACACATGCCAAGACCGGTTCTTTATACTTCGTTAAATTCTCTGATGATCTCTCGAGATTCAGACATATGATCCTATTGAAACATAAGTCCGAACCTTTTGAGATATTCACAGAATATAATTTAGAAGTAGAGAACCAATAATGGGTATAAGTATTATTTTCTTTGATGTGATCAAGGAGGAGAATACTTGAGCACGGAAATCCTGGACTATTCTAAAGGAAAATGAGATTCTCTCTCAGCATTACTCCTCCATATACACCAAAGCACGATGGTATATCGGGACGGAGCAATTGCACCCTATGTGATATGGTGTGCTCTATGATGAGTACTGCTGAGTTTCCTATTTCCTTTTGGGAATAATGCACTTGAAAAGTTGCATACCTGTTGAATAGGGTTCCGATCAATTCAGTTGCCTACCACTTCATATATGATATGGAAAGGGAAGAGCCCATATCTTAAGTTAGTTAAGATTTGGGGTTGTCCGGTCTATGTCTAAAAGCAAAATCCGGACAAACTCGAGGCAAGGTCTGTTAAGTAGGACTGGAAATGTTCAAGCTATACAAACTGCAGCTGATGATTTGGTAGAACCAAAGGATTCAATTGTTTCCAACGAACCTCAGCCTCTCCGCCGATCTAGTAGGGTTACTCACCCACCTGAGAGATACTTCTGTTTCTCTATGACAGTGGGAGCGAGGAATGCATCATGAGATGATGACCCAACTAGTTTCGAGCTGGCCATCAGGAGTGGGACTCTGTAAGAATGGCTGGATACGTAGCGATCTGAGATGGAATCCTTATACACCAACAAAGTATGGACTTTGGTTGCTTTATCTGAAGGGTTAAATCCCCATCAGGAGCAGGTATATCTTGAGAAGATTACTTGGTGTAGATGGAAAAGTTGAGACTTTCAAAGCTAGACTTGTTAAAGGTTTCCGTCGTCAACCAGGCATGGATAATGGTGAAACCTTTTCAAGTAGCTATGCTTAAATCCATCCAGATCCTACTTGCCATGGCTACATTCCACGACTACGATATCTGGTGGTTGGGTGTCATGACTGCTTTTCTAAATGATGTTTTAGAAGAGAGCGTCTATATGTACACAACCAGAGGGCTTCGTAGACAGTGGGAGCAGCGGAAACGTGTGCAAGATGTTTTATGTGATAAAGCAGGAATCGCGGAGTTGGAACGTCTGTTTCGATGTGTTAGTCAAAGTGTTTGACATCATCAAAATGGTAGATGAACCTTGTATATACAAAAGGGTTGTAGGGGGTATGGCGGTGATCCTCGTAGAGTACGTGGATGACATACTCTTGATAAGAAAGGAGTTTCCTATGCTACGCTCGGTCAATCTCCGCTTATCACAAGGATTCTCCATATAGGATCAAAGTGATACCTCATAAATCCTGAGTTTTGATCTATGAGATAGAAGTAATTGGATGTTAGGATTCTCACTAGTTGTAGTGAGATGGTATCAATCGATCCTGGGGAGAATCACTGGAAAGGTTCCAGGGTGATAAGGACGACTGAATGTCAGTCACAGGCATTGTCTTTACCCTCAGTAAAGGGACGGTATGTTGGAATAGTTCCAAGCTAGATACCGTGACATACTAGACGATAAAGGCTGGATACATCGCTACTTAAGATGCTACCAAAGAGGCAGTCTGGATGTATATTAGTTCATGAGATGAACTTCGTTCCTCCCATTGTGTGACAATGGAGTTGTGGCTTATGCCAAGGAACGCTCGTCCCATCAGTGATCCAGACATATTCTAAGGCAGTATCACCTGATCATAGAGATGGCTGATCTCCAAGGTGATCGAGGTTAGGAGAGTAGACTCAGAGGACAACACGGCGGATCCACTCACAAAGGCCGTTTCCCAGAGAGAGACTTTTATGGGATGGTTGAGTATGAGATACTGCAACCACTGCTACAGATGGCCCTAGTGCAAGTGTGAGATTGTTAGTTATATGTATGCCCTAGAGGCCATTACTGTACATAGGATGTATATTGTAGTGGATGCTGGGACATATATAGGGAGGACTTTGTTGCTCGACATGATAGTATGCTATCTGGTTGCTCTTTATCTTAACGTCTACACTGATTGTCTCTCTGTTACATGTTGGTAAAGCCCTTAGGATGTGTACTTGATTACCTGGACTATGATGCGGATCATACTAGTGGGGACATGGTAGTCCATAAGTACATCCTTCAAGGTCCCTAGTCGTGGGTGTATTAAGACGGGGCATCGATATACCAGAGTAGACTAGCGTATACATTCTCGACCCATACAGATGGGCGATGGATGATCCCATATCCATTGGTGTTTGACATCAGAGATGATATACGGGTGCTCAATGGAGACTGGGTACACTGGACGGACTCGCCGTGAACTCCCAGATGGTATTATACCTTACATCAGATGGCAGTTCTCTGGTGACACTGGTACATGTTAGTCTGTAGACCCGAGATCGTCATAGTGTCTTGTGTGATTCCCACTGTGCTTTGATTTCCACCTTACCACGTCCAAGAGGGCGTGAAAAACGGTGGTTTTTGGGTACAGTCCCGAATCATATAGAGGCAATGAGCGATAGGAGGGGATTTGTCTCTCCCGGTATAGGGAGTTGATGTTGCACTGTGTTTGATTGGCTATAACCAGAAATCCCTGGCCAGGGTTGCTGAGATTTACTGGTAAGTGTTATCAGTAGTATCTCGAACTGTTATAGATCTCATATCGCCACGACTTATCGAGCTACTGGGGTCTGACGTTTACCACCCCTAGGCGAGATATGCGACATATCAGACGAACAGACCAGACTGTACGGTAAGTGTTACCGGTTGGATTCACAGGAGTGTGAGCGGGCTTGCTCGTCGATCTTCTGATCGCTCAATACCCGGGTGGCCGTTACGTTTAGCAGACCGCTTGCGGCTTGTAGGTGTTTGATATGATCATCACCTGCTGCCGGCGTATTGACGAGTCTTTAGAGTCCTACACAGAGGTTTCCTGGCTCAAGCGAAACGAAATAGGAGCGCATATGAGATATGTGTGGGATGGAGAATAATGCGTGTATGTGATACCGTATTCTATTCTCGCGATTTGTATCATCGGCAGGTTATATGTGATATAGCCGGGTTACCGAATCAAGATACTAGTCGGTTATATGCGATATGAACGGATCATTAAATCAAGTGTTGATTTAATGATTTAATGTATAATTATATATTTGATATATTACTTAGCATTAACTAGTATTGGTTCACATTAAATGGATTTTCTCACTTGAAGTGCATATTGTATATGTGATATATTTTTGTACACTTGTTTGTATCATGTTTGATGATACATGCAAACTTGGATTTGTGTAAAGACTTAAACCATGTTTAGTGAATGGTTAGGGTTTCATTTCAATTATTTATTTATCTATTCTTTTTTGGTTAAAAGATAAAAGAAAACAAAATGGTTGCTTTCAAACATGAAGCTTGTTGAAGCTTCATGAAGCTTTGACCAAGTGACCATTTTGTCTTCATTTCCTTTAACCTAACCATTCACCAAAACCATAGTTAACTCTCTACTCATAACCATGGTTGCAATATGATAAGTATCATATTATTTTTCTATTTTGAAAATAAGAATGATATTCTTTCTTCTTCTTCTTCTTCAACAATGAAGAAAAACTTGCTACTATCAATGGCAACTTGAGAAAATGAGTGAGAAATCCAATCCTAAAGTGAACCCACTTCCTATTTCTTCATCCTCTACCACTTGCCAAGTAGTATAGGGTTTTTTCTTCACAAGTTTCCTGGCTTGGTGAAGTTGGAGCTTGATCTTGTGATGCCTCGACGTAGATCATCTTCGGCATCGAAGTCGACGACCTAGACTGCCCTTTTCTCCGATGAAGCCGACGCTTGAGCCCGGGATCCGATGATCGCAGCGAGGGGACGTCATCATGGAGCTATGGAGGTGGAGGACCGGATCTACAAAGGTTGTAGTCTCTTTCACTTAGTAAAGTTGTTTACTAGTTATCGATTTCTCTTAAACTCTAGTCAACGATCCGTATTAGGGTTTCTCGGCACTTGTAAAATTTGAAATTGGCATGGTTGATGCCTTGTGAGATCTCATTAGTGTGCCCAGGAACCCTACAGTTGAATAGTATCTAGGAAAGGAATATTTATGTTAACTTGCTTAAACATTTCCACAATCTTCTCCATTTGTGGGTTAGGTCTATTGGTCCTTAATCTGTTTGGAAATGGAGCTTGATTAATGTAACACTTCAAAAAAATAAAATATTATTTTTGGGAATGTTTATAATTTAATATTATTTTAATGAATATTTTAATATTTCGGTATAATTAAATACCGATAAATGGGAAAAATTATGGAAAATTCTAAAATAGGGTATTTTAGGGAATTATGC
Organism: Agapanthus africanus; assembly: GCA_030015575.1. Lineage (NCBI taxonomy): Eukaryota > Viridiplantae > Streptophyta > Magnoliopsida > Asparagales > Amaryllidaceae > Agapanthus > Agapanthus africanus. Next base: position 366,185,630 of record CM057346.1, read on the forward strand.
CACTTTTAAGTTTTTATGATTTGTTTGACACTAATTTAGTGCTAATCGCGATAAAAAATCGCTAATCGGTTTTTTAGCATTTTTGTGCAAAACATGCACATATCATTTTTGTTTTACACTTTTGCATTTCTACCTTGTTTATTTTGGGGTTACTATTTGAGTGAGAAAGGAATTTGGAGAATAGAAAAGAAAAGAAAAAGAGAAAGGAATAAAGAAATAAGCATGGGCAAGAGAGAGAGTATGGGGTCTTCTTTGACTTGGCTCTTCCTCCATTTCCTCCACCATTTCCCCTCTCCCTCTTCAACTCCAGCAGCTGCTGTTGCCCCCTCCTTCTCCCCCTCTTCACCTCCTCAAATCACCTCTAAAACAACTCCAAAACCCTATCTCTTTTTCACTAAAAAGATGCACAAGCTCAAGGGCAACACATGGGACCAAGAAAGCAAGGATTTTGGCCACTAGGGGCAACTCAAGAAAATTCTTGAGTTGCCAAATGAGGTATTTTCTGGACCATTAGCTTTGTTTTTGTATTACTTATACCCCTATGATATGATAGAACCGATATTGTGAGATTTTGTGGACTTAAGAAAAAAAAACCTAGTTAGGGTTATGGGAATTTGAGAGTTGTAATGTGAAATTGAGCTTAGTAGAGGCCATACAAACACCCTAGTACTTGAATTAAGACCCAAACTTAAGACTTGGAACCCAGAATACGGATTTAGAAACCGATATCGGAAGATTTATGGAATCTGTGAAGGTTATATGGGATCTGCTATCAACTCGAGACTCTGAAAATTATTTTGGTTGGACAGTGATATGTGCAGGCACCTAGGAAGCTACCACCAAGACCCTAGCCCCTAACTCCTTATCTCGGCCGCAAATTTAATCCAATTGCCCGCAATTTGCGGCCAAACCTGCACCAAATTGCCTCGTTTTTGTTCCAGAGCTCCTACATCCCTAGATGAGACCCCTGGCATGTGCAAAATTGTCCAATTTGACCTAGGGTGAAATCTGGGACCCTTTTCTCTAGTTGCTGTTTTGGATTCGTGTTTTCGTATTACGTATTTTGAATTCTGGATTTGCGTATTGCGTTTTACCTCAAATACTTGGCGTTTATACGACGATATCGAGGATTGATTGATGGTTTTGAAAGTATAGCCTATAGGCCCCTTAGCGTATCTTTTTGGTTTTCGTGTATCGTTGGTGTTTTGATTTGGTTTTAATGCGATGCGATACGTGTGATGTGTAGGTACCCTATGAAGACTTCGGGACGACAACCAAGAGAGTGGCGACGCCGACAAATGAAGACGCAAGGTAAGTAGATTATATCTACGTGGGAAGTCGGGTGGATGGCGTATAGCACCCCCGAAGTCCGAAGTCTGTATACTATATATGTATATATTATATATATGATAGTTTATAATGTGTTGTGGGTATTGTGTTAGGTGTATCATGGATAGATTAAGGTTAGAAGTAAACTAGTGTAGTTCCTAGTTGCGAACCCTAGAATAGGTTTACACCCACACGCACACCCTTGCATATTCATTATACTTATACTGTGTTGATGATGATAGTGGATGTCATTGGAGATGAGTCAATGATATTGGGCATAGTGCCGTCAGATCGGTGATATGATGTGATTCGTATTTGGGATACGACATGTGATTCTTATCGGGATTTTGAACGTGTGTTTCACACACGCATTCATATTTATATAGATGATATCAGTTGTACTAGACTTAGATCAGTATCCCAGATTATGTGATATGCCGACAAGGATACCAGATAATTGATGTGATGATTGTGATATTGACCCATACCCAACTATTGGGATGTCGTATGACGATTTACCGTACGAGCTTTTATTGATGATAGATCCGCACTCATGACTCGAAGATGTCATATGAGATACTGTATCGTACGCGATACTATTGAGGCGGGATCACCGACTATTTTATTTATATTTATATATTTCGACTCAGATTTAGGTGGTTTCCATACCCCTCCCTTTTGACTTGATAGTTAGATCTGTAGTTTGTATAGTAGATGTTAGACTAGACCCGAGTCATACCTATTTCAAAACTAACGAATCGGGAGTATTTCAAAGATAGGAAAAAAGGGATTCTACGGACATTTTCAAAGACACATTCTTTCTTAAAAACACCGTAGCCCTTACTTTACTAAAAATCCCGATTCGTCTTATTTCAAATGGCATAACTGCATGGCATATACATATGGATGTTGATTCGTTACTGTTGCGTTGATTATTCGACTTTCGCATATTCATGCTATTCGCATCGCTTTGCATGTGTAGATGTGTTTATTGCTATATTACAATAATACTGTTAGGACACCAGCACCATTATCGATGATGCGTATGTTCCACGTACACTTGCTTGCCGGCTCACACACTTCATCATCGATAATTGCCATGTCACTACACTGTAGTACTGTTGCATTCAGGATATGACCCTTGCATGGCTTACTTGTGTACCTATATATTGTATATTCATACGTATTTGCACAAACATAGATAATTCTGGCTTGACTTAGAGAATTGGGAACCGCAAGATACTCTTTAAACTGATTCATTTTAAAAGAGCGGTTTCCCTCAATATGTGCATATTACTATTCCATGTTGCATGACATACTGATATGCTTGCATTTCTTTACATGTGGCATACGTCATGCTTCTGATTATTCGCATTGAGATATGTTGTTTCTATGATATTTCTGGATTTGGGAACCTTGGGTATTTAAAAAGAAAGTATGTAATTGTTTTTAAAACCCGGTTACCCTTGATTTGATATTTCAGTCCACCATGAGTTTTATCGGTTCTGATATATATATATATACCCGATTTGAGGAGGCGGATGATCCGTTTGCGAGTACATGGTGGGCCCGGTATGGTACCCGGGGCGAGAACGGATCTGTCGCGCAAAAGGCGATGAGCCTGACAGTGGGACCACTACCTACCGGTGATTGTATTTAAACTCGGCGGATATCGGGAGGATACCGACAGAAGTTATGTACGTATGGAATATGTCGAAATTCGAGGTTCGAAACTGGGCACTCGGGTTTTCGAGATAGCGTATGATACTGTTAGTTGTATGTATGCCCTAGAGGCCAGTATTGTACAGATGATGTATATTATATTGGATGCTTGGACATATATAGAGATGACTTTCTTGCTCGATATGATAGTATGCTATCTGGTTGCTCTTTATCTTAACATGTACACTTGTCTCTTTAAACTGTCTTATAGTTACATGTTGGTAAAGCCCTTAGGATATGTACTTGACTACCTGGACTATGATACAGATCATACTAGTGGGGGCATGGTAGTCCATAGGTACATCCTTCAAGGTCCCTAGTCGTGGGTGTATCGAGACGGGGCATCGATATACCAGAGTAGACTAGCGTATACGCTTCTCGACCCATGAGATGGGCGATGGATGATCCCATATCCATTGGTGTTTGACATCAGAGATCGTATACGGGTGCTCAGTGAAGACTGGGTACACTGGACGGACTCGCCGAGAACTCCCAGATGGTATTATACCTCACGTCAGATGGCAGTTCTCTGGTGACACTTATACAGGTTAGTCTGTAGACCCGAGATCGTCATAGAGTCTTGTGTGATTCCCACTGTGCTTTGATCTCCACCTTACCACGTATATAAGGGCGTGCAAAACGGTGGTCTTTGGGTACAGTCCCAAGTCACATGGAGGCAATGAGCGATAGGAGGGGTTTCGTCTCTCCCGGTATTGGGGGTTGATGTTGCGCTGTGCTTGATTGGCCGTAACAGGGAAGTCCCTGGCCAGGGCTGATCAGAGATTTGCTGGTAAGTGTTACCAGTAGTTTCTCGACCCGTTATGAGCCTCACATCGGCACGACTTATCGGTTATTGGGGTCTGACATTTACCACCCCTAGACTTGATATGCGACATATCAGACGAACAGACCGGACTGTACGGTAAGTGTTACTGGTTGGATTCACAGGAGTGTGAGAGGGCTAGCTCGTCGATCTTCTGATCGCTCAATACCCGGATGGCCGTTACGTTTAGCAGACCGCTTGCGGCTTGTGGGTGATTGATATGATCATCATCTGCTACCGGCGTATTCACGAGTCTTTAGAGTCCTACACAGAGGTTTCCTGGCTCAAGCGAAACGAGATAGGAGCGCATATGAGATATGTGCAGGACCGAGAATAATGCGTGTATGTGATACCGTATTCCATTCTCGCGATGAATGTTTCGATTGGTTGTATGCGATATAACCTAGTTATCGAATCATTGATTCGATAAATCGATACATTGTATACTAGTCGGTTATGTGCGACATGACCGGATCATTGAATCAAGTGTTGATTTGATGATTTAATGTATAATTATATATTTGATATATTACTTTGCATTAACTAGTATTGGTTCACTTTAAAGGGATTTTCTCACTTGAAAAGCATATTGTATATGTGATATATTTTGTGTGCACTTGATTGTATCATGTTTGATGATGCTTGCTCATTTGGTTAAGTGTATAAAATTAAACCATGGTTAAGTTGATGATTAGGGTTTTGCTTTTTCATTTATTTATTTATTTGTTTATTTGGTAAAGATAAAGATGAGAATGGTGGCTTTCTTTGTTTCTTATTGAAGCTTCATGAAGCTTTGACTTAGTCACCATTCTTGTCTCATGCTTAACCCTAACCATTTGAACTAACCCTAGTTCATTCTCTACACTTAACTATGGTTAAGATTATGATAAGTTTTCATTTTTCTTTTTCATTTGATAACACTTATCATATTCTTTCTTCTTCTTGATCATCTTCTTCTTCAAGAAAAGCTTAAGTCTATCAATGGCAACTTGAGCAAAAGTGAGAGAAATCCAATTCTAAAGTGAACCCACCTCCTATTTCTTCACCCTCTACCTCTTGCCAAGTAGTATAGGGTGTTTTCTTCACAAGTTTCACAACTTGGTGAAGTTGGAGCTTGAACTTGTGATGCCTCGACGTAGATCATCTTCGGCACGAAGCCGACAACCTAGTCCGCCCATTTCTCCGATGAAGCCGACGATTGAGTTCGGGATTCGAGATGGATAGCGAGAGGACGCCTACGTGGAGCTAAGGAAGTGGAGAACCGGATCTACAAAGGTTGTAGCCTCTCTCCTTTAGTTTAGATGTTAACTAGTTTCGTTTTTCGCCTAAAATTCTAGTCGACGATCCGTATTAGGGTTTCTCGGCACTCATAAAATTTAAAATTGGCATGGTTGATGCCTTGTGAGACTTCATTAGCGTGCCTAGGAACCCTACAGTGGTATCAGAGCCTAGCTAGAGCCTTAGGCGATGCTTAGACGACATTTGAAACCCGATCGAACCGAAACCCTAATTCCCGATGTGCTCTCTGGACTTTTTTCAAAAACTGGGATTTTTCCAGATTAAAAATGCTTAAAAAATTCAGCAGGGAATTCTAAGAATTACGGTGCAAATTTTTTCAAATGAACAGTATAGTGTGCGGCGGAACCTCGGCAGAAGCATGGCTTCTGCGGCGGTTCCACGGCCTAGTGATGACGTCAACCCTCCTACTTTGCACAGTAATTCCTATTTCACAGTGCTGAGTTTTCTGGGAATTTTTAAATTGACTCAAGAGTTGAGTGTTCTGGGGTTGCATTGGGAATCGAAGATTCGATCGGATTATCAAGTTTTGTCTATGTGTTTTTCCGGATAATTTTTGAATATCTTAAAAAGTTCGACCGGATATAAATACCCAACTTTTCCCCTGCCGGAAAATTTCCAAGTGTTGGATTTTCCTGTGGTTTAAGGACGTTCTGAGTAGTGCAAGTAACGCGATGGTCCCTTTAGAAGACAACAAACCTTAACTCGATTATGTGACCGTCTTGAATTGCCCTTTGAACCTTCGGGTTTGGGGCAGTACGGCGTGCCACATGTGAGGCGTTGGCTTGACCCTTCTACGGCTGGACCGTTGGTACTGAGGCATGAAGTGAATGTCTTTGAACTTATTTCATGTGTTGAACGGTTTCGGGAAAACTTTGGTGTTCGAATGTTCGATCGGAAAGTTTAATATTTTCTATTTTATCCGGAATGGGATACAATAATTGGAATTCACAAACAGTTATGAGATAGCTAAATGAATGTTATAAATCTAGCGGTTTAGTCTCACTTGATATTGAAAAGAGTTTTCGATAATGAGACTAAAATGCGGGGTTTATAACTATTAGGCATGTGATGTCTAAGTATTTCATTTGATTAGGCATGTGATGTCTAAAGAGGTTGCGGATTCCAACTGTTGTAGTTTTACACTTTCTTTTCTGTGACCGTAAGTGTAATATGTGATATCGCCGGTTTCGTTGCTATATGTCAACGACAATTGGGATGCGCATATTTACTTACGTTGATGACATGTGATGTTATGTGTTGCTCGATATGTTATATTGGATTGTCGTGATTGAATAGCCGGGGGTTTTTATGTGAGATGAGTGTTTTTCATTTTCATTCATGTAAAAACTTGTATGTAATATTCTTTTATTGGGGCACTTCCAGGTTGCGGAAGATGTCACCTTTTGTATATTATTTACTTTTCCGCATTAGGATAGACCCAAGGAGGGGAGCACATGTAACCGGGTTCTAGGGTCCAGTGGGAGACCATCTCGAGGAGTCGAGTCCGGGTCTCCTAACCCTAGAATTGGTAGGGTTGCTTGCCGCTCTCATAGGGATCTAGGGGTGTGGGATTGGCTATTCATCACGACCGTGGAATCCGTGTTTTATACTGGCTCGTATTGAAAACATGGACGTCCTAGTATATCCAATGTTTCATATGTTTCTTCTGCTGCGATATCTGTGATGTGATCATGTGATGTTCTGTGATAGATACTATATATATAGTATATATGATATATTATATAGGCGTTACTTATGTTTTACACCCGCGCTAGCCCTGCCCCGCTCTGCCGTTAGTTACCTAACCTAACGGTGCACGAGGGGACATCGAGGCGAATGCGGATGGCATAAGTGTACGTCGTATTTATCTGTGATGTTTAGGTACTTAAATGATGGGACTTCATTAATGTGATTAATGAAAGAAAAGAAACCAAAGATGTTGTAGAATCAAATTTTAAACAAAACCGGTAGCTACAGTTCTTGCTTTGCATAGCGGTATTATGTGATATATCCTGCACCTTATTCGATGAGGAAAGGACCGAGATCCCTTCACCGGGAGTGACTCCTTTAGCAATAACTGGCAGATGCTACACACTCGGTTTGTTTTTGATTGCTTCTATAGTTTCTGCTTTGCACAGTGATATATATGATATATCCCGCACCTCATTCGACGAGGAAAGAGCCGACGATCCCTTCACCGGGAGTGACCCCTTTAGCAAAACTGGAAATGCCTCAAAATCACTCCATTTCAAAACTTCATTTGATTCTACAACGATATCAAGTTCATTACGCAATAGGTTTTCAGAAAAACCTGTCGTAGCCCTCCGTCATTTCAGATAAGTAGTAGTTAGTATTCGTGCTACGTTTGTTGGCCTGCGTCAAGGCGTAGTGTGCGGTAGCTAACTAGTATTTATCTGCTTATGCATATGATGCAGATTGGATTAGGGTAGTCGTGCGACTTTGTTGGCCTGCGTCAAGGGTCGTACGGGTGGGTTTAATTCAATCAGGAAATGACGGGTTGAACTTGACTAGCGCACTATGGTTTGTTGGCCTGCGTCAAGGTCATATGACGCTAGGGGCAAAACATTATCTGGAATTTCAAGTGTTGAAATTTGCAATGAGATTGCATACCTTCTATGAGATAGTTGGATCCTGATACCCACTGCGAGTAAGAGTTACTCCTGGGAGAGTTTTACACATTACAATTAGCCGATCAAGTAGGTGTCTAGAAAGGTGTCAACGGGGTTACGCCTCTGGGAAAACGAGGTTTACATTAATTAGGTTCGTGCGAAAGCACGGGGGACCTCCCTCAAAGTACCGACACTGGCCTGGCTGAATGATTGGCGAACTTGTAGTGTGTAATTAATCCCGGCTAGTCTTTCCTTTTAGGGTTTGAAGGAAGATTTGATAAAAACCAGTGGGAGCCATCCTGATTAGATAAGATAATAACCAATCTGATCTTGCAAGAGCATACGCTAAAGTGTTTTCTTCTCTCTCTCTCCAGGTATCGACCATGTCATGCCCTAATAAAGATAATAATATGGATGTATTGACTGAACCCGCATGTTATACTGTGCTGGGGAACGTTGGTTCCGTTCTTTCTTATAAGAGTTATAGGAATGAACAAGACATAGGGGAATACCAGGATTCCTATGCCACCCGAGAGAAGAAAGTACATGTTGATGCATTTTCTTCGGGTGTGTTCGTTACTGAGAACTGTTTCTCCATTTGCTCTACGTCCTGGGTATTAGATACCGGGTTAGGATCCCATATATGTAATCAGTTACATGGGCTCAGGAAAGGTAGAGAACTTGGAGAAGGTGATAAAGACATTAGAGTTGGAAATGGTGCAATTGTTGCAGCGAAGACTGTCGGGGAATATCACCTTGTGCTACCAACTGGTAATACATTGGTTCTGAACGAATGCTATTACATGCCGAACCTGATATGCAACATTATATCGGTTTCTTTATTGAGTAAAGAGGGATATAATTTTGTATTACAGGACAATGTTATGAACATTTTCCATAACCAAAAGTTGGTTGGATCAGGCATGTTGTGCAATGGCATTTATGTTCTAAATCAATCAACAGTTCTGAGCATAACTAACACACACAAGAGGAAGAGTACTGAACTGAACGAATCCTTCTTGTGGCATTGTAGACTGGGTCAGATCAATGCGACACGACTGGCTAAGTTGCATACGGATGGATATTTAAATCCGTTTGAATTTTCATCTTATGACACTTGCCAGTCATGTCACGACCCAAAGTTTGGCCCGTGGCCGGCACTTAACCACGTAACGTCTACAGGCGTAACGCGACTAAGTAAGCCGGAAACCCAGAAATCAAACCAATAAAAGTATAGAGTGAATTAAGCATTTAATAGAACAAATTACTAAGATGTCAAGAAATCTTAAGTAGAGAATCACTAAGATAACAATATACGACGCCGTAGCGAAGAAAAGAGCAACAGGTGGAAACATCACAGATGGAATGAACTGCATAAGTAAGGTCGGCTCACAACGAGCTCGATGCCAGAAAACAAAATAATATACATCGTCCTCACAACTGGTCTCTAAGTCAATACATAAGTGGTAGATGGAGAGTACTAGATACAACAATGTACATAACTGAAAGATAACCAGGTACCGTACAAAACCCACCTATCAGCAAAAGAGTTAGTACACCAACTGTAGGGGTATCTGTGTCAAAAGATGCAAGAATACAGCCTGCCGCGACTACTCCGAAGGGCAACCTGCAAACACTGTGGCACAACGGGGGTGAGTTGCCAACTCGTGAATAGAAGATAACATATAAAGGTAATCGCGAGTATGCATGTGCTAGTATACTCTAACCTATATCAACAGATAACATCTATATGATGAACTGGATGCTCAAGCATGCGACAAGTGCGATCTAATAACATCTCCATGTAATGAGCAAGAAATGTGATGATCATGTATAGCAATGCAATCTAACAACCCTATATAAAATGAACAGGGTATGCAATGATCAGGTATAGCAATGCAATCTAACAACCCTATACAGAATGAACAGGGTATGCAATGATCAGGTATAGCAATGAAATCTAACAACCCTATATAGAATGAACAAGGTATGCAATGATCAGGTATAGCAATGTAATCTAACAACCCTATATAGAATGAACAGGGTGTGCAATGATCAGGTATAGCAATGCAATCTAACAACCCTATATAGAATGAACAGGGTATGCAATGATCAGGTATAATAGGTACAGGATGAGATATCAATTACTACATACTGAGCATGGGAAATATAACATCTACACGGAATGTCATCGTGGAAAGTATAATCGGTACTCATCAATGTACCCAAATCCCAATACTACTCAGGCATCGTCATCCTCCTCGATCCTCCAATCCTGTAAATCTCATATAACCGTGAGTGCCCAACATCGGCACCCAAAATATCAAGAAATACTCGTGCCAAGCATCGACACGCAAATCCTCCTGTATAGGGCATCCGTCAGTCCGGATCAGCCCACGGGCTCTGTCTGCGGTATCGGCCCTCGGCCCCGGCAGTACGAGTCATCCCGTATCCATCTATAGCCTCTGGTCGGTATCCTCCGGATAACCTCCAGGTCCAAACAATCACCGGTAGGTAGTAGTCCCTCTGCCAGGCTCACCGTCTACTATACAGCGAAACCGTTCTCGCGCCGGGGTACCATACCGGGTCCACCATGTATCCGTAATCGGCCTCATCCAACTCCTCGATTCGGGTTCACATATATGTCACTCTAGTACCGAGAAAACACATGGTGGACGCACCGAAATATCATATCAAGGGAAACCGGGTTTTTAAATAATTAACTATTCTCTTTGAAATATCCATGGTTCCCCAAATCCAGAATTAACATGGAAACAACATATCTCAATGCCTAATCTAAGCAAGTATGAAGAAATCAATATATGTGTGCACTGGTATGAATATACAGTGTGCATGTGCGCAGGTATGAGCGTATCAATATATGTGTGCACTGGTATGAATATACAGTGTGCATGTGCGCAGGTATGAGCCTATCAATATATGTGTGCACTGGTATGAATATACAGTGTGCATGTGCGCAGGTATGAGCATATCAATATATGTATGCACTGGTATGAATATACAGTGTGCATGTGCGCAGGTATGAAGATATCAATATATGTGTGCACTGGTATGAATATACAGTGTGCATGTGCGCAGGTATGAAGATATCAATATATGTGTGCACAGGTATGAATATACAGTGTGCATGTGCGCAGGTATGAGCATATCAATATGTGTGTGCACTGGTATGAATATACAGTGTGCATGTTGTTAGTTGTATGTATGCCCTAGAGGCCAGTATTGTACAGATGATGTATAGTATATTGGATGCTTGGACATATATATAGAGATGACTTTCTTGCTCGATATGATAGTATGCTATCTGGTTACTCTTTATCTTAACATGTACACTTGTCGCTTTAAACTGTGTTATAGTTACATGTTGGTAAAGCCCTTAGGATGTGTACTTGACTACCTGGACTATGATGCAGATCATACTAGTGGGGACATGGCATAGGTACATCCTTCAAGGTCCCTAGTCGTGGGTGTATCGAGACAGGGCATCGATATACCAGTGTAGACTAGCGTATACGCTTCTCGACCCATGAGATGGGCGATGGATGATCCCATATCCATTGGTGTTTGACATCAGAGATGGTGTACGGGTGCTCAGTGGAGACTGGGTACACTGGACGGACTCGCCGAGAACTCCCAGATGGTATTATACCTCACGTCAGATGGCAGTTATCAGGTGACACTTGTGCAGGTTAGTCTGTAGACCCGAGATCGTCATAGAGTCTTGTGTGATTTCCACTGTGCTTTGATCTGCACCTTACCACGTCCATGAGGGCGTGCAAAACGGTGGTCTTTGGGTACAGTCCCGAGTCACATGGAGGCAATGAGCGATAGGAGGGGTTTCGTCTCTCCCGGTATTGGGGGTTGATGTTGCGCTGTGCTCGATTGGCCGTAACAGGGAAGTCCCTGGCCAGGGCTGATCAGAGATTTGCTGGTAAGTGTTACCAGTAGTTTCTCGACCCGTTATGAGCCTCACATCGGCACGACTTATCGGTTATTGGGGTCTGACGTTTACCACCCCTGGACTTGATATGCGACATATCAGACGAACAGACCGGACTGTACGGTAAGTGTTACGGGTTAGATTCACAGGAGTGTGAGCGGGCTAGCTCGTCGATCTTCTGATCGTTCAATACCCGGATGGCCGTTACGTTTAGCAGACCGCTTGCGGCTTGTGGGTGATTGATATGATCATCATCTGCTGCCGGCGTATTGACGAGTCTTTAGAGTCCTACACAGAGGTTTCCTGGCTCAAGCGAAACGAAATAGGAGCGCATATGAGATATGTGCAGGACCGAGAATAATGCGTGTATTTGATACCGTATTTCATTCTCGCGATGGATGTATCGATTGGTTATATTCGATATAACCTAGATATCGAATCAAGGATTGATTCGATAAGCCAATACATAGGATACTAGTCGGTTATATGCGATATGACCGGATCATTAAATCAAGTGTTGATTTAATGATTTAATGTATAATTATATATTTGATATATTACTTTGCATTAGCTAGTATTAGTTCACTTTAAATGGATTTTCTCACTTGATGTGCAAGTTGTATATGTGATATATTTTTGTGCACATCTTTGTATCATGTTTGATGATGCTTGCTCATTTGGTTAAGTGTAAAGAATTAAACCTAGGTTAAGAAAGTGATTAGGGTTTTAATTATCCATTCTTTTATTTATTGATTTTGGAAAAGGAATGGGATAAGAATACAAAATGGTTGCTTTCATTCTTGAACCTTTGTGAAGCTTTATGAAGCTTTGACCAAAGTGACCAATTTGTCTTCATGCTTAACCCTAACCACTCTTCTAACCTTGGTCAATTCTCTACACCTAACCATGGTTCCTATTATGATAAGTATTCATTTCTTTTACATTTTTGATTAACTTATCATAATATTTCCTTCTTCTTGATCTTCTTCTTCAAGAAAGAAAGCTCGATGCCATCAATGGCAACTTGAGTTCTAAAGTGAGAAATCCAATTCTAAAGTGAACCCACCTCCTATTTCTTCACCCTCTACCTCTTGCCAAGTTGTTTTGGGTGTTTTCTTCACAAGTTTCACAAATTTGTGAAGTCGGAGCTTGAACTTGTGATGCCTCGACGTAGATCATCTTCGGCACGAAGCCGACGACCTAGTCCGCCCATTTCTCCGATGAAGCCGACGATTGAGTTCGGGATTCAAGATGGACAGCGAGAAGACGCCTACGTGGATCCAAGGAAGTGGAGAACTGGATCTACAAAGGTTGTAGCCTCTCTCCTTTAGTTAAGTTGTTAACTAGATTCGTATTTCGCCTAAACTTCTAGTCAACGATCCGTATTAGGGTTTCTCGGCACCCGTAAAATTTGAAATTGGCATGGTTGATGCCTTGTGAGACTTCATTAGCGTGCCTAGGAACCCTACAGTGGTATCAGAGCCTAGCTAGAGCCTTAGGCGAAGTCTAGACGACGTTTGAAACCCGAACGAACCCGAAACCCTAAAACCCAAGTGCTCTCTGGACTTTTTCTAAAATCTGGGATTTTTCCATATTAAAAATGCTTAAAAAATTCAGCAGGGAAATCAAGGAATTACGATGCAAAATTTATCCCATGAACAGTAAAGAGTGCGGCGGAACCGCGGCAGAAGCCTGCTTCTGCGGCGGTTCCGCGGCAATATGATGACATCATCACTCCCATTTTGCACAGTAATTACTATTTTATTATGCTGAATTTTCTGGGAATTTTTAATTTGACTCAAGAGTTGAGTGTTCTGGGGTTGTATTGGGAATCGACGATTCGATCGGATTATCAAATCTTGTCTATGTGGCTTTCCGGATAACTTTAGAATATGTTAAAAAGTTCGACCGGATATAAATACCCAACTTTTCCCCAGCCGGAAAATTTCAAAGTGTTGGATTTTTCTGTTGTTTAAGGACGTTCTGAGTAGTGCAAGTAACGCGATGGTCCCTCTAGAAGACAACAAACCTTAACTCGATTATGTGACCGTCTTGAACTGCCCTTTGAACCTTCGGGTTTGAGGCAGTACGGCGTGCCACATGTGAGGCGTTGGCTTGACCCTTCTACGGATGGACCGTTGGTACTGAGGTATGAAGTGAATGTCTTTGAACCTATTTCATGTGTTGAACGGTTTCGGGAAAACTTGGGTGTTCGAATGTTCGATCGGAAAGTTTAATATATTCTATTTATCCGGAATGGGATATAATAATTGGAATTCACAAACAGTTATGAGATAACTGAATGAATGTTATAAATCTAGCGGTTTAGTTTCACTTGATATTGAAAAGAGTTTTCGATAATGAGACTAAAATGCGGGGTTTATAACTGTTAGGCATGTGATGTCTAAGTATTTCATTTGATTAGGTATGTGATGTCTAAAGAGGTTGCGGATTCCAACAGTTGTAGTTTTACACTTTCTTTTCTGTGACCGTAAGTGTAATATGTGATATCGCCGGATTCGTTGCTATATGTCAACGACAATTGGGATGCATATATTTACTTACGTTGATGACATGTGATGTTATGTGTTGCTGGATATGTTATATTGGATCGTCGTGTTTGAATAGCAGGGTTTTTTTATGTGAGATGAGTGTTTTTCATTTTCATTCATGTAAAAACTTGTATGTAATATTCTTTTATTGGGGCACTTCCAGGTTGCGGAAGTCATCACCTTTTCTATATTATTTACTTTTCCGCATTAGGATAGACCCAAGGAGGGGAGCACAAGTAACCGGGTTCTGGGGTTCAGTGGGAGACCAACTCGAGGAGTCGAGTCCGGGTCTCCTAACCCAAGAATTGGCAGGGTTGCTTGCCGCACTCGTAGGGGTCTAGGGGTGTGGGATTGGCTATTCATCACGACCGTGGAATCCGTGTTTTATACTGGCTCGTATTAAAAACACGGATGTCCTAGTATATCCAATGTTTCATATGTTTCTTCTGCTGCGATATCTGTGATGTGATCATGTGATGTTCTCTGATAGATACAGTATATAGTATATATGATATATTATATAGACGTTACTTATGTTTTGCACCCGCACTAGCCCTGCCCTGCTCTGTCGTTAGTTACCTAACCTAACGGTGCACGAAGGGACATCCAGGCGAATGCGGATGGCATAAGTGTACGTCGTATTTATCTGTGATGTTTAGGTGACTTAAATGATGGGACTTCATTAATGTGATTAATGAAAGAAAAGAAACCTAAGATGTTGTAGAATCAAATTTTAAATAAAACAGGTAGCTACAGTTCTTGCTTTGCAGAGCGGTATATGTGATATATCCTGCACCTTATTCGATGAGGAAAGGACCGAGATCCCTTCACCGGGAGTGACTCCTTTAGCAATAACTGGCAGATGCTACACACTCGGTTTGATTTTTGATTGCTTCTATAGTTTTTTCTTTGCACAGTGATATATATGATATATCCCGCACCTCATTCGACGAGGAAAGGGCCGACGATCCCTTCACCGGGAGTGACCCCTTTAGCAAAACTAGAAAAGCCTCAAAATCACTCCATTTCAAAACTTCATTTGATTCTACAACGATATCAAGTTCATTACGCAATAGGTTTTCAGAAAAACCTGTCGTAGCCCTCCGTCATTTCAGATAAGTACTAGTTAGTATTCGTGCTACGTTTGTTGACTATGTTAAGGCGTAGTGTGCGGTAGCTGACCAGTATTTATCTGCTTATGCATATGATGCAGATTGGATTAGGGTAGTCGTGCGACTTTGTTGACTATGTTAAGGGTCGTGCGTGTGGGTTTAATTCAATCAGGAAATGACGGGTTGAACTTGACTAGCACTTATGATTTGTTGACTATGTTAAGGTCATATAGCTGCTAAGGGCAAAATATTATCGGGATTTTCAAGTGTTGAAATTTGCAATGAGATTGCATACCTTCTATGAGATAGTTGGATCCCGATACCCACTGCGAGTAAGAGTTACTCCTGGGAGAGTTTTGCACACTACAATTAGCCGATCAAGTAGGTGTCTAGAAAGGAGTCAACGGGGTTACGCCTCTGGGAAAACGAGGTTTACATTAATTAGGTCCGTGCGAAAGCACGGGGAACCTCTCTCAAAGTACCGACACTGGCCTGGCTGAAAGATCGACGAAGTTGTAGGGTGTAATTAATCCCGGCTAGTCTTTCCTTTTAGGGTTTGAAGGAAGATTTGATAAAAACCAGTGGGAGCCATCCTGATTAGATAAGATAATAACCAATCTGATCTTGCACAAGCATACGCTAAAGTGTTTTCTTCTCTCTCTCTCCAGGTAGCGACCATTTCATGCCTTAATCAAGATAATAATATGCATGTATTGACCGAACCAGCATGTTATACTGTGCTGGGGAACGTTGGTTCCGTTCTTTCTTATAAGAGTTATAGGAATGAACAGGATATAGGGGAATACCAGGATTCCCATGCCACCCGATTGAAGAAAGTACATGTTGATGCATTTTCTTCGGGTGTGTTCGTTACAGAGAACTGTTTCTCCATTTGCCCTACGTCCTGGGTATTGGATACCGGGTCAGGATCCCATATATGTAATCAGTTACATGGGCTTAGGAAAGGTAGAGAACTTAGAGAAGGTGATAAAGATATTAGAGTTGGAAATGGTGCAATTGTTGCAGCTAAGACTGTCGGGGAATATCACCTTGTATTACCAACTGGTAATACATTGGTTCTGAACGAATGCTATTACATGCCGAACCTGATATGCAACATTATATCGGTTTCTTTGCTAAGTAAAGAGGGATATAATTTTGTATTACAGGACAATGTTATGAACATTTTCCGTAACCAAAAGTTGGTTGGATCAGGCACGTTGTGCATTGGCATTTATGTTCTAAATCAATCAACAGTTCTGAGCATAACAAACACACACAAGAGGAAGAGTTCAGAACTGAACGAATCCTTCTTGTGGCATTGTAGACTGGGTCACATCAATGCGACACGACTGGCTAAGTTGCATAAGGATGGATATTTGAAACCTTTTGAATTTTCATCTTATGACACTTGCCAGTCATGTCTCAAAGGCAAGATGACCAAAACTCCGTTTACAGGACACGGAGAAAGAGTTACCGAACTCTTGGGACTGATACATAGTGATGTATGCGGTCCAATGTCTACACATGCCAGGGATGGTTCTTCATACTTCATTACATTCACTGACGATCTCTCTAGATTCGGATATGTGTTCCTGATGAAACACAAATCAGAAGCTTTTGAGAAATTTAGAGAATATAAACAAGAAGTTGAGAACCAAACCGGAAAAAGTATTAAAATCCTACGATCTGATCGAGGAGGTGAATACTTGAGCAATGAATTCCTGGACTTCCTAAAAGAGAATGGGATTCTCTCTCAGTTGACTCCTCCATATACACCACAGCACAACGGTGTATCAGAACGGAGGAACCGCACCCTATTAGATATGGTGCGCTCTATGATGAGCACAGCTGAGTTACCTATTTCCTTCTGGGGATATGCGATGGAAACAGCAGCATACCTATTGAATCAAGTTCCATCTAAATCTGTACCTACCACGCCATATGAGATATGGAGTGGGAAGAGACCATATTTTAAACGAGTTAAGATATGGGGTTGTCCGGCCTATGTCAAAAGGCAAAATCCAGACAAACTCGAGGCACGGTCAGTTCTTTGCAAGTTTGTAGGATATCCTAAGAATTCACAAGGGTATCTTTTCTACCATGCTGAAGAACAAAAGGTGTTTGTTTCTCAATATGCCACCTTTTTAGAAAAGGAATTCCTTGAAAAAGAAATTAGTGGCAAAGTGGTAGAGCTGGAAGAAGTTCCAGATACACAAACCGTAACTGAAGATTGAGTGGAACCAGAAGATTCAGTAGCTCCCAATGAACCTCAGCCTCTCCGCCGATCTAGTAGGGTTCCTCGCCAGCCTGAGAGATACTACGGTTTTCTTATGGATGGAGGGAGCGAGGATTGCATCATGGAGGATGATGACCCAACTAGCTTCGAGCAGGCCATCATGAGTAGGGACTCAGTGAAATGGCTGGATGCTATGCGGTCCGAGATGGAATCCATGTACACCAACAAAGTATGGACTTTGGAAGTTGCTCCTGAAGGGGTAAAGCCAATTGGGAGCAAGTGGATCTTCAAGAAGAAACTTCGTGTAGATGGGAAAGTGGAGACTTTCAAAGCTAGACTTGTTGTAAAAGGTTTTCGTCAAAGACCAGGTGTGGACTATGACGAAACCTTTTCTCCAGTGACTATGCTTAAATCCATCCGGATAATGCTTGCCATCGCTGCATATCATGATTACGAAATCTGGCAAATGGATGTTAAGACCGCCTTTCTAAATGGTGATTTAGAAGAGTGCGTGTACATGACTCAGCAAGAGGGCTTCGTAGACAGTTGGAGCAGCGGGAAGGTGTGCAAGCTGCTTAAATCCATTTATAGATTAAAGCAAGCATCGCGGAGTTGGAACATCTGCTTTGACGTCGTTATCAAAGAGTTTGATTTCGTCAAAAACCCAGATGAACCTTGTATTTACAAGAAGGTGGCAGAGAGTAAGGTTGTCTTCCTCGTATTGTACGTGGACGACATACTCTTGATAGGAAATGATATTCCTATGCTGCAATCGGTTAAGCTTTTCTTATCACAAAGATTTTCAATGAAAGATCTTGGTGATGCCTCTTGTATATTGGGAATTAGGATCTATAGAGATAGATCCAAACGGATTTTGGGATTGTCCCAATCCAGGTACATTGACATCATACTAAAGAGGTTTAGTATGGAAGAATCCAAGCATGGGAACTTGCCCACGATCTCTGGAGTCACTCTCTCCAAAGAGATGCCTCCCAAGACTGATTTGGAGAGAGCTCGCATGCAAGGGATACCCTATGCTTCGGCTGTAGGCTCTATCATGTACGCGATGCTATGTACCAGACCCGATGTTGCATACTCACTAAGTGTAGTGAGCAGGTATCAAGCTGATCCTAGAGAGAGTCACTGGACAGCTGTGAAGAGCATTCTCAAGTACTTACGAAGGACTAAAGAGATGCTCTTGGTGTATGGTAACGGAGAACTCCAAGTGGAGTCCTTTACCGATTCGAGCTTCCAGAGTGATAAAGACGACTCTAAGTCGCAGTCGGGCTTTGTCTTCACCCTTTACGGAGGGGCGGTTAGCTGGAAGAGTTCCAAGCAGGAAACCGTGGCAGACTCGACGATGGAGGCTGAATACATCGCTGCCAACGATGCTGCTAAAGAGGCTGTCTGGATCAAGATGTTCATTACTGAACTTGGAGTGGTTCCATCCATTGAGCATCTAATACCTTTGTATTGCGATAACAATGGAGCGGTGGCTTTGGCCAAGGAACCCAGGTCCCATCAGTGATCCAGGAATATTCTGAGGCGGTATCACCTGATCCGGGAGATAGTTGATCGCCGGGAGATCGAGGTCAGGAGGGTTGACACGAAGGACAACACGGCGGATCCACTCACGAAGGCCATTCCCCAGATACAGTTTGAGAGACTCTTCGGGATGCTCGGTATGCGATACTACAGCAGCTGGCCCTAGTGCAAGTGGGAGATTGTTAGTTGTATGTATGCCCTAGAGGCCAGTATTGTACAGATGATGTATATTATATTGGATGCTTGGACATATATATAGAGATGACTTTCTTGCTCGATATGATAGTATGCTATCTGGTTACTCTTTATCTTAACATGTACACTTGTCTCTTTAAACTGTCTTATAGTTACATGTTGGTAAAGCCCTTAGGATGTGTACTTGACTACCTGGACTATGATGCAGATCATACTAGTGGGGACATGGTAGTCCATAGGTACATCCTTCAAGGTCGCTAGTCGTGGGTGTATCGAGACGGGGCATCGATATACCAGTGTAGACTAGCGTATACGCTTCTCAACCCATGAGATGGGCGATGGATGATCCCATATCCATTGGTGTTTGACATCAGAGATGGTGTACGGGTGCTCAGTGGAGACTGGGTACACTGGACGGACTCGCCGAGAACTCCCAGATGGTATTATACCTCACGTCAGATGGCAGTTCTCAGGTGACACTTGTGAAGGTTAGTCTGTAGACCCAAGATCGTCATAGAGTCTTGTGTGATTCCCACTGTGCTTTGCTCCACCATACCACGTCCATGAGGGCATGCAAAACGGTGGTCTTTGGGTACAGTCCCGAGTCACATGGAGGCAATGAGCGATAGGAGGGGTTTCGTCTCTCCCGGTATTGGGGGTCGATGTTGCGCTGTGCTCGATTGGCCGTAACAGGGAAGTCCCTGGCCAGGGCGGATCAGAGATTTGCTGGTAAGTGTTACCAGTAGTTTCTCGACCCGTTATGAGCCTCACATCGGCACGACTTATCGGTTATTGGGGTCTGACGTTTACCACCCCTAGACTTGATATGCGACATATCAGACGCAGACCGGACTGTACGGTAAGTGTTACGGGTTGGATTCACAGGAGTGTGAGCGGGCTAGCTCGTCGATCTTCTGATCGTTCAATACCCGGATCGCCGTTACGTTTAGCAGACCGCTTGCGGCTTGTGGGTGATTGATATGATCATCATCTGCTGCCGACGTATTGACGAGTCTTTAGAGTCCTACACAGAGGTTTCCTGGCTCAAGCGAAACGAAATAGGAGCGCATATGAGATATGTGCAGGACCGAGAATAATGCGTGTATGTGATACCGTATTTCATTCTCGCGATGGATGTATCGATTGGTTATATTCGATATAACCTAGATATCGAATCAAGGATTGATTCGATAAGCCAATACATAGGATACTAGTCGGTTATATGCGATATGACCGGATCGTTAAATCAAGTGTTGATTTAATGATTTAATGTATAATTATATATTTGATATATTACTTTGCATTAGCTAGTATTAGTTCACTTTAAATGGATTTTCTCACTTGATGTGCAAGTTGTATATGTGATATATTTTTGTGCACATCTTTGTATCATGTTTGATGATGCTTGCTCATTTGGTTAAGTGTAAAGAATTAAACCTAGGTTAAGAAAGTGATTAGGGTTTTAATTATCCATTCTTTTATTTAATGATTTTGGAAAAAGAATGGGATAAGAATACAAAATGGTTTCTTTCATTCTTGAACCTGTGTGAAGCTTCATGAAGCTTTGACCAAAGTGACCAATTTGTCTTCATGCTTAACCCTAACCACTCTTCTAACCTTGGTCAATTCTCTACACGTAACCATGGTTCCTATTATGATAAGTATTCATTTCTTTTTCATTTTTGATTAACTTATCATAATATTTCCTTCTTCTTGATCTTCTTCTTCAAGAAAGAAAGCTTGATGCCATCAATGGCAACTTGAGTTCTAAAGTGAGAAATCCAATTCTAAAGTGAACCCACCTCCTATTTCTTCACCCTCTACCTCTTGCCAAGTTGTTTTGGGTGTTTTCTTCACAAGTTTCACAAATTTGTGAAGTCGGAGCTTGAACTTGTGATGCCTCGACGTAGATCATCTTCGGCACGAAGCCGACGACCTAGTCCGCCCATTTCTCCGATGAAGCCGACGATTGAGTTCGGGATTCAAGATGGACAGCGAGAGGACGCCTATGTGGAGCCAAGGAAGTGGAGAACCGGATCTACAAAGGTTGTAGCCTCTCTCCTTTAGTTAAGTTGTTAACTAGATTCGTATTTCGCCTAAACTTCTAGTCAACGATCCGTATTAGGGTTTCTCGGCACCCGTAAAATTTAAAATTGGCATGGTTGATGCCTTGTGAGACATCATTAGCGTGCCTAGGAACCCTACACATGTGCGCAGGTATGAAGATATCAATATATGTGTGCACTGGTATGAATATACAGTGTGCATGTGCGCAGATATGAAGATATCAATATATGTGCCTGAATATGGATATAACATATGCTGTTATGCGGCAATTCATGACAACATCAATAGGGTGGAATCAGTATGATATATGATTTATAGCAATCCTATAATGTGAGTGTCATGGCAATCACTAACGGTGTGAGTGTAGCATATAAAGCGTGCTCATGCGACTTGAACCGTTAGTGACAGTGCAGTGTCCTATGATACCATTTCTATATGCAACAATAAGGTATGCTACTACAGTCCATATGAACATCTACAACCTAATATCCTAACTCGCCCTGACGCTTAACGCCATACGGGCGATTTCCCCGTAGATGTTAAAATCTACTCACCTGGTCGTGCGCTACTCGTAGCCGACCACCTGCTTCCCTTTCTTAGCTTCGTCCGACGTACCCGCCTGCGAACCTGGAATTACACAAGAATCCATATATAAGCAAATATCTCACAAAACGTGATATCGACGTCAAACGATACGCTCGCGTCGCGAACTAAACACGCGTGTGTACGATACGCTAAACGTGTGCACGCGTCTAAAACTAACCCCGATACGCCGCGATACGCTGAATCATGGAACCATCTCGCGTATCGCGCGAACCAAAGTACTAGAAATACGATATAGCGTCCCAGATTCTACCCAGGCTAACAACTTACAAAACTATACATACCACTGGCCTAAAAATAACAACATACTCCTACCTATCCAAACATCACCCAAAAATCCTCCCGTTTGGCCGCAAATTGCGGCCAGAAAGATTAAATCGGCGGCCTCTCTATGGGGTGGGGGTCTCGGGCTCTGGTGATGTGGTCCATGCCTTGTATACATGCTCCAGTTAACTCAATTTCAACCTGAACTACTCGGGCCTAAAGCCGATCACAGAAATCCAATTTGTTCACTTAAAACACTAAATTTGCACAATTTGAAATCCTATGGCATTTTGTTGTAATCTGGGGTCTAACTAGGTTTACATGGTCTTAATAACACCTAATTAGGCTAGGTTAACTAATACTAACATCACTAAACCACAAGTGCACACAAATCACCATTTCAAGCACAAAATCTCACTTTTTACACAAATCGAAGCTAAACTACACATACGTTAAACAAACAAGAAGTTGGGCTCAGATTCTATACCTTACAAGACCCTAGGTGCAAGGAGAAAGGGGGTGGAGAAGATGGGAGTGCTGCTGCAGCTGCTGGGGCTGCTGTTGATGTCGTTGCTGCTGCCACTGCCTGCTGCTGCTGATGCTGCAGATGATGCTGCTGTTGTTGCTGCTAGTTGCTGCCTCTCTCTCTCTCTCTCTCTCAGCTGAGTGTGTGTGTGTGTGTGTGTTGAGGGTGAGAGGAGTGAGATAGAGGAGGAAAAGAATGAGAATACCCTAGTCAACCCCCTCTCTCTCTCTCATTAAATGAGCATGGGTCAAGCCATGTTTCCCATACTCTCTCTCTCTCTCCAAGTCAACAATTCCAAACTATTTCTCATAATGAAAAATAAAGAAAACAACCACCTTAATAAAACCCCAAATACACCAAATACAAAACTTAAAATGGCTTAGGAATTTGTGAGTCCACCATGGTTGTTAATCATGGTTTTAACCCCAAATCCTAACCCTAGTTAACATGCACAAGTGTGTGCGTGCCTAGAAAAATCCTAATAAAATATTCATTAACTAGAATAAAATATCTGAAACCTAATTTGGTAAACTTTTTACCAAGAACTATCTATTAAAATATAATTAACCCCTAAACACGACCTAAGGTGTTACAATCTTCCCCCCTTAAAGAAAATTCGTCCCCGAATTTTAAAATACAAAGCTACGCATACCATCAGAGGGATGAGGGAACTTCTGCCGCACCTCGCCCTCATCCTCCCAGGTGACCTCTTCACTGTTTGGGATGCACCCAAATACCTTCACTGATGGCAAGACCTTCGATCGAAGTTTCTTCACCTGCCGGCCCAAAATTACGGCTGGCTGTTGGGTGAACGAAGGATCACACTCGAACTTAATTGGTCTGGCGCTGAATCCAATGAGAAAGGTCATGAAGGTAATTGCAAAGTATCGACATAGGAAATACGGGGTGAATATTCAATAATCTGGGTAGAAGTGCCCAACTTAAGGCAACGAACCAACTCGCCTTAGGAATCTTAAAAAGACTTACTATCCTGGAAAACTTCTCAAAACTCAACATGTCATTTATCGGAAATTTCCGTGGAAATACGTGATCTGCCATTGTGAACTCGAATCTGCGACCCTTTTGGTCAGCATCTGATCTCTATCCACAATAGACCATTCTCATCCTGACCCAAAACAACCGGGTCATTTCCGAAAATTCTAAACTAGCTGAGGTCCAATAATCCTATAACACGGAGTTAGAAAAAAAATAGACTGGTGATCGACATGACCTAGCCTCTAATCCTAAAGGTTACCAATTGGAGTGTCTCCTGATAACTGCTATCAAAGGAGAACCCTATCGATGGCAACCGACGATCCCCAACTGCCGACAACAATTTCTACGTACGCACAACTTAACAATAACAACTGAGCAAACTGAGTATCACCGGATGACAAGCATCCGAATGGAGTCACATCCTGACAACTCCTGGGTGGACACCATAATGAAAATTCGGGGAGATCTGCTCTCGTTCCTTCTTCGGAACGGTTAAAGGTTGCAACTCTCCAGCCGGTCTCAGTTGCCCAACTCAAACACACAACAAGACAGACACTTGAAACGAATCCCAACACTTCTTTTTTCTGTCCCTGCCCACCCGTAACTACCTTACAAGTTACGTTAACAGTTGGTGGGGCTTGAATGAGTACAGAGAGTTGACCGATGTGCCTGCCCTAGGATTCCTCGTCTCTTCCCTATAATACTAGGTACACAAGTGTCTCTCTAGCCTAGCACACCCTTGCCACAAGTCAAGGATTCCAAAACATTACCCAGCCGAGTAGGCTCCAATATCCCTGACGAACGAGCGTCGGCGGGCAGTGTCTCGCGAAAGCGATTTAAGAAAAGTGGTCGGGCATGGACATGAGCAAGCTGTCTCCTCAGAAGAGACAAAATTATGCCGTACTCAACGATCGCACAAGAACTGTGAATCTGCGGAGGATTATCACAACAATCAAATTCCGCCACAGGAAGAGGTACCTTTAACTCTGGTGGTCCGTGAAAATCTGACACGACTCTCAACAAGTGGTGTCTCTAATCTCCAACACAAAACCATCGCAGCCATCTCAAGATCAGGAGTGGGATATCCTTCTCGTACTTCTTCCAAATGTAAGGAAGAAAAAGCGATAACTCCATTGTGTCACCTCAGTACACATTCGAGTCCTACTCACGAAACATCACAGTTAAACCACAAAGTTGCCCGAACCAAAAGCAAAGAAGGAGCCGAAGCAGTTGTTAGCCGAGTCTTCAACTGCCGAAACTCCGCACACAAGCCTCAGTCTACAGAAAAGAAACCTCCAATCCGGTCAATTTAGTCAACGGGGCAGCATTACACTATCAATCCTGCATGAGACGGCGGTAAATCCTGCTAAGCCAAAAATCTGCAGACCTCCGTCCTGCTCACAACTTGGGCCTAAGCTGTACGGCTACGATCTTCCTCGAAACCATACCAATTCGGCTCGGTAACTACAGAACCTAAGAGTCAACACCACAAGCTTGAAGGGAACACTCCGAGAATCTAGTAAACCTCTGGGGCTCTCCCAGTATCCGTATAACAGATCCTCAAGTGCTACTCCTATTCCTCAAGACACACTAAAAAGACTAGGATGTCGTAAATAGCACAACAATAACTGGTCGAGGAATGGCCCGAAGAAAACCAGTTCATCATACCTACGAATGCTGCTAAAGCATTGATGAGTCCAGTGACACACCCAAAACACACAAAACCTGTAGCACGCACTGTTGGAGATAGTGCCCTCAGAGTCAATTATTAGATCACAAGCACGTGATTGCAATGATTGAGGGAGGACCTATCCCGATAGGACAGTCTTACTCGAGATGATAGTATGCTATCTGGTTTACCTTTATCATCGTGTACTGTTTTAGGTGACCTAACAAGTCGCTATTACACGTTGATAGAGCCCTTAGGATTCTTGCTTGACCACCAGCAGTATGAGGGCGATCATATAAGTGGGAGCTGGGGGTCTATAAGCATATCCTTAAATGGTCCCTAGTCGTGTGAGTTTCGAGACAGGGCATCGATACTCCAGAGTAGACTAGTGTATACAGTCGAGACCCCGACGAGGGGCGGTGGCCGGTCTCACAAGCCACTGGTGTCAGTTAGATCACCTAAGATGTATACAGGTGCTCATTGGGTTATGAATACACCGGACAGGACTCGCCGGGAACATGCTAGTTGGTCATATACCAGACGTCAGATGGCAGTTCCCTGGTGACATGTGTACAGGTTAGTTCATCGACCTGGGGATCGTCATTTGTCTCGTGTGAGTTCCCACTGTACTTTGTGTAGGGTTCCTAGGCACCCTAATGAGGTCTCACAAGGCATCAACCATGCCAATGTCAAAAAATCTAGGTGCCGAGAAACCCTAATACGGACCGTTGGCTAGAATTCTAGGCGAAAAAACTAACTAGTTAACACTTAACTAAGAGATACGGAAATACAACCTTTGTAGATCCGGTTCTCCACCTCCATAGCTCCGCAACGAAGTCCTCTCCGCTGTCCAAAAAGAATCCGGCTCTAGCGTCGACTTCATCGGAGAATAAGTGAGCTAGGTCGTCGATGTCCATGCCGAAGATGATCTACGTCGAGGCATCGCTAAATCAAGCTCCGACTTCACCAAGTTTAGAAACTTGTGAAGAAAACACACTCTACTACTTGGCAAGAGGTAGAGGATGAAGAAATAGGAAGTGGGTAGACTTTAGATTTGGATTTCTCACTCTTTTTCATCACTTGCCATTGATGGAGGCAAGCTTTCTTCACTTGAAGAAATGAAGAAGAAGAAGGAAATTGTTATGATAAGAATAATTAAAAGAGAAAAGAAAATCCATTCTTATCATAAGCAAACCATGGTTAGGTGTAGAGATTAAACCAAGGTTAGTTTGAATGGTTAGGGTTAAGGATGAGAGAAGAATGGTTGACTAAAGTCAATGCTTCATGAAGGTTCAAAGAATAAAACAAAACTAGCAACCATTCTTCTCATTATCATTTCCATAATAAATAAATAAATAAATAGATATGAAAATGTAAACCCTAATCATTTAAATAACCATGGTTCAATCTTTACACAAACACAAGCAAACATGTATCATCAAACATGATACAATCAAGTGCACAAAACTATATCGAATATACAATGTGCACACCCGAGTGAGAAAATCCATCTTAAGTAAACCGATACTAGTTGATGCAAAGTAATATATCAAATATATAAATGTGCATTAAATCATTAAATCAACACTTGATTCAATGATCCGGTTATGTCGCACACAACCGACTAGTATACAATATATCGGCTTATCGAATCAACGCTTGAATCGATAACTAGGTTATATCGCATACAACCATTCGATACATTTATCGCGAGAATAGAATACGGTATCACATACACGCATTATTCTCGGTCCCGCACATATCTCATATGCGCTCCTATTTCGTTTCGCTTGAGCCAGGAAACCTCTGTGTAGGACTCTAAAGACTCGTCAATACGCCGGCAGCAGATGATGATCATATCAAACACCCACAAGCCGCAAGCGGTCTGCTAAACGTAACGGCCACCCGGGTATTGAGCGATCTGAAGATCGACGAGCAAGCCCGCTCACACTCCAGTGAATCCAACCAGTAACACTACCGTACAGTCCGGTCTGATCGTCTGATATGTCGCATATCTCGCCTAGGGGTGGTAAACGTCAGACCCCAATAGCTCGATAAGTCGTGTCGATATGAGGCTCATAACGGGTCGAGAAACTACTAGTAACACTTACCAGCAATTCTCTGAGCAGCCCTGGCCAGGGACTTCCTGTTATAGCCAATCGAACACAGTGCAACATCAACTCCCTATACCGGGAGAGACGAATCCCCTCCTATCGCTCATTGCCTCCATGTGACTCGGGACTGTACCCAAAAACCACCGTTTTGCACGCCCTCTTGGACGTGGTAAGATGGAAATCAAAGCACAGTGGGAACCACACAAGACTCTATGACGATCTCGGGTCAACAGACTACTCTGTACCAGTGTCACCAGAGAACTGCCATCTGACGTGAGGTATAATACCATCTGGGAGTTCTCGGCGAGTCCGTCCAGTGTACCCAGTCTCTACTGAGCACCCGTATATCATCTCTGATGTCAAACACCAATGGATATGGGATCATCCATCGCCCATCTGTATGGGTCGAGAAGGTACACGCTAGTCTACTCTGGTATATCGATGCCCCGTCTCGATACACCCACGACTAGGGACTTTGAAGGATGTACTTATCGACAACCATGTCCCCACTAGTATGATCCGCATCATAGTCCAGGTAGTCAAGTACACATCCTAAGGGCTTTACCAACATGTAATAGAGAGACAATCAATGTACACTTTAAGGTAAAGATCAACCAGATAGCATACTATCATGTCGAGCAAGAAAGTCCTCACTATATATGTCCCAGCATCCACTACAATATACATCCTATGTATAGTAATGGCCTCTAGGGCATACATATAACTAACAATCTCCCACTTGCACTAGGGCCATATGTAGCAGTGGTTTGAAGTATCTCATACTCAACCATCCCATAAAAGTCTCTCTCTGGGAAAAGGCCTTTCGTGAGTGGATCCGCTGTGTTGTCCTCTGAGTCTACTCTCCAAACCTCGATCACCCTGGAGATCAACTATCTCCATGATCAGGTGATACTGCCTTAGAATATGTCTGGATCACTGATGGGACGGACGTTCCTTGGCATAAGCCACAACTCCATTGTCACACAATGGGAGGAACTAAGTTCATCTCATGAACCAATATACACCCAGACAGCCACTTTGGTAGCATCTTAAGTAGCGATGTATTCTTCCTTTATCGTCTAGTATGTCACGGTATCTAGCTTGGAATTCTTCCAACATACCGTCCCTTTACTGAGGGTAAAGACAATGCCTGCGACTGACATTCAGTCGTCTTTATCACCCTGGAACACTTCCAGTGATTCTCCTCAGGATCGATTGACACCATCTCACTACATCTAGTGAGTATCCTAACATCCATTTAGATCTATCTCATAGATCCAAAATCCAGGATTTAGTAGGTATCACTTTAATCCTATATGGAGAATCTTTGTGATAAGCGGAGATTGATCGAGCGTAGCATAAGAAACTCCTTTCTTATCAAGAGTATGTCATCCACGTACTCTACGAGGATCGTCACCATACCTCCTACTACCTTTTTGTATATACAAGGTTCATCTACCATTTTGATGATGTCAAACTCTTTGACCGCTTCATCAAAACAGATGTTCCAACTCCGCGATGCCTGCTTTATCAGATAAAACATCTTGCACACGTTTCCGCTGCTCCCACTGTTTACGAAGCCCTCTGGCTGTGTACTTACAGACGCACTCTTCTAAACCATCATTTAGAAAAGCAGTCATGGCACCCAACCGCCAGATATCGTAGTCATGGTATGTAGCCGTGGCAAGTAGGATCCGGATGGACTTAAGCATAGTCACTTGAAAAGGTTTCATCATGATCCACACCTGGTCAATGATGCAAACCCTTAACAAGTCTATCTTTGAAAGTCTCAACTTTTCCATGTACACCAAGTAATCTTCTCAAGATATACT
This sequence comes from Agapanthus africanus, assembly GCA_030015575.1. Classification (NCBI taxonomy): domain Eukaryota; kingdom Viridiplantae; phylum Streptophyta; class Magnoliopsida; order Asparagales; family Amaryllidaceae; genus Agapanthus; species Agapanthus africanus. Next base: position 366,215,108 of record CM057346.1, read on the forward strand.
TGCTCCTGATGGCGATTTAACCCTTCAGATATAGCAACCAAAGTCCATAATTTGTTGGTGTATAAGGATTCCATCTCAGATCACTAAGCATCCAGCCATTCTTACAGAGTCTTACCCCTGATGGCCAGCTCGAAGCTAGTTGGGTCATCATCTCATGATGCAATCCTCGCTCCCACTGTCATAGAGAAACCGAAGTATCTCTCAGGTGGGTGAGGAACCCTACTAGATCGGCGGAGAGGCTGAGGTTCGTTGGTCTCTACTGAATCCTTTGGTTTTATCAAATCATCTGCTGTAGTTTGTATAGCTGGAACCTTTCCAGTTCTACATTACAGACCTTGCCTCGAGCTTGTCCGAATTTTGTTTTTAGACATAGGCCGGACAACTCCAAATCTTAACTAGCTTAAGACATGGGCTCTTCCCTTTCCATATCACATATGAAGCGGTAGGCAACTGATTTGAATGGAACCCTATTCAATAGGTATGCAGCTTCTCAAGTGCATAACTCCCAAAAGGAAAAAGGTAACTCAGTAGTACTCATCATAGAGCACAACTTATCATATAGGGTGTTATTGCTCCGCCCCGATATACCATCGTGCTATGGTGTATACAGAGGAGTAATGCTGAGAGAGAATCTCATTCTCCTTTAGAATAATCCAGGATTTTCGTGCTCAAGTATTCTCCTCCTTGATCACATCAAAGGACATAATACTTATACCCGTGTTGGTTCTCTACTTCTTAATCATATTCTGTGAATATCTCAAAAGGTTCTGACTTGTGTTTCAACAGGAACATATGTCTGAATCTTGAGAGATTATCAGAGAATGTAATAAAGTACAAAGAACCGGTCTTGGCATGTGTAGACAGGGGACCTACATACATCAACATGTATCATCCCAAGGGTTCACTAACTCTTTCTCTGTTTCCAGTAAACGGAGCTATGGTCATCTTATCTTTGTGACATGACTGGCGAGTTTCACAAGATGTAAATTCAAACTGATTTAAATATACATCTATATGTAACTCTAGCCAGTCGGGTCGCATTGATCTGACCTAGTCTACAATACCTCAAGAAGGATTCGTTCATTTCTGAACTCTTCCTCTTGTGTGTGTTCCATATACTAAGAACTGTAGTTTGATTTAGAACATCAACGCTTTTAGACAACGTGCCTGAACCGATCAACTTTTGATATAGGAAATGTTCAAAACATTATCCAACAATACAGAATTTTATCATTTCTTTACTAATAAAGAGACTCATATGATTTTGTATATCAGGTTCGGTATCTAATAACATTCGTTCAGAATCAATGTATTGGTAATACAGGGTGACAGTGACCAACAGACTTGGCTGCAACACTTGCCCCGTTTTCTGCCTCATGAAACTTATCACCCGTTCTCAGTTCTCTTCCTTTCTGCAGCCCTATGTAACAGATTACATATCTGGGATCCTGATCTGGTATCACATACCCAGGACGTAAAGGATACTGAGAAACAGTTCTCTGTAATGAACACACCCGAAGATGATGCATCAGCATGCACTCTCTTCGTTTGGGCGGCACGGGAATTCTGGCAATCCCCAATTTCCTGCTCTGTCTTATAACAATTATAAGTTGGAGCGGGACCAACGTTCCCCAGCTCAGTATAACAAGCGGGTTCGGTCAATATTCCGTATTATTATCTTGATTAAGGCGTGATATGGTCGCTACCAGGAGAGAGAGAAAAGAAAACACTCAGCGTGCGCTCTTGCAAGAATAGATTGGTTATTATTTTATCTAATCAGGATGGCTCCCACTGTTTTTTATCAAATCTTCCTTCAAACCCTAAAAGGAAAGACTAGCCGGGATTAATTACACACTACAAGTTCGCCAATCTTTCAGCCAGGCCAGTGTCGGTACTTTGAGGGAGGTCCCCCGTGCTTTCGCACGAACCTAATTAATGTAAACCTCGTTTTCCCAGAGGCGTAACCCCGTTGACACCTTTCTAGACACCTACTTGATCGGCTAATTGTAATGTATAAAACTCTCCAAGGTGTAACTCTTACTCGCAGCGGGTATCGGGATCCAACTATCTCATAGAAGGTATGCAATCTCATTGCAAATTTCAACACTTGAAATTCCCGATAATATTTTGCCCCTAACGTGCTATGACCTTGACGAAAGCCAACAAACCATAGCCCGCTAGTCAAGTTCAACCCGTCATTTCCTGATTGAATTAAACCCACCCGCACGACCCTTGACGAAAGCCAACAAAGCCGCACGACTACCCTAATCCAATCGCATCGTATGCTAGCAGATAAGCAGCATATAGCTACCGCACACTGCACCTTGACGAAAGCCAACAAATGCAGCACGAATACTATATACAACTTATCTGAAATGACGGAGGGCTACGACAGGTTTTTCTGAAAACCTATTGCGTAATGAACTTGATATCGTTGTAGGATCGAATGATTTTGAAATGGAGTGTTTTTGAGGCTTTTCTAGTTTTGCTAAAGGAGTCACTCCCGGTGAAGGGATCGTCGGTCCTTTCCTCGTCGAATGAGGTGCGGGATATATCATATATATCACTGTGCAAAGCAAAAACACTTAAAAGCAATCAAAAGACAAACCGAGTGTGTAGCATCTGCCAGTTATTGCTAAAGGAGTCACTCCCGGTGAAGGGATCTCGGTCCTTTCCTCATCGAATAAGGTGCAGGATATATCACATATACCGCTGTGCAAAGCAAGAACTGTAGCTACCTGTTTTATTTTGAAATTCGATTCTACCACATCTTAGGTTTCTTTTATTTCATTAATCATATTAATGAAGTCCCATCAATTAAGTACCTAAACATCACAGATAAATACGACGTACACTTATGCCATCCGCATTCGCCTCGATGTCCCCTCGTGCACCGTTAGGTTAGGTAACTAACGACAGAGCGGGGCAGGGCTAGCGCGGGTGTAAAACATAAGTAACGTCTATATAATATATCATATATACTATATACTGTATCTATCACAGAACATCACATGATCACATCACAGATATCGCAGCAGAAGAAACATATGAAATATTTGATATACTAGGACGTCCGTGTTTTCAATACGAGCCAGTATAAAACACGGATTCCACGGTCGTGATGAATAGCCAAACCCACACCCCAAGACCCCTAAGAGAGCGGCAAGCAACCCTACCAATTCTGGAGTTAGGAGACCCGGACTCGACTCCTCGAGTTGGTCTCCCACTGGACTCCAGAACCCGGTTACTTGTGCCCTCCTCCTTGGGTCTATCCTAGTACGGAAAAGTAAATAATATACAAAAGGTGACTACTTCCGCAACCTGGAAGCGCCCCAATAAAAGAATATTACATACAAGTTTTTACATGAATGAAAATGAAAAACACTCATCTCACATAAAAACCCCCGGCTATTCAAACACGACGATCCAATATAACATATCCAGCAACACATAACATCACATGTCATCAACGTAAGTAAATATGTGCATCCCAATTGTCGTTGACATATAGCAACGAAACCGGCGATATCACATATTACACTTACGGTCACAGAAAAGAAAGTGTAAAACTACAACAGTTGGAATCCGCAACCACCTCAGACATCGCATGCCTGACCAAATGAATTACTTAGACATCGCATGCCTAACAATTATAAACCCCGCATTTTAGTCTCAAAATCGAAAACACTTTTCAATATCAAGTCGGGCAATTCAACAAGATTCCCGACATCCTGATCGAATACTCGTCGTAAACTTCAGTAGGCAGCTACACCCTCGATACCGTCGACGAAGTGCACCAAGGCGGAACACCGCTACCGCGAGCACCCGGACGGATGCTTCGGGCGACGGGGTTCTCCTACAGTCACTTGGTCGGGGATATGGAGTGAGGCTGTCTATTAAGTTTACCCGGCGAGTATCCGCGTACACTACGTGATTGCGACGGACTTTTGATCACATCAAAACTCCGTGGCAACCGATCAAGTGAGACTAAACTGCTATGTTTATAATATTCAATCCGTTATCTCATAACAATTTGTGAATTCCAATTATTGTAGCACATTCCAGACAATTAGAAAATGTTAAACTTTCCGATTGAACATTCGAACACCCAAGGTTTCCCGATACAAATCAACACATGAAATAAGTCTAACAACATTCAGTTCGTGCCTCAGTACCGATGGTCCAGCCGTAGAAGGGTCAAGCCAACGCCTCACATGTGGCACGCCGTACTGCCCCAAACCCGAAGGTTCAAAGGGCAGTTCAAGACGGTCACATAATCGAGTTAAGGTTTGTTGTCTTCTAGAGGGACCATCGCGTTACTTGCACTACTTAGAACATCGTTAAACTACGGAAAAATCCAACACTTGGAAATTTCCCGACAGGGGAAAAATTGGGTATTTATATCCGGTCGAACTTTTTAACATATTCTAAAATTTATCCGGAAAGCCACATAGACAAAATTTGATACTCCGATCGAAACACCGAATCCCCAAAACTACTGCAGAAAATTCAACTCTTGAATAAAATATAAAAATTTCCAGAAAACTCAGCTCTTTGAACTAGGAATTACTGTGCAAAGGAACAGGGCTGACGTCATCAAGGGGCCGCTGATCCGCCGCAGAAGCCATGCTTCTGCCGCGGATCCGCCGCGAAATTTACTGTTCACCAGAAACTTTTTGCACCGTAATTCTTATTTTTCCATGCTGAATTTTTTAGCAATTTTTAATTTGGAAAAATCCACGATTTTAGAAAATTTCCAGAAAGCAATTTTGATTTGGGGTTTCGGGTTCGATCGGGTTTCAAATTCCGTCTAGACTTCGCCTAAGGCTCTAGCTAGGCTCTGATACCACTGTAGGGTTCCTAGGCACCCTAATGAGGTCTCACAAGGCATCAACCATGCCAATTTCAAAAAATCTAGGTGCCGAGAAACCCTAATACGGACCGTTGGCTAGAATTCTAGGCGAAAAAACTAACTAGTTAACACTTAACTAAGAGATACGGAAATACAACCTTTGTAGATCCGGTTCTCCACCTCCATAGCTCCGCAACGAAGTCCTCTCCGCTGTCCAAAAAGAATCCGGGCTCTAGCGTCGACTTCATCGGAGAATAAGTGAGCTAGGTCGTCGATGTCCATGCCGAAGATGATCTACGTCGAGGCATCGCTAAATCAAGCTCCGACTTCACCAAGTTTAGAAACTTGTGAAGAAAACACACTCTACTACTTGGCAAGAGGTAGAGGATGAAGAAATAGGAAGTGGGTAGACTTTAGATTTGGATTTCTCACTCTTTTTCATCACTTGCCATTGATGGAGGCAAGCTTTCTTCACTTGAAGAAATGAAGAAGAAGAAGGAAATTGTTATGATAAGAATAATTAAAAGAGAAAAGAAAATCCATTCTTATCATAAGCAAACCATGGTTAGGTGTAGAGATTAAACCAAGGTTAGTTTGAATGGTTAGGGTTAAGGATGAGATAAGAATGGTTGACTAAAGTCAATGCTTCATGAAGGTTCAAAGAATAAAACAAAACTAGCAACCATTCTTCTCATTATCATTTCCATAATAAATAAATAAATAAATAGATATGAAAATGTAAACCCTAATCATTTAAATAACCATGGTTCAATCTTTACACAAACACAAGCAAACATGTATCATCAAACATGATACAATCAAGTGCATAAAACTATATCGAATATACAATGTGCACACCCGAGTGAGAAAATCCATCTTAAAGTATTCCGATACTAGTTGATGCAAAGTAATATATCAAATAAATAAATGTGCACTAATCATTAAATCAACACTTGATTCAATGATCCGGTTATGTCGCACACAACCGACTAGTATACAATATATCGGCTTATCGAATCAACGCTTGAATCGATAACTAGGTTATATCGCATACAACCATTCGATACATTTATCGCGAGAATAGAATACGGTATCACATACACGCATTATTCTCGGTCCCGCACATATCTCATATGCGCTCCTATTTCGTTTTGCTTGAGCCAGGAAACCTCTGTGTAGGACTCTAAAGACTCGTCAATACGCCGGCAGCAGATGATGATCATATCAAACACCCACAAGCCGTAAGCGGTCTGCTAAACGTAACGGCCACCCGGGTATTGAGCGATCTGAAGATCGACGAGCAAGCCCGCTCACACTCCAGTGAATCCAACCAGTAACACTACCGTACAGTCCGGTCTGATCGTCTGATATGTCGCATATCTCGCCTAGGGGTGGTAAACGTCAGACCCCAATAGCTCGATAAGTCGTGTCGATATGAGGCTCATAACGGGTCGAGAAACTACTGGTAACACTTACCAGCAATTCTCTGAGCAGCCCTGGCCAGGGACTTCCTGTTATAGCCAATCGAACACAGTGCAACATCAACTCCCTATACCGGGAGAGACGAATCCCCTCCTATCGCTCATTGCCTCCATGTGACTCGGGACTGTACCCAAAAACCACCGTTTTGCACGCCCTCTTGGACGTGGTAAGATAGAAATCAAAGCACAGTGGGAACCATACAAGACTCTATGACGATCTCGGGTCAACAGACTACTCTGTACCAGTGTCACCAGAGAACTGCCATCTGACGTGAGGTATAATACCATCTGGGAGTTCTCGGCGAGTCCGTCCAGTGTACCCAGTCTCTACTGAGCACCCGTATATTATCTCTGATGTCAAACACCAATGGATATGGGATCATCCATCGCCCATCTGTATGGGTCGAGAAGGTACACGCTAGTCTACTCTGGTATATCGATGCCCCGTCTCGATACACCCACGACTAGGGACTTTGAAGGATGTACTTATCGACTACCATGTCCCCACTAGTATGATCCGCATCATAGTCCAGGTAGTCAAGTACACATCCTAAGGGCTTTACCAACATGTAATAGAGAGACAATCAGTGTACACGTTAAGGTAAAGATCAACGAGATAGCATACTATCATGTCGAGCAAGAAAGTCCTCACTATATATGTCCCAGCATCCACTACAATATACATCCTATGTATAGTAATGGCCTCTAGGGCATACATATAACTAACACTTTGATTACTACCCTACCACGGCTCAAAGGAGTCGTGCAAACAGGTTTTAGTTGGGTACAGTCCCGAGCCACATGGAGGCAGTGAGCGTATCTTCAGGGGTTCGTCTCTCCCGGTATTAGGGGTGAGGTCGCGCTGTGTCTAGGAGAGCCATTACACAAAGCCCTCGGCCGAGGCAGGACATTTACTGGTAGGTATTCCAGTAGTATCTCAGGGTGTTCTGGGCTACACTCCGACACGACTTGTACCGCTTTTGGGGGTCTGACTTTTACCAAACCCCTAGGCCCGCCATGCGATGCTCATAGACGAACGGACCGGACTGTATGGATATTGTCACTGACAGGCTCAGTAGGGTTGTCAGGCTGAGTTCGCTCATAGACGTCCCTTTTAGTCAATACCTGGTAGCCCGTTACGTATTGGCTTATACCTCTGACGTGCTAGTGGATAAATCCACAACCAAGGTGTTGACGAGTCTTTAGAGTCCCCTACATTCAGTTACTCAGCTTTCGGGCGAAAGGTTGTAGAGGCCGTATGGAGATATGGCAAGGTCCGATCAGATACGCGCGGTATTGCACGGATCAGGATCGGACAGTTTGTACTACAGGCCGTATGGTTATATGGCAGGGTTCGATCAGATACGTGCGGTATTGCACGGATCAGGATCGAAGGGATAATACTAGCCGGTTTTGGTTTAAGCCGGATCTTAGTATAGTACAGTGTAAATTTTGTCTCATTGCATTTGTATTTCGGTCGGAATACAAATGCGGGTGTGTATGCACAGTATCGGGATTTTCCCGTAATTTATTACGGGACCAATTTTCTGGAGTTGCCAGTTTGCTTTCCGTTTCGGCCATATTTCTTTGTATCGTTCATTGGCCGAAGATTGGTGGAGGAGGGCTTATTTGCATTGTTGCAAATAGGCATTTGTGGAGGGTGTTCTTTGCATATATTAGTATCATGATGGTTTCATGATGGAGCCCCATCCCTTGACCTTTCTTGAGTTCATGATTGCTTGACTTTGTGAGGTGATGATGGTTGATTTGATGATGGAGTGTTGGATTAAGCTAGTGATCATTTTCTTTTTGCATGATAGCCTTCTCTCTCTCTCTCCCTTGGATTATTGGATGGCTCTCTCATTTTCTTTGCTACACACTCCACTCTCTCACTCTCTTGAAATTGCAAGGGCCGGCCACTTAAGGGGAGGGCTGCCCAATTTTGTATGTGTGGGTTTTTGCTTCATTTCATGCTCCAAAAATCCCCAAGTCCCTCCATATAGCTCTTGTATCATCCCTCCACCAAAATGGCAAACTCCACAACCCCAAAATGAGACACAAGTTCTACACCATATTCTACAGCAAATCTTGGGCACGTCGACTAGCCAGCTTCGTGCCCGAGTTGCCTCGGCATTGAGGTGGGAGCCCGTAAAAGATGTAGGCGATGTGGTGCACTTCCGGCGACGAGGTGGAGACAGGACATTCCGCGGGAGATCGGGACGACGACGAGAAGACCGGAGGACTCGGATCACTCGGTATATCTCTCTTCCCCATCTTGTAGTTAGCTAGGACTAGTTAATGGTTCGATCCGGGTTTTAGTGCGCGGTGGCGGCGGTTTGCCAGTTCAAGAAAAATTAAAGTTTATCACCGCTTCCGCATTTGGCCGTCGGATTGACGGCCGGCGCGCCGCCGTGCACTTACAGTGGTATCAGAGCCATGCCATTAACCTAGTCTAGCTTTGTGCAATGTGTTTACATTTCCGATCGACCAAAATTCCAAAATCTGCATTTTAGTTCACATCAGTTTTCTGTTGAAAATTTTTGGTGTCGAAAATTTTTTCAGGTTACAGAAAAGTGATCAACTAGAAAAAATAAGAGTTCTGTGAAAATTCGATGCAACTCCACTGTAGGAGCGCGGAACCGCGGCTAAACACCACTTTGGGCCGCGGTTCCGCCGCACACTGTTGGGTTCCCTGCACCAAATTTCTACAGTATCTTTCTGGGGTTAAAATTGGGGTTTTGGAATAATAACATTGGGCCCAGAATTTCCTGATCTTCTACAGTAATGCTTTGCGGCCCACTTATTAAAATTTGATTGATCGGATATTTTAAACACATTATTTCACAGTTTTTACATTATATCTGCGACCGTGAATGTCACTCGATCGGTAAATCCTGTCTAGCTGCTATAGCCCGGTTAGACGGATTTGCGAACGTGACTTTCATGTTGATGTTCTGTTTTTGCTGTGATGTTGCGGATCGGTCGTGGGGATAGCCTGGATGCAATGCTAGTACAGTTGTGGTTGTATTATGTACATTTGATATTGCGGGGCGAGCATCCGACATGTGGACTGCCGTCACTGCCTGATTGTATTATTATTTTGGGGCACGACCAGGTTGCGGTCGATGTACCCGGTGTATGTATATTTTACTTTCTGTACTAGGATTACCCCGCGGAGGGGTGCACGGATAGCCGGGTTCTAGAGGGCAACAAGCCCGCATCTCATGGCATTGAGACGGAAGGGGCTTCACTCTAGGATTGGCGGGCTATTCGCCGCACTCGTAGGGGGTACAGGTTGACCCAGGAGGGGTGCCCAAGTTACCGGATTCCGTGAAGTGCCGGGTGGTCCATTCACGTTACTGAAGGGGGCTGCCTCGCTTCAGGTTTTGGCGGGTAACTTGCCGCGCCCGTAGGGGTCTAGGATTTCATTGCGCAGGCTATCCACACGACCAGGGGAACGTCGGGTTTCAGTAGTGGCTCTGTGAAACCCGGGGATCCCAGATATCTGTATTGTTTTTGTGATGCTGTACATTTCTGTGATGTTGCATTTTATCACGCCTTGAGCGAATATAATATATTGGTATATATATTAGTAGATGTTGTATATGTTTTGCATCCGCGCTAGTCCAGTCCCCGCTCTGTCGTTAGTTAGCTAACCTAACGGGTAATGACGGGACCCAGTGGCGAATGCGGATGGCATATACGTACGTCATATTATTTTCGTTCTTTGTGGTGTGATCAATTGATGGGACTGCGTTGATTCGGATCAATGCAAGTTAAAAACAAACCTAATCTGATGTTGTTGGAACACCTTTCAAAAAGCTGTTATTGCAAGGACGTTCACTTTTGTTTTGCATCGTGGTATTCAGTTGGAATATCCTGCTCCTCAGTCGACGAGGCAAGAGCCGAGATCCCTTCACCGGGAGTGACCCCTTGGACAAAAGTTTGCGT